>JASJOG010000088.1:75000-736637 GCA_030142905.1 Heliopora coerulea
TCGCTGATTTGTGAGAGCCATTGAGTTTCAGCCAGGGCAGAAAGGAAATTCTTGTCATCACTAAGTGAAAGACAATTTAACCAGATTTTAGTAAATTGAAGACTAACTCAGCAAACGCTGTCCAGTTGAAGGACACCATCACTGAGAACTACCGTAAAACCTTAAATTTGGACATGGTACCTTGGACAATTAACGTCAGACCAAATTTGGACATATTTAAGTCTTGGTGTGAACAAGACATTGACTTTGCTAACGATAAGGGAGTACGCTCACCTGTTATTAGATAAGACAGCTTGCACTCGGTAAGAGCTTTGCTTCACAGTTTTATGGTCTGGGATAACTTCTTTGTCTGTATAGACAAATTTACAGTGCGGGTAACAGAACGCTAAAAAGTAATAAAAAATAAGCGTTAAAACATCAATTACAGATGTTTTTTTAAAATGTCAGAATAAGAGAACGATCTTTTTATGCAATTTCAGAATCATTTTCATGGTATAACTGTTCTAATCCTTCAGAATCAATGACTCAGAAATCCAGCAACCTTAATCAACAAGCTCAGAATGTCTGAAAAATACTAAGCATTTTGACAACACGCCAAAAACATCGTGTAAAGTTCTGAAATATCTTTTAGATAGATCACCATACCTTCTCCTTGTTTTGGAGTAATCTGACCACTTATCTGCTGCGAAGTAGCCAGTAATCCAGGCGAGCTGTTTCGATTTCTAAATTGAAAGCATTGAAAGAAATCATCACTTATTTCAAGAAGGAAGGAATATTATATGCCGTTTGCTGATGCTCTTGTATTCAGACACTAACACTACCAAATACAACCTCAATCTCACTAAAGTTCACTTACTGTTCTGTGAAAACGACCAGTTTGTTGCCAGACGATCGTTTATTTTGGTAACAAACAGAGGCCAAGACATTTTCGTCTGCTTCACATCGCTTTTCAAACAGCCCTCTATAAAGGAACATTTTTTTTTCTCAATGTCAACTCATAATAAAAACCACAGGACATAGGATACTTCAGAAATCCGGAATGAGGTATATTAAAATTGTAATATACCTTCTATGTATGGCAGCTCCACTTCGAATCATGACTGTATCATCCTGTAAGTTTCTCCAGCAAATGGCAGGAAAGCTTTTGCCCCTGAAGAACACAACAAATGTGACAACAAAAGTTAGGGTATGAATAACAACATACAAGGTATGATGACTAACCCTTTGACCAACAGACCAATTGTCTCTCTCTCTGTCTCCCTCCTTACCTGCCTGCCTGTCTGTCTGTCTACCTGACTGCCTGTCTGTCTACCTGTCTACCTGCCTGCCTACCTGCCTACCTGCCTGCCTACCTGCCTACCTGCCTACCTACCTGCCTGCCTGTCTACCTGCCTACCTGCCTACCTGCCTACCTGCCTACCTGCCTATCTACCTGCCTGCCTGCCTGTCTACCTGCCTGCCTGTCTACCTGCCTGCCTGTCTACCTACCTGCCTGCCTGTCTACCTGCCTGCCTGTCTACCTGCCTGCCTAACTACCTGCCTGCCTGTCTACCTGCCTACCTGCCTACCTGCCTGCCTGTCTACTTACCTGCCTGCCTGTCTACCTGCCTGCCTGTCTACCCACCTGCCTGTCTACTTACCTGCCTGCCTGTCTACCTGCCTACCTGGCTTCCTGCCTGCCTGTCTACCTGCCTGCCTACCTGTCTACCTGCCTGTCTACCTGCCTACCTGCCTGCCTGCCTGTCTACCTGCCTGCCTGTCTACCTACCTGCCTGCCTGTCTACCTGCCTGCCTGCCTGTCTACCTGCCTACCTGCCTGCCTGCCTGTCTGTCTACCTGCCTACCTGCCTGCCTGCCTGCCCACTGGGAATAAATGGCCAATTCCCCTTATACATCTGCTTAATACAACTACCAGAATGCTTTTTGAAATCTTGTTTACAATGTTAATTGGTGCAATTGTCTTTCCATTCACTTTGGGAATTCAATGTTTGCATGACAATGAAATCCACCACAAAGTATTCCGGTAGTTGTATTCAGCTGGCATAATAAGGGGTATCAGCTGTTTAGAAGTAAAGATATCAACTTAACAAGAGGCAGGGCTCATCCCTTTGACAAGTAAAATCATCTGGCATTAGCCAGAGTAAAATGTTAAAGTATGGCCTTGTCACTTAATGGATTAAATCAAAGTAGATACCTACCCATGAAATGCAATCACATCTTTCATTTCTTTCTCAGAAATACCAAATGGTACAAGAGATTTTATTGGAGATTTCAGGCACAAGGATTGTTCTGGTGCTAAATGAACCCAGATGAAATGTCTTAAGATGTATTATGCCAATAGCTCTCTAATTTGGCAAAAATTCTTCTCAACTTACTGAATACTTTCCAGCAATCTGCATTCAGCAGACCAAGTCGCATAAACTCAGCTAAAAACCAGAATTTTGAAAGACAACCTCAAAACATAAATTCTCCAATGGATTTTTTGTATTCATTTGAAATGACTCTTTAACACAGTAAGGTAAATATTTTTGAGGTGAAGCTTACATTCAAAGTTGTAGAAATTCTGTGATTGCCGTGAATGAATCACATCACATGATCGTGGCATTAATATTGCCTCCCTGTAGGCCATAGCAAACCACTTTGAAGGTGTCTGAAACAAATAAAGTAACATCTTAGACAAGACATGTTTGCCAAGTAAAATGTTTATTAACAGAGTTAAAAATAGACAAAACTGCTCACCAGAATTTTCAAACTAGTCAAATATCATCAAGTATACAACTTTCATTTATTTTTACCAGTTTTACCCTTTCAAATTAATGGACAAAATTGAAAAAGAATTATGACTGTTTTAAAGAAACATAACTGACAATATTGGTAGTACTTAACTACATTTGTCTATTATGCAAGGTAATATTTCTGCTGATTACATAATTTAAGTCAACCATAGGATATGTACTTCCCTGCTTGGTCATTCTAATAATAATACCCTTGTTAGCTGGTGACACTAAATCCAAGCAGTTAATGAAGTGAATCCTTACAACCACTGGTCAACTTGATCATCTTCACAGATGCAGGACTATGCACCAAACTTTTGAGAAGGTACCTCATGATCAACACGAGATCTACATTTAGGCTACATAGATTGATGATTGGTTTGATGATAATTATGATGATGATAAAGTTGATGGTTTGGTTATGTTAATTTTCTGAAAAGAAGAGAATTATACCTTTTTGGTCTCAGGAGGATATTGTTTCACCTTCACCATTCCAGAAAAACGTGGCTGCAACTAGTATGGTTGGATGGTGAACAGTAAGAAACTTCAGACTTCCAAAAAGAATGTGAACAAAGATGGGTATGGAAAAATGATTGCATAATGATATGGTTTTGATATTCAAACAATTTTAAGAAATACGAGCACTGGACAGGCAATGCTAAGCAACATGTAAAAACCCAAACAGTTGACAAACTGCAAACAATCAAAAAAAATTCCAATGTTCTCAGCATAACCTTTTGTCAGAGACAGTGAGAGACAGAGAGAGACTAGTTGTCACATACTTAGAATGTTTAAAAAACACTCACCAAGTGTTTTGTGTACTTGGTAAAAATACTAGTTAATTTGTCGGCATCATAATTGCTAGATGGTGGCACACAAAACTGAAAAGAAAAACATAACATGTGTATTAACTGCAACATACATATACAGACAAAAATTATTTGAAGGATGCTAGGGGCACTAAACGTTTGTTGGGATACACATCTCCAGAAGCTCAGAGGGCATCACCCTTGCTGTCTAGCACAGACTAGCTTATTGTTGTTGGTAATCTTAGGTCACTGTTAAAGTAAACTGGATCCTTTGTGTTTTGAATTTTTTGTTCATACCAGGTAAGTTCCAATTCCACTATCACTCAGTGATCCAAAAAAGAAATGGTTACTAGATCCAGATGAAAATCACTTCAGTAAAGGTGATCTAAAAGAGACTGGCTATGTGTTATATTACCAAACAGTATCATGTGTAAATACAGTAATCCATTAAGCTTCTTTTGACATGTCAAATTTGCTAGTACCATATTCAAGGAAAACAACATTGCTTAATGATATTTTTGATGAAATTGATGCATATTCCCTGGTACCAAGGATAAGACTGGAGTGTACTGGAATGGTGCAAATATGGAGAAAAATTGGCTATTTTGACATGGGTGAGAGTATTGGTGAGAGTATCAACTCAATCTGGTATTATAAAGGAATCCAGTATCATGTAACAGCACCTTAGTTGCTTTGTTTAAGTCACTTAATCACCATTGTCTGGTGGTTTCTTTGAAGTCATTTGCTCTTGATCTTTTAATTGACTGGTGATACATTAGCTAAACAGCTTCCTAATTTAACTGTATAACAACATCCTAAATCTGTAAAATGTAGCATAGTTTTACTCCTTGCTACTTCCCAAATTTTAACCCTGAGTCACTAACTCAGATGCTACAATAAAACAGTACCTTGTAAGTCTGTAAAGTACTGCACAATAGTTCAATGCCATCCGCTAACAAAAGTAAATCTTTATTCTTCTTCAGTGAATTCTTTGGCAGCTTACGTACTTCATAAATGTTTGTGCAAGGTATAGATATAATTATATTATGCAAAATGGAGTCTAAAAATAAACAAAATTACATACTGGCTGAAATTCTTTGTCAGTGACTCAATTTCAAAATCACAAGATGAATTCTTGTATTCTTACCTCTTTTACATTTAATCTTTTTGGGTGATATTGGTTTGATGGAAATCAATTTGCAGGAGTCTTCATTCAATCTGCTGCCTGATTGCTCAGTAATTTGGTTGTCATCCACATTAACTGCAGAAAGATCCTTTGATTTGCTTCTAATAGATGGTTTCAAAGACGCACTAAAAATTAATCAAGACAAGCAAGTGAGTTGCTGTACAATTGACTGAGAGTGACATTAACATTTTTTATTGCCAGCTCAAATTTAAGTACAGTACATGTACTTGATCACTCATAACCCTTCAACTCCTGGATGTCTCCCTCATCCAAGTTTACAATTGTCCCAGATTAGCCCAAAAATGAAAACGAATTACAGTAAGGCCATCTAACATGTGAATAGGTCAACTCCTAGTTAAATTCCAGAACTTGAGATTAAACAACAGGCTTTGGGAAATTAAGGGAGGTGTCCAATTTTCTCCTTGCAAGTTTTACAGTTCAAAAGGATCTCTTTTTCTCATAACAAATACATTGTTGTATTGACATTAACATGATGCCAACAAGCAGTACTCAAACTTTGTAAACAACCTAGTTTTATTTCAAATGATCAGCTGAGATTAATACAAAATGTCATCTAGTTTTGGTTTTACTAGTCTTGAAAGCTAAAACAATTTTTCAAAGCACCAAAAACTTCACAAATATGTTTACTGGAACAGTTATGCAAGGTTTTGTCCTGATGAACAGACCAAGATTTTATTCTTAAAGCATTATGCAAACTAATACTTGTAGAATGAGTAGCCTGATACACTCAAATTAAATAATGGAATGACAACTTAATATTTTATATACTAATTTGTCCAACAATTTCATTGCAACAATTTAATGTTATCCTCAAAAATGCATATTACAGCAGGGACATGTTCCATAGTGTATCAGTATATTGTCCAACGTCCCCAAACAGAAGTGTAACCAGCCTTGTCTTTCAAGGGGGCAAAAATTTATTCATGTCTGAGTAATGACTGGACCATTGTTGGCATTGATGTTTAATTGGAATAGATATTAAGCTTCCGTTTCTTCAGGTCAGTTGTATTTAGCCCAGGTTTACGAACAAATGTGCTTAGCTATCAACTACTCTTTTGCTAGGGACCCTAATGCTATAATACCCTATTATTGTGAAGCTCTGCCACATATCCATGCATATTACCCATACCTTGATTTTGCCTGCAAACTCTCTTGAAAATTTTGTGCTTTTTGCCTAAATCTGTCAATAGTGCTATGCCCCCTCCTTTTCTTTCGATGCAACTGATGAATGAACCCTTTCCTTGCCACCTGTTTGGGATCATCGTCACCACTCAATCTATCATCTATGTCCTAAAATTATAAAAAGTGCACCTCTTATCTGTAAGAAGCCCATGGCACTTGTAATGACAGTTAAAGACAGTCGCATATATAACACAGCTACCATATTTAATCCTCCTACCTGCACACTTGCTCCACTAAATATTACTCGAAAAGTTGTAAGATGGAGCAAGCCTTCAACAATGCTGTTAAATGTATCAACACATGTTGCATCCTGCTGTAACAATATCTTTTCCCCAGGTAATAAAGTTGGGTGTTTTAAAAGTCCAGCTGGAGCTTTTGCAAGAAGAGGCTTGAAAAGAACAAAGAAAACTTCATACTAATACAGCATTTGTAAAATCAGATATTACATGTTGGCTTAAGTACAATTTGTTTAAGTTGGATCTAAACTTAATCAGACAGTTCCATAAATTAGTTAAAACATCAGGGTGCACACAGTGCTTTTGCTTACTTCACTGGACTTCAGTTGTTAATTTTGACAATTTCTGTTACTTTTTGAAATAGACAATATGTCCAAATTAAGCACAAATATGAATTATATTGACTACCTGGCAGGCATTTGCTCTTATTCTAGTTCTACATCCAATTCTAATTCTAATAGGTCATTCAATTTGTAGCCCAAAATAATAAAAACATCAAATTTCCAAGCCAATTCATTCTTCAAATTATTAATCCACTCAAAAGGCTAACGATTCTTAACTGCACAAGTTACGTAGAAAAAAAAAACATTAACAATTCTGGAAATTGTTTATACAAAATTTAAAACACAAATCGATAAAAAAATGCATATGAACCAATTTTATTTTATGATGACCACGTAGAAATGTAGCCCTTTTGATTATTTTGGTTCATAACTATTATACGTATTACATTATGCGTGATAACTATTAGAGAATTATTTCAAGCACGATCAATGTGGTCCTGCATTTCGATTCCACGAACAGTACCCATTTTGACATAAATTTCATAGATGGGTTTAAATTTCATTAGCGTGAGTTCAAATGCCTTAAAAATTATCACCCTTTGCCTAAGTATGGGAAATCTGGAAAAAAACCAAAAACAACGTAAAATGTTCGTCTGAAGAAACAGAGAGATTTCTTTAGCGCTAGTAAAGAATTTAATATACCGGAATGCAGTAGCTTGTATCTTCGTCCAGTAATCCCAACAGTCTTTCAGGCGTCAGTGACACCATTCCCAACCAAACGTTAGTACACCATTGTAGCCAATTGAGATTTCTAACGGATGGTCATATTGCTGTCTGGACGATGAGTTCAACGGCATTTTTACCCGTCAACTGTCTAGCAAAGACGGCGCCATTTTGTGTTACCCCTGATTCCTGGCGTCGTTCGTAGGTTGTCCATCCAAGACAAAAGTTAAAACCTGCGCAAGGAACTACACTTCCGCCTTCTTTCGCCTCCTTCCCCACCGCACTAACATCCACCCACCCAACTCAATTTACTCTATAATCATGTTGAATAAAATCGTGAGGAAACGCCGTTTGATGTACTCTCTCATACCGCTTCAGAAACTATCGTTAAATACTGATACTATCAATATGTCACTCATAAACCCAAACATGACGTTAGAAGACGCTACCGTAACGTGAACACTAATTAAATGACGAAAGAACCGGGGGTAACCAGGCGGAAGGGTTAATATTGTACATGAAAGAGACTTCTGAGACCCCATTCACAAGACGTCGGAGTGATTTGAAAACGGCACTGAAAAGTCACAAAATCCTGTTCCGTTAATGCGGCACCGGATCGAAATTGGGTGAAAATGTCTCTTTAACCGGAACGTTTTGAAAACGATTGGTAAATGGCGCGAAATGAAAACGGAACCCTTAGCAGCGCCGTGTGAACACACTTGCCGTTCCTCCTTCGCCACGTTTTGGTTTCCAACCCTCCGTTAAGATTTTGGACTATATTTGTTGAGTATCGGCAGCGCTATTTCGACAAATGTATAATTTATACAACAGCAATTACGAAGTGGTTTTCAGAGAAGATAAGGCAAATGATACTTGATTCAATAAAGCAAATTCATGGCAGGAGATCGGCATGGAAAGCTGGAAGGTTTTGCTAAGACTGGAAAGTGATACCATTTGTCGGAATAATATTCTTTTGGGTTATTCTGCATAAGACAAATGGCACGAAAACTTTCGTAGGGCAGAGAAACGTTTGTTATTTAAAAAATTACCACACATTGAGACCCCGTTCAGACGATACCGGTACGAAATGAAACCGTAACGAAATTATTACGGTTAGGCCTTGCGTTCACACGGTACCGGAATGAAAAAGCATGAAACCGTAATGTTAACCGTAACGATTTGAAACCGTAATGTGAAACCGTAATGTGAAACCGTAATCGTGGGAACAGGTTCGTACCGTGATATTTTGATACTGGTGCAGTTTCGTACCGGTATCGTGTGAACGGGGTCTGAACCGGAAATTGGGAACAACCTTGCCGGGACTCCGGGTGTCGTGTGAACAGAATGGTATTTTGCTGTTGCTTTTTCGAACCGGCGTCGTGTGAACGGGGTATTGCAGTTATCCCAGTGACGGCGGAGAGGAATTTCGAGTGGAGGGGGGGGGGGAGCTTGAGATAAGAATACGACCTTTTGCATGCTTCCTAGGGAAACTTCACAAGTGTTCTAAAACGTAGCTGTTTCAACGTTGTATTTGGAAAAAGTGGGGGGCTACATCCCCCACCCCCAACGGCTCCGGCTGTTCCTGTATCCCGGTTGAAATAGTTGGAATGTCTGATAAGTAGCTCTTGGAAAAGCTTCGGTTGAACATCATTAAAAGTGTCATTCACAAAAAAAAAGCCAACTCTAAAAAATGAGTAGACATAAACGTTCTAGAAGGGATTTCAACCCCTGACAACATGAGTTTTAGGACTTCTAAGTCAAACTCCGGCCTGAGTCATCTTCTGATGACCCGTGACTCCGACTCCAGTGCCGTGGCTCGGTCCACTAGGCCTCCACCCCAACGACCAATAACCGGTACAGTACCGCTACAGGTGACACGTTCACCCTGGTCTTATTTCGACTTTATGGCATGCTGAAATGCCATTACGAGTTAAGTTGATTTCACTGTGTATTTTACTACATGAGAGATCGTTATATATCGAGATATGCTGATGAAGTCGTGTGTCATATCCCGATACATAATGAACATACATTTTGTAAACTACCCCTTAAACTTGCTCTAAGTCATCTTTGAAAGACCGTAAAATATTTCAAAAGAATAGAGCATTACCAGTAAAAAATGAAAATAAATGATGAAATAAAATAAAGTAAAATAAAATCAAAAATCAAAAGTTGCGTAGGTCCGTTGGGACGAAGTAGAAAAAATTTAAAGCAAGAACTCTGTCAAAAAAGCGAGAACCCGGTTTTGACGTTTGGAGGGAAAGCTCTTCACGTAGAGGGAAATGTGAGAAATAAGTTTTACGGTGAAAAACGCCAGAGTTCTGTGTGCAGAAAAAAAGAAAAACTGGGAAAAGTGGGAGTAAGCCTTAAAAGCAAACTTGTTTTTAGGCCCTCCGAGTCTAATTTTAAGGTATCCTACTTGTTTTTCAAAATATTTCTGATAATAAGGTTAGTCGGACAAAATTTGAGAGAGCACAGGTTCTTACCCCCCTGGTTCCGCTTGAGGATGCCACTAATTCCCCTTCGGAAAATTTTTAAACCAGAATTTTGGAATCACGAATTTAAAAAACAAAAAGGAAAACCATCTTGCTCAAATATTACAAATCCTTGATAATTTTGAAAGTGATTTCTGAGAAAAAGCGAATGGCTGAATGACCCCAGCCCCCATCCCGTAAGCCTTTTATTCTTAACTTCGCACGCTCAAACTGACCTTGATTGATCGAATGACTGGATTGAACTATCGTCAATATAATTTAAAATTCAGTTAGGAGAAGTATACTTTTTGCAGTCAATTTCACGGAAAACTCTCATATTTTCTAACCCGAACCAGTCCTCCTGAGGCATGCCGCTCATTCCAACATGGTAATGCAAATTACTTAATCCCAGGAGAGAAATCGTAGAATTGCGTCTATTTCGTGAATTTTACAGTGGTTTCCCGTGTTCTGGATCATAATTACTTGCCATTAGGAATGTGTACCTCCCTTCAAACGTGTTTTATTTCACGTAGCTTCAATGACATCTCGTCGTCTTCGCAGAGTGCCTGGTGTTGACCAATCGACAGCCGAGCAACTAACAAAATATAGAATTCTAACATGTAAGGTAAGAGCAGGAGTTCCGAGAAATCAGCGTGACTGCCTTTTGTCAATAGCGTGACTACTATTGAGAATTCAATCAAAATAAATGGTATTGGCTCAAGATATGAGATAAGGAAAAATCATACTTTCCATAATTAACAATTGCAAATTTTTCTAGGTTTTTTTGAAATTCAGGTAAAACTGTTTTTGATTTTTAATCAGACTTTGTGGGGATAAAAAAACCCGAAAAAACATTCGTTAAGGAACTTACCAATATCCCATATATCCACCTGGTCAAACCTGAACACAGTACACAACATTATTCCAAAAGCAGCTTGAAAATCCCAGTTGATGAATCTAAGATAAGTTGTTTAAAAAAAAATTATGACAACTGATTGACATTAAACCTGGAATGGCTAATGTTTTATGGTTTTTCATGAGCAAAAAAATATATTTACCCTAAAAAGTTGTTCTGAAAATTCAATTGGAAGTTCAAACCTGAAAGTTCCAATAATTAAAATCTTCAATAACAATGCCACTGGTTATGTTTCTTATTCCAAAAGGACTTACTATCAAAAAATTACCTGGAGTTATTGGCATTGACTGGTCTGAGTTATGAGAAAGTACAAGATCTCATAAAAGCTGTCAGCAAATGTGTTATGCCACCAGAAAAAACAGTAAGTTACTTGAAAAGAAAAGCAGAGGTTTAAGTAGATACAGTAAACATAAATAAAGAATGTTTATAATTTTGTTTTTCATGAAGTCAAATCCAGTTCCAACACCTCTTTATTTTTTTAACATCTCCATTAGCTAATAGTTATTATTATTATTATTTTAAGTTACTGTAGTAGTCATGATTTCTATTAATTTGCTAAATTTCTTTTCTAGGTTTTTGTTTCAAGAAACTGGTTTCTACATTTATTAATTTTTGTATTAACCTGGCTAATTTTGTCCATTTTTTGTTCATGTTGGAGTAACAGTGTGCACATTTTGTGTTATAACCTTTCCATCTTCTCAATGAACACTTGTTCTTGATCAAGCCTGTTTCATTGACTATTATGTTTATTGCTTTCCTTTTAGGCATTGGCTTTAAAACAGTCTTATAATGAAAACAAGCCTCAATTCCTCAGTACTTCTATTCCACTTCTAGATAACATTCTCCATGGTGGCTTACCCACATCAACATTGACAGAGGTACTGAAAATATTTAATCAGCCTTAGTTACAGCAGGCTAACAGCATTTATGGCCAAGTCAAAATAAACCTTCTATTAGGACTGAGTATTTTTGTTGTCTGGTCTAGTACAGAAGTTAGCAGTGTGGTTTTATTGTTAAGTCAGGTATTAGCATCCATCAAATAGTTAGGGATATGCCAGCTGATACCACTTCACTGGAACTACAGCAGATTCAGTCAGGTATAGTAGATCACCACCAGACACCAGCTTATCACACAGTTTCAGGCTTTACCTGGAGATAGGAAATGACAAGGGATAATTTGAAGAAAGCATTGCTCTAAGCTGTTTATTGCATTTCAGGTAAATCACTAGAAACTGAAACAAAACACAACTATGGGGCAATATTAAAACTCTAACAGGTTTCATACCAGAATTTTCTTTGCAGCTTGCAATTTGTTGGGATCAACTTTGAAAAGCTAAAAACACTCACCTAATAGCTTGTGTTTTTTTATGATTTTGTTGAGTCTTGCAACATCCCGCATGTTTGGATCACAATATCTAAGCACAGAAATCCATTTGGTATTCTTAAATCCCAATCCAGTGCATTCAGACATACACTCTAAGAGTCCTTTCACTATGACAATTCCCACCACTGCAGTGTCTGTCTCTTCCATCATTTATGCTTTCACCTTCCTCCCTATGTCCCTATCAATTCTTTCTGTACCCATAGTCCTTTGTGCACCTTGTATGGAATCCAGACCAGTTCAACCATTGGAGGTGCACTAGTGAGATTTTAATTTGTGCATATCAACCAGATATGAATTCATCTTCTAATTGTGATGTGTTTTGTTTTATTAGATTACTGGGCCTCCTGGTTCTGGGAAAACACAGTTTAGTATCATGCTTACAATAATGGCAACATTACCACAAAGTATTGGTGGCTTAAATGGAAATGTCATATATATTGATACTGAGGCAGCATTCAGTGCAAACAGGTTAGTTTGACTGTAACAAACAGAACACTTCCATGGTTGTTTTTAGTTTTCACTAGCAATCAATTGAGAATAGTGTACAAAATATATATATATGTGTGTATATATATATATATATATATATATATATATATACGTGAACGTTTAGGTTTACGAAATGCAAAGAGGGCTCAATAACGCAAAGAAAGAGCAAATGGGATTATATCGCTTACCTCAAAAAGTCACTACAGCCTGTTTCATCTTGGGAAAGAATCTTCAGGTGACTGACGAACTTCGAAACCAGGAAGCTTTTTATGCATAGGCCGGAATGGGGGCGTTAGGGTGTGGACCAATAGGGGGATTTTGTTTTTGTTTTAGGTTGTTTATGCGGAATTTGACCTTGTGTGGGCAGGCCGAAACTATTTCCGATCTTTTGTTTAGCAAGTTATTTTTATCTTTTACGTTCAAAGGAGGAGGATCAAAACGATGTAATTTATGTCTAGAGGAAAAATTTTCTATTTTGAACGTAAAAGATAAAAATAACTTGCTAAACAAAAGATCGGAAATAGTTTCGGCCTGCCCACACAAGGTCAAATTCCGCATAAACAACCTAAAACAAAAACAAAATCCCCCTATTGTTCCACGCCCTAACGCCCACATTCCGGCCTATGCATAAAAAGCTTCCTGGTTTCGAAGTTCGTCAGTCACCTGAAGATTCTTTCCCAAGATGAAACAGGCTGTAGTGACTTTTTGAGGTAAGCGATATATATATATATATATATATATATATATATATATATAATTTGTTCTTCACTGAGTTTCAAAGCTTTTTGTTGGAAATGCATTTGTGATTAATAACATTGTTCTATGCTAAAGTCATGAGGATATGTTCTGAAATCTTGTTTTTAAATAAATATTAATTTTTATCATGAAAAAAAGCATTTTTGATGCATTTATTTTATTTGCTTCATTCCTTATTAATTTTTTTATGTTCGGATGTATTTAATTTATATAAGGTCTTAGACAAAGAGAGAGCTTTTTGTTCTTTTAATCTGGTGCAATATGGTCTGTTTTCAGTAACCTTACCTTTATAGGATTTGCTCCGAAAATTCTAAAATATTTATTTTTTCCCTGTGAAATTGGGCTAACTCTTGAAATTTATATTTTTAAGGCTGGTAGAAATGGCCAGTTTGCGATTTCCAGATGTATTTGCCACATCTGAAAAACAACAAGATCTGTCAAGCAAGGTTCATCTCTTTCTTGAGTCTACATGTTCATCATTGTGGAGCAGGTGATGTAGACCATCCTGTCAATAATATAGCTAAACAGCAGTGAGCAGTGACTGTTACTAATTACTGAATTAAATTTTTAAGTTAAAGAGCAAACTATATTTGTTACACAAACATGTAAGAGGAGTTAAATATCCTGATAATTGAGATCTTGTACAACTCAACTGAAACATTAACCAGTAATATTGAAATAAAAAAGAGTAATGAAACACTTAAAGAACTGTGGTCATGTGAAATGTCACGTTTGCAGTTTGCTGTAAAGACAAAATAGAACCTCTCCATTGCAAATTAATATTCCATGATATATAGGAAAACTAGTTATTAAATGTCCCATCAAGCTATGGGAAGGTTTGTAAACATTGCATGAGCCTTGAATCTTTGGCATTTAATGACATTCAGTCACTAATTTCCCTCATGTGTATGGAGTTTTTGAAGTACATAAGCAGAAATTCAGATTTTTCTTATAATGTGTAAGTAAATGTGTTACCCTTATAGACTGCTCAGTGTCATTTGATGATACTTGTCATTTGAATTTATCTTTTGTTTTAGATTAGAACACTTGGAGGAAGATATTATCTCAAATGGCGTGAAGCTGATTGTCCTGGACTCAATTGCATCATTAGTGAGAAAAGAATTTGACACCCGAACAACTTCCAACATCACTGAAAGAACTGCCCTGCTCTCTAAAGAAGCCATGCTTTTAAAGTAAACAAAGTTTAAACTGTTTGTGCCTTTACAAGTTAGTTTTCTTGAAAGTGTTCTGTGAGGGGAGTTTTTGATTCCATAATAGTATATTTATTGGAACTGATAGTTTAAGAAAATCTGCTGCAACTTCTGCTGTACTTCCTGCCCTCCATTCTAGCTCCATATTGCTAAGTTATATGTTATTTATTGCATTCTACAGACCACAGTATTTTATTTCTAAAGGTGTCAATTAGAAATTTTGTTCTGCTGATATCCTGTGATCATAAACTTACCCTGTGGTTACATATACTTGATTCTTAGTTATTCTTTTAAGGTACATTGCTGAAAGATTTCAAGTACCTGTAAGTAAAAGAAAAATTAAAAAAAAAAAATTGACTTACAAAAAATTTAACTTGATAGTCCATTGAAAATAGAAGTGAATGAACAAATTAATGAATGATAGAACAGAAAGGTTGGCAAAACAGATAGGCAAGTAGACCAAAATCTGGATAACAAATAAGAAAGAATGTGAAAAAACAATGACAGACAAACTGGCAGACCCACTAAGTAACAAAAAGCAGCTACCAAAAACATTTGTCTAAATCATTCCAGATCCTGGTCACCAACCAAGTTACAACTTTTCTGCCCACGAAGAGCCAAGATGTTGATGAGCTTGATCTGGAAGAGGAGACTGTTGGCCATGTTACAGCAGCTCTGGGAAACACTTGGGCACATGCTATTAACACTAGACTGACCTTGCAATATGTTGATCAAGGATTGAGACAGGTTGTAGATGTATTCCTGAATGTTACAACAGAAAATTGACGTATAGTTGAGATTTCCATGAGTATGACTATTTTGACTTTCCTTTTTGATTCAACAAAATGTGGCAACAAAATGTAGAAGGTACTGAGGAGTAAATATCTTGGGCGGCCTTTTCATCTCGCACTTTTTTTTGTTTCTTTTTTCCTTTTTTAACTTTGGCTCACTTCGCATACTTTACTTCACGTCATCGTCAGGGCCGTAGTTAACCCATTTTGATTGGGGGGTGTCTTCCTTCCCATTCCCCTCCTTTCCATCCCTTCCATTCCCCTCCCATTCCTTCTCTTCCCTTTCCTTTCATCTTTGTCCCTTCACATCATTGCCTTTCCCTTCCCTTCTTTCAATTTTTTAGTTTTCATTTTGTCGTTCTTCAAAGTGCGAAACGCAAAATGCAGTGTCTTCTTACGCTCTATGGTGAAATTTTGACATATGTCGTTGTGTGAGTAATATTGTAACGCTTTTGCAGGTAATAGTTACGAAATCACCCTTAGCCCCATTCAAAGTGTTCACATACTCCATTCAAACAGAAGGAATTGTATTGGAAAAAAGAGAAGAAGGTAAAATTATTTTAAGAATGATTGGCAAATAGCTTAGCAATACCAGGAGATGAGCTTCAGTCACAGTTTTCTCGTTATGATGAAGCTGAGGCACGCTCTAAAAAGTCACAATAATTTTTGGAAAGCTACGTTAGAGGAACCTTGAGAGTGTTCAATGAAACGAGAAAGTGAATTTAACAATACAAAATAAGAATTGAACGAAGTGGTACCGATGCGACGTTTATATACCTTTTCTCGTAAATAAAATTTGGAAATCGCGTCAAACTTGTACTTCGTTTCAAATATTTCTTGCCTGCCTCAAAAGTTTTGATCGTATACTCTGCAGTAACTTGCACATACTAGATTTTTCGTTGCTTGCATGTCTTCTTTGGATACTGGGCTCAGTTAAGGAAATCTGCTGATGCTCTTGGAGACTCTAGCGAATTCAGTTCTTAGGCGAGAAACCTCTCAGCCAATCAGAAACGCTGATATATCATATTTTCACCACAGTGATAAAAAAGCATATAGCCTTCTGTGATTCAAATTTGAGAAAAAAATAATTAAGATTTAAGTTCTCCAAAACTATAAGCTACCTTAATCAAGTTTAGCCACTTTCGAAAACAGAGTTTGACGTTATTTGTGAAGTTGCACGACGTAATTCTTGTAGTTGGCATTTCGAGGTAAATTGATTGGTATTTTGCAAACAGAACTAAAGTTATCATTTCCAAACTTTTTTTTCAGACTTTCACGTCACTACAAAAAGGTGTAATCCTCTGCAGCAAAAGATAAGGATTCGTTCTTCAGTTTAAATCGAAGTAAAAATGCAGAACGTTCAAAAAATGTTTTCTTTGAAGTTCTAAACAAAGTGCGATTTTTTTCCATGAATTCAAGAAATGAAAACCCTTTAACGCTTATGTTTACTTCAAAGTACTGTTAATTAGAGCGTGAATAATAAAGCTTTCCTTGCCTCTGCTTATTATTTGGATGTGAGCATGCGTAGGAAAGGTGAGTTACCTTACCACCAGAAACAAGGAAAAATCGTTTGATCATGTCCCGAAAAAAAGATAAAAATCTGTGTTAGAATTTGTGAGAAGGTTAAGGTTTGAGTTTGCAGGAGCGTTTTAAACTCAAATGGACAGAAGGCAGAGGGTTTTCTTTTCTTTTTTTCTTTTTTTCTTTGGTTCTTTTTTGGGGGGGGCACCGGGGGGAACGGTAATTACCCTCAGCTTACTAATGCAATTCAGTTCATGCTTCTAACCATGTCTAGAATACCCTAGGTGGATCCACTCCTGGGACATGCACTGTTTATCCTAACAAAACCAATAACACATCGCGCTGCCAACTTCTAACACAATGTCCACTTGGCCCGTCCCCAAGGCCTCGAGCTAAAACCATTTCACTTACGAAAGGCGCAAATTGTCACCCTCAGAATCTCAATTAACTATTCGGTTGAATCAAACTGTACCATTTTACTCCCCAAAGGGATACGCCCCGGCAAAGAGTTAAAAGCAAGTTTATGCCGTAGCTGACAACCAACCAAAATGTTAGGTGAGCGGGCTGTGCCAACGTTGTTGTCAGGATCGATGAAACATTTGTCAACCAAGAAGACCGGGTCTACTTTGTAGTTATTATTACATCCATCAGTACATAAATTAGCCCGCGGTCCTGGTGGCGTTTTGATGGGTTGACGCATGGCAGGCAATTTATTTTATTTTATTTTTTTTTGGAAATCAAGAAAAAGACTTCTAAATGTTGCAGTTCATCGGGAAAATATCACAGCTTCAGGGCTAGCCCACAGTCTGAATTGTGCTTTGATGATTTAATTTTCTCTGAATGTCCCAGCAGCAATGAGACTGAAAACACGTTTTCATTACCGATATTACAACAGCAATACAGCACATGAAATTTCAGTGTACTTATTTAATGTACAAAATCCTTCTGTTGTCAGAGTCACAAGACGTGCCTTCGCTAGGGACCTGATTGACACCATTTAGTCACGAAAACAGGGGGGATACTTTTAATGTTTGTTGGTGGAATGAGTCTGGCTTTACCCTCGGGTAGAACGTGAAGAGATAATTTCACCGTTTCGTGGAATAGTGACAAAACAAGCTAGAGTAATCTCATGTTAACCGAGGACGATCCTAAAATGAACGCAGACAAATTAATGCACGTGGTGACGGATATTACCGTGAGGACCTCTTGTGGTCTTGAAATGGCTCAAGTTGGACATACCGTACGTAATTAAGTAATATGAATTTCCAACAGCCAAGCAACGCCCAAAATAGTATGTACTATTGAAAACAGGTTACAAAAATACGCGCTGTTTCCAGTTAAGTGAAGTAAGTACTCTTAGTTCCTATTTAAACTATTACGTTTCCTGTCTAAGTTGCACGTCGAAATGTTGCCCAGACGACAATGGGATGTGATATAGGGTCAGAGTCCTAGCAATTACGTCAAGCATTTTAAAGTCATAAGAAAAACAATAAATTCGCCATGATTTAATTGATTTCGATTACTTCTGGTGAACATTCCTGTTATGTCTGATTGCTAACAATGCATCAAAACATTTCAGGTCGTATGCAAATATAATAAAATATTAGATAGGCTTATTATCTTAGGAGACTTTCATGGAAATGCGATTGTGACAATTTTGGGAGTACTTAAATGTAAAGTTCGACGACTGAATGTTCTCTCCTTTTTAATGGCAATTTTGTTGCAAGATGTTCTTATCTTCAAAGAATTATACGACGAGATTAACAGAGAAATTTGAAATTTAAACCTCCTAGCCGTTCGGCATTGCATTGTTTTGTGTTGGACTGAAGTAAATTTATGGTGAACGATCAATATTTTATGACAAAAACCAATGAAATGAAAAAACTTCAATTTAACGGCGCTACTGAGAATTAAGTGGCTTTATGGGCGGACTTCCTCTAGTTATCACGCGCCTGTTTCGATTCCCACACTTCCGCTGTTACACCCTATGACGTAAATGAATGTGGGAGCGACGATCAAGCCCCTTGCAGGTACAGTGTGCAGTGATTTTATTGATGCTGATATACGTCACAACTAGCATGAATTCACGTGAACTTCAGCTTCTCGAAATTACCATCAACCACTTCCACATTTTGTGGCTTTCCCTGAAAAAGCCATCACGTCTGTTCTTGTTAGCCTTAAACAGCCCTTTTTTTGCCACTTATTCCGCCGTTGGCAAAGAAAACATTACGCAAAGCAGCTTCAAACTAAAAATCACTTGATGATTCATTTTGTCATTTCACGTAGCGCGATTCTTCTATTTCAGGTTTAGGCTCAAAGTTTTAAACAGATCAAAATAACAGTTGAAATAGTGATAAAAAAAATAAGTCAAAAAGCTACTTCAAATTTGTCATGTTTATTATAGTCATAGCATGCGTAACGCATTTGTTCCTAATCTCCTAAAAACATTTGTGAGTTTGGATTTAATTATCACCTAAAGAAAACAACGCTGAACGGAGGAAGAGCAAGTTATTTGTGCATACGTGTGTAATTCAAGTAAACATGCATTTTTGCATGTAAACGTGTTAGGCATCTTTCCCTTGTTCTGAAGCGTCGGAAATCTATCGAAGCTAGCCCTCCGGTCTTTGGTCCAAACCTAAAATGGTTCATAAATCAGTGTCTCCAACCATAGACGCATGGGAAATATCAAAGACCTTAAAATTTTTATGGGAAATATCGTTTGTCATGTCACCTGAGAAGTATATCCACTAAGCCCGGTTTGATTTGAATAATAATAATGAATATTCACGTATGGTAAACCATGTGTCGCAAGACTCACATATTACTTCTGAACACAATATTCAAGATTGAACGTTCAGAATTTCGTGGTTGCTGCTCGCGCGCATTTACGCACACATGCGCCTAACAACCGTGCGCTGTTTTGGGACCATTGCGAAATAATGATACACAAGATTAACAAGAGTTACCACCAAGTCCGATTTTGGAATAGGCAGAATGATTTAAAGATCGATATTTGTAAAATATTAAGTTGTCTCTGGCTTAAAATGTTAAAAGGAATGGAAGTTTCGGGCAAGGTTCTCCAAGCATTTCGGGCAAGATACTCCGTCTGACCTTCCTCAGCGAATGGTTTATGGTATTGTGGCCGCATGGTGTATGGTAATGAGTATAATGACTTCTTTAACTTAGCAAGAGCTTCCAAGATGGCGGCTTTAGTGCCAAGAATGGGGAATTGTAAACAAGTAGAAAGTGCTTGGAACAGATTTTAAAGTATTCACATTCTAAAAACCCTGCCCTAACGCATACCATACTAATGCCAGCTTTTGCCGAAACTTTAATGCCAAACTTGGCGTCTCTCTGTTAAAGGTTCAGAGTTCTGTTCCACCACTCGATAATTGACGGAAGAGTGAATAAATCAGACAGATCCGTGTGGACATGACGGAAATAGTCACAACATGAACAGTGTGTACTAGCGGTGAATTTTTGGACATTATACTTTGTTGGAAAGAGTACGTTTAATGAGAACAGAGGGTGTCGTTTTCCGGTATTTTAGCTGAGATGCTAGCTTGCAGTAAATTAGTCGTAAATGTCTCCTAACCTGCAGTGATGAATGTGAGTGCCCTTGAATGATTTCAGGGGAACCTCTTCAGTTACACTTTGCCAGAACTTTCTTCTTTGGAATTGAGATTTGATATTTAAAATCTTTAAACCCTGTTTCGGATTAAACTTAAAAAATTCACCTCACGTATACATCAACTTCGAGGCCTTTTGCCTTCTGGGCTCAATAGTGGCAGGATTCCAATCTTGCGGTACTTTATTTAGTCGGCTATACCAGCCTTGTGCCAATGTGTTCAGAACTTTTGATTTTATTGTGGCAAAGATCATTAGAAAAATAGCTTGTTTTCGTAGGTTTTTTTCCCTTCAATTCTGTGTAAATTGGCAGTAAACCTTGGATGTTGTCTGGCGTGTGAAAACATTTTCACAACTTGAAAACCATGGCGACTGGTAGGCTCTTTACAATGACTGAAACAATGACTAATAATGCTCGCAGGAATTCGAAAATTCCGGTGACAAGTAGACTCCAAAATAAAAAAAAAAAGGAAAATACACGTTACTAGTAATGCCGACCCAGGGCCGCTCGTTATAATCCTACTAAATAACCAAAATAAACGACCCTGGTGTTAAGTTCATGTTTGAGCTGTCAGATCAGGTAAAGTATACGCCACCCCATTCATTCTTCGTTCTTTAAAAACCCTGTAAATTTGCATAAAGCCTACCCTAACACTAAGCCTAACTGTAACCCTAAACCTAAACCTTGGGTTTATTCACATTTTCGGGGTTTTCAAAGAACGAAGAATGAGTAGGATGGCGTATATGTAACCTGATCCGAACTGTCAAGAAGGCTCTTTCATAATTGTGGGTTTAGTTCTTTAATACAAAAAGTTTTGAATTTCATGATAGCGTTTTCTCTCAGTCGCACGAAAGTCCGACCACCGTCTGTCCCAAGTTAGAGAGTAAAACAAAGTGAGCAAGCGGTATTGTGTAGTCCTAATCCGAAGCAAAAAAACCCGCCGTGGTAAGATTTCTAATCTGCCTTCACTGAGTAGTTTGTGTCACTGATACGACCACCTTTGAGTTTGGAAACTTTTTGACGTTATCTTACCCTATTCTCGAACGTTGAAAGGGGTCCAAAACCTAAGCATGACATGCATACACACACAAACATACATGTATAAATATATTAACTGCCTTATAAAAGCCAACTGAAGATAATATTACTCAATTTGCAAAGGCCAATATAATATTTCTGCCTTTCTCCTCAAGTGGCTGTCTGAAATGACCTTCAGTCGTGCGTCATTTCCTGCCCTTGTTGATTAAAGATCTTTAACAGGTCATCTCCAAAAAGCGTCCTTTTACAGCCTGTTTGGCAAACATCCCAACATTACCCACCAAGAGTTTTCCCAGTCTACAGCTGCACTGATCGTCATATTCATTCAGCATTTTAGCCAGTCATAACTATTTCACTGGCTTTAAGTGGTAACAGGTCGGTTTACTGATCACCATTTTGATGTTATGGTTTGCGACAAGCATAAGAACCATTTTGCATATTTTGACAGTTGCCGAAGTAGGCCTTCGACGACAAAAAGCATGACTTCGTTTTGATTTGATTAATGGGGAATTGGTATGAAAAACAGGGTGGTGCTTTAGTTTAATACTCATGCTTATTCGAAAACTGCTCCTTCAGTTTTGCCCTCTTGCAGATAACCGGCAACACTTGCGGTATGAAAAGACACAAATCTGCTGTTCATAACTCGCTCTGGCCGTTAAAATTGTTTTACCAGTAACTTGAAGTTCAGCTGAGAGAGGTTTAAGAGGCGTTTTTTGGCACATCCGCCAATCAACATTCCTCATGTCTCTGTAGACCTTATGGAATTACACACCTCAGATCTCCATTTACAACCTGTACAGTAAGGGAGGCGACATGTTTGGCCAAACCTTGCTAAGTCCTTTTGTTTTACATCGGCAAATTTATCAAGGACGGCTTTCAGTGCAATCATTGAGGCGTATGTATATTGGACGCACACCACAAGGACACTAATTTAATATTTGTCATGTTTTGATACCATTTCGATATTTGTTTTGAAAGGTAAACCTTGCAGCTGAAAGCCGTATTGCTAAACAGTCAGTAATCAATGGGACGCCAAGTCTCTAGTCGGCTTCTTCAAGCTTGTCACTCAATAGGAGATTAGATACCAGCGTGATTAACTGCAGAAGACAAACCCAGAAAGAGTTCAAGAGAAAAAAAACAGAACAAATCAGCATTCTTTCTTCTCTAAACCAGTAACATTTCTTTGTAATGGTTTATGCAAGCTTCTTTTCTCTGAGAAGAGTTAGCACAGTCAAAGGATGTGTCGAACGTCCATGCTTCTGTTTAAAGTTCGGTTTCTTCAAAGTGCTTTGTGTTACCGAATTAATAAGTATCCCCTAGCGCATGTGCATTCAGTCTATCCACAGGTTGTCTAATCTTCGCACCGCCTGCAGGGTGATGAAATGCAGTGGGCAAAGCCAAAATGGTTTTAAAAGCATTTCTTACATGGCTATTGTGACACCGGAAACGCTGTTTTACTTAACAGTGTCTTGTTAAACAAAGATGATGTATATTCTTGGTGTAACTGGAACAAGGAGTTATCGATTGCTGATAGAAATACCAAATGAGCATCTTTCGCGACACGACTTCGAAACCATGCGGTCTTGAGGCACTCGAAGGATTCTGGGTTGCTCAAAGAAAGCTGCTTATTGACGTCACGGAAAAACAATTCCTATTCTGGTATTTTGTGATTGTGATGATCTCTGGGCGCTTTCAGAACAAGATACTTTTGATAACTTACCGCAAGGCATGCCTCATTCTTGCCAGTTTTCACCTTGGACCTGTGCGGAAAGAACTTCGGTAAAAAATTTAGCGCGAAAGAACTCTACTTTACGGAATCAAAATAGAAAACCAGGGGATTTTTGTTTTCAGGAAGTGATGAGGCATTTGTTGCACATGTTATTCAAGGAATTAATGAATACAGAAAGTGGTCAGATTTGAGGTAGAAAACGATGAGAATTGGATTGTGTTGTGCATAGATCCCCGACAAGACGATCTTGGCAACATCTGTGTTGATCGAAGTCGAAGATAATGTTATGCCCAAAGATACACTCACGTTCTTCGCCCTACCGGAAAATTCCATTGAATAGATCCACCAGATTTGAATATTTTTTAATACAAATCACATTACAACTTTAAAGCGGTTTATTGTGAAGTAATTCGGTTCCCATTTCGCAATCACTGCTAATTCGCCAGAGCACTCCTGGCGGTGGGTATCGAAATGAATAGTTTGTACAGGAGACACATATATCAAAGATCAAACGATCAAATGCAACAATTAGCTAGTTTTTAGTCGAACACAGCCACTCACAACCAAGCATCCTGTCGACGGACCGGAGGTATGGTTTCTATCAAGCCTGTCGAACACAAGACGGTGCACGCTAAAGTTATTTCGCCGGGCAATGGAAACTTGATGGCCAAATCATCAAGTATCTGATGGAGAATAAAAAGTGATAGAGTGTATGTTTACTCAAGTGAACCTCAATAATAAAGCATTTAGCATGTGGTTGGCAAGGGCTTTGAAATAACTCTTTTCAATCCTTGCACAAACATTTTAATTCCTTAAAGACGACTATATCCTCAAATACGATTCTTTTTGTTTTTCTTCAGGACCGGTTTCTGTCAAGTATATGCGGTTTTTTGGGCACTTGAACCTCCTACAAAACAAAAGTCGATAAGTCAAATCCAAGATCCTGTTTTTTCCGCTCGGAGCCTGGAGGTGTAAAGACGAGTCGAGTTCTTAAAAGTTCTTGACATCCTGCAAAGCTCAATGGTTATATCCATCACGAAAAACAACACAAACCTTTTTTCTGTTTTTATTTATCTATTCCCAGTAACCATCATTGCATTAAACAGTTTGGCTTGGCTCGGAATGAACTTCCTCACATCAAAACATGGATCTATATTAGGAAAAAGGTCATGCAATTTCAGAACTCTTCGAATAGTTGGAGGCACGACTTAGTTCCTCCAGTTTCATCTAACTTTAGGCTTTTTACAATTTTAATAATTAAAAAAAAAAAATCTCCCAAGATTTATATAGCTTTAGCTCTCCACATTTTTATCCTTCATTCCCACCGAATTTTTTTGTTTTTTCTTTTTTTCAAAAAAAAATACTCTCTAGATAAAATATGACGGATTGACAGATTGCGTGGGTCCTATCGTCTTTATTCTTCACCAGTTCCTTACTGTGAACTAAAACCTCGGGACTTGATCATTGGCAAGAAGTCAAGGAAAAACTTGTGTTTTACGTAGCAATATTAACAGTTGGATCTTTCAAAACTTGTAATATTCCTGAAAAAGTGCCTTTTGGTTCATCTTTTTTTCCTGTTTAGGATAATAAAAGTAAACACGATGGTGTATTATTACCTTTAATCTTTTTAATCTTCTTGGTCCCAAATTTTATTTAATTACTCGCTGACAGTGTTCCGTCCAACTATTGAAAGATATTTGTAGGGATGGCCTCCAGAGGTCTATTGTCAAAATTTGGCGAACTATCGCGACACAGGAATGCTGACTGCTCAATAAATTACGCTCGAGGCGTAATTTATTAATTTAGATAACTTTTCTAAAACTGGATCGTTTAGCGACAGACAAAATAATTTTAACCCCCAGAACATTCCCTATGGCAGGGATAGATTCTATTATGTTAAGGTCACGGTTCACTGTAATGTAACTGATTTTATTCAACCCGAATACGATCCTTTTTAGAATTCCCTGGCTCCAGGTTTTGTTATGAAATTAAGCTGAGAAAGGAAATGCCATAGTAATAACAGTTTACGTCCAAAAAACCACATAACTATTCCGTGTCAGCAGCATTTTAAGCGTCCTCGAATCTCGACCTTTCACAGCAGTTTTCCATAGCTAACAACGACTGTTATTTACTTTTACCGGTAAATATATGTCAATATTTCACGAGTTTGTTTTCGGAAATAGGTTATGCTGAATTGCATAATTTGTTCTGGATTGACTTTCGTAGCAACTCGTCCATAACAATGAGGAAAAGGATGTTGAACGTTATCGGGTTCATAGCCCCTCTGCGGTGCATAGTTCTGTCGGCATTCGACAGTGTGTACGCCTTATCAGACATAGCTGTTGTCGAACCAATATTATATTACTTCTAGCGGACATCTCATTCACTTAACTGATGTGCCGTGTAGCAATGATAATCTTCATTTTTCTAATGTTCTTTGATCACATTTAAAAGAATATTTTGGTGCCAAGTAGGCCACTACAACGGAAGTACCGTAAGTTTGCCCCTTTCATGTATCATCGAATTTCCTTCTTTATCTTTCCGAAACAAAGTGTTCTGGAAAAGCACCACTTGCACTTTCATTCACTAATCACCAATTTTTGGTAATACTGAGGAACAAAAATATGGACAATAATAGATCTTTCTTTGAAGAGTATTTGGATACTGTTTATTTAAATTACGTCATCCCTGCAGTGGACAACTCCTGCAGACCAAGTTTGATTTTGTGGTCGTTAAAGCACTCACGAAAATTGATCAGGAACCAAGTCACTCCTTGTCAATCCTCCAAAGTGACCAGGCACTTTGAAGCTGCTCGGTTGAAATTATTCCAACGTCCCTTGACTTCTAACTGCCCACAAGACTCTCATTTCCTGTGTAAGATGACACCAAAGATATAGGCCTTTGTCCCCACCCATATCAAACGACGAAAGCTGCGAACGTTTGTAATTGTTACAATTCATGGGGTGTCTGAAAATATCAACGTTGGAATACTTCAAGAGCACTGACATTGAAAATATCTGGTTGATAAAGACAGCCATGGCCTATAAGGCATCTCTCAAAAGCCCACACATATTTCCTCCCGAAAACACACTGTACACAAATAAAAGCATCGCTTTGAAATCTGTTTTTAATTCTTTTATCTACTATTTTTTCCCTCTCATTACAAAAGTCGGATAGCAATACTTTAATAACGAATTCGATCACATATAATATTAGGCCTGTTCCTAAGCGTCTTTCTTCTGTTTATCATTTAAGTGAACAGTTTTATACAAATATATATATATAATATATTAAAATTATTTTATCTAGTTCTAGAAGTCATCTGAATTACCTTAACAAAAATAAGTGCTATGCCATCACCATTCAATAAATAATATATAAATATGGTCATTGTCTGTGAAAGCCTTTTCTTACGGCAAAATTTCAAACGGCTCAAAATTCATTTTACTTGTCAAGTAGAGCTTAAACTAAAGATGCATGGTAAAGCATTTTTGATATATTCACAACTTAGGATAATATACAATTACAAAAGATGAATATTTGTCTCAGCAAAAGAAAGGCGCAACTTAAAAATAGTGCTGGTGTTTCACACCACCGAATCTTCCGCCAGACAGGGCATTGCTTTGATTTGGATAAATAACCTACAAAAGGGAATACATGTATAAATTTTCAAAGGTGATAAGTTAGGGAATCAACAGAAACTCAAAAAATTTCGATGTTGACAATAAAATATGGCAATATTTGTCTGCCATGCCGCATATCATTATAATAAAACAACCCTAAACCTCGTTATCCTCTAATATGTACGGCAAATAATTTCAACGATAAATTAAAATAATACTTAAAGCAATTTTACATTTGAGAAAGCGAGGAGGATTGCTTAGTTCGGCAGTTTTCTTCTCGGTTGTGACAATTAGCGTTGATGCATGCATTACTGGGCTATATTATTGAATACTGGCAATCTTCGAATGGTAGGGCTGTTTAGATTGTGCTCAACTACATCTGAGCTTGGCGAAGTAGAAGACAGGTCATCGCTTGAATTCCCATCGGTGAAGCAATCAGTCTGACATTTCACTTGGTGGCGGTTACTTTCCAAATACGGTACAGAACTGGACGAATGAATTGCAATTGGTGTCGAAGCTACCGAAGAATATTCGTGTGTTGGAAAAGTGAAAACTGTACTCACGTTGTGTCCAGGAGAGCCAGGAACATGCAAAGGTAAAGGACTGCTCAGTGGACTGTCATCCAAGAATGGCGTCGAAGGAGATAGTGACAATGGCGACTCGAACACAGGGGAAGGTGGGCTGCCAGTTGACAATGGCGATAATGGAGTGTTTAAGCTATGGCTTCTTTCCATAGGCACTCGTTTCTCGTCGGCGTTGTGGATGAAATGACATCGTGGACCGTACGGACAAAAGCCGATGGTGTGAAATGTTCTACAAAGCTCTGTTTTATATTTAGGGTGCCGTGTTAGTTGCCTGAGTTCATGCATTCCGTGGGCAAACTGACACTTATCACCGTATTTACACGTTCCGTTTTCTTCAAAGGGTCGACACAACTCCGTCTTATAACGACTTGAGTTAGCCATGGTACTTCTTCGCCGCTCTTCCTCAGCTGACGAAGTGGCGCTAAACGATCGATCTCTTTGAGATCTTCCAACCAGAGAATCGCTTAATGTAATCAAGTTCGTTGTTGTTGTTGGTCTCATTCCGTTCGTTGAATGCCGTCTAGGTAAGGACCCCACAATCCTTCGGTCGCTACGTGTTTTCAACTCCAGAGATATCAGTTTGTTCTATGAATGAAGGGAAATCAAACCACGGCTCAGTTTCGCTTTTCACTCTTGTCACAACTCATTGTCAAGCATATAAATAACCACGAAAAACAAAAGGCAAAGATCACTCGTACTCTATTTTAACATCAGCTATCACGCGAATTTTATAACAACGAGTTTCGTCATCTTATGATACATACTTTGAGCAGAACATCATCCATCTCGTAGAACGCTGAAACAAGAGCGGTAGACATCCTTCTTTCTCTCGTCTTTCTTTCAACTGTTTCGCGTTTATAACTGATTGGGTTTCCCCGTTAGAATTGCTGCTTGCTCCTTTGATGGTCACTGAACGTGATTCAAACTTTCTGATTATATATACAGTAGGGGCTTACCGACCGAGAGGAGGTGTATTATAATTTTTATCTATTATCCAATGCAGATGTCAGGGGAATTACCATGGAAACGCTAATTAAAATGACCACGTGATTAATTCTAGATAAGCAGCGGAAGTGGTTGTGGCATGCAAGATTTAATATCGCTTACGACGATATGGAAAAACAAAGTTGAAATGTCTCGTCCACAGCCATCGAGGAAAGTAATAGTCGAAGTATGGTGAAAAATTTGAGTTTAACTAGAATCCTTTTCGATGAAAGAGATCACCTTTATGAAAATATCTCGTCCATTCGTTTTGCGTCAAAGGCTTGGTAGGATGGGCATATTAAGTTTCAAGAATGTGCATTCCTTATTTGGAAGGTGTCACAATACGCTCTTCGACGCCTTCCAAACTTATTATATTCGTTAAGAGCTTTTGAAACCAAATGACGCGTTCATATTCTGTTTTGAGAGGTGATTAAGAATCCAAATGTAGGTGTATATCACAGAAAAGGAGAAACCAGTATAAATTACTGAGAAAGCCTACTTCCTTTTGACAAGCTTAAGCTGAGTTTACGAACGTCACGCTGTTCTCATTGCCATAACAAATAAAACCCCTGTTTACTGTTCCATTTATTTTTCATCACATTCAATTTTGTTTTTCTCATTATCTGGATACTGAGTCTCCGATAAATTTTCACAAATTAATCCTGATCGTGAGTGACTGTTTCTCCAATTTTGCATTTCTTTTGCAACCAAAAACGGGTTGGAAGTAAAAAGTGCTACGTCTGAAAATAGAGAGATTAATGAAATAATGAAAGAATCCGCTGGCGTTATGTTACGAGTTTTGTTAGACCCGCGAGATTTTTAACGCAAAGAATTGGTGCATGTTACTCTAAGTGGTGAGAAGATCGTAAACAAGAAAAAATAAGGCCAGTAGGTTATCTTCCTGAATTTGCATAGGTAGGGATTGGTCAATATTTTTTTTTCCGTCTGGGTTTTCTTCATTTACATTAATCTCATTGAGAGTTAGGAAATCGTTATTTACTGGTATTAGGATGTTGTCCATCTGAGTCAGCTTGCTATAGCATAGCCTTACGTATGTGACACTTGAAATTGTGAAAATTGCGTGCTGAGCCAGCCTCAAACCCTGCTACGTTCATAATCATAACAATATGCCTATCACGAAGCTCTTTGGAATCGGGTATACATAAATATACAATAAGAAGAAAAATTACTGTGGCGGTTGAAGCTTGCCAATCTCACCAAAGCTCTTGACAATGGCAAACGCACTAACACTAGCCAAGATGCCACAGGCATTTGTTTTAACAGGATTGGATGCTCCGATAGAATGAAGGTGTTAAATTAAACAAGCCAGTCAGTCATATGTAAAAGGCTCTTTTTCCCTTACGTGTTTCTGAACACGCTTTTCCCAGTTAACGCAGTTTTCTTTGTTTTTCTAGTCTGCTGATTTCCGCTGTTTTCAACAACGTCGAAGCTGCAGTTGGTTGACGCTGAGTCATGAATACGTCTGATATGACTTCGTCTTGGCATTTGTTAGACGTTCAAAGTTCCTGTTGATTTCGCTGACTGAATTACTTAGCTTTTTTCGGCTTCATATTTCGTCTTAAGAGAAGTGATTGCTTGATTACAGCTTTAGCGCAGTAACCAAAGAAGGGAATTAACCGACTTTCGGAATTTATTTTCGGATATCCCGAATATTATGTTATTTACCGTGAGAGGAATGTCATTAATTTACGCAGACATCATGTTGATGTAGCCTGCCGCAAAAATAAACGAATCACCTTTTGACTGATACAGAGTCAGATTTCGTAGTAACTCGACACTAACTTAGTCGCGGTTGAAATCATGATTGTCGTATGAATTCATACAGAGATCGAAATCCACCATGATCATTCCATTGATAAACTTATACATCACTTTTAAAGCGAACAAATGAAGCAGCATCCATCTGTAAGTTTTCTATGGATGCCAATATCTAAACAATTTAATTTCAATGACTACAATTGAACTCTAATTTACCTCAACTTTAAAGAACCCTGCTGTTTGTATAAAAAGTAACAAAATAAGTTTAAAGTTGAGGTTTTCCGAACAGCCACGACAAATCCCGAGCAGATTACTTGCACGGTGCCTGCAAGATAACCATTCAGCGTTACTAAGGGGTACGTCACAACGTCACTGAGTAAGATCCAACTAATTGAGCTAACTTCAAGAAATAAAATTTATGTTCGTGGTAAATGTGGAACAAAAAACGTTTAAAATACTACTGTAGTAACGTTGGATTAATCATGTTGAAGTTATATTACTGATCTTCATTGAAGTTAGTTCGTAATGTCGATCACTTTGCCTCAAAAGCAAGTTGTATTGTCGAATGATACGCAGGTTAAAGACAGAAAGATAAATGTCGACGATCGAGATGGCGTTACACTTCTACCCGTGTTGATGCGAAGTTCTGCTGGCTACATCAGTATGTTAGTTACCTCGAAGCAGGAAAATCCTGTTGGGTTTAGAAAAATTGAACCTAAACCATCTGCTGTTGAAGAAACCAACGCAGGTGCAGCTGAAGCAGAGATAAAGGACTTCAGAAGAAAGCGAAAAGGAAATCCGGCAGTCAGGTTAGAGTGCTAGTAATATTTTGGACAGGTTTCAACGTTCGGGGAGAATGCAAAATTGAGATAAATCAGCTCTGTGTTCATGCAGTTGAAGACTGTCATGCCTACATGTTTGTATAATACGGTTGCAATTTGATCTTACAAGCTATTCCATTTAACAACTTTAGTCCCCAAATGTCTTTACCAGTAACAGGGGAGAATCCTGTAACTGCCTCTGACTAATCAAAACTGTGAGGAACTAAATGAAAACCAGACTTATGTCAAGCCCTCTATTTAAGAAAATATGGAAGCAACTATCTCTGTCTGGTAAATAAAAGTAAAACAACTATTCTACATTTTAATGATAGATGAATGATTGTCAAGCCTTATACTCAGAAAAACGATTTCTGAGCCCCTGATGGGGATCAAACCTGCAACCTTCTGATGGCTGGTAAGATGCTCTAACCATTGAGCTACCAAGACTCAGATGGCAAGCCAAGGTGCAACATATATGTGTGACCTAAGCGGAAGCCACTATATATTGATAATGGTAGATGAAATTTGTACGTTAGATATATGAGAGCTTGGAAATATCTTAAGATGATAGATGAATGATTATCAAGCCCTATACTGAGTGTAGTATATGTATGTATATATATATATATATATATATATATATAATATACAAATTTCTGCATTTTAATTTTGCTAACTGACTGTGTGGCATAGTGAAAAATCTAATAATTTATGTAAACCACAGAAGCAAAACTTATGCAGTAGGAGTACCAAGCTCTTCTAATATTTTACTTTCATTTTTGTTCATTTTATCAGGTTCTTGGGGTCAAATGCTACTAGGCGAGGGGTGAGAATTTGTGTTACATGTAATGGAAGAATTGGATTCAGATCCAAAATGTGTAAACATTGTTTAAAGTTACCAGCAACAAGCAAAAACAGTTCATCAAATGGACTCATGGTCAAGACATTGTTACAACAAAAACTCCTTGAAAACACACATGTTGTTCCCAATTATGAAAGTAAGGATGGAAAAGAAAATGGAATTAAAGAATGCGAGAATGCTATAGACAGGCCATTAACTGCAGATTATAAACATGGACAGATCAATGGTCAAACAACTGAAAATGTAACAATACTCTCTGCACCAATATCCTGTTCTGCAGATACACTTGGAAAGAATAGGGTTGGAGATGTCTCAGACACATTGAGGGATAACAGGCAGGACACAGAACAGAATAAACTAGGTTTACCTTCTGATGAAGTAACTCACATGGTGGCAATGACCTCAGTTCAGAGTCAACAGGAAAGAAATGACATCCAAGAAAAGATAAGCATGCAAGCTGAGCATACTAGCCAAGGAAACATGCCTGGGCATCTGTGCCAGAGTTTAAAACAAGAAAATAGTGACAACTTCACATCAAGCCTAAATCATTGCAGTGTTTCTACAAATAATTTAACTGAGTATGTTCACTTTGAGGACAAAAGTTTTAGCGACATTCTAGCAACTGACACAAGTAGAAATGAAAAGAAGCCTAGAAATCCATTGAAAATTGGCAATAAGAGAAGGCAGAAAACATACCCTAGCAGAAAGAGAAAGCAAAGGAAGGTCTGTTCTGAGATACAGTTTATGAGAATTGAACCAAAACCATGTCTTAAAGAAGAGGGTGGTAAAGATTGCTCTGAGGATGTGGATGAAGGAAAAATTGTTGGCAATAAACTGGACAATGTTAGGTGAGTTAAGAATAATACTCCTACAGATCATCCTCTGATCAATGTATTTGCAATAAACAAGTGAAAAAGTACAATTTGCAAAATCTAAAAACACATGGTGTTTTAACTAAATTAAGAAGGTCGAATGTTCAACAAATGTCATGTCCAATATTTAATACATAATTACTGAGGCATGCAGCATTATTGGATATAATGCGGCTAGCTGGGGCTGCAGGTCAAAGCTTCTAGTATTATATCCAATAATGCTGTGTACCAAAGTAATTACCTATTATAATTGCTGACCTTCATTGAAACACATATTTTTTCTGCATTATATCAGTGAATACTGTGAGCAATATTTTACAAACTCCACTTGCATATTTTTGCTCTCTGCATTATTAGATATAATGCTGAGTGAAAACAATAGGTTTTGGTGTGGGTCAGTAATTATTAAAATATTAGGTTATTTTGGCTAGAAGGCAGAATGTTTGGTGAGTTATGTGTTATATAACTGTATTTTAACAAATTATTAACTTTGATAAAAATTATTGAAAAAATTGTGATGTAATGCACGTATTTTGTCAATAATTTAAACAAAATTCATGACTTCCAATATGTTTGAGACCCTAGTGTAACAACTTTTTGCTGAAAGCTTCAAGTCAGACAACAAGAGCACCATGGTGCACATACATTTTAGCTACACAGAATTTAGTCACAAGAAGGGAAATTCATAGTTCAGCAGAAAGAGCCTCATATACTTGCAAATCCTGCCTATGCACATTATTGACAAAGCATGTTGTTCCACATGTAATTGCTCATCGTTTTCTTGTGATAATTTGAATTATTAACAGCTCCTAATATTCTTGTTAAGATTTCTCACGAGTAATCCAACAAGAAGAGGGATAATGCCTTGTCCAATGTGTCAGAAGGAAGTTGGTTGCCGATCAAAAACTTGCAAACACTGTAAGGTTGTCATTAACTTCAGCAAGAGTAAGGCACTTGATAACAACAACCTGCTCATAGTACAACTTTCTCCTCTCACCAACCCTGAGTACATTATGTTTTCAGTAAAGAAGAGCATTTCTCCCTCAGAAGAAAGATGTTTCATCAGACAAGCTGCAACTAAAGATGATCCAGTCAAGGAAACAATGGACAGTACACATGGCTTTAGTTGGGTCTGTGAATGTGTTGAGAATGACAGCTTCTCAGAAACTCCTATCTGTGAGCATGCCAAATGCTTCTACAGAAACCCAAAGATAGTGCAAGCCAGAACAGTTGTGTTAATAGATGAGAAAATTGATTGCTTGCCAATTGATTCTTTATTTAAAAATAAGCTCAAAGAATTATGGGAATCCAATAAGAAGAAAGAACGACCACTCGTTCAACAGGTAGCACTAAATACATTGGTTGTCTTAGACATCGAGAAAGATATGTCAGGGAGTAGTGCAGATTCAATCACTTGTGTACACATTCGATTTGTGAAAGTTAAACGCCATCGCTTTGTACAGCCCCATATATTTTGTTCTGGAAAGTCATGTTCTTACTGGAGTCCCCTGGAAGGTCAGGGAGAGTCTCCTATCACTTGCCTTCATTATTGTATTAGTTTGTGGGCTATAGCCTCAGACAATGAACTGCATGGATATTACAAAGTATTCCTTGAGGCCCCTCAGGTTTACCTTCACAGTGAGGTATTTGATACTGTTGTAACTTCTTGAGCCATTCTTCTAAACAAATGTAAGAATAGTGATGAAAATCTGGATACCATATGTTAGCATTTGTTGTTTTCCTTGTTAATAAAATGAAATTCACGTTGTGAATCTGAGTAGAACGTTGGCTCTGAGTGAAGCAATATTCTAAATACCAGTAATTTTTAAGTAGAGAAAAGACAGACAAAGCGCAAACTAAGCAAATTATACCTGTTAGAAGCACTTCCAGTAAATCATCTAGGGGGGGCAAAAGAATGCAGCTTCAAGTTTCAGTTAAGTAGATTTACTGACCTGCTAACAAGACACATGAAAAAATTTCTCGATTTCGATTAGATAAGAGCAATGCAATTCCAACATAATACAGTGCAGAAAAAATCCAACACCAGTTTGCACTGAATTACTTTCTTTCATAAAAATTATTAATCCATAATAGCATGGTTTCCCATGCAATTTGGAAAACATGCCCTCAAAGACCTCAAATATAACTCATGCCATTTTGATAGTCTTTGAAAAACTCACTCGTACTTGTTTTCCCCCCAAATTGCACTCATAACCATGCCATGACATGAAGTAAATCAGCAAAACTAATTTCTTATTTCAGTAAAACTCAACACTATAGAATAGTTTTATGAACACTTCAGTTTTTATGTCGTGCTTGACGAGGATATAAAGATGTAGTCACCTAGGCATGGTGACATTTCTTTATGATCTTGCAATTTAACTTATTTATAGTGGAGACCAGTAAAGGATCTCGTAAAGCTTTGAATTTTTTTTAATTAATAAAAACGCGAGGTTCGATGTTAAGATCATCACGTGAAAGGCATTTTTTTTAGCTCAGGAATGTCCAGTTCTCTTTGACCCGCGGGCCGTCCCACAAAGCTGTGGAAAACGCCCTAGTGGGAAGAATGACCATGAGAATAACACAGGTTCGTCCTGTGCAATTCAGCATGCGCCATCCTTAAATAACCACTCAGTTTTGATACAGCACCCTGGTTTCGATTAAATTCAGAAAATGTATTTCTTAATTAACTACACTGCGTGCTTGGTATTTTGTTGTCACATACTACTACAATCTACCTTCGGTTTGAGGTCAATATTCTATGTGAAACTTCTATTAAATAAAATTGGACATTTTTTCTACATTTGCACCTGTTTTTCAAACCCACTGACCTGGCTTTCCCATTAGGGTTATGAACCACTTTCTTACATAATGCATCTCACGCTTTTGCCATCTAGATATCTTGAATCTGCATGGGTTTTAACCCAGCTGCAAAACTACCATCGTGGATTAAATTTCTGACTGAGGGCCAACAGAACTTGACTTTCACCTCAAAATTAGTGATCTACTCATACCGTTGTTGTAATACTTTGAACAGCACTACGACCTGTGGTACATTCGGGCAGCGGACATTTTGCGGGGATATTCCATGTTGTCCTCTTAACTTCAGGGTTGGTCAAACACCATCACTTTCTTCGACTTTCAGCTGAGAAGAAGCAAACGTTTCATGTTCAGTCGCGAGACGACCAGTCGTTGAACAATCCTCAAAGTTGTAAAAAGAAGGAAACAAGTTACATCTACGCCAAATTTCAAGATGTGCATGCAGGAACAGTAAAGCAATACTTTTAGATATATATCTTGTTTGATTATTTTCTTGTAAAATATTGACTAAACTTTGTGTGTGCTTGACCGCTTAGATGTGGAATAGCGCGCTAAAACTTTGGGCTACCATGGCTCTGTCATTCAAGGGTTTAACTTGTTAAATGTTCAACTCTCTGGGAGAATTAAAGATAGTAAAGTTAGGGCTGGGACGATGTTGCAAACCGCCGGTCCCATTCTACGTAGGTTCGTTCAACGATACGTCACCTTCGCGCCACACCCTTTCAAAAATATTTTACATGCGCAATATGAGTAAGCTGACAATCAAGAGTTCCTCGCACAAGAGCATTGTCTTCAACGACACTTCTTGGCGACTCAAATTTTGATATCCTCATTTTGAATTCTTTCGTGATATCCTCCGATCGTATTTCTATACCGACCGACTTCATCGCGAGAACTAAATCGAGTGAAAGTTTTTCTTTCATGAAGTGCGCATAGTTAGCAGAAAAATGCACAACAAAGTAGTCACTCAATTCGACATTTCTGTAAGAACTTTTTCAGCAGACTAATCACAATGCACGGAAAATGTTCGTCGTTATAACTGGTCTGGAAATATTGCTAAGAGAACAAAGGTTGGCGTGTTATGGCATTTGCTTGCAATAAGGTGGTTCTTCGTCACGGGGGTGTCTCGCACTGCGGTCGTTCACTCAAGCCCGATTTCCGCGACCCACGTCTGTCCAGACTTCAGACGAAGAGAGTTCGTGTTCTAACATTTGACTAGTGAATCTAATCTAGCGCAAACTTCGAATCGCATTTTTTTGACCCTTCCTACTATTGAGTTCGTACAAGATCTTGATTGGTTAAGCCTCAAACAGTAACCAATGAGCGCGTGAAATCTTGCTCTACCTTCCTTTTGATCACCCATAAGTTACAAAACAAAATAACCAGGATCACGAAAAGACTAAACAAAAGTGGAAGAAAGCTATTAAAATGGTAACTTTGAGCCGTTTTTCGTTGTTAAAACTTCTTTCCCCTTGGTTTATACAACAAACCATATTCTTGGCCTGGCAAGATTGCTCTAGTCGAAGATTCCAAAAAAAAAGTTTTGTAAAAGAAAGTTCGAATGATAGGCTTCGTCCCAGCCCTATGTAAACTTATCTTTATTTTTCCTGGCTCTCTTTTAGGTTCTGCTCAAAATCTAACCTGACAGCCATCCACTAAGCACAACGGACTTGAATTGACTCGGTTATTGTCTAATGACAATATTCTTGCAGAAGTGTGCTTAAAGATAAAACATTGGAACATCTTAAGATGTACACTTCAGCTAAGTTCACACTAAACTACATAAATACACAACGACACGGCGATCTACAGAAGACGAAAGAAAGCCAAAATTTATCATTTCTTCAATTTTTCATAGACGTTGATCACAAAGTTGATGAGTTTCGAATGAAAACCCACGCTGCTTCGAAATTGTCGACGCGAGATGACCGCATAAGGCCACGAATAGGAATTCTGCGGAAGTTTGAAGTGGGAGGAACCACGAAACTTACTGTTTCTCCATGCAAATAAACAAGAGTCTTATGTTCACCAGCCACGTCTTCAAGTAAACAGAAATGCAGCCACAGTTCACATCACATAAACAATCCACATTATATCGTTTCTACATGCAGTTCCACAACGACAAATAAATTGAAACTAAAAAATAAAACAAAAAAATCTTACCTCTCCACTTTCCTCCAATAACTTTTCTTCATCACTTTCGTTCTCTTTTAAACAAGCCAGTTCCAACTCGGGATCAACATCATCATCAACATTTTCTTTCATAAACTTTTTGTCTGCGTATTTTAGCCTAATAAACTGGCCTCTTTCCTCCCTATATATATATTGAAAAAAAAAATAGGTGCGCAATGCATGAAGGTATCTGCTGTTTGTTTAGGGGAATAGTTCGTTATTACAGTTGTAGAGAACTACCTGAGAAATGCTATGAACGAGTAGGTAAGGTTTGGTATAAATGATATGAGGAATAGTTGCCAGACTTTGCCTTGCTGATCGAAACACACCAAAAGTGATAGGTTAAAAAATAAAGCCGAAAATTCGTGAACGAAACCAGCGAGTTCCGATAATCTTCGACAATATCTGACATGATGACAACTTAGATAAATGTAATGCAAACTTGTGGAATTGGACTTCACTCTTCGTAAGATCCCACACAGTCGAACGTGCGAAAAATGAAAACCGTGAAAACAAGGGGACCTCATTTGGAATGTTGGCCAAGTAAAATATTTCATATAACCCATAGACATTTCACTTGATAATTGCTCTGTACTCAGTACTCACTTTGTAGAATCACGTACTGGTTTTACGTAATCCCCTAAGTTAGCTTCGTAAATTTCATTTCCTTTGGCATTACCACAGGATTCCATGAACTGAAAAACAAGTTAAGAAGAACAAAAAAAAAACCAATTGAATAACCTTCTTGCCACTTCACCTGTAGCTGCATGCGGTTGTTAAATGTCAGCCATATGTACGTCCTTTAAGGATCATCTACACGATGTCTGAAAGTCTCAAAACTCTACCTCGACTACTTTTTCCTCCCATTTGTCGAGAGTCAGAGAGCGTACTTTGGAGATGTGAACACCAAGACTACGATGGACTCCAGAGCACTCGATACACATTACGACACCAAGGTTGATGCTTGCCCAGTCTGGGCCTAAAACACAAAAATAAAAACGCTTTAAGACGTCTTTCCTGGCATGAACTCAACAACACCCTTCTCATTACATGCACTTGTACTTTGGTGTCAAACATCTACTCAAGGGCTGATTACATGGGAAAATTTCAGCCCGGCACACTGGTTTGAAAATAGCCCGGGATTACATTACATTACATTACATTACATTACGTTACGTTACGTTACATTACAACCCCTTTCTAGCCCGGGGTGAAATTTTCAGCCAGGTCAGCTCAAAACAGGTTGAAACTTTCTTCATGGAATCGCGTCCTCCGTTTTTCAAGTATTTCATCTGAAGGCCTGGATGAATTCTCAGCTGGGTTAAGCTGGCTGAAAAAACCTCCATGTAATCGGCTCCTGAATTTGAAACCTGAAACCATCTTGGTGAAAGATAACTTTGCACACACCACGGATCTACTTTTCTGTAAGTAACAGAACTAAATTATGCACCCACGTGGATGGTCGCAGTCAACACATCTGTTGTTCCCCTCAGCCTTTCGTACTCTCTCAGATGCGTTGGCAACAAAGATTTTTTGCTCCTCTGATTTGGCACTGGGCCCGTACGAATATGTCGTAGTCAACGACTAGAGTGTAAAATGAGAAAAGATTAAGATAGAAAAAAAAAAGGCATCTCTGAAAGTTGGCAAAATTAAGAACATTTGAAATAATCGCGTACTATATAAATTTCACAGACTTTCTGCAGTGGGGTTAATAAGTCGAATGGCAGGACAGCGATGTCGTAGACAATGGAAGATTGAAGGTTTGTGTCCCGATTTTGCTTAACTAAAGATCGCTGGACGTTCAAAAACAATTGCCGCCAATATCATAACTACTACCAATAACAACAACACCTACAACAGGCAAACGGCCATGACCATCCCCACCACAACAACCAACACAACCGACAGCAAAGCCACCAAGGCCACACCTACCGCGACTAATATCATCCCCACAACTACAAAAAGACTACCTAAACGACCGTAACTATCACCACAACTACAACCACAACTGCCATCATTACCATCATCAATACCACCACCTCTACTATCAACACCACCTCCAACAACACATATTCCAGCAGTAACAGCAACGAGATTGAGATTTTTTCCTACTTCATTTTACCAACAAGGTTATATTACATGTACCTGTAACTTTTCTTTAGATTTCTTTAAAGCTTCAGTGGTCGCTGCCTGAATTTTAAAAGATAATCATGTCTTTCATCTTTCAATCGCCCAACCGTATTTACCACTCACTCATGCTTTTGGGTCGATATTTCTCAGTAGGGCTTAAGAATGGTGTTCGAATAATAAAGTTCAGCTGATGTCATGAACAATATTTACGTACTTACAACAACGATCTTAGTATAATTAAGAAATAGGAATTGAAATGCAAACACGAAGAGAAAGTTGGGAGAACTCGAAAGCTGCTGTATAGCCTGACACAAACACGGTAAGTGACCGATGACTGCGTGCGTAATAGGAATCTTATTCCATAATTTCTAAAAGAAAACGCTAACCATACTTGGTTACCTGAATGGCTGCAATCCACTGACGCATTTCGTTTTCAGTCAAAGCTTGAAAAACATGTTCACTTTTCGGAGAAGTCAACTAAAAATTATCCAAATACAAGCAATCGAAAGATATTCTACTGGAAAAATGTTTCAAATGAACAAAGGATCTGTACAAAGGTATATCCGAAAGAAATTTTAGATAAGCAACCACATCTTAGCCTTTTAGAATGCAATTTATTCATTAACCACAAATGTTTCCTGAAAGAAAATGTCGTTTCTGTCAACACGTGAAGAAATTTTGAAGAAAAAGAAATGCCAAAGTCTACAACCAGTGTCCATTAACGATTCTTTTATATCTTCCTTCACTGGTTTTGCGATTGCAAAAGAAATTTCACGTTAAAATTTCACATGAATAAAAACCTTGCACATTTATTAATAAGCAAAATGGGACTGAATGGGATAAAATGGCAAATAGCGGGGACAAATTCGTTCTTCATACTAACGTAATTTCCCTACACACCTGGAAGCAGAAATTTCTGTCAATTTCTAGAGCGTCACACGTTTTCACACTACTTAGGAGTAAGTTGGCAAATTCACTGCTTTCTCGTTGGTCCTTTCCTTGTGCCAATAATCTTCCTGACGATTGATCAACAATAAGGTACTATGCCACAAAAAAAAAATAAATAAAAAACATAAAACGAAGCTGTGAAGTGGGACAGTCAGGACTCGAGCCGCCCCATTCTGTATTCTTCATCCAACTTGGGCTGCCAGATTCTGCAGTCGGTTATTCTCAAAGTATGTATCACATCATAAAGTAGTCATGGGAAACAGTTAATTTAAAAAGAAATAAACATGCAGGAGAGGTAAATGGAGGAACTGATCAAATGTTCTGATGAGCCTCATTATACTTACCAATAACGGCCATTTACTTTTTGGAAAGGCTTTCTGCCTTATTCTCAAGTAGCCTCTATGGCAATTCGGCCACTTTGAAGCACTGGCTACTTCCAGCGTAGATGGTTCCAAACTGTAAATAAAAATAAAAGTAATAATAATAGAATTAAAAAAAACAAAACAAGAAGTAGTACGAAGGGCCACGAAGCTGAAGTTAACAATTCCGTTTAATCTCGTGGAAGAGTATATCTTTAGGAAGCATATATGTATAGCGATGACTGACCGCCTTAGCGGAGATCACCTTACTAATTAACTACAGTAAATCAGATGCTAGACTGCAGTCAACGTTTAATAAAGCCTTCATTGTGTATAAACATCGTTACTTACTTTGCTTCGCTTTTAGTACTACCAAAGGACTTCTTGGAAACATCATCATCTTCTTGATTTTTCTCTGCGGACTTGAACTCACTCCAAGATGAGTCATCATCGCTAACACTAACTTCTTTCTCTGCGACGATTCACGAAAGTAAAACAGGAAATGTGATTAAGACAATTTATAGTAAATATTAGTAGGAAGGTCACCCCAAACTTGGACAATCTGTGTGCATTACGTGCGCTTGGTATTAACACTATCTTGCTTATTTCTGAGATTCTTCCCGATGAAGCAGTTGAACAATTCACAGTTTGACATTGTAACAGTGAAACAGTTCATCAGGTTAAAGTTTGATGGTTTAAAATTTTAAAAAAATCTGATTTGTTTTTCTTTTTTTAAAGCTTCCTGTCTTGATTTATGGAAATGTTGAGATGGAAAGTTAAAAACTGATTATTCCAACAGTTAGAGACGTTTATTCAAGGTAAACTGCCACAATTGAATCACAAAATATTGACGTTCCGAGCCAAGATCCCTAATCAGAATGAATCATGGCGGTTTATTATACTTACGGGCTCTTGCTCAGTCTCCCAACTTAGGACATCTTTCGAATGACTAACCTGATGAAACATCTGTTTTCGCATTTGTGCTTGGTTGATCTGTGCCATCTAATTTCGCAACTTTATTTTCAGTATCTGGATCAGTTTTATCCTTACTAGAGCCGATGGTTGACGGTTCCTCGGTGGTTTTATTCCGAGATGTTTTTTCACCATCTTCAAGGACGTCCCATTGTTCTAAACTTGGCTGCAAGAATAAAATAAGCATTTCACACAGCATAATAAAGGAACGATATGCAGACAGGCACACGAACAGGCAGATGCAGACTGACAGACATACACGATGAACGTATGGAGAGGTGAACAGACAGAGGTATATAGAAAGACAAGTGGACAGTAGGTTAACAGACTGAGACAGACACGATGAACATACACGAAGAGGAGAACAGACAGAGATATATAGAAAGACATGGAGACTGCAGGCTGACAGACTGAAACAAAGATCGGAAAATAGTAAACCAATTCACACCTGCTTATCTTCAGGCGACGATGGCTGAGTAGCTTTTTGGCCTCTCCTCATTGATTCTCGTAACCCTTTAAACAATAAATTTTTGAGAGAAGTGAACCACGACGACAAACTAGCCTTGACTCAAACCACATGGGCTACGGCTTCCTTGCCTATTAAATGACGATTACCTTCCTCTGCGCAACAATCTCCGGACTATCTCAGTGTTTAAATTTCGTGTGAGTCAAATTTAACAAGATTTAATTCCAGCACTTAATCTCAAACTCTTTTTAACTCGGCTTCGTGAATGTTCAGAAATCTCGAATTTGTGAAGCTCAGTAACGGAATGAAACCTTGCTGGATAAAATCTACTTTTTACCAATTAAAAATGTACCTGAATTTCCTAAGAAGTCGTTTATCCTGTTAAAAAATTTTCCAGCTTGTGTATTCACCGTCGTTACAGAATGGCCCAGGGTAGCTGATCTGAAAAATTAAACCGAACACAAAATAAACTCACTAAATTTGCTCACAGATCTGCTTCAGTCAATCAATGCTATTTAAAACAAACTTAGAAAAGTTTTGACTTTGATTGCAGTATTGAGGAATTATGAATATGATTTTCAATTTTAATCGCTATAGAGTAAGGAACTTTGACAAGAGGTCATCCAATTTTAGCACAGAAAATCACCAAGTTGTATGATTACATGAATGTAATCTTCATGTAAAGTTGCAACAAAATTTAATAAGCTCACCCAAGAAGGGTGGGAGGAGTGTGAAATTCGGCTTTATCTTTTTCAAACAATCTATTAATTCTTATTTCCACAAGTTTCTTTAACTGTGCATCATTTTCACATGATATCTACAAAAGAAAAACAAAAACACTCAGGTGTGATTCACACTTTCAAAAGCCACTCTTTATTTAGCTATTGATATGTGGTAGTTGCTTAAGTAGAGATTAACCCATTAAGGAGTAAGGACACACTCTGTAATTCTAGTCTGGCTTTTGCCAGACAATTTTACTCCTCAAGCTCTGCCCTTTAATGAGACAACAGCCATCTCTATAACCCATTAACGGTCAAGGATACACTTTAGCATTTTACTCTGGTGAACAACAGGTGATTTTACTTGTCAAGGGGAGGAGCATCGTCCCTTAATGAGTTAAAGACAAATGCATTAAGTTAATATGAACGTACTGTTATGGGAGGCAATGAGAAAGCTGTTAACAGTACAGTTAAGGTAAAGGTTGATGTAAAAAAATATGACACTCCAAATATAATGTGTATGATCTAGTAACCTACAGAGAGTGAGCAAAAAAAAGTGGCCATCCTAAATAATTATGGTTAACGTAACATAATCATCACAAGATGAACAGACATGGTTAAGAATGGTCGTTTTATGATGCATGCATCTAAATAATTTCAAATATCATCTCAAATCTTAATTTAAATAACAGATTTTTGAAATTCACAAAGGTTACACAGTTTTTAATTATATTATAGTTTACAAATTCCTGGTACATCTCTGATATCCTTCATTTTGACTCTAACAAATTTGTTTGCACAGTTGCCAATAAAGTTTATTTACAAACTACTACAGGCAACAACAGTAACTCAAGTACATACCTACTGTATATACCATTCAATACCTAGCTGGCACTCCCTTCGATTTGATCACAGCTTTGCATAAACGAGGGATGCTTTCAATAAGCTGATGCAATTATTCTTTGGTGATTGATTGTAATTCATTTTTGATTACTGCAAAAAGTTTGGTTTCATTTTCCAACTTTTGGTCTTTTGTTAATCAGTCAAACTCAACCCATAAATTTTCAATGGGATTTAGGAGAACCCATCTCCATTCATCAATATTCCCACTAATATGCTCATGAGCAGATGGTAGTCATGGTAAACAATTCTTCTCACTCCCAAATGGTTTCTCAGATTTTTTTTCTCCATTTGTATTCTCTCTCTTTCAAGAGGTGATTTATGGTTTTGGTGGAAAATTTGACCCATCTGAGCTTCTAATTTATCAGCTAGCTGATGTTAGGTTGGAATGCCTGATTTGGAAGTTTTAATCATTAAACGGTCACTTCGATCAGTAGTTTCTGTCCAGAACTAGGATCCTGACTGCAATCTCCACTCAATTTACCTTAATGCAAAGTTCTTTTTTGTTTTTTTTCCCAGAATAGGTCAATGTTAAATTTTTTGAAACTGTACATGTGGTAACTCCAGCTTAAAGCAATCCAAGAATTCCATGATTCCTTCTAATTTTCATCTCAGATTTCTCGGTGCTGACTTTTTTAAGTCCCTTACTAGCCACATCACTTTCACATAAAACCTCGACGAAAACGTTCAAAATTGCACATGTAACTCTCTTTTTGGCTAATAATGTTTTGTACTTAACTTATCAACTAAATATTGTGGGATGCACAATATTTTGATAATTTTATGGACAAGTTCATATCAACCAATTTGTAAGAAATAAGAGAAAATGCACTATGTTTAGCAGAAGACATTATCATAAAAAGTATTAAGAATTGACGTGTGTCCCATGGCAGCACTTAAAATTAGTATGTCAAAAGCTTTTTAATCAAATCTCCCAGAAAACATTCTAAAAATATACGGTTTTCTTTCATTTCTGTTCTTCCAGTGACAGTTATACCAAATTGACTATATTTTTGATAATGGCCACTTTTTTTTGCCCACCCCCTGTATATGTAGCAACATACCTTTCATGCTCTAGTTCATCCAGATTTTTTTAAGAAATTGTTCATTTTTGTTAGTGTCTGGTGTTTTCTGCCCTACATTGTCAACCTTGTACTCAGGGTCTTATCTGCACTCCCCTTCATGTCCACCAGTGAGCACAGTGGGGCCCAGAGATAAGACTCTCCATACAAAGTTGCTTGATTGTTTGGCATATGTTTAATGTCTGTAATTCTGTCACTGAGTGGACATACCTCACTATGAACTACACGATTGAGTAAATCATCAAATAACTCATTAATGTAGTTTTCAGAATCTTTCAAAATCTAAAACAAGAATGATAAATGACAGAACTAAAATAAGATAAGTTAATATTTTTTAGAGATATCCTAAAAATCAATTTGCTGTACATTGGATGGAAGTGGTAAGTTAATTACTGGATAGTTGTTAAGTTGTTAGTCTAACAAAAAGAGACAACAGTGGGTAATTTACAGAAGGAATGTGTAATTGATTGCTGAAAGTGCTCACCTGGTATGTGAAGTTGACAAAAAAGAATTTGGCCAAGATGTGCTCAACAAGAGTCTTAACAAATGATATCTGGAATGAAAACAATAAGCATCTGGAATTACTCATGGTCTTCAATAACAATTTTCATCTTACCTGTTTTTTTGTCTTGAGCTTCTTGCAGAAAAATACAATGATTATTCACATAAACTTTAGGTTTCAAAACTGAGTAAACAGTATAGTTACGTACCTTCTTTACAGTATTAATCTCCCTTAATGTGTTTACGTAAGTGCATGACAGCTGTTGATAATGCTGGCGGGTATTCAACATGTTATATGCCAGTTTATCGAGAATTGAAGGCTGAAAAAGAATGTTTGCAATGAAAGTATGATTTGCTGAGTTATTAAATTTTAGGATCACATGCCAAATTTATTGCTCATAACATGAGGCAAAAACAAAATGCAGAACTAAGCAAAATACCAGCTCTCCTGAAGATTATCGGGTTGTCATACTGCAGACAATACTTACCAGTAAATATACATCACTTATTATGGACATGTGTATTATTAATCTCTCTCATTCTTTCTCTTGCTCTCCCTCTATTTGTATATGCATATAATTTTATATGCATGTCAATATATCTATATGTGTATACTTCTTTATTTTGCATTGTGCAACAAATGACAGCATACAAATAAGTAACTTGTTTATGTCATTATACAGTACAAACCTCTTGCAGGTTACTGATATTTGGACAACTGGAAAATTTTTCCCATGATGTGTGCATTTCATGTCTAGCCCTTCTCACTTGGTTTTTCATTTCCTGGTATATAGGAAGAAGAAATCAATAAAATGAAGGTTACTGAATGATACTATACTGAAAAATAGAAGTAGAAGCAATGAGGTCAGGGGAGAATTCAATAAAATTGTCTGGTATTAGCCATAATAAAATTCTAAAGTGCACTCTAGCCCCCTTAATTTCTTAGCCAAGATAGCTGTTAATCCATTAAGGGACCAGTACCAAACTCTTCTGCATAAAATCATCTGGTGTCAGCCTAAACAAAATTCTGAAGTGCACCTTTGTCCCTTCATGGGTTAACAACATTATATCTACAAAAATAACAAAGGAACAATCAATGGGAAAATGCAAAATTCACAAAGTTTATTGGGTTTTGAAGGCATTGTCATCCATTATAGCTTCTAAGAACAATGGATGCTGCTCAGGTTTTTGATTGGACTTCAAATAACAAACAGACTCATTGTCCACATTATTGTATCAAGATTGCAATAGCACAATATCATGTGCTTATAACCTTTCAAGATTGTTGTACCCTCCATATGATCATTTTGCTTACAGTATATGAAGACCACTGTAATATAATTCATGGAAATTTGTCAGGAAAAGACTGACTGAATCTCTGATAAGACCTGAAATCACTGGACAACAATCACTGCATTGTACCATACCTTAATTTTATCAAACTCTTTAGCCAAATTTTCAAGTGGACCACACATTAACATTTCAGTCTGGGTAAGGAACATCCCGTGATAACACTCCACTCTCTGAAGCATGTCTGCAAACTAAAATGTGTTAATTTCTTTTAATTTGACATCAAAGACTTATAAAAAAGTTAAGGTATTATGACAGCAGTAATATACAACATGTTCATTCATTTACCTTCAGCAAAGGGTTCCGAAGATTTGCATCCTTTGACAAAACATTAGCTGCTTTTTGCAGACCAGAGGTGAAATCTGCACTGGCAGAAGAAAATTCCACACCAGCTTTGTGATAAACTTTGGCACAAGTTGCAACATGGCTTACAACATCACCAACCTAAACATACAAGAAATAGCATTTGAGAAAGATAATGCAACACTCTATACTACCAACATATATCACAGTTGCTATCTATAGAGCATTAGGTACCACTTTTGTTTGTTCAATCTGGTACATTTGGGAAGAGAGAAATATTTTGAGTCAAACAGCTTAGAAATGAGAAGCTATGGGCACTTTAGCTGTCAAAAGGCCATTTAACTTAAGGTTATTACTGTGGAAATAGAAAATAAGACAAGTTACACAGAAGAGCATGTTTCACATCAAAAGGTTACTACAGGTTTTAGAGAGGGAAAATGACAAATGTATAAATCACTAAAATTATTAGGGTTTGTACTACATGAGCTGATGTCCAGCTTTAATAAGAAAGGTAAATGTATTCCACCAAGATTCTAACTAACTATAGAAACCAGCACTGGGGTATATTGGCTAAATTGATTCAGGTTTTCCTTTAAATACCAAGTGTGTAAAAAAGCTGCACTTGGCATAAGATTTATATGAACCAATTAATAAATTCCCATGGAATGATATGTGACAAATATTTAATTCCTCTACTGAATTCACTATGTAAGAAGTAGTTGATAATGACTGGTTTCTGCTGTTCAGGAGAAGCAACTTTTTTATCCAAACACTGCCATTTATTGAATATAATGACTAAATCTGACAGACCCAACTATCTCTTTTTTTTAGTGACCAAATACCTCAATATTTTCAATGCCATTGATCAAAAATTTACAGACAATTTAGACAATTTAAACTCAAGAAAATCTGTTAACGTAACTTAAATAGTATTACCATGAATAATTTAAAGTTTTCTTCGAATTATTCGTAGCCATTTGAACACTTTGTCAATATTACAATCCACAAGTTGAAGCACGTAGATTGTCTGCAGGAAATAGTCACGCCCTTTTGAGTTCGAAACAATTCTTCATTTTTTTTTCTCCTTCTTGTCTTAACCAGTATCGTTAGTGTTGACACTGACAATTATAAACAAGTATGACAAAATGACACTTCACCTCTTCCGTCTGTTGTTCCCAAAAATTCAACGATAGATGACAAGTTGGACTATCGTCTAAGATAAATCCGAGAGAAGGCAAATCAGGCAAGGCAGCTGATTCATCTTCGATATAAAAAGTCATTACGAATAACCAGTTTACCAACTGGGCTGATAGAATATTTTAGAGTTGAGGGACTCCTGAATAATCCTTATTTATGGAATTACTAGACCATTGACCTCCAACATATCCTGACTTCAACAACAAGAGATGATACTTCGTGTAACCAGAAATTGTGGTGTACGCTCGGGAGAGGAGTGCGGTTACTAGGGAAACTGGGACTGACTGGAAGGATTTTGGTGTTTACGGTGGACGACAGCTGAGAAGTCTTTCATTCTGGCGTAGTTTACTGGATTTCTAATCTGATATCTTGTATTTGTTGTTGAAATTGCGGGATGTGTTTTAATATTTTCGTAGATGCAGGTCTTTCTAGGTCAGTCGGAGAAAATTATTCGTCACATTTTCCTTGTTAATAATTTATTACCAGAAATCATTTGCAGACTTCTAGTCTCTTACATCGAAACATAGTCGCAATAATTACACCACTGTTACATAACTCATATGTTTAACAATGTACTGTAACTTGTTTATAATAACATATCAAAGTCTAAGTGAAATATTGTGAGATTTGCGTAGAAAATTAATGCATGTTCCAATCGAATGAGGTCGAACAATTGCTCACTTTAATCTTTAATCAAGTTTCTCCTAAATCAATGAAAACTATACTAGGAGTTAAAAATATTGTACAAATGCTAGTACGCGATCAATATCAGTGTAAAATAAAATAATATAATAAAAACTCAATACTATTCTAAGATCTATCAAATTAATAATAAATATGGGGCAAGCATTAAATAAGTATAAGTATAAAAACATAAAATATATATAAACTAATATGTCATTATAATACTGGAGATAAGTAGAAGTGGTTATTGGGTAATTTTGATTGTTGCTCATACCATAGGAACATGTTAAAATTAGTGATTAAATAAAGTGAACATAATATGTTAAAGTATTTTAAAAGTTTTGGATTACATGTATTTTGTTAAGTCCTAGAATTCACTGATTTGATAAACAACACCTTTTCCCCAGTTTGTATTAAAACAATAATGGTTTCTCTTTTCAGAATTAAAGTGAATACATTTAAGAATGTCACTTCAAGAAAATGAAAGAGAGCCATATTAAGCAGTCCTATAACTGTTTCAAAGACTCAACAAAATCAGGAATTGCAGACAAGAAATGCAGAATTAGATGTGCAGAGAAAGATGAATTTTGGTGAAAATTATTCCAAGGATAACCTTGGTCAAAGGAAAACATATTTATCAAGCAATGTCATGAAATTAGTTTGTTACCAGCCAGAGGTTGAGATGTTGGTCAGTGAAACTGCTGACAAACTGTTCCTTGAAGATGGAATATTAGACTGGACAAGGATTGAAAATGAGTACAATTTAAAGGAATGTATGTCTGATATTATGGAAGTGGAAAAGTGACCCAAACTTTGAAGTAGTCAAAGTGATGCCTCATGCCTCATGCCAGGTGCACTAGAAGCAATTTGATGTGGAGAGTTGGAGGCAAAAAAGACCTCATTAAACTTACACCTTTAAAAAATTGATGAGTTCTGCTAAAAATCTGTTGCGCACCTGAAGGCAAATCATAGCCTTTTGTATTCAAAACAGCTAATCCATTAGCTCGTAAACAGAAGTGCCTCCTCAGTTATTACTATTTGGGTATAATTTGTTTGCAACTTACCCTCCCACTTAAAGAGAAATACAGTTTAATCTACTAACAAAACCAAAGAGAAGGCAGAGCCAAGAGGCAAGGTTAAATTTTGTGGACAACAATTGATTAATTATGTGGATTGTTTTTCTTGTTTCTTCAGGCTTTCTCTCAACAGGTGGCTGTGATTACCATTTAGCAATTTCCTGCCTTTACCCAGTTTCCTTGATCATTCATGACTACCTCTGTGAATTCACAACAGAAGAATTTGAGAAGCAATACAAGGTCCAGCTAGAGTGGACAACTAAAAGTGACATCCTCCTTCATTGTTTTGAGCTAATAAAGTCAACTGCTGCGGGATCTGTTGAGGCTTCCATCCTTTTGCTTTCTTCTACCTTGGAACGTATTTTAGGTGACATTTTCTTGGCCTATTCCGACGCAACCAGCTGTCCAATGTTACTGAGAGACTTGCTGGAAATGAACGAACTGAAAAGTGTCCTGGGGGAAACTGTGATGTTTTGTCTTGATGTGTACATTGGACCTCCTGCTGGTCTGAATCTTAGAAATCTTGCCTGGCATGGTTTTCTGTCACCTGGAGAAGCGCCACCTCAGTACGTAAAATCAACTTACTTTTTAGTTTGTTTTTTTTTTTCTAAATTACGATCATGTAGGATGTGTGGCAAAAATACTCTGTCTGGAATGCGTAACCTGAGAAACACTAAAGAAAAGCTGTGGCAGAAACATTTTTCAACAATATTTTGCGTAATTGAGTAATCCAGCCACATACGAAAATGGCTTGCAGAAGTGAATAAGTGTTGCTCCTAAGGAAGCAAAATAGGTCTAAATCAAACTTTTGGTAGTTTGTCAATCTGGAAGAATCTGCGATTTTTCTCCGTCTGTGTCCGTGAGTAGTCTCCCGACTTGTGACTTTTAACTCTTTCCAGGCGAAGGCTCTTTCTTTGACGAGTAGAATCGTCTGGCAGTATACCGAGTGAAATAATCTGGCGATCACGAGGGTAAAGTAATACAAGTCACATCCCACCGGGAAAGCGTTAATACTGTGGAACGTGCATGCAAATCAGTGAATTTCTAATTCGCGAGCTTTTGACGTGTTAACTTTTAAGCGGAGACGGGGGGACTTTTTGTCCGCTTGTTTGGTCATTTTATTTTTTTGACGGTGTTATAAATCATAAATTTAAAATTGTACTTGGCTACTTGATTTGTCGATTTGTTACGCATGAAAACCAGTAGAAAAGCATAGGGTTCTACACCACCCTACTGGCTGCCTTAAAGGAAACTCAACATTTCGTCAAGAAACCCGGTCCTTAACCTTTTATGGATGAACGCCCACCTGCCTCATACTGAAACCTCGCCCCCCGCTGCTGAGCACACTCTATACGAGTTTTGTGCCTGCTCCAGCGGCCAACTGTAATGTATAGTTAATCGGCACGGTATTGCCGAGTTAGTCAGCCAGTATTAGATTTTATCACTAAATAACTAGAAACTTAATATTGTGGTGGTTAATGACTAGTGAACACCCTCCATTTTGCATCCTAACGCCCCCTTTCTGCTACCTTGCTTCCATCCCCCCGACGTTCTTTGAACGCCCACTAGAAAGCGGTGCTGTCCTCGTTGAAAAACGCTGCCTTCAACCAACGTTGTTAGCTCTCGCCATATTTAAGTCGTTGTTACTCGGAATGATTTCAAACGACAGCCTGACTGTAACGCAGATTAACTTACATCAGAGTGTGACACACGTGAAGTCAGTCGTGGTTGCAAATCGTCTTGTATTACATCACCTCCGTGGTATTTGCGATATTCTTCGTGGGTGAGCCAATATTGTGAGGCCGTAATTGGGTTTAGAAGCATTCCATTGACCATCCATGAAAGGTACCGAGCAAGTGCATGGCGCATTCCTCCCTGGCTTGTAGTGGCACGCTGATATTATATCATATAAATGCCCTAAGGAGGAAGTACCGCAGATATTCATGCTACATTTACGCGCACCATGCAAAGTTCCGGAGATTTAATTTCACGATTTCCACTAATTATCTTAACACGTCGTAGGCAACAGATTTGTGATAAAATAGGCGCACGTAGAGATGGTATCAACATGATCGATTTTTAAGGAACCATCATAATGTGAAAATTTTTGAGGGAAATGCGTTGATGTTTTTATTTTGAACACTTCTTAACGAAAGTTTCTTGCGGCATTCTGCATTTCCAATCGCCGCCAAAAACCCTCGTTTATTAAGAAAGAGCATGAGAGAAAAAAGGAGGTGAAAATTCGATCATAGATCCATATTTCTGACGTGTCTAACTGGATAAAGAAAATCTTGCTTGATTTTAATTTCATGCTTGTTTTTTATTGTTTAAAACTTCGCTTAGTTACGAGTTGGTACGAAGTCACAACAAGTGTGGAACATTATGGAAATCTTAAACTTTGACTTCATTCCACCATTTCTTAAGTTGTCCTTCATTTTTCCTTGCTGTTAACTTCATGCATGTTGTACATTAATCTTACATCTGCACGGATGTGAACAGAAGCACGACTAAAGATCTGCCGGAACGATTGAGAGGATCAAATCCTCGGAAAATGTTTTTGATTTTTTTTTGTTGACTTCCAACCAAGACTAGAACCAGCTGACATCTTTGCTTTTCTGCTGATTCTCAAGCGTAGCGTCGGCCTTCAATATGTTACTGGAACGATCTCAGACAGAGCTCAGAAAAATTTCCTGAGAATTTGAGCTCGACGAACATTTAGTGTCATATATTATCACACATATCGTCACATTTAGATTGTTCTTACTAACCCGTTACCGTACATTTTCGTTTCAATCTAGGCACGTATCATTTCTTTTGATGCTAACCATTTCCCTTCGTGAATCGGTGAAGACGAACTCAAAAGGCAAAAAAATGACCAAGTTGAAAGAGCGTCCCTTGATCACGTACAGCAAACCAACACTCCTAAGAGAAGTTATCCGTGAAGTTGAAATCCACAATTTCGCCGATTTGTTCCGCGAAAGCAATTTTGTCACTACATCAATGATTGAAATTTGGAATTTGGCAGTGGATTTCTATGAAAAGGAAAGGTTAGTTTGCCGAAATATAAGATGTCTTTGTTCAACATTAGCTTTTACGTTTGGATTACGTGTCTCCTTACTTTACTAGCTATAACGCCAGACTTTTTTTTACTCACGAAAGGGAAAGCTGTGTACAGGCGTTTGAAGCACTTTTACTAATCAACTTAACTTACAGGTTTTGACGTCCATTGACGTCATGTATTAAGCGAGAACGATGAGGTTATTTTTTACTTTGTTTTCAAATTATTCCTTTGCTTTGTTTTGGATGAACAATATTTCTATCGAAAGGACAGAGAGCACTAAATGAGTACCAATTGTCCACAAATCATGGTCACTTCCAATGATAGACTTTAGTAGTGGTCTAAAGTTTGCTGAACGTCTGCCTGTTCAACAGCTTTGAGAATAATCGAGAATGACGATTGAATGCCAATCGTCACTTCTACAATCGCGTACTTCAGTCGGAGAAATCGAATAGCAAATATCGTTTCAAGAGATTAACCCGGTTTAAGTTTCAGATATCGCGGGGGATGTTGTCCTAACGCTTTCATATATGTACGTGGGCTGTGGACATCAAAATGAACTTGACCCTTAGTTCTAAAATGTCGTTTTTAACGCCATCCTCCAGTGGCGAATATATAATAGGGCAGGCGAGCGTAAGCTCCGCATCCTACAGGATATCCCTATTGGAAAATTCAAGCCTGTCGGAAATTTGAGTCCGCCAGACAGAATAGAAGAAAAATTGTGATAGAAGAAGAGATTTACTCAACGAAACTTCTACAGCATCGTCGCTTTTTTTTCTTTTTTCGACAAACGTCACGTACGTTTCCAAGGGAAACCAATTTTATTAAAAAGACCTTGTTATAGATGAACAACTTTTTTTCCTCAAAATTTATCGGTGCACCATCTAGTTGCATATTTAGCCAAATCCCTCTCTCGATAAAGCCAGGGTTCAGTAAACCGCATATAGGAGTTTGGAAACCAAGTTAGAATCGAGTGTTTAATTGCACAACATCATATTTTGAAATTATCAGGTGTAGTTTTTCAACATATATTAGATTTCATTCATAATTCATTTCTTTTCTGATGGTAAAACTAGGTTTGCTGATGTTGTGATAATGCTGCTGCCCCAGTTGGAACATTCATTTCGCCGAATTTACGCATGTTGTAATAACTTCCCTGAAAGACTTCAAACCGCCGAATCCTCGGAGTTATATACTACTTTTCACGAGGTTCGTCACCAGTTATTTGTCCGCATCTTTTGAAAAGGATCGGTAACCGGAAACTAATCCTGTTCGCATATGCTTGCGTCATGGACTCGTTTTCAGGTCACGAACACGTTACCATGTCAACTACGTGGTATCGTGTCGCATACATGTTGTCACATATTTGATTTTTGTGCTTATTTCAACTTTTCTAAGATATTAGATATAGTACACATTTACGTATAGAGTGTTTCACGTCTTGACAACAGACAATAAATAAACATACTCATCTGTAATGTTGGTTAAAATGATTTAGATCCTTTCACCAGTACTTCCCAACCGCACTTCAAATAATTTGCTAAAAGTAATTGGACCGCGCTATATGGAGATGTTACTGGATATTTTGCTCCACCAAGAAGGGCCAAGACTTCGTGACCACATCAGCCATGGAGAGGTCAACTTGTGTGATTTCCCCAAAGACTTTGCCAATCACATTCTTTTCATTTCCGTCGCTTTCTGTCAAAAGTTTTGGTCCAACAAAGAATTTGCGCCTGGGGTGAGTCGTTTCCCAGAAATCTCACAAGCGGTCCAGTCTTATTCTTCGATTTTTCATCCGTTATCGTGTCTACGACGAGAACATCTGTCGTACATCAATGGCTTACTTCAGTGGAAGAACTTACCCAGGCCGTCCCATGAAGAATTCCTGTATCATAGTTGCGAGAATTTGTGTGGTGGAACTTTTTCCGAAATAATTATTGGCCTGATCTTAAAAAACTATGATTCTCAATCCCCGAAGCTGTTCCAAGGCATGACAGAAGAACGCGACTTCCCATGCAACGAAGCAGTTCTACAGAAGGCTTTAAAAATATTAAAGAACAGTACGTTGTGTACTTTATTCAGACAACGTCGAGAGCTTGAGATTGTCGCTCTTTTACGTAATATTGTCAATAAATGTTCTTTGACGTCTGGACAGGTTAGTATAGACGTCATTTCGAAGATAACTTGCGTCATAAAGACATCATGTGCTGTATTTAACATCTTCTCTTCGCTTACCCTGAGGGCTTTCTTTTCTAGTCTTTCTATTCTCCATAATTACGGTCGACTGCATCGCAAGGTCTGTTGAACCCTAGGAATGATCACTTCCCGGGCACTAAACCCCATAGGCAGACGACCTCCAGTCACTTATCCTGGGAACTCAATGACCCCATACTACGATAAAAGGATCACTGACGCTACCCTAAACTTAAAGCTCGAACCCTTACCAAAACAAGGAACTGGTAACTTGGAACAAATTTCCAAGGGGACTGGTTAATAAAGGTTAAATGTTTGAGTGTCAGCGGTAATTAAAGTTAACCATCGGAGTTTTCAGAGGGTTACTTCTAACTTGGACTGATTGTCCTGGGATCACTGGTAACTGGAGATAAATGTCTGGAGGCCCATTTAACCAGGGCATAATGTCCGGGTATAACTCGTTTCTGTGTTCACCTGTCTTCTTGTGTAATGAAGTTATTTACAACTTTGTGGAGCGCTTCGTGCAGTTATTTACAAGCCTAGCTTTTCTCTCTTCGATGAACCTTCTGCTTTTCATTATCAGATACAACAGACAGCTAAGTCAAGATATGAAGAATGGAAAAATAAACAGTTAAGGTCGAGACAGAGAAATAATTACAAACGGTTTTGGTTTCATGCTCCTCTCATTGGGCATGCGATGACACTTTTTGTTGTGATTGTTGTCGTACAGTCGACGGATGTCGAGAACATCGACGGTGATGAGGAGAGTCGAGCTAAGTAAGTAGAACATTCACTTACGAAAAAAAAAACAAGCAACTTTCTTCTTTATATGAATTTGTAGTAAGGGCCCCCCGTATGTCTAAATTGAGTAGGAGTAGTAATGGCCACCTTAAACAACTTTGTTAGTAAGAACTTTTTAGAGCCGTCACACGCATTTCATTCGAGCACGCAATAGTATAGAACCACTATGAACCCCCCCAGGACGTTTAAATGATAAATACCGGTTCTTGATGTTCCCGTGATGTTCAGGCATCACGCGCCAAATGAACTTCGACAACATTTCCTGTTGCGTTTCTAAATTTGATTTGGTTTATTTTTCTTTTCTCGACCAGATTTCTGAAACGATGTTTACAATGTGCCGAGAATCTGGCTAGCTTATCTTCTCCGTCAAAGAACAGATGGCATGAATGTGCAGAAATTGCAAAATTGTTGCTGAAGGAAACGCGGATTTACTACAGAAGTTGAACGAAACTGCTTGAATTCAGTCAAGTCGATAACGCGCCTGCCCAAACCGCTGGTATTGAGGTTCGTGCACAACAACACCAATTACTCGGTTTCAATCGGTTCCCTGGTGTTCATTTTATGATTAAGTCTCAAAACAGCGGTTGAATTAACAGATCTTTCTCTTTAACGGCTTAATTCGTTTTCTTTTATTCCGTTTGATCTCATTGATTTCTCTTTGCTTATCTTCTTTAATGTATCCGACATGCACGGAACACTGACCGTAAAGTTATTAGGGTTAGTAGAACATTTCCCAATATTTAACTATTTTTTTCAAATATTCTTCTAAGACAAAAAAATTAAATCTACACGTATTTACACAAGTTCAAACCTTCAAAAAGACTTCAAAATGTCTTTGAATTTATATCACTTAAAAAAAAAAAAATTCAATTGTTTTAATTTTCTTGTTATTTTAAGCAAAGACGAATAGCGTACGGTGTTCCTCGACCCGTCATTTCATTCTCAAACTGACCAGTTTTTCCCGTGATTTTCAATGTGATGCAAATGGTGCTAGATTAACCATCATTACAGGAATTTGACGTTGAGCTGCCGTGTCAAAATTACCGTTTAAAAGTAAAATGAATTACCGAAGTCAAGAACTGAACGCCTGCTATTAATCATGTTAAAGAGAAGGTCGAAGCATTATTTGAAACGCAGTTTATGACTTTCGCCTCATTCTCAAGTATGTTGCATATCCATGGGAGATTTCTTTAGTAAGAAACTGGAAATGTTTGGTTTCGATTAAAAATTGTGCGACAGTTGAGATTTTAATTTAAGCTGTTAAACAAAACCTGTTCTCTTCGATCGCTTTTTAGTTGACCGACAACTTTCTCAATCCCGGATTTCGTACGGAGCGGAAAACTGGCCCAGACGGAAACTGAAAAAAATCGATATTGGTCATGTACCACCAAATACATTCCATCGGATTTTCAATTGACCTTGCCGAGTTTGCTGGCATTTGACCTCAACACCACACTTGAGTTAACGCTTTACATTTCAGCGGCATTAACCTCGGTAATGGCAGCTTAAACGCCTGTTTATACTTGCAATTTTCTACCGTGCGACATCAGCGCATTTAACTGTAAAGTCGGCGCCATTTGCACTTCGTTCAATCATCCAAACAGTTTCTTCATATCGGCGCCAGGGGACATCTGCTCGGTATAGATGCTTTGTGTCAGTCGCAGTGTGTGATACCGATGAGAGATACTCAAAGCCATTCCTCGGCCGCTGTCCTTTTCCTATTTACTTTCAACACGAACAAGGATCCCAAGAATTGTCGAGTTCAGAGTCACAGTCGTAGTTTAAGCTGTACTCTGCTGGTATTCACCAATCTCGTTAAGCTACATGCGTCACTTCGTTGCCTTTAACACTTAAGACGAAAAGCGAGACGAAGACAACTATGAAAATGCCGCCAACGACTGGTAAGGCGATTAAAAGACCACATGATAAGCCGAGAATACCAACAACCTAAGAACATTAAAGGAAGATTTGAGTGCATTACAAATAACAATTCTCTTTTCAGTCTACTCCCCGTTCTCAGTTCACAAATTTTTAAATGTAAACTTAATGAACCCAAAAGAGGAAAAAATAGAAATGCCGTATTTCTACCTTTTTATCAATTTCACTGACATCTGATTTTGTGGCTTGTGCACCATATTCTGCCCATAAAAATGGGATTCCTTTCTTGAGAAGTTCTTCAGTTTTACTTGCTTTATAAGTGATATTCAGCGGTCTGATCCTCTCCACCTGGACAAACTCGTTTTTAATGGGAAAACTGGTTTGGAAACGCAACAGCGCCCTTACAACAAGACCGGTAACAGGTTCCACATCATACTAAAAACACAACAAAAATCGCGGTCAGGGGGATGGTCAATCCACCATCACGCAACATAAACAGTGACGTACAGTAAATTTGAGGCTGAACATGAATGTTGCAGAACCGAACGACAGGATTTTGTGGCAACTGTTTGTGACTCAATTTAAACGAATAAAATATAAAGAAAGTAAAAAAAGAAAGAGAACATACATAAAGATACACAACGGACAAACACAGAATGAAAGACAAGGGGAAAGGAAGATTTAACGTCCAGTCAGGTGAATGGTAAAGATAAAATACAGGTCATCAAATGTGACTAGAAGTAAATTAGATGGTTAAATCTTTCGAAGTAAAGATGTCAGAGATACTCACCACACTTTGGTGCTTCTGCTCATCTGGTTGTTGATCAAATGATGCTTCAATCTTTAGATCCGAATGCAGATAATGTGGTAAGCTTCCTACCACAGCGAACCCACGCAATTTGGAAAAATCAATAACTCCATGTGTAACGGCGCTGTGATTTAAGTAGTCTGTTTTGCTCACGGTAAACCGTTTCAATTCCAGTCCGTAGAGAGACGCCTCTTCCCTGTAGCTCAATTTGAATTTCGTGTAGAGCGCACTTACAAAGACATCAAACGACTTCATTGGTAGCTCTTGGGAAAACGAACATGGCTTGTCAGCGGTTTTCGAGTGTGGTACCACTGATAAGTAACCAGCAATGGCCTGATCTTGTGTTGATAAATTGAAAAGCGTACTTGGAATGGTGTTTTTTCCACGGTAAGCTACAATTGAGGAACGTATTTCTGTAATGGTTTGTAAAGATTTACAAGATGACAATCCTAGTGCTCAGCGGCAGGAATTTAAGAATGTCGTCAAAGAAAAATTTAAGAGGACATATCGTCAGAATAACCGTTACGAAATAGTTGACTCTAACTGTCCGACAAGTTTACAAAGTATTATGTGATATGAAGTATAACAGGAGAATCATCGGTTTTCAAGTTTAGTTTGTGATATATTCAGGGAATGACCAAAATTATTACATATGGTGCAGTGTGATAAAATGGTCTGTCAGAAAAGTTCAAATGTGCAATCCTAACATAGCTCCTGAATCGAGGTCTTTAAAATCGTTAAATGAAATTGGTTTTCTACCAAGCTACTCCTTCCGCGCGAACCAAAACCGTAAGCAACGTGACTGGCGAGCGAAAAAAAATTACTCGCAAAATCTTGAATCAGTTTCCAACTTTATAGAATTCGAGATGAAAATGTCGCGTGGCGAAAAAGCGTCTTAAGACTGATTATTGATTTTCCGGGCAGAAAACGAAAGCATAAGATAAAGATATGAGCCCAGTTCAAATCTTTGTTTTTGTTTTCTCAATCTCGTCTTGTTTCATACGGACGCGTTGGAGCACTTTTACACGTGGTCCGGGTCGTTTGCCTATTGTCATAAAGCCCCCTTACCTTGCGTTCGAGCGCTATGGGGATTGCTCAATGGCCTCTTAGCACAAAACACGCAATGGTCTCGATTTCACGCTTTATTTGCCTCAGAACGACAGCCATGTGAACTTGATCAAGTCGCGTCACTCGTTGTGATGTATAACTATTACGTAAGGAATACATCTACTGAGAACTCGTATAACATCGCACAACGTCAGATTTAGCGCCTAACTAACAAAGTACAAATCTTAACAGTGGTAAATATCCTTCTCCGTGAAACACCCAAGATCTGATGCACATTCTGCGAACTTTTAAATACTTTAATTTTTGTAGTTTGAAAAGAACTTGCAAAAACTCAGAGTATGAAAAGAATGTACCAGCATCAAAAAGTAGTCCGGCAAACGCGAACCAGCCACGCCGCGTCATATGCCAATGTGATGGCATTCCATTTAAACGTTTTGAGCTCGGTTCTTACATTTATCTTGGGTTTAACGAACTGATTGTTAAACAAAAACAAGAATGAATTTGTTCACCTGTCCATTGATGTCTTTTCTCCTGACTTGCTGAACAGGTGTAGAACGATTGTTGGTATCGATTATTGATGGCATCTTCTTCAGTATCGTCGACGACCAACATTCCAGGGACCTCTACATTCTGTTCAGGGTTCTTTGGATTTCGAACAGACTTCATTTTGTAGCCCAGGGCTAATTTTTTCTGCGAGATCGTAGTCACGATATCGTCTTGCTCATGAAGCATATACCACATAGTGTATTTACTGACATGAAGAATGTAGTGAAAGATCATAGGATAAACCTCAGTTCTATTAAAACAACTTTCTGTTGCGTTCGTACACAGAACGGCCTGGGACATTCTTATGAGTGTGCTGTTGTTTGGATAAGTGAGAAGGGCTCTCAAATGAGCAAGAAAGCCACACGATGGGTTAATGGGTTTGTTCAAACAACCATGTTTCACTGTGTCGTTTGTAAGTGTCAGGCCAAATAATGTCTCAGAGTTTCCCAAAACACTGTACAAGCCTTTCATTTCTATCACGGTAAAGTTTCCATTTACCTGGTTGGGGTAAGTTTGTTGGAACCATGCTCCAAATTCTGGATTTGTCCATCCTGATAGTGATTTGTTAGACCACATTGAGCCATTAAGGTTACCAAGTTGCTTGTAGGAAATATTGAAGTGGGACAGTAATATTTTTACCGTCACAGGTAAGTTTAACAAAGCGAAGTTTAAGTCACCTCCAAAAGATTCCATCGTGGCTAAATACCCCGTGTTAAGAACCGTCAACTAAATAGAAACAGAGTTGTGTCGAGTCAACTTCTGGCCAAACAGTACAGCCTTATAGCTGGTGGGTTACACAATGAGAGGGAAAGCACGATTGTAACTTTATACCTGAAGGTCACATCTACAATCACTACTCGTAAGCATCATCATCATCAGCGATATCCACTAATTATTATTATCTTTACGATCATTATCACCAACACCACCACGACTATCACAACCACCATCTTCACCATCGCTACCTTCGCATTACCAGTACAACTATCACCAAAACACCGTTACCTCCACCATCACCACCAACACCATCGCCAATACCACCACGACTATCATCACCACCATCTTGACCACCATCATGACCACCATTACAACCACCATCACCACCAACCATCACCACCACCATCATAACCACTATTATAACCACCATCACAACCACCATCATGACCACCATCACGACCACCATCACCACCGTCATCACCACTATCACGACCACCGTCATGAACAACACTACCATCACATTAACACTACATCTATCACCACCACACCATTACCTTCACCATAACCACTATCAACATGGCCAATACCACCACACGCATCGTCATTGCCACCACCACTATCGCCAATACCACCACCATCACATCACAACTAACAAACCATCAACTCCATCACTATTGATCACCATCGCCAATACCCCCCACCACTGCCAGTACCAACATAACCATCACTACCACGCTACCACTACCAACACCAATACCTCCGTAATAATCATCACCACTGCTATTATCACGACAATTGTTCATCCTTGCCATCATCATTATGATCATCGATAGTATTCCATAGTTAACGTCACTGCAGTTATTTTATAAACCTTGTTATCCATCCTGTTCGTTGATGCTAACATATTTCCTGTGCAACTGACATTTCTAATCTTACCCTTACAGTTTCAAGCACGATTTCCAACAAGCGAAATTTTCCGCATGGAAAAAAAATTTTTTTGTTTGTTTGTTTTTTTCCAATTAGTTTTACCTGAAAGCCTATAAGACAAAGAGAAAATTTCGTCGGCGCAGAAATTTCTGCCCAGTAGAAGTGCCTGACAAACTTACTTTGTCGTCTTCCGAACAATTTGCGCAGGAATCTTCTTTCGAAAATACCGCTTTCTTCTGCCAACTTTTGAACGAGCGACGGTTATCCTTGAATGTTACATCTATATTCTGAGTGTTCTGCTTGTAGACATACGGTCCTTTTTCTTGCAACTTGATGTAGGTGTTAAAAAGAGAGAGTTAGAGAAAAGTTTGATGAAAACCGATACTTGCACTCCCTACAGTTGTAAAATCTTAACTAAAAATGTATTTATAAACTTCATCAAATATCCTGTAGAAAATCTCAGCAAGAGAACTCCACCCACCTCGGGCACTTCACCATCGTACAGGAAACCCTCCTGGTTTTTTATCTGCCAGTAATATAACTTGGTTACAAGACCGGGTTTTTCCTTGGCCTTAAATAAAAAAAAAGTTGCTGTAAACAGTGTAACACTTAAAAGAGTGAAACAGATTAGTTCAGTGTGGCAAGGAAGTGCAAGCTTTCCAGCTACGTAAACATGATTAAAAGGCAGATGAACTGACAGTCAGTCCGACACATTGAACTTTAAAAAGACTGGAACGATACCTGCAAACTGTATTTTGAAGCCAACATGGAGGCTGACATATAGAGTCAATTTGCAGGTCATCCCAGTCCCCTACGCGATAAAACACGCGACCTATTGCAAAATTATTTAACCTAAATTTTGGATTTTTTGACAGTTCTCTTTTTTATCCTTAGTAGGTAGAAGACAATGTCGGTAGGACCGCATATTTGTAAGAATTAACTGTCAATGCAAAGTAAAGGCTCAATACAACTTTTCCCCACGCCTGTTTTTGATCTACATGGCTGCCTCCTTGTTGGCTTCACTCAATCATGAGGCCTGGCACAACGAGATATCGTTCCAGTCTTTTTAGAGTTCAATAGTCCGACAAGAACCCCGACAGACATACAAAACAGAGGGACAAACTGACAGTACGCGGCATACTTACAGCAACGAGCTTTATCTGATTTATATTATCTCTGCAAGGTTGGATTGTAAACACAAAAGAATGATATGGTGAGAAATTCGTACGTAACAAGGAAACGCAAAATTTTGAAACAAATGGAAAAAATCGCCTTTTTCTTTTGATAAATCAAGCTGCTGAGCGTGTTTGAAAGACAATAATGGCATTGCGCAAAGTTCCTTCACGGAATGTTTTACCCTGTTATCGAGACACAGCGTGTGAACGATTGTGCCCTGTTTGTAACACTTCTGGTTAACTCTGTGAACTTTTTTTTCTCCTTGTAAAGTATATACTTTATTGTTCTGCTGGTAAAGAAACAAGCATATTTCTTTAAATGAATGATTTCGTGTAGCTCTTTCCCAGAAAGATGTTTGCTCATTTTCAGGCGACCTTTTCGCTTTCAAGTCGACTATCTCAACAATCGTGTGGACGCAAAATTAACACGTTATCAATCGAGACGTGCGAAGGACTTGGCTCATAAACCACGTATGTCAGGCAGCTTAAATGTACTTGGTCCGTACGAATTTAAAACTTAAAGTTCGTGGCAGGGATAAGCCAAACCTAATACTAGCAAAGTTATCCTGACTTATCATAAATATTGTGCTTTGAGATTCCGCCAGTGCGGACGCAATCGTACTGAATTTCGACTGGTTAAGAGTCCACCCATTTGAGGTTGTCAAGTGCGAATGCAGTAAGACTGGCTTCGGACTAGAAATGGTCAAGCCAAATCTGCTACGAGTTCCCCAATTTGAACCCACCTTAAAGAGTTGAACCCGTTGTTCAGGTGAAATGAAATAAACAAGAACAATCACTTTTGAAATTGTGGAAAAATATCAACCAATTCATAACCAATACTTAGTTTTCATCAAGTGCAGTTTTCTCTCTTTGAATTATCATTGCTTGTTTACAGAAGTGCAGGTGATTCAGCAGCGATAGATTCTTTACAACTTTCCTAGTAAATTAGTTAGCTGCTTGCTTTAGATATCTTGGCTCTCACGGCCGGAGTCTAAGAAAATACAACGCATATAAATCTCAACATTAAAGAACATCTCACCAGCTGATGAAGCAAAGTGGACGAATTGCCAATTGAACACAGACGTCTTATGCGGTTTTAAAAATTCAAGTCCAAAGTAATTAATCGCATAGACAGATTAAAAAGTTTTAATTAAATAAACATTTTCATATCAGCAAGTCCTTTTTTGCTTTTTGACAATTTAAATCATCGAGCTTAACATAAAAGCTTTCGCTTCTGACATCTACGGTCCGCTAAGCATGGGACCATTAAACTGAATCTGAGCGGCTCCAGTTTGATGTAAGTAAAATGAAGTAACAACATGAGTAGGTGATGTTTGATCCGTGACATAGAAAGGTCTTGATCCAAAGAATATCACACAAAACATGTCGATTGAAGGAAAAAATGCCAATGCGATTGAAAGTATTCAGCTATGTCTAAAAAAACGTGCTGTCAGATTTTCTACCACGACAATCGATCAAAGGTTTCATTTCTAAATATTATTCTTAGTGAAGTGAATAAAAACAGCTGAATTCATCGAGACTTACCCAATCTTTATAATCAGAATCGTCGACGGAGTCTACACAAAGCATCTTCTCAACAACACTGACGACCAGTTTAGGGATAAGAACCCCACTAATGACGCCTGTGAGGAGAAAGAACATTCCACAACCCAGGAAAACGTATCTCCACTTACGCTTCGAACAAAACATCTTGTAAAGGGCAAGTCAAGCAGCAGGGAAAACAACAGTCGGTGGCGAAGTCTTCCTCACTTTTCAATCTGTTCCTCTTGTCTTACACAAGCAAGAGTAGGTTCACCTTAAGATAACCAAACCAAAAGTACATCTATCAATTCACGGATGAAAAAAACATGTTATTCTGTTGCTAAGGTATTTTATTGTTGACATATGGTCACCTTCATATTCAAACTCAATGCAGCACTCGAGCAACTAGAATAGGACTTAGAATATACAAGAACCGGCAACTGAACCAAAAGCGAACAAAAACAACTTCTCTGAAAGCTTCCTCTTAAGATCAGAACTCAAAGGATCAGAACACTTGGGAGTTGTTCGTCACCAAAGACGGATAATTTTATCATTGAATACACCGACGTAAAACCTGATTGGCACATCACTTAACAGCTTTCGGACAGGTGCAATGTCAGCTGTTCTTTTCGCAATTCATTGAATATGAGAGCATCGACGCACTTAGAAAACACACTCGCAGTACCAAGGACCAATCTTTCTAGCTGGTTAAATAAGAGTACAAAATTAATGCTTTGTCTAATGTGCTAGGGATGAGAACTACATCAGAAGAATCACAGGTAAATAACCGAAAACTTATAAAACATGTTGCCTACTCAGGATTTTTGGGTTAAATTTATCGCTAAAAATTCTTATAGCTTCGTGCGAAGGGGCGTGTTCATGAGTGTGTTCGCGCGCGCACGTGTAGGATGTAAGAACTTTGTCTAAGTGACCGTATGATTAAGGCTGAGAGAGCCTGATTTTGAAATGTGTTCGTTCATGTACATTGAATGAACTGCTTGTCATATAATAGTAATTTTTACCAGCAGTTTTAGTTGTTTTTCGCATTTTTTACCTCCCATTGAAAAAAAAAGTTTTGATTACCAGTAGTTGTTGGATGGACAAGTGAATTAAGCTCTCAAAGAAAAAATACAACACACCAGACTTTCTCAGTGAATTAAAACAATGAAATAAAAATGGAGTGCTGCATAGGCAGTGTGGAAATCGAAGTGAAATAATCAGAAAGGTTTGAGTACTGCCGAAATGTGAGAGTAGTTATCTAACGTTTCAAGCGAAGGCCCTTCGCTTGAAACGTTAGATAACTACTCTCACATTTCGGCAGTACTCAAACCTTTCTGATTAATTCTTTCTCAGTGAATTAACCAGTCACTGCAAACATGTGATGTAATTGGGATTTGAATGCGACGACGACGAAGACAAAAAATACATTGTCAGATTTTGCAGTTCAGTGTGGCTTTCGTTTTCTATCAATTCAGGTGCCCGAAGCCGGCGCAGCTGTTGCAATATCGATTTGACATTATAGCAACACATGCTTTTTCAAAACGGTTATGTGAAGTCTAAGGAAGCTGCTCTTGTTTGTGTTTCCTTCATACCTGGCCCTAATGACCGACAATACATCAATACCTTTGATTAAGAAGCTGGAAACGGTTTGAAAGATCCATGCAAGTGTGCTTACATCGTGAAATTTACAAAACCTAAAAGTTTCAATTTTCGATATTGCTACCTTAAACATAGTTGTAGCCTGCAAAGCAAAAAGGTTTTGATACCGAATCTTCCAATACTTAAGACCACGAATCACGACTTCATAGCGTTCTTGTGGAACAAATTCATGAAGTTGTGGTTGATTGTAGTGATCCAGATTATGCAAACCAGTATGTATGTCTTTAATTACGCAATTTCCCCGGCTTTACAAAGTGTAGCTGATTAATAATAATAAATGATGGAGTGACTAACACCCACTTTGATATGATCTGCAAGAAATTTCCATTAAAAAAAAAAAAAAAAAAAAAAAAGAATAACCCTGCTACAACGGCAATATTGAACTCGAAACATTTTGTCTTCGCCCGTAAGAAATCGATCCCACATTTATCCAGCGGTGGAATACCACAATATAAAGGCACTGTCTGGACACTTTTTAAGAGTTTAAATGTCATGGGCATTTGTTTTCATGAAAAAGAGATTAACAAAGCTTCTTTTTTAAATAACATGGAAAAACAAAATAGATAAGCCAAAAATTTATTTACAAATTTTACTTAAAGTACAGGCCACAGTTTTGTCAGAGTTTTTCTTCACTTTATGTACTCACATGAAAAAAAAAAATTCTCACACAAAACGAAGTTTTGTTGCAAATAAAGGACTTTATATTTCTCCAAGTGACGTCGCGGATTGTCTTTCAAATTTCAGTTCCAACAGGTGCACCCTGCGGTAACAGAAAATAAAATTAAAAAGACGCAGTTGTAATCTTGAAAACCTCTTAGATTCATAAGAAAGGCCTAAAATGAAATAAAACCAACTCAAAACAAAGCAGTTTTTACCCTACCTTGTGAAAGCCAAAAGCAAAGTTGGTGAGAACCCACTGACGTGCAGTGCATCTGCTAAGTAAGCTATGTCTGAAACAGTAAACACAGTCTACCTTTTCATAGTTCATTTCAATATTTTATATTTTCTTTAATTACGATCGTTGGTCAAGAATACTGTGCACACAAAGGAAAAAACCGCCACGGCCAACTACGACGCGATTTGGCCATGGAGTGTATACACACATATAATAATGCATAGATACAGTTGTCACTGTATTGTTTGTTAATTTCAACATCACTATGAGGTATACAAAGGTTGACTGATCCTTAGATAGACGGCGGACAAATACAAAACGTTAACAAATGAAGTTAAATAATCGAGTGTTTAAAACCTCGTTTCTGTACAGCTGTAAACTGGGATTTTTTCCGACGAGGGGCTTTTTGTTCGCAGAAATTGAGCAACGTTCTAGTTAACGCCTCCAGGATAGATCCACGGGAGAGCTCTTCGCGCTGGATTTTGATTAAACGGATGCAGTGGCCCGTGGAACTGTTCCAGTGGGACTGTTCACTTGTTAAAATTGAATAGTTTTTCACTCTGTTCTACTTGAGGGCACATACGATAAAAGGAGAATGTTGTCCGCACGGCAGTCTAATGTAAGGCCCTGATTATATGAAGATGGCTTACAGGCTAGCCTTAAGTAAAACAATTATGTCTTGATATTACATGAAGTGAGTTGACCTGCTTGTCAAGCCGTCGATTTGCATCAATAAATACAGGAGGCAGCCGTTTTTGGTGGGGTTGAATATGTGCATATGCTCCCTGATTGTGAGCTGGCCCGTTTATAGAGCTGGCAAGGTTGGCTTGAAGCAAGCTGGCCCCTGGTAAACGGGATGGCTTATTGCAATGTAATCACATTACTTTCTTAAGTGAATTTATCATTGTTTTGGCAGGCTAGCTCATTTAGCAAGCTGACTCAGTAGCAGGGCAAGTTTATCTCAGGTAATCAGGACCTTACTTGGAACAATGAGTTTTATTGTAACAAATGCTGTTGTGTGTGCGGCCATAACCCACAGGATACGATTGCTGCATGTTCTCCCTGTGATGAGGAAGTTACTTTTAACAACACAAGTCCCTCTAACAATTCAATCATAAACGTTGTAGTACGTCATCAAGATCCTTTGGTTCTTTTGTTATCAACACCACTTGCTTAGTTCTCTGCCAACTTCCCACATATATCCATAACTCAGCTCAGTGGAGCACATCAAACAAATTAGTTGGGGTGTTGATGGCACAGTGACAGTGCACCTGTCTCTCATGACTGTCACTAGGGTTTGATTCAGGCTGCATGCAGTTACCTGATTTAAGTTACCTTGGTCACATGTGAGAAGAGTGTTGTCCAGTTTGACTCTACCAAACATCAAAGGTTTTCTCCAGGTACTCAGGTTTCCTCCAGTAGTAACACTGGAGCCATGAGGGGTGGCTCTTAATGGACCTCTAGGAAGAGCAGCTTAAGTAGCTGGAAGGGTTATCCAGTATAAATAACCACACTTTACATTTATTTCTTTAATGTTTTGTACCTGTCTAAGCATGCCTCAAAATAGGTTCATAATATATATCAAAATGAATTTTCTGTGTTTATTTAGAGTTTGTAAAGACCAGTACTCACAAAAAAAGAATGTGAACTAACGATGGGAAACGTAGATGTAAAAAAGGTCCAAAATATTACATGGATCTTTACACAAGGTCTCATTATTATATCAAGCAAGTAGTATGACAGACTTCTAGAAAAAACAAGCAACAATAGCCTCAAACATTGTTGACTTAACATGTTTGAGGAAGTTGATCGTCCAGGTTAGTGTAGTCTTGAGAAAGACTGTTGGTTGAAGTCACTTCAACCAACAGTCTTTCTCAAGACTACACTAACCTGGACGATCAACTTCCTCAAACATGTCACGATTCTCCCAGGTTCAAACCATTTACTTTATTGTTGACTTAATTTATAAATAAACTTATTTATTCATTAATTGGCAAATTTTATCCATTTGTGTTGATCTTTACTGTTCATTGAACTTCACTTTCATTCCTTTCTTTATAATGAACATTAGGCAGTTTTCTCAAATTACTGGCAGCCTGCTCAGCTGTCAAATCTCTTTGTGCTGATGCTAACATCTCATAGCCGACCATAAACTTTTTTACTGTAGCTGATCTCAACAGAGGCGGGTAATAATGGGCATGTAGTTGCCAATGGTTACAGTCTGTATCCTCTTTACCAGTAGGTGCCCCATGCCAACCCATGGAATATGGGAAAGCAACTCCAAACATGTTATCATATTTTGTCAACAGTAACTTCATTATTAATGCTAAAGACTGTTGCTCTTCCTTTGACAAGTCTGGTAGCCGTAACACGTGCCGCTTTGGAAGAAGCAAGGTCTCATATGGCCAGACTGCCCAGTATGGCACAACCACAAGCCAGTGGGTATTCTCAACCACAATCCGTTCCTTTTTGCTTACCTCAAGACCTGCATACTTGCAAAGCATTGGTTCTCCTTCCTTTGTCATGTAGGCTTTTTGAGTTTTGTCTTCTGTGGCAGGTTCATTGGGAAGAAATGAACTTGACCAGATTTGACAGTGAGGATGAGGATTAGAACAACCCATTATGGTGCCTCTGTTTTCAAATATCTAAAACCAAACAAAGAGTTTAGCTCAGAGAATAAAAACCACTGGCACAGCTAGAAATCAGTAAGTAAACTTTGCAAATTTTTAAGGCATCAACATCTCTCTATAAAAGCATACATTAAAGCTCAATGTATAATTTTGTTTAAAATCCCAGGGTACATACTCCAAAAGCCTTCTTACTCTCTTTGCCATTTCTCCTTAACTTTCTTTTCAAGGCTAAGAACAGTGAACTAAGTGTAATTGTTATGAGCGATTTTGGAAACAAGGGTTCCTCGGTTGTCAGAAATCCAGTAACCAGTAATTCGGAGGTGTTAATCTCCAATTTCTACGGCGAACCCCATCAGGTATGAATGACCCACTTGGTCAACGACGTTAGGGTTAGTCTGTCAGTTTTCACAGCTCCCTCCGTCTCTTTAATTTACATTAATTTTACTTTGAAAAAGTTCAGTTGCTCTCGTTTCCCGGTAATGTACCTGAACCCAACGATACTTCTTCGACAATTCTGAAAATTGGTTTATCCATTCTTCGATAACTTTAACAACATCCTTGGTGTCCATAAGAGGAAGGATCATATCAGACCAGGGGTGAAAACACATGACTCGACATGTTCCTTCGGCTTTAGCACTTCTCAGCAACTCATGTTCCCCAGTTTGTCCAGCACCATTCGCAGGACTCTCATCTTCTTCTAGAAGCGCTGGGAAGTCATTCTTGAACACAAAGACTCCGGAATATTCGGGATTCGTGGCTCCACTTGCTCGGACAGCAGAAGGAACAAGAGGGTTGCGCAAGTCACGGCGAGGAATTGTTTCTTCTTGAGGCTTTTCAGTTTGCCCTTTCCATGGACGTTTGGTCCGATGTGGAGAAACGACAATCCATTCGTCTTTCAAAGGGTTAAATCTCAGGTGTGGTTTGTCGTCATTCCCAACAAAATTTGCCATCAATTCTCCCTGATAAGCTATGCAAAAGTGGAGCAGGGTAAAGTTCCCCGGTGCGCAACGCAAGCTTGTGAGTTGTGACAATGTCAAATAAATTCCAGAACTATTTGTCGCCATTTATTGGCATATTTTTCGAAACTTTTCACCAGTTGGGAAGCCAGTACATAGTTAATAGAAAGGGGAGTCTCCTCTTTCTATTAACTGTGGTTAGAGCGTCTCACCGGCGATCAGAAGGTTACGGGTTTGATTCCCATCAGGGCCTCAGAAAGTTTTTGAGAGAACAGCTTGAGAGCGTGCGTATTAAGAACATAATTACCAAGCTATCACAAACACATCATTGATTAACATAAAAATAGACGACATATCGAGACTAGCAGACTGGCAGTACATGTCTACCATCTATACGAACCAGTACACAAATGTAACCTTCGCTTACTATCTGAGTCTTTGTAGCTCAATGGTTAGAGCGTCTCACCGTCAATCAGAAGGTTACGGGTTCGATTCCCGTCAGGGACTCAGAAGGTTTTTCTGAGGGAACAGCTTGAGAGCGTGCGTATTAAGAATATTTGTCAATAAAAATGCACGCACTCTGCGTGCTGATTTCTGACCATGTGACCCATTATTGGAAAAGTAACTTCGACAGCCGCGATCTTTTGAATTTCTTAAGAAAATACATCATCATTGATTAATACAAGTTGTCAGGTATCGTGGTTTGCAACAGCAAACAAAATTTAAGGTCAAAGAAATGCATTCATTACTCTTCTGTCATTCACTGGTTTGCTGGCTTTTGATATGTTCGACCGATGCAACAGACGGTTACCAGTTTAGCGAAACAGGCATTTCATATTTTGTTCATATAGACGATTTAGAAAGAAATACTACAACAGTTTTTAAGACGAACAATATATGGTTCAAAAAGCCTTCCTCAGAGCACATGCTTCAATTCTTGAGCAGTAACTGTCAGACCATTTCCTCACAGGTTTCATAGAAACCCAGTCTTCCTAATGCGTTACAAAATACCTGTTTTAGAATTCTCAAGGATTCCCTTCTAAGCCTTCGGGTTCGGCAAAAGAACACCACAGAATCCAGGCAGGCGTTCACCAGAAGAAAGGTAGTAATCCACCTCTTAATTGCAATGGTGTCAATGTCGCTAATCCTTAAGCTATGCAAGAACGCTGAGACATAAGAAGCAAAAAAGCAAATTACCACGAAAAAACATGATTTAGCCAGTTTCATGTCATGTAAAAATCATTGTTTTCTGTTCAGTTGGGAAGGGCTCCTTGGCGGTCTGTTGTCATGTGGAATCTGCGCCATTCTATAAGATAACCTCCCTTACGTATATGAGTACCCCAGTTACAAGAAAAAAATGCAATGATAGCAGCGCCAATGATTTTAAATGTTCTTAAGTCTACGAAAGCGAAACAAAAAATGACCATCCACAAAATCCAAGAAAAAAATACGTATGTTAATAGTCTATTCTTTGTCACTTGGTTTCGATGAAACATGGAATGTAAGATGCCAAGATATCTTTCGATATTTATCGTTAATGTCATCATAGATAATCCTGAAGGAAAGAAGATCGCTTTTCTGGAGGTAAAAAGTAAGCCACAACTTCCAGTTCCTGTAATTTCACTCCCTAACAGGAAAGTAAACGAAGAACTACCAATTATTCCAACTCCGAGGTCTGCAAGTGATAGCGCCGTTATCTGACAGGAACCGCCAGTATAACAATGGTAAAATTAATAAATGTCCGTTTAACAAGCATGGGCACTATGTCATTGCGACCGAACCTCCTTCTGGACTAGCTTAAATTTTTGAGGCGTTTTTGTGGATTTTATTTCGTTCCCTAGTTTCCAATTTTAACATTTCTACATACGTCGGATAAATACATATACACATACATACATATGCATCCTAACATCTCACATTAGCTTAGATAAACAAATAGCTTTGCCTGTGATGGGATTAAAGGGTTTCGTAAAGCAAGTTGAAGTGCATGTCCCTGTTGCCATTTTCCGTTACTGATGACAAACGTTAAGGTGCAAATATGACAGGAAAAATAATCACAAAGCAATATGCAAAAGCTATAAAAATATTTAAAATGCTTCAAAGTGAGATATAAGCGGGTAATTTTTTTACGATATCTTTACCACAGTGGCGTAACTATCATACACTGTCCACCATCTTGGAATATTAACTTTCAGAGCCCTATTAGTGGTCACAAAAATTTACGCCGTTTTGCGTTGAAGCCATTTTCTACTGAACCAAGAACGGAAAAACCCCATATATTAACTATGACAAGGGCCATGAGTTGTCCACTATAAAAACGCTGGAAAAACGTGAACTGTCCAGCGAATATAAATTCACATTTGTATACATCTTTAAAAGTTGGTACCACCGTCAATTAAAAGTAAGTTTATTGCGATGGAATCCTGTTTATCATGGTGGGATTTTTGGAGACGATCTACCATGATACGCAAAGAAATTGAGCAGTGGCAATTCAAAATCAGTCGACTTCTTTCTCGTGCCAGGTTTAAGGCGGCTGAGACCAACAGTCCGACATCGACCTAAACCAGTTGTCGGCTTATCACGAAGAGCTACATCGAACATAAACAGAAAGAGTAAGGATAACAGACGGAGAAATAACTGATATTCATATAATTTAGAACAGTGACCTATAAGACTGGTGTGTGTGTTGATATGATCCATTTGTTCATTTCCTTGTGAGACAGAAACGGAGAGAAAGACTGGCAGAGGAAGAAAAAAGGGGGCAGAAAGGCTGATAGAGAAAGAAGGAGGAACAGAGACAGAGAACGACCTATTCACATCCAGACAAACAGACGATAAGATAGAAAAATCCTGGAAATATTTTAAGTCAGAAATTATAACTAACAAAAGAAGAACTATGATCTTTAAAAAAGGCAGGCCAGTGTACGTATAGACATACACTTTCGTGTAAATGCATTATAATCTTTGTCGTAATACAAACCAATATTTTTTCTTCGCTTTCTGTGTCCGATGTTACCTTCTAACTGAAATAGTTAAAAAATACAGCATTAAAGCTTGATACTTTCTACAATATCCTATTAACACCCCCTGCAATATGTAATCGATACAATAAGAGTGGCCAAAATGTATGAGATGTGCATGGCGAGCTGTAATAAATCCCATACAGCTCAGACTCAAATATCGTTGATCACTCATGTAACGACTGCACCTAAACGTTCATGTGTATTGACTATTTTAGAGATACAGTCGTTTGGCTCGAACAAATTGAAAAGGTTGTGGAAGTCAGGCTGATGTTGTGTACGATTTAGAACCATCGATTAACCACAAATTTTTCTTGTTTTTGTTCATGAGTTTTATAACCTAACTATCGATTATTTCGAAGTTTCTCAGTCCGACAATTTGGCTTCTATATACCGTTGAATCTCAATTTGTGATTACTTTCAGACAGATCACCACCCAACGAATTATGCTAAAATGTCAACCAAAGTTTTTCAAGATTTTTTCCCAAGTGGTGTTGTAGCTACCCACAGTAACTTACAAATCAACATCAGGTTATCATGTTAAGTCCTGATGTTTATCCCAGTTTGCTGGAAACTTAATCCTAATCGGAATATTAGGCAAGAAACGCTAAGAGAGAAAGGAAGAAAGCAACTCTTAGATCGTCCTTGTTTTTCAGAACTCACATTTCTCACTTCACCATCTTGGTTGTCCTCCGGAATCTTACTAAAGTCGTCTTTCTTAAGATTTTCGTCCTTCTCGTCCCTCTGACACTTATTGAATTCTCCATGCTCGAAATTCTGTGAAAAAAGATTTCCTAAAATAGTTCGTTGTGGCGCAATAGGACTGTTCGTTTCCTTAAAAGTATTAGATGTGTTCCTTTTCACATACGTGAACATATCGAGGGAGGTCTGGCATGATTTCATTCTCTTGTTGGGAGGTTCGTGACTTTCGCAATTTGCTGCTGTTGCTGGGGTGTTTGGAAAATTTCTCTCTTCTGAGGCAACGTTTGGTGTTCGGGCAAAGAGCGGGGTCGTAACTTTGTCAGCAGGTTCGTTGGACTCCTCTAGTGGCGAACAGTCAATCGTTTGACTGTAGTAACCCGATTCCTCGCTGGCTGATTCAGTACTCTCGCCAAGCACTGATGGATCCTCTTTTGGTGAAGAGCATGGTGATGAGGTTTGAGGACATGCCAGTTGTGTTTCGACAGTTATTTTGTTTTTGTCAGCGTCTGTGACGGCGGCGTTCTTAGTTACACCAGTAGATAGTTCTTCTTTTATGACCTCCATTCCAGCCAATCCAAAATACCTAGAAAGTTAAACGATGATTTTGAATATAATACTTACTTTTTCATTTTTTACGAAGTGAAGTAGCACTTGCTCTTTGTTAAAACACACCAGGAAATCTTTGGGATGAGTGAACTGTCTAATGCATGCATGGCTCAGGCAGCTAGGTAAGTAGTTTTTCTAGTATCCATAAATCCTAAGATAGTCTTCCCACGATACTCCAGTCTACCATACTTACAGTTACTGGAAATTTACTAAAAAAATTTTACAATGCAAATGCTTGGATCCGATCGGCTACGTTTCTCGATAACTAATGGTCCACAGATATCTAGCAATGCCGAGTAAGGAATTGAGGCCCACTTTTTGTACCAAAAACAATGGGTTATACACGGTTTTCTACTAAAAAAATTAGAATATTCGCTCTCAACTTCTGTGAGTAGTTGATAGTTGACTGGGTCTTCTTCAAACGCCCTCCGCAACACGTCACAGAAATGTCAAGCTTATAATCTAATTGTTGAGTAGCTACATTAGCGTCTTGCGAAAACTGTGTTTTGAATACATTCCCACACACTTCTTTACTGTTGTACCTGCTAACAACTTGCTCGCTTTGTATTGAAGCTCTAACAGGACTCCTGAACGGATTCCTGGTTCTCCTTCTGAGCTGTGTTCGTTGTTGGTTTTCAGGGGGAATGTCATCATCTGGGTTAGTTTCCAGACGACGTTTAACCGAATGTCCTTCGTTTGTTCTTAAATATAATCTTGATAACTTGGACCCTTCTGAGAGTTTTTCCTCGGCTTCTAGATCGTTAAATATAACAATGAAAAGCAACTATCAGGAAAAGCAGAATGGGTAACATATATGAAAAGTACAAGGAGGCTGACAAAGAAAAAAACAGAAACTATTTGGAAAACAAAACAGTTAAGTGAATTTTACCTGCGTGCGTTCTCTTGGTTCTCATGGGAGTAACAAAAGGAGTATTTGTTTTCTCTGATGATTTGGTTTCTCGAAAGAATCCGTTTAGATTCTTCTGAGCTTCATAGTTTCCACTTGAAGACAGCAGAGAATGAGGTCCCTTATTTTGCATAGAAGGTGTGGTGGACACCTCTCGTATTTCGCCACAACCTTCCACTTGATTGTCAAATGATACAATCTGAAAATTAGCGAACAAAAGTCCCGCAACATTATCGACACTGGGAACTATTGTTCTTTGGATGATTAATGCCCAACACATGTAAACATTTAAATCCGCATACATACATACCTCCAAGTGTGTACATACATACACTGAAGATATTGAAAACAGTTCCGCGTTTCCATCGAGTTACAGAAACACGAGTGAAGGGTTGGGAGAACTAATGCTTTTTGCAATTGCCTGGATGGACCAATAATGACAATTCGAAGTGTAACTGAATATCAGGAAAACAGTAAATGTAGAAAGTAATGTAGACTGTAGTTCTCACTATACACTTAAATGACAAATTGACCGAAATTAGTGAAACATTTAACGTCGTTAGTCGAAAGTTTACGTTTTTGATGAAGAAATCCAAAGAAAAGTTTGTTTTTTCAGGCCTCATAAATTGGATCTTGGCAGATAAGGCGTCACGATGCAATAATCCAGCGATGGTTTAGCAGTAATTAAAAACAAATTCAAATGTCAAATGCGTTTTCAGTTGATAAACGAAGTTCAAAATTCTGCATCTTAATACACTAAACATGTTACGACTGCTTTCGGACGTAACACAAATGAAGATCTCGGACATACTGAATTACTTAAATAGGCGAGGGACTTTTTCCATCTTCGTGTTGGCACATTGACCAAAAATCACGATGCCTTATAAGAGCCTTGGGAGCTGGAGAAGGCTGAAATATATTTCAACCATTTCTAACTTTTATTAAGTTAAGGTTTGATTAAGCTGTCATATAGTGCAACTCTAGTTACCAATGCAGGGGACTGGGACTATAAGTAAACTTGGGTATGTTTAAAACATTAATATTACCGTAGAACAGCAGTTGAAGTACCTAAACTGGCACTTCAATTACAACAGGAACCCCCATTATAGCACAGCTGAAATTTTCAAATGTCTGCTCACAAAGCATGGGCACAATGTTCAAGCAACATAACTTCTTTCAAGACTGCTGACGAAAGCATTCTTTACCCCTTAGTTTGTAATTTTAACAGTATGTCTACACATGTATACATACACGTACATACATAAATTCATAAATAAGTACACATATTCTGCAAAATCTTACCTTTGCCACCTTAATATTACCAATAGCCTTGCCTGTGATGGGATTAAGGTTTCCTAATGCAAGCTGGAGGGCGTGTCCCTGTTGCCATTTTCCGTTACTGATGACAAACGTTAAGGCGCAAATATGACACGTAAAAAAACCATAAAGCAATATGCAGAAGCTGCAAAAACATTTACATAAAATGCTTTAAAGTGATTTAAAATTTAATTTTTATTTTTCCAACAGTGATGTAACTATGAAAGGAGCCTGGGGCAGGTCCTGCACCCTTGAAAAACCCTGGGACACCCCAGCTGACAGTGTAATGTAATCATCAACCACTATCAAATTTGAACTTTCCACCATTACAGATGAACTAGATGGCATGTTTAGGGGTGTGAGATGCAAATCTGTATAGCTGTTTGCCATCCCAAAATTTACAAAGGTCCAATCATGGTCCTGCCCCTGCTAAAAACATCTGAATTATGCCTCTATTTTCCAAGATCTTAACAATCAAGGAGGTTTAAAATGCAACTTGAACTGAAAAAATGTGAACTGAGCTTGTAAAGTGGTATGGTGAGAATGTGGGGAAAACAGCATAAAATAATAGTGAACATTCAGTCAGGGAGTTTGAGGAGCTGGTGAGTTGAATCAATCCAGCTTCATACTGGGGAGAGCTAACTTTCTAATGACATATTGTAATTTTTTTTTTTTGTACCTCAGACTTACTTTCAAGGATACTGTCCAGCAAAGTGTAAATCATTGGGGTTAATATCATCTGGAATAGGGTTTAATGGGACAAGTTTATTGTAATTAGGATCAAACACCACCTGGTATAGAAATGTCTGTTCAGCCTGGGCAAACCTTGCCTCATAATCCTGTGGAACCTTCATCTTGTTATTCAGTCTTAAGGTTCTAATTAGCTGTAAAAAAGGAATGGCTATTTATAGACCTTAGTAACACTCATCCTCAGACACCCAAGCCCTTGGAAACATTATCTACCATCATTAATCATTTTTGAAAACTGCATGGGTCAAGGCAATCAACTTCATAACTGTTTGTCCTACCTTATTTACAGTAGAGTGTTTTCGTAAGAGTTTGTGAGCAGTTATCAGCCCCATCCCTTTCACTGACTGAAGATAATCACATCCTGAAAGAATGCACATCTCACGAAATTTCTTTTCGGTAAATCCCTCCATGCGAAGGACAGCGAGTTTGGGAAGACTTTTGATGTCAACTAGGAAACCAGAACCATTGGCATCCATTTTAAAGATGACCTGATCGGAAAAATGCTGTATTAAGGATAATTATGAATCTTTTGGTCCCTTTATTAGGGGAAAACTTTTTTCTTGAGAATTAATGAATCAATAAACCTATTAACCTTTTAACCCCTGACCATGCATTTAGGTGTGATTTAATGTCAGCATATTGGATGTATGAACAGATTTCAAAAGATTTTTAAAAGGATTTTGAATAGATCGAATAATTCTTAATTTCTTTCTAATAATTCAGAGGTTAAAGGGTAAAGGAGCAGGCACCCAATTCTGCTGAATAAAATTCCCTAACATTAGCCAGAATGAAATATTCTGAAAATGCACTTTTGTTTCTTGATGAGTTACATGCAACAAAGGTGCAAGTTGATCAATCTACTTGATAAAATCATCTAGCATTCACAAAACTAAAATTCTAAATGTGCACCCTTGCCCCTTAATGGGTTCAAAAGGCTGTGGCAGCATGGACAAAACCAATAATTCTGAGGAAGTGATAGACAAACTGTTATAATTTTGAAACTAAGTGTTCTCCACACACCTTTTCACAGCCATAAACCAGCAGATCAGAGTCTTCACTTATTGTGAATTGTGTGAGGCCCTTCTTCATCAGATATGTAAGCTGTGCATCTGCTTCATATGGTGCGACAATGCAATCAACACCTTTTTCACGACATGCCTGTCAAGGATGCATAGTTAAAATACTCTATTATTTCACCAAAAATGTCATAAAATGTCATGTAAAATAACCAGAATGGGTGAATGATTTATATGGGGATCCTTTGTTCTTGTTGGTTATTAACAAATAAAAAAAATCTCTATCATGGCACCTACCACCAAACACAATGCAGCAGGATATTCACACTTTCCTTTAGAAGGGTCATATACTTTGTTGATTAAGAAATGAGTTTATGGCTTCATTCACCTTTCCCATCCCCTAAAAAGCCATATATTGGACATTTAGTTTGCCACTTACTTTGATAACCTTGTATGCCATTTCTGGAGTGATATCAATACTTTTCTGAAAGCATTCCAAGGCCTGGGTCCTGTTACCTTTTTGCAGATGGGACAGCCCTTGAGATCTATTTTCTTTCCTTTTGCTGAAATATTATCAATATAGATAAAAATAATTAAAATTATACTAGGTGCTAGAAGAAACTCACAACCATGGTAGGTGATGAAATCATCATGATGAAATGATGTTTATACCAGTTTATACCTGGAGACCAGATAACACAAGGCTGGGACAAATTTTTTCATGTGATTTAAAAATCCACAATGGATTAGGACGGGGGGTTCTGAACTTCCTTCTCAGTTAATGTCTCTATATTAACACATTAAAGATCAAGGGCACACTTCGGAATTTTATTCTGACAATTTTACACCATAGAGTCAAGTTGCATGCCCCTTAATGGTTTAAAGAGAGCTCTCGCTTGTACTCACACCACCAGTATTCACCAACACTACAAGAAAAAAAATCTCTTTCAACATCACCAATTACTGAACAAATCTACTTGGAACAATTTGGTTTAAATTGAAGCTGAATTAATGAATTTTGCTGTCAACTGGATTTTGGTCTTCCTTGCATTTTACAGTCTTTGGAGTTACTTTTTGGAAGATCAAGTAGACCATGTAAATGCATTGCTGAATAGAGATCAAGTTTTGTGTCAACTGCTTTTTTAAGCCGTTTGGTAATTAATTCATTAATTAATCTAATCATTCATTCATTCAGTTACTAATTTATTTATTCAATTGTTTTGTTCTTATAGCTATTTTGATAGAGTTAAAGATACAAACATACATCCTTCTTTCAGCTTCTTTCTCACTCTTTGAAGGTAAATGTCCTCCGTCAAATACAAGAATTGGTTTAACTTTATGATAGAGCAACATGTTTACTCTTCGTAAAACATAATTGACGTAGCTGACAAAAACAAAGGAAGACAAAGGAATTAATTGAAAGATTTATTCTAACTTTGAATGTTTTAATTCTGTATTAAATTTTCAAAATGTCACAAAGGAATAGGTCTACATTTACAATTGAAGGGAACATGGCAAGGATATAATTTCAAACATACATGTCTGAGTCTTGTCCTTCGGCCAACTGTAAAGCGCAGCCATATGCTCCTTTATGTAACCAACAATAAGCATCAATCCCAACAGTATTGCCTGATAATTCCGCTGCAGAAATTGGAAGCTGGATTGATTTCAGCAATGGAAGAAGGCCTTGAATGCCCATGTCAGGACTGCAAATAGTATGAAATAAACAGCGTTGTGAACGAACTTCTGAAGTCTTTACCAACAGGTGATCTAAATATGCACGTTTTCTTCAACGTTAGATTTTTATTCTGGAAACCAACACACATATTAAGAAGATATACTGGAAAAAAATAAGTTGTCAACAAGAGGTCGCAGCTGCAAACGTGAAACCTCAACTCGAATCTCGCGCCATTGCTCATTTGTTACGACATGGTACGATCCTTATCCGACACTCAAAACGATCTTTCAACGATGTTCATCCGGCACTTCTGAACTGTTGACTGTTGGTTGGCAAACATGGCGACTGATAGTCAGTTTGCTTCACAAGAAACGTCTGTACCTTTATATTCTGTACCGTCGAAGGAAAGTACTTCAATTTCGTTTAACTCTAACCAGCCATCATCACCACTGGATGAATTTTCTTTTCGAAATACAACACCGGACTCAACCGAAGAGTATTCTGGTAACATTGAAAATGCCCAATCCAATCAACCCAGTAATGTCGAATCGAATCCCCACTTATCCAACTTATTTAGCAAAAAGCGTTTTGAATGGCTCCTGGAAGTAGACGATGCTGGAGAAGATGAAGATATGAATAAACCATTGTTGTAAGTTGTCCATTCAGCAGATTGTATTGCTCACATTTTTGGCATTTTCGTAAACAAAAGCCATTTTGTTTTTGTATCATCATCCTTCGAATTCTATTCGTTTTCATAGGGAAGAACTTGATATCGATGTTAATGACATTTACTATAAAGTTCGATGTGTTCTCTTTCCACTTCCTTCGCTTGGGTTTCAAAAGGATGTGTTGAGACAAAATCCTGACTTCTGGGGACCATTGTTTGTTGTGCTGTCTTACGCTTTGCTTGCTTTGTATGGACAATTCAGAGTATGTAAAATAGTCAGTTTCCCATTACAGCTCCAATCAAACCATTTTAAATATTATATAAGTTTAATGCTTGGAATCATCCTGCAATTGTCAGTACCATTTGAATAAGTTCATGATCATAATTATCATGATTATCATTATGATTATCACTATCATGGTCATCATTAGCATCATTACAGTCATTATCATTACTTTTATCATTATTATGATCACTGTTATCATTGTTACCATCATTATTATAATCATTATCATTATCATCATCATAATCATTATTATCGTTAACATTTTCATGTAGCATTGTAATGACATTAACTTTGGCTAAAGCCAGACAATTATTGTAGCCAAAAAAAAATACTAGACAAGAGAGACTACAAAGATTAATAGCCATTTTCCAGCATGAGTTAGTTGGCATTATATGCACTTACCCCACACAATATTATGTGGGCATGTGATTTACATCAAAAGTTTTTCCTTGAAACTTTTTACAGTAGCACTTATTTTGTGGTTGCTCCCATTATTAATGTAAAACTGTCAGAACTTATAAAGTCATAAGCAAGTTGTTTGTTTTATAAGAAGAAATCAATGAAATGTTCTAAATCAGAAATATAACACTCTTCCTCATTTTTTGTCTGCAGGTGGTTTCATGGATTATTACAATTTGGGTTTTTGGATCTTTGTTGATTTTTCTTTTGGCAAGAGTTCTTGGTGGAGAGGTAGGAAATTGTGCAGTTTAATTCAAATTATCAGGAAAGCCTTGCTTCAAATGAGTCATAATTTGGCCATATATTATGTCTTTGAGGTTTGTATACTTTGGTAGGACCATGTGTGCTTTGTGCATTACAATGTCTGTGGGACATAGAGCTGAACCCAGTTATCTTGCTGTTGTAAAGAGGTGTACTAATATATACAATATGTTCATGTTTATATTCAGGTGACATTCTCCCAGTGTCTTGGAGTAATTGGTTATTCTGTCTTGCCTCTCATTGTTGCTGCTATGGCCTTGGTGATTTTCCATAATTTCTATTTCCTGAACAACATGATTAAGGTATAGGCAGTGAAGAGTTATGTGGGGCTTTCCTCATAGGGTGGAGGTGAAGTAGAATGCCGAAGGTGGTGGTTACTAGCTAATTCAGTACCATGTTTCTTAAACCTTAAAACTGGAGCAATCTTATGTTTATTCATTTACCAAGAAATAATGAATATGTAGTATTTAGAAAAATGAATGGATACCTTGCTTCTGAGGAGGACTCCCACAAAGGCTGTGTAAAGTACCTTAACAGCAGTACTTTTTTCAAAACTACAGTAACATAGACAATGAACTTCAAAAAATATTTAACATGTACATTAAATACACAAACTTTGGCAAGCTTCCTTTCTAAATTAGATTCCCAGGAAAAGCCCTGACACAGTACTTGTTGTGTTGTGAGTCTACAATGATATGTGTTAATCAGCTTTTGACATCTTTTTTCCTCCTTTTCTTAGCTTCTTGGTGTTGTCTGGGCATCATACAGTGCAGGATCATTACTGGTGCAAGAAGAATTAAAGAACAAAAAACCCTTATTACTGTACCCTATATTTCTTCTGTATATATACTTTTTTTCCTTATACACAGGGGTGTAATATCTTACTTAAAAGATGAGGAATACTAATATAAAAATGTTAATAGTTGTAGTGCATACAGTATTATCCATGCTTAAATATTACATTCAATCGATTTACTTACTGTAATATACTGTTTTTGCATCATAAACCAGCAAACAAAACATTTGTTTTACTGGGTCATAACCTCAACTTCATCATCTCAACCATAACATCTGGCAGGCATTGTAATATTTGTGTTTCTCTTTCCTAAATTTTACCTCCTACTTATTTTTGGTGCAATAATTGCTAAACTGTACATCTATTAAAGTTTAATCCATTTAAGGCAAGGCCACACATTATAATTTTGTTCTGGTTAATGCCAGAGGAATTTACTTGTTTAGGGGATAAGCCCAGCCTGCAATGAGTTAAATTATGTTCCTCCTGATTGTGAAGCAATCAGGAAGGAGTTTGGGAAATTGACACTGGAGGATTTAGAAAATATGTCATTATTTTCTGTCTGGATAAATCTTCAGTTTACTCTGGCTAATGACAAGTAATTTTAGACAATGACAATCCCATGAATTTTTTTGTAAAACATGTAATGTAAAACATAGTGAGAAATGGGGGAATGGGTACTAACTACGATAGGTTTTTTTGGTAACCAGGCCTTGAGGAACTAACATGGTGGACGCACTTGGTGCTTTTCAGCAAATAAAGTTAAAACTGTATCCAACCAGAATCTGTATGTGGAAGTTCTAACAAACTTAATTAGTGGACAAAAATGACAAGCGTTGATAAGGTTTCCGACAAGAGGAAACGTAAACGTAAATGGAAGTTGGTTAGCGTGAGTAATCCCGATTTTTTTGGAGGTGATATGGAAGGGTTTGTGTCACTTGAAGTTTTGGATAACCAAGAAGCAGGGGGTGAATTTGGAGGGGAAGTAATCAGAGGAAGCAATGAAAACTTAGAGAGTTTGATGGTAAGAGATGTTCCATGATTCACTGTAATCTAAATCTCGGTGGCTTGCGCTCCTATCGGGTTTCACTTGTCAATGTTATTGTGACATTCAAGCAGCATCGCTTGTTATTATCGTTTGTCAGTGGGGTGAGTTGATTTGACTTTAAACTGTTTGGGCAGTGCTTATTGGAAAAGTTACCAAACTCTTTACTTTGACTGCTTTTCTAATTTCTAGCATTGACTCAAAAGGTTGTTTCTAACCCCAACCTCAACCCTAAAACTATGAAAAAGCAGAGGCATGAAACTGATCACTAAATATTAGGAATTTTGGTGGACAGCTCTAGCCCAAGTGGTTGTTTTTAAAGGATTTCATGTAGATAAGTAACAAAGGAATTTATCAGTGAACAGCTTTTTAAAATGAAAAAACCCCAAAAAACCTACTGTACAGTGTGACCTTAATCCTAATCAACTGAATGCCACTGTCTTAATTTTGTATAAAATTATTCCATAAGGTTTCGGCATTGAAGTTTTTTAATAAAATTTTTGTAAAGAAAACAAAACCAAAAAAGAAAAAGAGAAGGAAAGATGGCAAAAAAGGAGGAAAAGAGAATCAAGAAAAGAAAAATACAAGTAAATGTCAAGTGGAAGAAGTTAATCTTGCAAAATCAGGTAGGAGAAAGAAAATTGTTGATATTAGAATGAAAAATTCCCTATTAAAAAGGTACTCAGACATCATAATAATTGGGATACCAAAGTGTAATAAAGTATCATTAATTTAAAACTGTTATTTTGGAGTTGGAGGGTCAATCTGTTTATCTCCTTGGTAACCCTTTCTCTATTATTATTATTTATTAATTTTATTCTGGCTATTGCCAGGTTATTCTAATCATTAAATGTAGACTCCCAGTCACTACAGTGATACTGATACAACATTTTGCTTCTATAACTTTATGGCAGTCCATACTTTCTCACTCATTTTACGTCCATCAGATGATGATGTGCACTGGATTGATGATAGCACTCCCAACTAGCAGAGAAATGTTCTTGGTGATTGCACACCATTCAGGTGGGTTAGTAAACAATATTTGTTAAATCTGTTTTAGATGAAGATGATGAAAATGAGTGGAAATATCTGGGCATTCATCCATTCATTGGGAAACAACTAATAGAGCTGGGCTTCAAAGATCCAACAGATATTCAAAAGGAAGCTATACCACCTGCAATTCAGAATAGAATGGACATAACTGGAGCAGCAGAAACTGTAAGTGGACTTGTAGCTGGGATTTGTGAGTTTATTGTGCACAGTGCACTTTCATATTTAAATCACTTGACAATCATTATGTTAAATGTAGGGCTCTGGAAAGACTTTAGCCTATGGAGTTCCGTTGTTACATCGGTTACTGGAATCAAAATTGAAGCAGACAGATTCTGCAATCTTACAAGAGAACAGTATTCAAGACATTGAGTTAAATGAAAATGACGTGGAGGCAGTGAGTGATAAGGGTGAAACCTTTTCTACTTGTGGAGGAAGACTTCGTGCCTTGATCCTGACTCCAACACGAGAACTGGCCTTACAAGTCCACAAGTGTCTGGATGATATTGCAAAAGTTCTATCAATTAAAGTTTGTATTTAAATCTCAGTTTTATACAACATACTAGAGAAAGCCACTTTTAAATCATTTTATTATTGGTACACTGCCTTTCTGCAGGTTGCCTGTGTTGTTGGTGGAATGTCAGAAGAAAAACAACAGAGACTTCTCAAGAGTTCTCCTGAAGTTGTTGTTGCTACCCCTGGACGTTTGTGGCATCTTATTGACCAGGTTTGGCTTTCATGTCCCAGGTTATTTTGACTTGTAAAAGAACTGTGGACCTCATACAAGCCCAACGTGCATCTTTAGTTTGAAGGCATGAAGAGATAATAATCAATACACTGCAGAACTTACTTTCTTTTTCAGGCATTAATGGTAAATTCATACTCAAATCACCCACCTAGTTCTTTGCAACCATTGTTGTTGTGTTAGGTTCTGTCTAACATTGTCCTCACCGCATGAAACATTTGACTTCTTTATACTTTTATAGGGTGACCCCCATTTATCTCAGCTAAACGGTCTTCAATCTTTGGTTGTTGACGAGGCAGACAGGATGGTGCAAGAAGGTCATTATCAACAGCTCTCATATCTACTTGACAGGATAAATAACAGTTGTGAGTTTCTTTCTTTGTTGTAAGAATTCTACCATTCTCTGAAAATATACTTAAACATCTCGGACTACTTCGTTTAGAAATATAATTAAATTCTTTTTTTCTTAGCTGAAAGAATGCTGTCAAAGTTACAGAAGTTTGTATTCTCTGCTACGCTCACGTATTCTTCCAATTCCAAAAAACGCCACAAGTACAACCTGGGTAAGAGTTAGGATTAATCACCACTGGCTTGCAGTAAACGTAAAGATACTTCAACAAGAAGGGACCTCAAAGATGCCCTCTTTCAAAAAGATTGCAATCTTTTATCTTGTTTTTCGGGGGGGACTTCTGTGAGTGTCTGTCCGTAGTAATTTGTAATCTACAATGTCGAGGTCTCTTGATTTTCCAACATTACAGGGTGAACATAACTGGGAAGGACTGTGCTTCTGCAAAAGCGTCCAAAGAGTTATTCCCTGATCATTATCTAATTTTGCAGCATGGAAATTTCGCTGATCTCCAGGAATTGTAATCTTTTTGAATTGTGGTAGAAACGTTTTTGCTCCATTAGAAGAAGGCCTGATTCCTCACTTTTTTATATTTCGCCACTAAACAATAAAATTTTATAATGTTTTCCAGTTTTCTCCATGTGCTAGGCTTTAGCCTTCTAAATAAACACGATACCTCCAAGAATAACGACGCTAAAGTCAATCAAGAAACACTCCAATGGCGAAACATCCTTTCTCTAAACCATCCCGTATCCTCAGGCTGAGTTATCCAGTATTTCTTACTCTTGAAAAGTGCTGCATTCCCTAAGTGTCCTTCAATGTTCTGAATGCTGCAGTGGAGTTAGTTCAATCGTATCTTGGAATCTGGAAAGTCAGATAGAGTTGTTCAATAGATATGGGAAAGACAATCTTACATTTTAAATTTTATCAAGCTTACAGTTGGTAATCTCTTTGCCCTATTTACAGTAGCTTGTTCCGAGCTGTATTAATTTCTTAACCATTTCCTTAACCTTGTAATTCTACATAGAGTCAGAAACTTAGTTCGTTAAACATCCTGTGAACTGTTTGCTACTTATTTTATTCTTCTACGCAATGTCTAATCGGTTTTTCTGTCTTTGCTTTACCAGACTCTTTGCTGAATAAAATTGGCTTAAGGTCGAAGTCAAAAATAATTGACCTGACACGAAAGGGATTGACCGTAGAAAGCCTTACTGAGTCAAAAGTGATGTGTTCTGTTGAAGAAAAGGTATAATGAACTGTCGATTATACGTAATATGTAGTGTATGATGAACTAGGTTGATTTGCCGGTAAGAGGATTAGATTAATCGAAAGATTTGGAAGATTTTGCATGAGTGTTGTAACGGCTATCATGGTTTTGCTCCTTGCGTGAAGAACCTCTCCACTTGAAGAGTATGATTATCTGGCGTTTGTCAGAGTGAGATAACACGAGCCTTAGGCGGCCAGGAAAGATTTAATGAAATTGAGAGATGGTGAAAATATGATAAGAATTCACCCTTCTGGGTTTAATTGATTCATGCACGTTTGCATTTTAACATTTTCTATTGATGATTTGTTTGACTTTTCACATACATCAATGTACTCTTGAAAACGTGACAGTACTTTAATGCATACTGCACAATTGTCACTTGTAATGTCTAATAACTTTCTTACTTTCGGTTTAATTTTATTTTCGCAGGATATGTATCTGTACTATTTTCTTAAGTCGTATCCTAACAGAACCCTTGTCTTCGTGAACACCATCGACACTCTTCGACGTCTCTCTGCGATATTGACGCTTTTAAAACTTTCACCGTTACCTCTGCACGCTGGAATGCAACAAAGGCAAAGATTGAAAAATCTTGATCGGTTAGTATTCAAATGACCATGTTAGTCAAGACTGCATTACGTAAGTATAGATTTAATCCTGCAGTGCTTCACTTCTTAAGTGTTCCGTTTTTCTTTGTCAGTTCTGGTTCGTTCTTTTGTCTTGGTGACTATTCATGTTTCCCTGTCTGTGGTTGATATCTTCTTGTCTATCTGCTTGTCTGTCATTCCTGTTGTTCATTTAGGGGGTGCTGGTGGCACAGTGATTGTTCACCTGTCTCTCACCACTGTGACTAGTGTTCGATTCCGGCTCCGTGCAGTTATTTAATTAGAGTTACCTTGGTCACATGTGGGAAGAGTGTTGTCCAGTTTGACTCTAGTAAGCATCGCAGGTTTTCTCCGGGTTCTCCGGCTTCCTTCGGTAGTAACACTGAACTCGTGAGGAGTGGCCCTTACTGGACCTCTGGGGAGAACAGCTCAGGTAGCTGATAGGGTTATCCAGTATAAATAAAGGCAATTTACCTTTATCTTCTCTCTTTATTTCTATATTTTTAGTTTTCCTGTTTGTTTCTAGACATGTTTTCATTCCATCAAAAAACTGAAGTGTAAAACGTACGTTGCTTTACTTTCAGATTTAAATCACGAGACAATGGATTACTTTTGGCATCAGATGTTGCTGCCAGAGGCCTGGACATCAAAGGAGTACAACATGTGATACATTATCAAATACCCAAAAGTTCTGAGGTTCGGAAAGTTTCGTAGATATCGTTGATCATGAAATCTCTTTTGCGTTTTCCTGACGGACTTATATATTCAGATCAAGAAAAATAAGCTTGTTGATTGACTCTTTCTCGTCCAGCAGTCTGCATTGGCGATTAAAATAATATACCATTGGCCAGAGTAAAATCGTCTGCCTTTAGTCGGAGTAAAATAATGGAAGACTTAACTGGACATGAAGAATTTAATACACTGCAAAAAATGAAATTCTTACTTTAAGAAAAAAATCTTCTTTGAAGACCGTACTTCTTGAATTAAGAAATGTTATCTTGTACCGTACACAGGATTTTTCTTAATAAGCTATCTTGATAAGAAAAAATTTCTTAAAAGAAGACACATTTTCTTGAATTAAGAAAATATATCTAGACCAGACAGGAAAAATATTCTTGAATCAAGATATATTTTCTTAAATTTCTTGAAAGAAGAAAAAAATCCACATGGCTTTTCTCATCAAGAATTTATTTCTTATAACTAGAAAATTTATCTGCCCAAGATTTTCATTTTTTGCAGTGGCTATGTTTGTTGTCTTGCTCGTATTTGGATCCAGTTCCTTCGGACTTGCTGAAGTTCTTACAGGATTCGTAGGCGACAAAGTTTAAACGACTGAATCAACACGGCTAATTTCACTTAAGTCGGGTCATTTCTATGTTGTTACGTCTCCGAAAAGATGATTGTTACTTGGAGTCTTTCATGGAGGTCACTCTTCTGTCTTGTGTTCAAGGTCTATGTTCACAGAAGTGGCCGGACTGCAAGAGTTTGCAGTGAAGGGTTGAGTCTGTTGCTGATTGGCCCAGAGGATCTACGAGCGTACGAAAAAATCTGGAAAAGTTTGAAGAAAGGTTTGTTGAGGGCAGGGGTGAATTTGATGGAATGACTTAATCCAATACGATAGCCCTCAAGTCAGCATTTGTACACTTCTCGCAAGATTTTTCGATGCAGCTCTGTCCACGCAATTTCCAAACCAATTTGGAATTAAATTGAGACCATTTCCCCTTTTTACCATTAAAAAGGGCCTCATCGTCTACTATAAAAAATACTGATATCTCTTTCTGCGCCAATGTCCATAATTTTTTAAAATGGTCAGTAAGCAACACAAGGGTAGATTGTTTTCCATGGTAAAATTTGCGAACGAATTGTACGCCTGTCTTGACGAGGATTAGCTGAGCTTTCTCCGAAAATGTCTTATTGTTTAGATAAAGAGCCTCCTGATTTTCCTATCGATGTCGAGTATCTGAAAGAAATTAAAAAACGAATATCTTTGGCGAGAAGCATTGATAAGGAAGAACACAGGTACATGCAAGACTTATTAAATTATCAGACATTTTTAAGTCCAACGATGAAGATTTATTTACTTTAAACCTTCCAGATTAACTTGATTTGAACTGCATAGATTGCTGTGTGGAGGAGGGTTGATGAAGTCAAGGATGAGCGCGGGAGACAAAGCCAGTGTCAGCCGTCGAACTGGGAAGCTGCGCACGAAGGGTTTTGGAAATGAGTTTTGGGAAGTTCAGAACCTTCTCAGCCTTCGAAACGTTCTCGAGGGAAAAACTGCCCCGTCCCTCTCGTTGAACAAAAGCAACATAGGTTTTCGTGCTAAAGTGGATTTTTAATTCATAAGCTCTGTTTTAGATTTCGAAAGAAGAAGTCGAACAATGACTGGTTTTTAACAAACGCTAAAGAAGCGGACCTTCAGGTTGATGAAGACTTGTATCCACTTGTGACTTGATATTAAAAAGTTACGGCTTTCTAAGTTATGGTCCGTTGTATGGGAAGGACGTCAAGTTGTTGCAGTTTGGTCGGGTGGAATGGAGTAAAATGAAGTGAAATGGAGATGAGTGGGACAGAATTAAATTATATAAGATGGAATGAAGTTAAGCTGAGTAGTTTCTTGGTGAAATAGTTAGAAAAACTATGTTAGAGACGTAACTCTTAACTACTTCGTAAGATTGGAAGATTTAGGTGATTCCCGTCAACAGAAAGCAATAAAACAAAGGTTGACGTCAATGAAAGGTATGACTGTGCATTTATACTATCAAGCTCAACTTTCAGTTGGTGATTAATAAATGACCGTATATTAACTCGCTAAATACTAATTGGTTCGTTCTCTGCAATGTCGGTTCCATGGTCGTTTCTTTGTTCAGTGACAAGGTTTCTGTTGTTTTGTGTCTTTTAGGGGAACTCAACGCGCTTCTTGATCATCCGCTTACCTCTTTGAGTTTTTGTGGTAAATATCCTACGAAGCAAGGAAAACTGCCGACCGCTGGACTACAAAGTGAGTTGAATTTACTACGTTTTGCTTTAGGGACAATGGACAAGAATAACTTGCAGGATTAATTTACGTGAACGATATAAAACAATACCACAGAATAATGTACATAAAATCTCATACAAGAATAAGATACAAAATTACTTAGTGTATATGATAACATGCAACGGTGATATTGAAGAAATTAACGTAAATTATTCTTTCTATATATATTGTAGATGTGGGCAGCCACGATATGTTGATGTTATTAAGTCGACTTAACATTATCAACTGTCGTGGCTGCTGCTTAGGTAGCATATGTCGAACTTGCACCTCAACTCACCATGCTCAATGGTCAGAGCTTCTCACCGGTCATCAGAAGGTTGCGAGTTCGATCCCTGTTTGGGGCTCAGAAATCGTTTTTCTGAGGTTAGGACTTGACGAACGTTCATCGATCAACTAAATTGTTCTTGTGTGTTATTTATTTAATTATTTATTTATTTTTGCGTATCGTTGTTGTATGTTTTTCAAGAAAATTAATCCACATCACCAATTATTAAACATGAATAACGCGCAAGTACTGTTTACCACTAGAGCAGGACGTGTTGGAACGGATTTAAACAAACTTGTGCTGAAAGCGAAAGATTGTATGACCGAAACGGCACAAAACTAACCACAGTAAATACGAAACAGTAACGAAGTACTTATTATACAAAGGCATATAAGTGTTTTTAATCGTAATTAATTGTAAGAGTACTTAATGTAAGTGTTAAATGGACGTGGCGAAGGAAGGTTATATGTTAACAAGGAGAACAGTGCTGTTCGGTTGCCCTAGTTATATTTCAACAGTAATTTCATTATGTTCCTCATAAAATACTTCACATCCAAAGATGTGAGTGAGAAGAGAGAAAGTCAAAGTGTGACAGATTAGAGGAGGCTCCGGGGACTGTTTTAGATAAAAAGATCAAGTTTAGGTTTTGTGTTAAAATTCATTTTCAACTTCCATTTTGATAGAGTTACCATTTTCTGCTTTTTTTGTAATAACAGCTAAAGAAAGCACCACTCAAACGACTGGAAGAAACGCTTTGAATGACATCAGGGACAGAAAAAAGGAACGAAAGAAAAAGAAAAGATTAACGCAAACACATGGATGGAAAGATTGACCACTGATCATTACTGCTCAATCTTAAACCGACTGTACTTGCTTGAGAAAAATTACAAACCATTAACACCATAATTGACTCCAAAGCTAGCCTTTAGAGCGGTGCTTCATAGTTTAGATAAAGGAAATATCCTATTTTTTTGCTTGTTTGTTTCAAAAACAAATAATTTCTCACAAGCTGTGCCAGTTAAGTGACCTAGGGGTTTCTTTGTTAACTCTAATTGTCGCCATTCCCAAGGAAGTTGAGGAAAAAGGTTAAAGTGAGGGAGGTACTAACTTTGGCCATGTCTGATTCCTGTCTCGAAAAGTCGAATAACTTAAATTTCCACAATTATAAAATTGATCACGTTTGCTCTAAAAAACAAAAATATAACAGGAAACAACACTTGCCGGGAATATTAATAACCAGCTAAAAATATTAAATAGACACGATGTAAATGAAGAAGAATCACTCTCATTTCTCCATCATGGTTCTATCTTTAGTTGACCGTGGATTTGGAATGATATGTAATCCTTTATCTACTTTGATCTTAGCAAGTGACATTGCATGAACTGGAAGTTGCAAGTCATTTTTTCTTTCAGCAGAATTGTTGCTGTTAACAGGATTCTCCATCACGGCAATATCAGCGATAAATATAGACAGATATTTGCCTACTGCGCACCCGTTGGTTCATCGGAATAAAGAAACCAGAAAAAGACTTTTAATATATGTTACTTTCGATTGAATTTTGTGGATGGTAATGCTATGTGTAATGCTATTGACTAACCTCCTTCATGAATATTATGAAAACTTTTCGGGGACATGTTTTATCAATTAAAAAATAGTGAAATCGATGCCTTAATACCTAAACCAAGAACTAACTATTTAAATAAAGGTTTTCGATATAATGGTGGTTTAATTTGGAACTGGATTCCAAAAGAAATTAGATTGTCAATCTCACTTAGTCATTTTAAAACAAGATTTAAGGTTTATCGTTTCACCGTCTCTGTTTAATCTCTGTTTTTATAAAATTGGTAAATATGTATCACTGCTTTCTTGTAAAACGATTTTTGTAAAATCGTTGAAATCTCGTGTTTAAATAAATTGTCTGTCTCTCTCCTATTTCTTTCTCTTCCATAAAGAGAAAAAGTAAATTTTGCTGTCTTTTAATTTAACTGTTCACCAATGAACCAAGACACAAGGCTACCATGACCACTGCTCAAACAATTATGTCATCGAATTAGCGGTGAATTTTTGTTGATTTAACCTGGAAAATTCTGTCGAATCCGGTGATTCTTTATTAAAACTTCCTTGTCTGTAAAGGTCAAAATAGACAAAAATTACCGATTAATTTGATAATTTATGATAGAGCGGCGACCCCCATTGCGCCAAAGGGAAATGAAATTGTCGGTATTTCTTGTCGGCGCAGTCCTTCAACATTTCTCATCCATCGACGCTTTTTTTTTCTTAGGCGTGCGGTAATCGTTCCGTTATACCATCCGTAATTTTCCGCTTTTTTAAAATGCAGGCCATTTATTGAAAGTTTGATTGGACACGTCCGCTTTCCATGATGAATGTAAATTCAATAAAATTGGGAATATCAGAAAACTTGCCGATGATTAATAATAGCATCGAAGAGTAAAGTAAATAGGAATCTAGGTCCTTAGCGCAGCGGGTGAAGAAAAAAAAGCAAACGGAAAGCTGACTGCAGTTTATGGGACCAGTTGAAATAAAGAAAAAATGAAAAGTTGGCAGCAGCAATGGGACTTTAAATTGCTTTGATAAGCAGTCGGTCAGTCTTAATTGTGTTTAGTTTGTTTGATAGCAAAACAAATTCGTTGTTTAGAAAAAATGAGGTAATTTTGATGTTCTGAAGTGCGTAAACTGTTCTTGTCAAAAATATGACAGTTCGGTTGGGTATAAGAAAATGAAAAAAAACAGAGGTGCAAAGTGCGAGTTGGAGTGTTTGAACGAGTTCATTTCATATGAACTAAGCCAAATTTTAATTCAATTTCTACCAAAAGCGGTATTTTGTTCGAAAAGGAAAATAGGAGATTCGAAAAAGTGCTTTATCTGTGATTTCTAGCGAACAATAACGCTGCCATTTACAAAAATTTTAAAAACTTCATCTTTTAAGAGTAATGACTAGTTTTCATTTTGAGATATATCAGAATAAGGTACGAGATAATTTAATCATCGAGGTATATTATTACACAGAAATCAAAATAGTAAAAATCAAATATTTGATCATTCAGCAAGGTTTCCTCGTCCTAATCCCTCAGAACATGTTTTAGTTCTTCACATTAGAACACATTCATTGAAAATAACGGAAAACAATGGCAATGTTTCACGACATGGTTCCTTTCGTAATCCTTGTTTTACAATGTTCTAAGAATTTTGGTATTGAATGAAATAGTTAACCTGTATACCGAAATAATACCCAGAAAAAGCACAGATGTACGGTTAGATGAGCCATGTGCTGCGCGAAACAAGCATTCTGGAAGCTTTTTCCTGTTTTTCAATCCTATGAGAGAAGTCCGTACTCGAACGCGGTCCTCTGTTGGCCTATTATTACAAGTGTAAAACAATATCATGCAGTTGTCAATCAATCTGTCACCTTATCAGGAATTCCAGAACCGTAACTCGCTTACAAAGTATAGTTTTCGTAAACCTAGTCAATCGTTTAGCTGGGGATAAAAAAAAAGAAAATTGCTTAAGCCAATGCACTATGTCATTTACGAACGAAATAATAATTAATCGAGGTAAAAACTAACAATCACTTTGAGGAAATGAGTCAATAACATTTCATACCGTTTATTGCTACGTTCGATTGTTACGATAACAAGATTAAAATTCCGAAAGCTTATTGCCGTAACATGAAGTGAAAATTTTCATGAGTTAACCAATTATTGCCGTAAAACAGTGTATTTAAAAACACGAGTTCAATCTCGAGATTCAGTCAATGTGTGAGCAGTCAAGATGAAAATCTCAGTCACTCTCTTCTTTTGCGCTATCATTGTCATCCTCCCTTCGTCCAAGGGCTACAGACTGATGGTAAGTATTTTCGTAACATAGATGTTATTTAGGAATGAAACTCTAGAAATAATCCATGACTTTGAAAGTCAAGCAAAAAACTTATAAAATCAAGCAGGAATCCAACGAACAACTTTGGGGTAGTGTCCGGTGCTTGACCTGCGGGAAATGTACCGAGGGTCTCAATAAACAGGTTCAAAACACTGCAAGTTTGTTCTCGGAGAGGTAGCAGGCGCAGTGGCCTCGGGATACGGGTCAGATCCGGCTGAGGCTACTGCAAAGTGCATCAAGGGCAAAAATACGCACGTAGGGACTTGTAATTCTTTTCTGCCACAGAGCCCAGTTTAACTCTGCAGACAGGCCTTTAAGGCAAGGCTGTGAAGCGATCAAATGACCATATGACTATATGAGAAAAGCAACGGCTTCACTAAAGTAAACAGGGGATTATAGCAGTAAGCCCCCATCAACTCCCATCCTTCTGATAATGCTGAGCGAACAGCTAGCATGTATATGAAGGAAATAATACCATGCAGCTCCGACAACGTGAAACAAAATAGTAACCATCCGTGTTAGAAAGCAACCAAAAAACTGCGGTAAACGGGCACAACTCAACATCAATAACTTAATCCCTTGAGATTTAACCAAAGTTTACCAATGGTTTACCCAAGGTCAATTTATGCACACCAGGATTTGAATCATTTATAGAGCGTTTTCCAATCCAACTTGTATTTTGCTTCTTTTTCGTACTTTCAGGAGTCCACGTGCCTTGACAATTACAAGCCTTGTTCTTCAAGTCAGGACTGCGTCAATTGCAAAACAGCAACTCTGCAATGCTTGGTCGTTGATGAAGAACATAACCAGAAACGGTGCATAAAAGACACTTCCTTCGAAAATCCAGTTGTTCCTGTTACTGCTTCACTAGATGCTTAAACTAGTCAGCACAACACGTTGCGGTTCATTCGTAAAAATTATTGAACACCGCTGTTCAAGAACGTAGAAATAGAGAATCAAAATTATTGTACGATTTAATGAAAATACATTGGCATATCTTCTGGGGAAAAACTTGTTTAATATTGAGCGTTTAGTTCAATTTTTAGGATTTATTTATGGCCGTGAGGTGATTATTATCACAATTACCACTGTCATCATCATTGTCATCAACATCTTTACCATCCCTATCATCATCATCTTCAAGATCATCACCATTCTCATCAGTATCAATATTCATTACCCTCATCATCACTAAGATCATAAATCATTATCATCATTCATTATCATCATTATCTTATTATCATAATCTAAATCATTTTTATGTTTACGATCATCAATATTTATATCGTCTTCACCATCAACATTATAATCGTCAGCATGATCATTATCATTTTAATTATCATTCTGATTATTGTTTTCCAACTTTTGAAAAAGGAGTGTTCCGATTCATGTTAGGAAGAAAGCGATCATTTTTTTATGTCGATATTCACTTGCAACCAGCGACTTCAAAAACCAGGTCAGTTAAAACTCTGGCTTGAGATTCCGAAAAGTTTTTCACTGATACGTAATTGAGTTTTATACTTTTCGTGAGTTAAAAAGTATCTTACCCACGTTTGACGTGGGTAGAATAGAATTTTAAACTGCGTTTAGCACCAAACTTTAGTCTCCCAGTCCAAAAAAATTTTTTTTGCAATCTTCATTAAAAACAGCAGTTTTATTGACACTATTTTATGAATCCAGCTAGGCAATGTTCATTTCAATCAAAGTGTCTTTACAAAATTTAAAGACACTTTTATGTTCACGATTTTCCTTCGTGCTTTCCTCATTAATTGTCGAGTTTCTGAAGACTACTTATTTAGGATTATTAATGCTGCAATTTAGCACGGTAGTTTGGGATAAATCTTATCACAATAGCACACAGCGCTATTCGTGTTTTATCATTCACAACTTCATAAACTTTTCCTTATTATGCGTCTACGAATAACAGACGGCAGCCGATCAGACTTCGCAATCGCTACGGCATACTTATTAAATTCCAAACCCTCAATATTTAACGGTGGAAATGATAAGTGTATTGGATTAGCCGGTAATACGGTTGGGTAGTATCCTTGCTGGGGTAGCGTCGGGCTAGGAAGGGGAGTAATGTTAGATGAGGTGGGAGCTTTTACGTCCAAATGAACCATGTCATAAGTACGTGGAGATACAGTTCTTTCGAGTTGCTCTTCAGTCTCACTCATTGGTTTGAGTTCATAAACTTTTCGAGGGAATTCTACGAAAATCGGACACACCGTTATATCACTTTGATCTGCATTGACGTTTGCCATGTAATTGGTTTGGGTACAGAGAGAAAACGAATCCTCTTGGGTTACTGTATCACGAAGCTGTGTGGGGGAGTTACAGTCTTCTCTCACTAAAAAACTGCGTCCATTTCGTAATATCTTTGTTGTTTTAACGGCCGACCTGCTCTTTGCTTTAATGATGTAGCTGTTTGGATTTTTCAATGCTATGTCCTTCCAAAATCTAGCAATGTTTAAAACTCTGTCTAGAAGTTCGTCGACACATTTGGAGAGACATTCTTCCGAGAATACCAAGGAGTTTTCGTACGCATAAGCTAGTAAATCTCCGAGGCTGTGGAAAGTGGTTCGCTTCTCGCGCGTTGTATCGCTTGGTAATCCTCCATGTCCGGGACGCAACATGATCTCAGTTTCGTAGAAGTGCGGCGGAATTAAGAGTTGAGAGAAGGCAAAGTTTGCCTCTCTGATCACGACAACAGGTTTTCTAAAAATAACCGCTACTCCGAGCTCATAAAGAGCTAAAAGTTGCTGACACGTATCCCGGTGTAACACGAAGAGAAAAACATCAGATTCATGGATGGAAAAGTACGCTTCCTCGGGATCTTCGGTCGTGGCCTTTACAGCAACACTGGGAGATAATAACCTCGCCACTTCGGTTAAAATTGGAGACAAACTAGGACGAGCAGAAAGGTACACAGACAGTTTACACTTGGTTCTTCTCGTCTTATCGGCAGCCATTTGTTAATTGTTGTGTAAACTTTGATTTCTTCACTCGTTCAGTCTCGACTTCCAGAAAGCCACTCACAAAGACAAGTGCCGTATAAGATGAAAGCGACACAAGACGTACTAAAACAACCACGGAAAAGTACGAACAGCAAAAACTGCACCTCTCGAAACTGGATAAATCCGATAATCCCACTTAATGAAGCCTCACGATGAGGTGGTACATCACAGCATGGACTGCAAGTGACACCCGGTGAGAATCATCAGAAAAACAAAAAAAAGCATAATGAGCTCGATATTGTTTGATGCCAACTCCAAACGTTTGGCGATTACGCGTACATCAAGTCTCCCAACAATTACAAATAGTTGTCATGGCAAAGCAATCAATTATGGGAGACTATGAATAGTGTTTAAAAAGTCTACGTATGTTCTCTTACTTCGTTCGAGACTGAATCAAGCAACGAGTGCCGTGAAACTCGCCAACTTAAATGCAGGGACGCAGGTTTGAAAAGCACGACGCTTTGCAGTCTGTTTTCATAATTTTTCGACATGCATGAGATCATAAAAACAGACTGAAAAGCGTTGTGGTGTTCATTAAAATTGTATGCCAATTCATCTTAAGTTTTCAAAAGGCTTTTATAGCTGCATACATTGCTGACGTACAGACTTTTTTTTCCACATACAATATGTGTGGGTTTTTTCAGCTCTCTTTATAAAGAAGTTCAATCTCTCCTACTGAGATAAATAAATCTTAAAAAGCTTTTATCTGGATATCGTTTCGACCCACCTTTGGTCGTTGCGGAAACATTGTAGGTTTTCAATGTTTCCTCGAATGTTTCTCAACTTGCTCACCCGTGGAAATATTGTTGCGGGGGAAAAATTTGCTTTCCCAGGGTAGCTAAAAGCGAATTCAGAAATATCTTGTACTTCCTCGCCTAGATTTCTGTTTCGGAAACATTGTTTATCGGCTTGCCAACGTGAGAAACAAGATTGGCTAGTGCCCAGAGCCATTCCAATCAACGCTCCAAAATCCAAAATGACATGTCCAATTTACACGGCTCGTAAATGTTTTTCGCACGTTTCCTCGTTTGGCTACGTTAGGGAAACTTAGGAAGGAAACAGTGCTTCCTTGTTTGCCCTGGGTCTGAAGTGCTAAATTTCAGCTGGTAACGCTATATCTTCTCCGAAGGTGGGTCGAAAAGGTGTCCAAATTAAAATTTTATGAGATATGCCATACACGTCGCATGATTGTTCTTTAAATCGAAATTAATTGTTTTAACCGAAATTATATCTTTTAATCGAAAAGCCATTAGGTAAACATTGAACGAAAGCCACGAATGCATTAGCCAGAAATCCATTCTTTTCATAAACTTTTTTTTTAATCGACAGTAACTGAAAAATACATTTGTTCTTTCTCACAATCGTGGGCGACAATTGTATTCCTGGGTGGATCAGCTTTTACGGGACATATGGTCGGTCAATGTGCACGTGATCCTTTTAATTTTTTCTAAAATTGCAAGTATTCAGAGACGAGAATCAAGAACATCTGTGAAAGATTGCTTTCTAGGAGTACAGCCAAGTCTACGGCAGCTGGATACATTAACGTCTTCTTTTCAATTATACAATTTAAATTTCCACCTTGGATAAAATACTTGTTAATCATTACTGCGCGCGGGAGACTGGGATTTGAAAATGCCAAGCTCATACGGAAAGTGTATTACGGTCAAATCAGAACACGCAGCTCAAATAAGACACATAAACACTTATTGATATAATTGTATCATGTATTAAAACGCAGCGGTCATTTTAAGATGTTTGCAAGGGGCGGTCTGCTGAAGCGAAATTCCGCTTGAGCGAGCCCCAAAGGACTATCAATGACGAATTTTCTCTGAGAGTTACGCGAAAGAATTTGAACTCTGCGGTGAAATTTAAGCGAAGTAACCACAACATAATTTTTCATGGGATTCCTCTGTGATCCCAGTCGGAGATCTCAGCCCAAGCAGAATTTCTTGATGTGGTCAGCTCCGTTAATGAACGATATCAACATACTGGCCTTAATTGATTGTCCTCACGAAATTTGAAAAACTGACAGAGTAGTTAAGCACTGCATTTAAGGCAACGTGAAACCACCACGTGACCACGCTTTCTCCCTCGTTTGCCGTTTGCTGCGCCTGCGTGAAAGCAAGCAGCCAAGCATTTGACATCAACGCGACCATTCTTTTCTATTACTTAACGGTTTATTTAATGCTTCGGGGAAACCTGGTTAGAATTAACACTCGGATGTAACACAAAACAAAACGAAGGTATTTTTCGTTATGAAATCTCAAATACTGCACATTTAACAACAGGATTGGTAATTTCAAAGATTTACTGACTTGTCTAAACAGCATACGACTGTATTTTGGCATTAACGTTGAGTGAGTGGTCCTTAAAAAGTTTGCAAAGGAAAATTTCAGAACATTCTTGGTTGATTCAGTATTTCCGGCATATTCAAAAGCTTGACGGCAAACGGGAGGTTGACGCTATCCATTTGCCCTGATGCTTAGTCTCTCTGATAATCGCGTGGTTCTCATTATCATTTCAAACCACATTCGTGAAGCTTAACGCAGGCGCGGTGTTCCACACAAGTACCAGCACATCCGCCAATTATGACATCACAGACCAAATGGCTCTGTGGCGCAGTCGACGTCGAAGATGCTATTCTCAACCCAGCAAACGGAAAAGAAATCCCGTTATGCCTTAGAGATTCCGTACTCCAAACAAAATTACAATTTTAAGCGGCGAGTGACTTGGTTAGGACGAGAACTTATTGCAGTAGGAATTTTCGTATGTTTTTTAAGGACAGGATTTGTGTCTCAGGGCATGCGCGGTTGGACAACGAACATTGAGGAGGCCAGCAGAAGATCAGGTTGGAGCTGGTATTGGACGTCAGCAGAAGAAGAAGAAATTAACAGTGTCTGGTTTTCCTGGCTTCAGTGGTTTGTGGAGCTCTTGCCGGACTGGCCCAACATAGGGATTGCCGAAATAGTTTTAGAACAGCTCAAGAGGACTGTCAGATATATTAAAGCCTACACAAGGGAATTAATTATTTGGGTTGAATTGGTAGAAAATCACCTTCCAGACGTTGGCACAACGTTATTAACAATCGGCTGTGTTCTAGTTTTGTTGGGTTCATCTCTAGTACTGAAAGACGACTGGGGACCGACGAACGCTTTGGCGACGAACGCTTTGGCGACGAAAGCTTTGGCGACGAACGCTTCGGTGACCAACGATTTGGCGATAAACGCTTCGGCGACGAACGCTTTGGCGAAGAACTATTGTTCTCGCTGCCCCGTCGATGAGACAAATAACAAGCTCGTAGAAGAAGAGGAAATCCCAGCGAAAAAAGTCGACTTAGCGAGGCCTATTTTCAAGTTTGTAAAAGTATTTCCTTATCACAAAAGATATTCTGGAACTTCCGAATTGAAGTCTGTAAAAATGAGGTTGGTTATTCAGTTTAATAAATCAACTCAGACTTCGTAGTTAACTTCTTGTGTGCTCCCGATTTTGCCGAAGACGAATATTTGCCAAATTGAAATAAGATTTTTGAGCCACGTCGTGGCCGTTATTCTTTCAAATTTTAAAAGAATATATTATTAAAAAAGAAGATTGTAAATAGTTTGAAATCCAAATATATCAGTTACAGGAGTTATTTTTAACGCCGTAGAAGAATTGTCTCTTTGCGCAGTGGGTCATTCGCGAATTGCCTCTTCCCTCTGCTTTAAAATAGGGTCACTCAGAAGACTTTCATATGAAAATGAGTTTTCATTCACATTCAAATAAAAATCATCTTCGTATCAAACGTTCTGAACTGGTCCTCGTTTTAACCCGTTAAGGGTCAGCGTTCTGTATATACAGGACACCAAGAACAAAAAAAATGAATGAGAAAAAAAAGCGAAATCAATAAACAAACAATGAACAAAAGAAAACGAATTCAACCTCTAAATGGTTAACCCTTCAACGCCCGAATTTTTTTCTTTTCTTTATTGTTCTCTTTTAAGGGGTTAAAAGAGAGAAAAACTAGATCATTCGCAAATGACCCATTCGGAGTAATTTTTTCCAGCATCAGAGCTTTTTGGGGAAAGTCTAGCGAAATATGCCATTTTAGTCAAAAATTCATCAAAGCAATGACATACTGGTCACTTGGCATATAAATTGTGTATTTAAATGGGAAAAGAAACACGTTTTTGACAACGGCAGCAGCAGCAACAACAACAACAACAACAACAACAACAACAACAGTATGAAGCAGCGATAGTAAAAACAACAGCAACATAAACAGCTACGGCGATAGCAACATAGACGACAGGAACACCAACAACAGCAGTAGGAACAACAACAACACTAACAACAGCAACAACACTAACAGCAACAACAACACTAACAGCAACAACACTAACAGCAACAACACTAACAGCAACAACAACACTAACAACAACAACAGCAACAACACTAACAGCAACAACAGCAACAACACTAACAACAACAACAACAACAACAACACTAACAGCAACAACACTAACAGCAACAACACTGACAGCAACAACACTAACAGCAACAACACTAACAGCAACAACACTAACAGCAACAACACTAACAGCAACAACACTAACAGCAACAACACTAACAGCAACAACACTAACAGCAACAACACTAACAGCAACAACACTAACAGCAACAACACTAACAGCAACAACACTAACAGCAACAACACTAACAGCAACAACACTAACAGCAACAACACTAACAGCAACAACACTAACAGCAACAACACTAACAGCAACAACACTAACAGCAACAACACTAACAGCAACAACACTAACAGCAACAACACTAACAGCAACAAGAAGAAGAAGAAGAACAACAACAACAATAATAATAATAACAGCAACAACAACAACAGTAACGACAACTCAAACCTCCACCAAGAAGGTATCTACGTCGAGAAGGCGAAACGTTTATCGCACTGCAACAACTGAAAATAAAACCAATCCCGCAGGTATAACCCCTGGCCAATGAAGAAATACGGCTAAAACAGTCAGAATTATCCATGTCATACCTCCAAACATAACCTGCTAAGGGACAAACCTCTAATAAAACCTAACGTTCATGTGATAAAAACCATATATACAAGTTCTAATATACATTTATAAGAATACATACATATGAACAAACATAAATGTACAGCCGTCTAATTGACCGATGATTTATCTCTTTACATTGTTAATAATATCGTACTCTCCTACTAAGTGTGCCGACATAAACCCACAACGATAAGACATTATTAGGATATGGATGAATGTGGACAGCCAACGCAAACTCGACGTTCGGGTCCTCGGTTAGATGAACCCCAGTGCTATGTACAGTGTCAATGACAGGAGTGATGTCTGTGAAAGCCATGTGTAACGGAAAGCCAGACAACTACGAGAAATAGAGTCTTCTGGTTAGCTCAGAAATAGTACTATGGTATCAATCACAGTATTGATGTCTGTAAAAGAAATATGAAGTAGGAAACCAGATTGCCACAAGAAAGAGAGTTTATTGCTGTAGTGAGCGTAAAAAGTGTATGTCACTTTGTCAGTCATAGTGTCAGTGGCGTAGCCAGAGAATCTGTGATGCCCGGGCCTGGGAAGCATTCTAATTAGGGGGATCCGGGGGCATGCTTCCCCGGAAAATGTTTGAATTCTTGGGTCTCTGAAAGGCTATTTCTTGCATTATGAGGGCGCTATTCACGTTTTTTAGGCTGCGGCACCGAGCTGGATTCGAAGGCTTCAATCGTACAGTTCCTCCAAATTACTTTTAAAACACGAGATATCTCATTGATGAGAACAAATTGCGCGAGTTTTTAGCGTGGGAGAAAAAGTTGCGCAAAGAAATTCCATTCGTGGACCAAACTTAAAAGGCTGATACCAAATTATTCAAAATTTGTCGTGTATTTTTCAGTTGAATATGCCAAATACGTTTTGGGAAACGTCCATGTTCGTAGCTGACGCCCGGGCCTGGGCCCCGGTAGGCGCGAGTCTGGCTACGCCACTGCATAGTGTTAAGGTCCCTGAAGAGGAAAGCCAGAGCGCTAAACGACAGATGACTTGTTGTAAACTCAAGAATTGAGTTGTAGTGTCGATCACATAATACTGAATATTGATATCCGTTTGTGACCAAAAACTGCACTTTATCAGAAAGCACCGATGTTAGCGATATCATGTGAAGAATAAGGACACAACCAAGGGGAATCAGGGTTTATGTTAACTACACTTACACTTGACGATGTGAGAATTAACATACCTTATAGGAGGAAAGAATTTGATCTAGTTCAGCTTTATGATCTTGTCCAGCTCGGCGCCGAAATGCTTGCTCCATGCTACAAGGGTTGCGAATTGAATGGTGACTGCTTGATATGATTATGTTTCGGAATAATACCGTTACAGGAATAGGAAATGACGTATATTGAAAGCCAAGAAAACATAACACGTGACATTATTTTGGGTATCAAGACTGGGCGAAACAGTGCGTGGCGAGATTAAAGAAATATTTGAGCAGGGCAGAACTAAATTAACATAGAAAAGGTAAGTAGAGTACATGAAATAGCAGATAATGGGACAGTGCTAAGCGGATCTGCTTAGATTATTTTAAAATGATGTGTATTAAAATGTAAAATATATAATACACTGTTTGATTACGAAAGGCAGGGTCAGAGATGATCAGATGGTCAATATTACGGACAGGCCAAATTAAATTCGGTAATTTGTATCATTTACTTACTTAGCCAACAGATCTCGAAATGACTGACTGCAATACCTTAACAACGTAAAAAAAAGGTAAACAAACATGAGACACCTACTAGACACCTAGTGAAGAAGATCACGACAGCTACGAGAAAGCACTCTTTGAATAAAAATTATTATGAAGCAAGAGGTACTTGTGACAGTTCATCATGGGGTACATATTTTTGGGCCTGTTCTGAAAACCCTCAAGCAGAGACCAACCTGTTCCAGCGAGTGACATAACGTGGTCTCCAAGCCATTATTTTGTCACGTAGTACTTTCTCAATTCTAAAAACAGATATTTAGATCAAATTTGAATCTAAAACTCTATGAATAAAAGCTTGGAAATTGATCAAACGTATGTGAATTGGTCCACTGTTTTACAGAGCCCATGACTAGTTACGTGGCACTTCAACGTATAGTTTTATTGCAGTTAGTAGTTCTAATGAAAGAAAAAAGAATAAAAATTGCATGTTCTGGTTTCGTTGACCAGAGCAAATCCTATAAACAAACTTTTTCGCCACTTACTTGTCCTGTAGTTCAGCAACGTACTGGGGATTAGTTTCAGTGTATTTTAAAACCGGTTTCTGCAACAAAGCAAGTTGTCTGTTAGCAGAAATTTCCGATAGTCGGCACTCCTTTTCAATCACCAGAAAAAACTACGTACGTCTCCCCACTCTTAAAATTCTGAACAGTGTTAACAAAAGACTTCCTAGGAAAAGCGTATTATGAAACTCACCTGTACACTACTGAGGCCTGGATTTGGGTAGTCTTTGGTAAAGAAGGGCTTCCAGAGTTTGGGTTTGGTGAGGTCAAAGGACATACGATATGGTTGACCAGATGGCTGAACGTTAGCCCAGATCTACAGCGTGAGAAGGAATGCGTAAAAAGATTGAGTAATGGAAACGTAAAATACATGTTGAGCAATTCTACTGACCAAGAACAGCACACGTGCTTTGCTTTGCTTCTATGTTGAAATTACGAGAGGGAGATCTTGAAGAGAATGTTTTATTTTAAACCTACATTGAGAAAGTCACCTCGAAAAATGGAGTTGATTTTGAATGAGAGAATTTGGATTACAGGAGTGCTTGTTTTCAAACGAAGTCTTATAAAGTCTAGGTATGCGTCACATCCAATCCAACAGTATTTATACATCAGGAACTTCCCTCACATCCCACATAATCCCCAGATATGTGTAGCCAGTCTGGTCTATCTCGAGCTATTTCACTTCAGCCGTCCAGGAATACTTACATTATCACTGTTAATTAAACAAGCGATATTTTGCAGAGGGCAGTAGGCATCATTCACAGCAAACTTTTCTCCCGTCTGTGCATTCCATAAATGGTAAACGTTCTGATCAAAAGACAGGACGTAGGCCGTGGAGCCTGGAGGGGTAAAAAAATTCAGTTAGATAAAGGAAGTCAAGTTTATCTCCCCTTTCACGTCCTCATTCATACCCACGTTCAAGTCTATGTTTACGCCTCCGTTTAAGTCCATATTCGCGTTAATGTTCAGGCCTATGATTATATTCACGTTCATCCGGGAGTGTTGGTGTCCGTGTCCAAGATCGTGTTCAAGAGAGTGCCCGTGTTTGTGTCCGTGTTCATGTTCATGTTCGCGTCTGTGTTCATGTCCGTGTTTGTATTTCTGTCTGAGTTCACTATCGTGCAACCGCTAGGGTCCGTTTTCGTTTTTGTGTTCGTATGAGTTCGCACACCTCCATACGTAGTCTACGTCCACGTTAATATAGGCGTTCAAGTCTTACAGTCCGTGTTTTATCCGCCTTCACGTCCAAGTGTCAGTGCCCATGTATGGCCTCCAAATCCCACAGTGCATATCCTCGTCTCCTTCTTCCTCGTTATGTACCCCAGTCTACAGCATTGAACGTGTCTCCATAATGGTTTACGTGTACGTCTCGACCTATGATCAAACTCACAGAGTACGGCGGAACGTATATTCAGTGATTTTTTGGCAGTTACAGAGTTATATCAGTACACTACCCTCAGGTATTCCAGTGCCAATAACCAGCCAAGCTTTCTTGCCAAGCCATAGGAAATAATTACACAAAAGGACAGCATGCTCCTCTTCGTCGCCAGCCAGCATTTGAAGGAATTGCTATTTGATAAAGATCATTTAAGCAGAAAGAATGTGAGGATTTCAAACGAGAACGCCAAACGTAAAACAAATTTCCAGCTCATCAAAATAATCATCTAATCCTTTTACTTTTCTTACGTTTTAACGAGTTCATACTCACATCAGAAGTGGCCCATAAGTCACAGAGGTCAGGGAATGCAACAGAGTCTGAGATATACGGAATTAAAGAGACGAAACGAGAGGCAATGTCCTGAAGAGAAATATTCTATTTTATCAACAAAAGGAGCGAAAAAATATAAGCATCAAAACTTATATCAACAAAATTTCGAACACAGAATACCAAACCACATCACATAATAGGAAGCCATACGATACCATACTAATTTACTAAACCATACCACACAACATCAGACTATACCATACCAAACCATAACATATCAAACCACATCAGACCATACCATATCATGCTACACCTTATTATACCGTACCACATATCGCCATACCATACCGTTACATACCATACCACATCATACTATATCAAAGCTATACCATGGCAAACCATATCATACCATATCATACCATGCCATACCATACCTTTACATACTATGCCACATCATACCATACCACATCATGCCGTAGCACACCATACCATACTATGCCATATAATACCATGCCATACAATACCGTATCATACTATACCATACCATATTATACCACATTATGCCATACCATACTATGCCATATCATACCATGCCATACAATACTGTATCATACTATACCATACCATATTATACCACATTATGCCATACCAAACCATACCATATTATGCCATACCATACTATGCCATATCATATCGCATCATACCGTACTATAACATATTAAACCATACACCGCCCGCCCCTCTGCACCCCATGCCACTCACCATAACCACTACTTTGCACCACTTCTATTTCAAGATGACACTCCCTAAAATAATTCTCTAACCACGTGATGAACATTACCATTGCATTAGGAGGAGGATGTGCAGGATCAATCCCAAAACTACCAGGCATGTTCTGCTCTCTTATGTACCGTGTCAAGAATACTTTCTTACCATTTAAATCAGTTGCAAGCACCTAAGTAAAAAGACCTTTAAGTACATGGTACGGGATTAAGAGTGAAGCAAGTCCACAGCCGAGAAATATGATATTAAGTAAACTTTTTATTAGAAGTACAGAATCCTAATCATATCCTTTACTGAACGCGTGCTGTTGGGCTTATAATAATAATCAACAATCTCAGACCTGGCTCTCCGTTCAAACTTACTATCTAACACAAAGTATATGTGTTCCTGTTGTGTTCTTGCAACTAGATCCAAGGTGGCATTCAAGGGTGAACATGGAGAATAACGATCGGTGGCCAGGCAGATACAGGAATGGAGTATGGAGAACAAAAACATAATCAAACGCACCTTATATTCACGTTTCGGAAACTTCTTTTTCACTTCTGCTTGCCAAAAATGAGCGTTGTGAATGAGAAGTTCACTTTCTGAGGACTCAAACTGTAAGAATTAACGACAAGTTTAAGAACAGATTTCGGCAGTTAACCACTGAAGTTATCACGAGAACTACGAAAAACAGAAAGAAATAAAAGGATAAAGAAAAAGAAAAAGGACAGAAAGAACTTATTGTACAGTATTTAAGAAATGTTACAGGAATTATAAGTTTGCGATTTAAAGGTTATTACACACACTTTGTAGTTTGTATGAAATTGAGATTGCAAACTGTCTCATATTCTGACAAACTTAACCTTTTCTACCAGTGGTTGGGATGGCTGTAAAGGAGGTTCGATGGTCACAAAAAGAGTGAGGTAAGTATGGTCGCGGGCTCCAATCCCGACATCGGGCGCTCCTTGTGCTCGAACGTGGTTATGATAATAGCCAAGAAGAACTGCCGGCATATTAATCCTGAATGTTCCATCGACCTACATTAGTGCAAAGTGAATAAATCATGTGATTGAAAGTCCCTCTACTTTTGAAAACAAAATTCACATTGGTGACCGCCATGTATCAAACTTCTCGTAATCAAAAACATGATTTCAAAGAAGGCATTATTTTGCTAGGATTGTCAATTGTGATCTCCTTTTGAACATCTCTTCTGAGAATTTCAATTAAAACTAGTTAGAACGGGAAGTCTCGCGCTTAAAATTAACTTGTTCTCAGCGGCACGATCACCAAACTGGTCTGATACAGAATCTGGCCTTCCGCTTCCTCGTCATCTCCCGAGTCAAAGGTCACGCGTTCGATCCCAAAGATGTACATGGTTGAGAACATCGAAATACGTTCTGAGTTAACGAAATTCAGATCACAGACGATTGCTGTTTAAACTACCCCTCGAAGTACTTTTTACGCTATAAGAAAGCCAGCGTACCTTACCTTCGTGTTAAAATAGACGGTGGAGAATGGCAACTCAATGCTGCCAAGCCAATGACGTTCTAAACGTTGATGAATATTGGTTGCACGTTGTTGTTCGTCCTAGTGATACACAATAAGATAGTGAGAACTAAAATAGTCCGGAATTAACTCGAGTAAAATTGTCTGACGTTAGCTCAAGTAAAATAGTGATTTAAGGTAGTTGAGAGCATGGTGGATATGTCGAAATGACGGGGGAAGGCTTTCCAATGTCACACAGGGGATTTCATTATTCCATGGTCTAACACTAGAAAGTACATTTCTCAAACTCATTAATAATTCACGAAGAAAAAACAAAAGAAATACATAATTAATCAGTATTTAGAAATCGGAGGAAGATTACAGCTGAATTTTTCCAACTTTCCGCTGGATTTTCGCCTAAAATACTGGTTCGTTTGAGAAGTAATATTTCAAGTACGAGTTGGTGTTGTTCCTCCGATTTCTAGATACCTCGAAACTCGTTAAAAAAACTCGGCTTTGCCTCGTTGTTCGACTCGTTTCTCGGTATCTAGAAATCGGAGGAAGAACACCAACTCGTACTTGAAATATTACATCACAAACACTATTACTTGCAAAATATCCACAACGACTTCATCAAACACATTGAGATAGATAACATCATTTATAGTTTGTAGGTTTGCGGGAGAATAGTCATCGTTTGGAGACCTAGAAAGGAAGAAGATCATTTATTTGAGAAGGAAAAATTACGGAGCCGCTCAGGTGAAAAAATTACGGTACATTGAAGACAACCTTGTCACATTCTGCTTACTTTCGCGGACTTAGTTAAGTGAGAAAACGGATGTCACTTACTGAAAGGGCAGGGTAAGTTCCTCGTTCCAGCTAGGGTTTGGACCATCAGCAACTGATGTCCTCATAAAATTGCCTTGAAAAACCACTCCAACGAATGGACGAACTTGAGGCTAGAGATATTAAGACATTTAATATATGAACGGTTGAATAATGGATCAAAGAGAGGAGGAGGGAGGGAGAACAGGTGGTGGCAGAGAACGGGGAAAAACAATAGAAGAAAAGGAAGGAAGGACGGAAGGAATGAATGAAGGAAGAAGGAAGGAAGGAAGGAAGGAAAGGAAAGAAGGAAGGAAGGAAGAAAGAAAAGGAAGGAAGGAAGGAAGAAAGAAAGAAAGGAAAGGAAGGAAGGAAGGAAGGAAGGAAGAAAGAAAGGAAGGAAAAAAAGGAAGGAAGGAAGAAAGGAAGGAAGGAAGGAAGGAAGGAAGGGGGGAAGGAAGAAACGAAGGAATGCGAGTAAAAAAGTAGTGCAACACAGTGTAATGCCATTTATTGCCGTTCAGTATAATAGAAGAAAAAGTTCAAAAATTTTTACCTCTTGAAGAAAGTTTGTTCTCGATCTTGATGGTCTGTTCTGGGAAGTACTCCCCCCGTACGCGCCAGAAGTAGTGAACATGGATGAAGGACCACTTGACCCTCCTGGCCGTGGCACGCTTTGAGTACCAGAAACCTGGGAACTAAACAATCACAGATACTTTTTGAAGTAGCCTTTCTCAGGTAAAAGAAGAAAAATTAACATAAGGTTGTGTCCTTTTAGCCAGTAAAGAGAGATGTTACCTACTTGGAACTTGGAATTAACAAAAGGGTACCAGCAAAAATTACAAAATTCACGAAATTCATACCTTGTCTGAGGCTGATTTGCTCTTACGGGAACATCGAAAGCTCGTACAACATTCACAAGAATTCGAACATTTGTAACGGGCAAATTCTATGGTTTAAAATACATGAAATAAGTTAAGACGAATAAGGTAAATAATAATAAGAACAAAGACAATGATAATAACAACGACAACAACAACAACAACAAAAACAAGAGGAAGAAGAAGATGAAGTGTTCGGAAAAAATGAAGAGAACCTGAGCTCCAACTGTTTGTCTTTCACGTCGAACAGGTTTCAGCGGTCTTCTTGGGGCGAGAAGTTGAGCGATACGAAATCCTAACGAGCTATTCCGAGAAAAATGATGCAAATTAATCAGCCAAGAAAACCATTTTATTGACATACACATTAAATGCTGGGTTTTCCGTCAACCACTTCACAACATTGAAAGATGACGTACTGGTTTCGATCCTATCTTAAAATTTTCTTCACAATAACAGAGTAAGGTCTGTTTCTCTACATTTCCAGCACGATGACTCTGAAGTCCAATTCACTTACCCTACATCAGGTACTTCGTCTTCTATTACCATATCTCTCAAATCTCGCTGACGTTTGGCAATCAGGGAACGTGCGGTGACTTGCTGACGAACCTTGAACAAAATATGATACATAGATAAATGCATAGATATATAGATAGACAAGATAGACAGACAGACAGATAGATAGACAGATATAGATACATACATACATACATACGTACGTACGTACGTACACACATACGTACATACATACATACATACATACATACATACGTACATACGTACATACGTACGTACATACGTACGTACATACATACATACATACGTACATACATACGTACACACACATACATACATACATACGTACGTACGTACATACATACACACATACGTACGTACATACATACATACATACATACACACACATACATACATACGTACGTACGTACGTACCTACCTACCTACATACATACATACATACATACATACATACGTACGTACGCACCTACCTACCTACATACATACGTACGTACGTACGTACGTACATACATACGTACGTACGTACATACATACGTACATACGTACATACATACGTACGTACGTACATACATACGTACATACATACGTACATACGTACACACACACACATACATACATAAGTACGTACGTACGTACACACATACGTACATACATACATACATACATACGTACGTACGTACATACATACATACACACATACATACATACATACATACGTACGTACGTACGTACCTACCTACATACATACATACATACATACATACATACATACATACATACATACATACGTACGTACGCACCTACCTACCTACATACATACATACATACATACATACAGGCAGACAAACAGAAAGACAGAACGACGGAACGATCATGACCTCTGACTCTGTGCGTTCGTCTATTTCTTGTCCGTCTGTGTGTCTACATGTCCGCCCGTCAATCCGCACGGTCATCTGTTCTTCGGTCCTGTTTCAACAATTTTTTTTTACTGATTGGGTGTTCTACCGAGAACATTGCTTGAGAATTTTTAATCTTATATAAAATTGACAACAAAAATTAATTCAGAATAATTAGTACTTAGAATAGTTTCGTATTAATTAGTGTTTTCTGTTGTGACAAACCTGTGAAATAGCTGGGTTGCTCCCTTGGTGACAGCTTGTATAAGCCAAGGGTTTTTGACCAAGTTAATAAAGTGTTGTAATGTATTGTGTCGTGTCGTGTCTTGTCTTATTGTGTCTTATCGTGTCGTGTTGTGTCGTGTCGCGTCGTGATGTGATGTGTTGTGTTGTGTTGTGTTGTGTTGTACTGTCTTTTCTCGAGGTTGTTAAGCAAGAATTATTGAGGCATTAGACAAACCTTATTGAGAAATTTAGAGACGGCAGCACGGTGGGCTCCGAAATCATCTTCAACTTGCTCTTCATCTTGGACTCCTTCCATCCGCTTTTCATAAAGCTGGTTATGAGACAATGTTACGGCCGTAAGGTCAGTGGATACGAAGGAAATAGGAAAGGTAAAACGTATTGAACAAAAAAATACAAGAAGACAAGGAGAAAAAAGACAGAATACGGCAAGATATAAACAAAATGGAAGAAACTGATTTCAAGAAAACTAAAGATTAGAAAAAGAAATAGGAAAAATAATGAAGGAAAACCTTAGTCTGGAAGAAGTAATTATGGGGGAGAAATGGAAGAGGAAGAAAGAAAACTTGAAAATTAGATAAAGGGGAAGGGTGAAATAATGAAAAAGACAGACAAGGGATTTAATAGAAGATAATTGTATGAGAAAGAGATTCATGGGGGGCAAAAGAAACCCAGTGGTATGGAAAATATGAAGACCCAATGAATAGGAAGGAAACTGAAGAGATAGACAGAAAAATGAAAAGTAATTAAAAAGTAGGAATTGAGTCTACAAAAACGGCAATAAAATCACGCGGGATGAAGGTGAGTATAAAGAAAAAAATAAAAAATTCTTCTACGGACTCCAACCTCAAAAACATTGTCAGGTATGTCGTTATCTCTCAATGGTACGGCCTTGAAATTACGAAATTCAGGCACCTAAAATAACCATTAGCAAAGCCAAAATTGAAGTTCCAATATATGAATGTACAATTTAGTTCTCTAACACATTTTGAACTAACTCGGACCATATCGTTATTTCAGTCCGACGTCAGCCTAATTACGTATCCTGTTTCAAACTTGACGGAACTCGAACCAGTCTTTGTTTTAGCACGCGGTAAAAAAGGCGAAAAATTTGGATTCCGATTCTTGAGTCGTTTATAAAATAACAGGCATCCTAAATACACTATGATTGGATGAATATTAGAGAATAGAAACTTGGATGAAGTAATTCCAGGTTGTATTAGAGAACAGAGATTTCGACTACGGTCACGACAACTTGAAAAGACACTGTTTTTCGATAAAAGAGATAGCATATAGTTTTGTGCCCTGTCATTGAAATAGAAATATTAACAACGCCATTTCAACCGTAAATACGTTCGAAAACATTCGATGGCCCCTCGTGTTTCCACAATAAATTTTATCTGGTTGACGTCACCTCATTCATGTTCCTGTCCTAGTAATAAACATTCTCTAGCATTCTCTTTCTATTTGTTGGTCAAAAGGGACTGAGATGGCTTCAAGAGCGAGTTTTTTAGGGATAGCTGGGGGAGAAAAACAAGTGTGATGATTGGCAAATTTCCCTTTCGGGAAACTAAATAAGCCTCAAAAGTTATGTACACAAATTAACAGTGGACAAATGCAATTCCAAGATCTGTCACAAGTATGTGACAGATTTTAAAGAGGAAACGGCAATTTATATGTTTCAAAATGTCCTTCCATCAAAATGCGTTGTTTATACAAGGGTAGTTACACGCCGAGGAGATTAAGTTTCATACATAAAAAAGCATACCATTTGGTTTCTCAGTTGGAGAAGGCGAAATCGCTTGCAATTCTCCAACTCAGCATCTGTTACAAACTGAGCTTCCTCCTCAAGCTGATGTAATCTGAAGTACTTTGGCCCTTCACCACTACCATCAGATCCCGCCATCTGGTATGGAAGGAGAGGAGATATAACTTGAAATATTAAGATTGTAATTTGAATTGATCGAGGTAGGTAGGGTAGCTGTATCCTCTCTTTTGCATTCTCAGTGTATGGGGGAATCTATGTATGTGTCGGTCTGTCTGTGTGTATGTATGTATGCAAGTATGTCTGTCTGCATGTATGGAAAATTCCCGACAACAGAACTTAAACTGATCTTAAGGAGAGTAAGACAAATCACCTTCATCAAACTCATGATGTCTGCGTTTGCTGGATCATTTGGATCGAGATTGGACTCACCTTAAAAAAGAAAGATAAAAAAAAAATGGAACAAAAGATTGGGTTGAAGCCAACAAGAGTACAAATGAACCGAGGAAAGAAACATAACACACATTTAGTAATTCAATGAACAACGGTAAATTATTTGTCAAAACTTACTTATCCACCGCGACAACGTGTGAATGTCCATCATCCCAGCCGCCCCAAGGGACGCTAGGGCGTCGTACTTCATCATGTTACTGAAAGGATAGTTCGCAATTTTAGAGTTATGCAAGCAACATGAAGAGAAAATCTACCACGACAAGAAGACACAGAAGGATACAAACTCTGAAAAATATCATCGGGCAAACTCAAGGTGAAAGCAATGAAAACAAGACGAACGTAAGGTAACACAGGGAACAATCAGTTTAATACTTTTCTTTTGTTTGCGTTATCTCACTTGTAAGATTGGGCTAGTTTATTGAAATGATTAAAGAACACCTTGAAAATTCCACAGTTTTTCCGTTCCCAAACTCATTCTGGAGATACTTAAATTTGTTTTATATTTAAATGAGGCGACTCGCAGGTTATTCTGATAAAACAGCATCTTGACTATAGTTGGAAAATTAGTTATATCTCAGATATAACTCAACGATATCCCTCGAAACTTTAAACAACGATTTAATTCCTGAAACTGAACATCTCACAACTCCACATGTAACAAGACAAACTTGGTGCTGTGAGTACCATCGCCCTATAAGTCCTTCAGGGCTCACAATTCTGCGTTACAATCCATTTCTAATAGAAGACTTATAACCATAGCTATCCCCCTATCCCCCAGTCCTTTTTTCCTCGCAACACTGAATGAGGAGACGACGGCGATATACCTCTCTCTGGTTTTGAACGTGAACAAAGATTTAAGACAGAGGTTCTGTGACACCTCAACGGAACTTGCAGAGAGGGACTAGTTAAGTGCAAACATCTGGGCCATACCACTGTTCCTAAACTTCCTATAAATAAAATTTTAAGGCTGGCCTCTTATGAATTCTACTTTGATACGTACCTGTACGGTGTGGGCTGCGACGTAGGGGACTGGGGTGGAACTAAGGGCCTTCCTTCACTGTCAAGTCCCCAGGTGGCGCTACAGTAAGCCTTGCCGGACGTGAGGAAGGTTTGCGGCGGTAGAGACGACCCCTCGTTATTAGGCCGAATAGATACCGATATCCCTGAAAGAGGAAAGGGAAGTGACAAAGGTTAGTTTGCTAGCAAATACTAGTTTGCTGAGAAAAAGGAGAAAAATCAGTCGATATCATGCTACAACAGGATCCAAAATATGTTTCAAAGTTATGGTGAAATGAGTTTAAACAAAACTTGAAATATCATTTTAACAATGTCTTCTTTCTTTAAGTTTAATCTGCGTTTTCCTGTTTTGTGTTATTTTAAAATTTTCTTTTATAATATTACCAAAAGGCTTCCTTCTGCTTTCCATTTGACAGAACTCGGACTAGCCATTTACATGAATAAATAGATTAGCCTTGAAAGACAATAAAAGATAAAATACCGCTTCCAACTCCATCATGCTGGTAGAATACTTCGGTGTTGCTGCTAAATTCAAACGCTTCTAAGTCCGCCTGACCTGAAAGTTTACTTGGTTCTGGAATAGGAACAAACACCTGGGCGAGCAACTTACTCTGGAAGCTTGAGCTCTCGTGAATCTATCACACGTAAAAAAACTTCAACTTAAAGATGGCACTGTGGCTATTAGTTTGCTGTAGGAAACGTTTGTTTTGTCAGTATTATAGGTGATGTGTTGGTTGTTATTAGAGACATACCGTTCTTCATGTTCATTTTAGTCACGACTGTTGTTTTTCTTGAAGTTACTTTGACTCTTTCAATCTAGACAGCGGCACGTACCTGAAGTTTGATGCTTTCCGGCCACTGCAGAATCCTTACAGGATGAATTGCGCCAAAATGAATGGTAAAGTCAGACAGCAAGGATCTTCATGTAAAATCAACCAAACGAGTTCATATTCATTTGTTGTTTACTATCCCAAAACAACCACTAGAGCTAAAAGACGTGAAGTTGTGAAAAGTGCCAGCTTTCTTACTTGGTTAATGTTCTGGATACTTCCTTATCGTTAAATAAAATCCTAACGAAAGCTTGCCATTTCTGAACGTCCTTCCTTCGTTGTTGTTCACTCCTTTAAAATACGACAGTAGAGAAAAGTAAATGCTTTTCAAAAAGAGTAATAATAACAAAAACATAAAAACGAACAGAATAATATCAATAATGCAAGGACGAAAAATTAACCGCACTACCATACCTCGGGCATTGCTCCAAAGGAGTTACGTTAGCTGAGAACTGCAATTCAGGCGTCAAGACTGGTTCCCCTGCACACGAAAGCAATATTTCAGTACCTCTTTAATTACAACGTTGGACTGATCAAGTAAAAACAGGAAATGCCGCTTAAATTGTTACCTGGCCTTCGCCTCGACTTCGCAGCATTATCCCGGATTTTGCGATACTCTTCTTTTTCGTTAAATTCCAAAGGACGTTCGGGTTGAATATCTAAGAGACGCATTTTAGCCTAATTACTTTAAGGAAAATATCAAGACCAGTACATTGAACATAAACCCCAGCTGATACCTCAGGTTTTTGCCGTGCTTTGAGTTTTTGTCTTAACCCTTTCCGTCCAAGACGTATTCCCTGGATGAGTGGAATCGTCTGGCGTTAGCCGGAGTAAAATCAAGAAGTCAGGTAAGGATCCAAAAAATGAAAATTTAAAGACACATACCTTCATCGTCATCCATAAGGTCACTACTATCCAACTCATTTCCCTCCGTTCGTCGTTTTTTCTGAATTACGAAGTCAAGTAATGTTTAAATGAGAATAAGGACAAGAATAACTTGTTTTCAAATACTAAACGCGAGAAGTGTTCCCCATGCAATCTCGGGAGCCAAAGGCTAGAGCGATTTACAGAGCTCTGCCTATGTTGAAATACTGTATCATGACTCATTTGTAGTTTTGAGCCATGTTTTTAACAAGTGAATTAGAAGTCAGGTTTAATGAGGCATGTGCTATAAACACACATCACTCGAAAAGATGCGAGAGAGTTAAAAAAAAATAGAAAGAAGAAGAAAGAAAAACTAAAACAAAAAACATGGGTGACCTGGCTCTTGGTCTGTAGATGACATTTCTCTCCAGGTTACCATATTCAAATTGTTTTTGTTCTTTACTCTCTACCTTCAACTTTTTGCGTTTCTTCCATTCCCGCATCTGTAATTTATATTCTTTCATCCGTTCAGCAAATTCCTCCTCAAACTGTTCTCTAAAAAAATACAAAACTTTGAAATGCTCAAGTGATATCGAGTCTCACCAAAATATCCAAACTTTCGCTGATGAGATACGCTAAGACAAACAGTGAGACAAAATTACAGATTTTGTTAACCTCACACCTTCGTTCTTGTAGTTCTTCTTCAAGTTCTTTTTGGTACAACGGTTCCTCTGTTTCTTTGTCGATCGCCTCTCTGTTGAATAAACAAGAATCGCAATCGCGTTTATTTCCATTGAGGATTTAAGGTGTATTTTAATTTTTCAGCCACGCTACCTGAAGATTACGAGTTTTGCTGGTGTGTTGATGTAACCTTGTTGATCTCGAAGTTGTTTTATTTCCTGCCAACACCTGGTCAAACGAAATTGAAAGATGATTGTCTAACTAAAGAAACGAATTACAACTTATATACGGTAATTCCTGTATCATAAGTATTTCATACTGAAGTATTTCCTTGAGCAGTTTCCTGTCCATGATGTTTTCAGCATCTCGTTGCTTTCTGGTTTGTCTGTTAAAGGAAATATTTGGAAAATAATAAAGGCATAAATTTTTTTTATTACTGAATTTAGTTTAGTAAAATTCTATTTACTATTTCTGAATAAAGTGCCCACGCTTCGAACACAATGTTTATATCCCTTCTGGCATATACTGAAGACGCTATCCGCTGTCGATTGTGATAATCTGTTGGATCAACCACTAAGGAATGTCCCATCGGGCACAAATAAGATTGTCATATTACCAGCATGAACAATCCACGTACTTTTGTATGGAGGGCAAACTTTATCTCCAACCGACGAATTGGTGAAGATGTTCCGAATTCTGACACCGATTACATCCGGTAAAAATCTAGCTGTCCAGTATTACGTGGTAGACGGTTAAATACTACAAAATATTTCCCCGAATAGTTCGGAGGTTCTTGCAAGCAAGAAACTCAGTTAAAAGAAAAGTTGCTTTAGAGTGAGCCAATAAGCATTCGAAGCCAACAATTTGTAGCGTAAAAACTGAAAAGACAGTTCTGGTCTACAACCTATTAATGTTTGAGTCTTTAATCCATATCAGGATTTAGTTTGAACTTCAAATAACCATATGACAAATACACGAAATAGCTTGCTTTCCCCTTGCGTGAGAATTTAACACCATCCCTTATTTGGTAGTTTATTATAGAGTTCAGTCCATTAGCAGGTTAAGTAGTATCTGGCACGTCCTAACGAGATTCAAATATCTTTACCTCACTTGCAACTTGTAGTCTTGAATTCTTTTACTGATGTCGTCTCTATGGTTTCTGTTTTTACCAGAAGCCTGGAAATATGTAACATTTTTCAACATCAAATAAACAAGAAACCATTAAAATAAAGACAGATTGCTTACACTATTTCCAAAAAAGTTACGTACTGATGTTTGTGGATCCAATCCTTCGAGGCATTGATTCAAGGCCATCTTCAAAGCCGTTAACTAAAGGAAAACCGACAGAACGTTTGTAATGATTATGATGTAAAACCATTTTATTGCATAATTTTTTAGCTTATTATGTCCATTCAGTTTATTATGTTAATTGTGTTTATTATGTCTTGGAAAGGAAAAAATAAATCGAGTTAATCGATGCGCGAAGTGAGTTAAAAACAATACTGAAAGACTATGCACAACAGAGGGTTCGGAGGTCAGGAACGACTTTGGTTCTGATGGCGCGGTTAGTGTTTCCACGGTTTTGTTTATGTCTTGTTTTCTACCGTTTGGCAGTTAGCGTAATGTTTTACTAAAATTGCTGGCTTTTAATCCGTCAAACAGTCGTAACTATAAGTCTGAAAATAATCGAACTACTAACTTCTTAATTTCCGAGAGCGAAAAGGACTCACTGCCATTATCGAAATGCTAACCTTGAGATAAAAAAATTCTGAGTTAAAGAGTTTTGGGGCGTTTAAACCTAAAGATTTGCCGTAAGAAAGACATTTAGAGGTCTTTTGGACCAAATTCGTCTTTACTTCATAGGCACTTTGAAAAAAAATCTACACTATCAGTTTCAAATTTCTATGATGCGATACCCGAGTGAGCTATCATTTTAAAGAAATTTTAAAGAAATTAAAAACGGTTTAAGAAAGCAAGTAACTGGATTGTTTCTTGCGGAAACTAATTTATCTTCGTAAGTTTTTTAAATCTTCTACAGCAAGCGATGCATAGGCATTGTTTTGGCTGAAAACACTCGGTGTAACTGGGTTAATCACCGCAGCTCGTTATCTGCCGTGAATTATAAATGGACCAGCATAGCCAATCAGATTTCTGCATTTGTATTAGACAGTTGGTAAGTTTCCACTCAACACCCATTACCCACAACCACAATGGTCATATCCTACTTTTCAACAGATTTTCAACGTACTTTGTCAGAAAAATGTTTGGAAAGCGACTGCTTCTTTCTTCTGCAGAAGTTGCCGTACAGTTCCTGTAAACGAGCCTGCAACACATGTTCCTTGCTGAACAGAGGGTGATGGGTGAAGGTTAATGTTGACACATCTATATCGATCTGATACCATTTTTCTCCTGTGAAAAAGCGAAAATGGTTACCTTTAAAACGTTTTTTTTCCTGTAGAGCTAATGTTACACGCTATCGCTTTTCATACAAGTTGTGTCAAGACGACTAATTGTTACAAGTTGCATTGCTATTATTAGCGTGTAACACCCCCTCAAGTAACTGATTTTTTAAAATCACAAGTTGCACAACCAGTAGAATCGAATTCTACATTTCGCAGCACATTTCGACAAGTTCCATGTCGTTCGCTTCGTGTAAACCTCTTTATGCAACTTGCAACAACTTTTCTTCGCGACACAAGTTCCATCAAAAACCGCAGCGTGTAACATATCTTTATCTTTATCTTTATATCTTTATATATCTAATATCTTTATCTTTATTGTATCCTCATCATTTTTGAAAATTTTGTTACAAAGGTTCTAACAAACATACTAGGATACTGGCTTTCGGTAATAACCAGAATGGTTAATGGTAATAACCAAGATGTATCTGAAAAAAGTACAGAGGTCAGCAGTTGAAGACATATCCAACACGGGTTAAAGCATGTTACCAGTTCGTGGAAAACACAATTTGATTATGACATACTGCGAAGTTTTGGGCGTATTAGGGGTATGGAACGTGTTTTTATTTACCTATTTCTTCAACCAAAAAACAAACAAACTAGTAAACAAATCTATAAGGTCTTACCTGATCTGTCAATAAATCTGTCATCAAAACCTGTTACTTCTGCCTAAATCCCAAAAAGCATTGTTAACGACGCTGTTCAGAATACTACAAACTCAATAAAAAGCCATTTAACGCTCGAGCTCATCAACTGTTCGCGATATCAGTTCCAAAGAAGAAAATTTCAGTCATGAGATTTCTACTTTCACAGAATCTAGGGAAATTGTTCCACGATATTTTCTGCATTTAATTCCGGTCTCTGTCAGATTAGACAAACGTAATACACTTTCTCACTGCAAGCTTATTATTTAGGAGACGTTGTAAGAGACTGCTAGGCCCACCTTTGCCCACGATGTTCTCAACTGTGGGTCAAGTTCATCGACTCCTAACATCATTGGACGGCTCGGTTTCTCACGGAGAGGGTCAGGTAGCCTTCTTAAGACGGCATCTTCGCCAAACCAAAATCTTGTCTGGAGAGGAAAAAATTAATCATGTGCATGGGCAAAATATTTCACCATTATTGAGCTATGATAAACTAGCAAAAGGATATTTACAACACAAGTAAAAGTTTTCAGTGAACCATAAAAAACTTTGAGTACTCTTCCGTTCTCCTTACAATATATTGAACGTGACATATTATTTCAAGTACTCTACCATATTGCCAGCATACTCAACCTCTTTTGTCTCTCGTAATATTCTGTTTTCCATCATGTTCAGATTTGCTAGGGAAACAGGAGAAGGCTTTCCGACATAAAATCCTTCATCTTCGAGGTACCGCGGGACCGACCCCTCGGGAATCTTATCAGAAACTGCGACTAAAAATTTAATAGGTTTGATGTAAATCATTGCAAATGGTGTACTCGGTGCTTCAGTCAGTCCGTCACACAACTAGTTCGCTTGTCTTCCAACAGAACATGTCTTTCAGTCTGTCCCTTTAGGGTCTATCTTTCATTCCACTTTCTTGTCCATCGGTAGGTAAGTCGGTCGATTTGTAAACCTGTTCGTACGTCTTCTGTCTGTCTGTCTGTTTGTCAGCCTGCCTTTGTCAGTCCAGGTGCATGAAAGCAAGACTAGAAATGTTAAGAAATTAACGAAAAAAAAATATTGCAATGTCGGCTCACTTTTCAAAAATGAATGGTCTAAGAAAGGTATTGCGAGAGTGACTGATAGAGTGTCTTTGTCTCTGTATCCCACAATCAGTCCATTTGTCCACCTGTATCTAACCACGACCACGTCTGTCAAACTGAATTTGACCGTCATGCCGTCTGTGTTCACTAGACTATCCATCGTCATAACGTTTTTGTTCTTTTACACAATTTAGTTCTCAAATATGTCGAGTTACCATGCAATCCCTTTCCTCCAACACATTTGTCAGCTCTTTCAACCTTCTCATCTACGTGACCATTTACAATTTTCCTATGAAAACATCTTCAAAAAACTGAGCCATTTCGCTAACCTTCCAAGACGCTTGGAACGAAGTAGAGTTCTGATTCAACAAGAAGTCTTTCTGCGTTAGAAACATATGAATCTTTGCCATAAAATGTCAACTGTCCGTCGTCCAATAAAAAGGAATCGTCAGTTTCTCCAGAATCAACTGGTTCTTCAGTTTCTGGAGCCTAAAATCAGTTCAAAATAATGCAAGAAATCTTTAAATAACTCTTTTTTGACCAGTAAAATCTTCTGGCATTAGCCGGAGTAAAATAATAAGGGCTCGCCACCTTCTGAAAAAGAGGGCAAGGTACACAAAATAAACCAAATATATAAAAGATATTTCAGAATCATCCTCAGGGTAACATGAACAGAAAATGTCATGAATTGACCTACATAGCTAAAGTCAACTAGAAGAGTTGGCTAGAGTGGGATTCCTACTCGCATCTTCGGGTAACCGGACCGCTGCCATACTAATTGAGCTAAGTCTAGTCAGCTGGGAACACTATGCTTGTTTTATCCAATTTAAGTGCACGAGAGGTTCTCGCGACAACTTAACACTCGATATCCGTGAGGATGTGCAGTGTGTTTTGATTCTATTTCAGAATCAATATATACCAAACGTTTCAACACTTTAAAGCTTCTCTAAAATATAAAAAGTTCACAATACTTATAGATGTGGTTAAGCGCTCAAAATATTGTTATGTAAGCGATAATCTATTCAAATGATTGCAACACGGGGTCTGTGTTGCAATCGTTATAACTTTTAATTAATCGTTATAATCGTTAAAAAGGATTATTAGGGATGTAGTTTTTGCATCTATGGTAATATAAATTAATGGTGTCTATTCTTATCTTCTTACTTGTGCATCTGGAGACGGTGATACTTGCTGAGGCAAGGCCTCCTGTCCTTCCAAAGTCCCGGTAAAAAAATGGTAAGCATCTTCATCAGAAAGAACTCCCTGCATTTAAACAAAGAATCGAGTATCAAAAATATAAATCTGAACGTAAGAAAGACATTTTATTCACTAAATGAAATATCATTCAAGAAAGATGACAGACGTTTTGACTGTTCGCTTGTTGGGGATCTTGGGGTGACTGCAAGTTAAACTCACGATCAATTTTCGATATATGATAATTCTAACTTGGACACGAGGGTAACTGCCCTGTAAAAACTGCCAATTTTCGAGGTTTCACTTCATCGTGAATCCCAATGACGGACCCAAAACAAACGAAGTCTAACCAGAAGTAGATGACGGTATTTAACGTCTCAAAGGGATGTTTGAATTTTGATGAATCGTATTTCGATGGTCTAATGTTAGAGTTAGAACTAGGTGTCTCCCTGCTGCTTCGTACGGTGGGCGTCTATCCTGATATAAAATGGTCTAATTTTCATTCTCTGATGCTCTCTGTACAATGAAGCAAATAAAAACAAACGTGCAACTTTTGCTTTCCGTGTAATACTTACCATTCTCTTTCTACGACGTGATCGTAAGGACTTTCTGAGCTGCGTCGGGCTGCCATGACTTGGTCGGTCAACGACCGGGTATTCGTCATCTTCTTCAGGAAGAGTTGACGACTGAACGTAAAGTAATTGCGTATGAAAATAACGAGAAATATAGCTAACGTACAACACTACATCTCTCAGACCTCTCAGCACAAGTATGAGTTGTTAATAAACAATTAAATCGCTGACATTTCCCAAGAGTAAAGTTCTAAAAGCCTACTGTACCCTGGAGGTTAACGGGTTAAACAAACGTAACTCTTTTCCTGCAAGAGCTCTCCCTTTAACGAGTAAAATCGTCTGGCGTTAGCCAAAGTAAAAAAATGCATGTCTTATCCCACCGAGAGACAGTTAAGGAAAGCTAAGGGAAAACAAATTAACGTTTACGTCGAAATTTGATAATGAAGTAATAAAATGTGGAATAATAAATGATACATGTTGGCAGATCGTCTAGGTTAGTGCAGTCTTGAGAAAGACTGTTGGTGACTGAAGTTTGACGGCCTCAGCAGTAGTCATCTTCAGAGTCGATGTCTTGAACGTCTCAGAGTAATGTTTGACGCTCTTTTTCGACTCTGAAGATGACCACTGCTGAGGTCGTTGAAACGCCAGTCACCAACTGTCTTTCTCAAGACTACACTAACCTGGGCAATCTACCATCACCAACATGAACTGATTCTTCTGGGTTCAAACCATTTACTTTAATGAATGATGCCAAACACAAGATTTAAACTAGTTTCTTGTTTGAGCCCAAGACTTGTCTGTTCTATAGTGGTATTTCCTATTCAAGTGATGTCGTTGATAGTAAAGTAAAATTGTTTTCGAACATTAGAAATTCCTGGTGATTACCCTTTGGTCCTGTCTTAAATGTACTAGATCATTAAAAAAACCCAAAAATAACAAACACAAAAAACAAACAAAACAGTGAAGAATTAATATCAGGTTAGCTTACCCCAAGTTCGTCAAATCTTGTTGGATAAGAAGTACCCCGGAGGCCACGCAATCTTCTTTCAGGTATTTCTTGAACCTAAAGAAAGTAATTTTAAAGAAGGCTTTGCTGGGTAATAGTCCGTTTTAATAAAAGCAGTGAGTTTGAACAATAGCTATAAACTTCTGAATATAACTCTTTTGAAATGTTTCACCTCTTCAGCTGGAGCTTTGGACTACAAAAACAAAAAGGAAGGATATGAATGAGAAGAGTACTCTTAATAAATAAATTTATGGATGAATGCAAGAATTATTGTTCGTATGGCTGAACTACCGCGTCACATGAACAAATGAATGGAGGGAGGGAGGGAGGAAGGGAGGAAGGGAGGGAGGGAGGAAGGGAGGAAGGGAGGAAGGGAGGAAGGGAGGAAGGGAGGAAGGGAGGAAGGGAGGAAGGGAGGAAGGGAGGAAGGGAGGAAGGGAGGAAGGGAGGAAGGGAGGAAGGGAGGAAGGGAGGAAGGGAGGAAGGGAGGAAGGGAGGAAGGAAGGGAGGAAGGGAGGGAGGAAGGGAGGAAGGGAGGGAGGAAGGGAGGAAGGAAGGAAGGGAGGGAGGGAGGAAGGGAGGGAGGGAGGAAGGGAGGGAGGGAGGAAGGGAGGAAGGGAGGAAGGGAGGAAGGGAGGAAGGGAGGGAGGGAGGGAGGGAGGGAGGGAGGAAGGGAGGGAGGAAGGGAGGGAGGGAGGAAGGGAGGGAGGGAGGGAGGGAGGAAGGGAGGGAGGGAGGAAGGGAGGAAGGGAAGAAGGGAGGAAGGGAAGAAGGGAGGGAGGGAGGAAGGAAGGGAGGGAGGGAGGGAGGGAGGAAGGGAGGGAGGGAGGGAGGAAGGGAGGGAGGGAGGAAGGGAGGGAGGAAGGGAGGAAGGGAGGGAGGGAGGGAGGGAGGGAGGGAGGAAGGAAAAAAGGAAGGAAGGGGAAAATGAAAGAGTTTTGGGACATTCCAGTGGAAACTTGAGAATAAACAAGTGCAGTACAATACTTTTTGCCTCATTTTAGAAATTTGGTGAGAAAGTTTTCCAATTCAGAGGTAATATGGCAATCCAGTACTTGAATTGTTCACCATGAATTAACAAGGTGACCTACAAATTAAAAAAAAAGAATTTGGATATATGTAGTGCCTGTTATACTTACCTGAATTCCTCGTACTTTACTTCGAAGCCTTTCTCTTATTGATGCATTCAGATTGATTTGCTTCCCATCGTCAGGCTCACCAAGGTTTGAAGTTTGAAGATTTTGGACAGAGCTATCTGTATCTGAAATGCAAAAGAAGATTCCTGCTGGTAGAGACCTTGTCAAGGTATGACTCTTACAGTAAAAACATCCAAGACTGAAAAGTTACAATAAAAAATGTCAGATGCCTGTTTGTCTAAAGATGCATGTCATATATGACACACTTGTTTTTTCTTTCACAGAGCATTTCATCTACATGGAAGCAAATCAATTCATTAAATTTCCTTCCATGAAATAAGTTGAAATCATAAAGATTGTTTAGCTGAAAAAAACTTCAAGACTGCCTTCTTGTAATTTACTTTACCAACAGGAGATGTTCTGGCTGGCTTAGGGGTAAGAGTTGAGAATAATAGCATAATTAAATGATAACTACACAATTAACATTAATTGTGAAGTTATCATTTCATAATACCCTGAGGATGATTCTGAAATAGCATAATTACTCAACCAAACTAACATTACCAGCATGAATTAAATTATGTGGTTTGAGAATTTTTTTGTCAGTTTTCAATACCTTGTTGGCCTTGTGTGCTTGAAGATGCCGGAGTCATCCAGGAACTTTTACCTAACTGAGAAAAATGGTCTTCCTAAGATAAATCCTTTGGTAAATGAGCAAAAGGCAACAAGTGACTCTGAGAAGCCAAATAAGAGGGAATTTTCCAATTGCTTACCCCAGTGTAAACATTGAAAAAAAAAATTTTTTTGAAGTAAAGTTTAAACAAGTTCAAACTGAGGAAATATAAAAAGATTTCATTGGTTGTAGGAACAGAAAACAGTTTAAGACTTAACATTTTATCAATTGTAATTCCAAAAACAGAATTTGGTCATATCAGCTGGGGTACTCAAGTGTTTTAAAAAAATATGAAAATAGTCTATCAGACAAAATAGTAGAATGGTGGCACACTGAAAATTTTTTGATCTCATCATGTCACATGTCATAGATTTAATCAATAGCTAATATATGATGCCTTTGTTAATAATGTACATGAAAAAAATGAAAATGTAAAGAATAAAATTTTTACAAAATATGTAGCACAAAAACCACATGTGGAAAATTATTACCTCAGACTGCCTTTGCATACGACGTGTCTTTAGCTCTTCCAACATTCCTCCATCAGGCTGCTCTCTATTCAGTGGCTAAACAACAACAAATGTAACATCATTTACTTTGCAGTGCTCTCCTTTGGAAACTTTTTTTTAACTTCCTGCTTCTGCTCTAGCCACATACTCCACTGTGGGATGCGAAGAAAGCTTAAATACTTATTATACATGGCAACACTTTAGATTAGACAGTTCATAAGTCACATTATACACCAATACACACTTTATCATTTTACTCTGGCTAATGGAAGATGATTTTACTTGTCAAGGAGATGAGGCAAAAACCACTCTCCCTTAATGAGTTAACTTGTCATTAGAATCAGTTTAGCTAATTATACTGTTACTGTATTGAGGTTATAGATTGTATTCCTGTCTTTAGAAATGGTGAAGGAGATTGATATTAGCATTGAAATAGAAAGAAGAAGAAAGAGAAGAGGATAAAAAGGAAAAGGAAGAAAGGAAGAGGAAGAAGAACAAGAAAAATGGGAAGAAACAGAAATAAGAATGAAGAAGAAGAAGAAGAGTTAATGAAGAAAATTAAGAAGAACATGGAAAAGAATCAGATGATGATGAAGAAGAAAAGTTCAAGAAGAAGAAGAACAAGGAAAAGTAGTAGATGGAGACAGTAGTTTTAGCCACTAGAAATATTTTTGATATCAGCAGGTGACCAGTTTTTATATATTTTTTTTGGAAAGATATACCATCAAAAACCTCACACATTAAGATAAATTTATCCTTTAGTCAGTTATAGATCTAAATGTTTCTTGAATTCTCATGTGACAATTTATCAATAATGCATTTACCTCAACTGTTGTATTCTCCTCTTCATTTAAAATTTCCACTACGGTAGTTTCTTCTTGCTCTTTTCTTTGAGGCTAAAATGCAACATTATACTTGTAATTAATTATATAATATTATATAATGTAATCATATAATATCATACTAATATTCAAAATTTACCTGTGTCTCAGATCTCTTGTACATAGTCTGATCATAATCAGATTGATATGATCCTGTTTCAGATGTGAGTGTCATCTTAAAAAAAACAACCAGAACTTACTATGATATTTTGAAGCTTTCTGGAAAAAACCTCAGGATCAAGTTGGTGGGGTAATGGTAGTTTGGACATATGCACCTGAATGCTTTCAGCAAACAATATTTTGAGTGTGAGTAGCTATTCCATCTAAAGCAAATGGTGTCATATAATTGAGTCTGTTTAAGATTTTGGTGAAGACTCCACTATTTTTGTGGATAAGTTTCTTGCCCTTACACTGCATGACATGTAATTTAAAGTATCTTTAGTGGTATATGTTAATATTGAACTTTCTTTAGCTGCTTGAAGATCTTTGATCTTGTTCTCTAGAGGTTTGGGTACAAATTAAGGAACTGATTAAAACTTTAGAATGGAAGGCTAATGTAAAAAGAATGTGGGCCAAAATAAAGTTATAAAACATGGAGCTGATTACTATTGATAAAGCCTATTTGCTCTGGTATGAATAGCTGGATTTTTCAAAAGAAACATTGAAAAGTGGAGCTTTCAGATTATGATGGATAATATAATATCAAAATGGAGTTACTTGAGGATCTGATTTGTTTGTACAAGAAGTGTGAATCCTCACATAAAGTTTTTTTATATATAATGGCAGCTATCATATGGTATATTCTTAACTTCTAATATGGATGAAAACTCAGAGGTAATATTCCTTTGAAGTTTTGGACTCTTATAAAAGGCTGTAACCTGAATGTCAGCTATAATCTATTACACTCTACACAACTTCTAATGTGGTATTTTACTGTCACCTCCATTGCTTCTCTTCTTTTCCTCATTTTTTCTTTCAAAGTGCTAAAATTCATGAAAATGTTATTGTTAGTCAAACAGACTAACTTAATAATGTGCTGTATTATGATATTTTTGTCATTCAGAGTTAAAAGCTCATTAGCAGTCCATTTGATTATTAATAAAACAAAATTAAGATGTGAGCAATTTAACTGATGAGTGAATACATACATATACACATACATACAGACATACATATACACATACATACATACATACATACATACATATATAAATACATACATATATACGTACATACATACGTACATACATACGTACATACATACATACATACATGTATGCAAAAAATTATTATATTTATTATTTTGTTTACCTTTTGCTTATCTGATTGGTTGGATTTATATTACAACCTTTTTAAACAAAATTTATTGCTCAGTGTTGTTTTGATGTCACCTCACATGTGTTTTGGCTGAGCACTACCTTTACACTTTTTCACAGTTAATAACGGTTGTTTGGTCTGCTTAACAGTAATAGTCTCTATCTTTAATACCATGTCTTAATCTTCCTCTGTTAAATTATTTCACATCTAACCGATTGAAACACCAGGCGGGAATCGTAGCCTTGTCAAGAACATTACTGCCCAGCATATTATTCTTAGTAGCATAGTTGAAACAAACAAAAACGAACCAGTTGATAATGGAAGTTACTAAATATTACTTCCATTATCAACTGGTTCGTTTTTGTTTGTTTCGACTATGCTACTAAGAATAATATGCTGGGCAGTAATATTCTTGACAAGGCTATTTCACATCTGTTCGCTTACTTGCTATCCATGATCAAATTCCGATAATCCTTCCTGATCAATTACTGAATAATCTTCCTAGAAACAAAGTCCAAAACCCTTAAGTATGCTCTTGCAAACGCAAAACCAAGCAGGCCAGCTAAAAGGACGTCATTTGCAGTTTACGTGCACCCAGTTTTTTCTTCGTGCAGTGAAAAATACATTGCATGTTGAATTAAAGTTAACTTGTCCACTGACACACATTGCTTGTTTCCAGGACAGGCTGTTCCAGTTATTCATAAGGTCAACTGGTCTTTTAAAAATGAAAGGGAAAAAAAGCAAGGGCTAAAAAAAAAATTAAAAACAAATGTTTTTTTAAATCTAATTTCTGCAAAAAAGAATGCTATCCAGCGGTGTGGTTTCAGGGCTCATGTTTGTACCCGGTCTTTTCTCGGTACTGTAAGATGCGATCCTTTGGTCGCCATGACAGTTATCCGGATATAATATGTTGATTTGCTCTGATAAAACATTATTTCACACAGCTGCAGACGGGCGTTATTTGTTTGAAGTATTGACGTCGATATCCGCATTCTTAAGGTCATGGTAAGTTCAATAATTTTAATCAAAAACTTGGTGTGTTTCGTGAGAGGTGTTTGAAAAGGTGGTTTTGGAAAGGAAACCTATTCTTGTGAATGGAATCCTAAAACTGTCTGACGCTTTCGTCGTTCTTTTTCAGCTGAAGCCAATATAACTCCCATATATATAAACGAATGGATGTTTTCATTTGATCTCACGCTGCCTATTTTCATACTTTAAAATGAGCTTCAGTTCAAAATTTTTTTTTCTTGAATATGAATTTTAACTGCAAGTAAATAAAAACCCATTTTCATATGAAAGATTTCCAAATGAGCCCTGTTTCAACAGTTCCAATCGAGACCTGTATATAAAATCATAACTTTACCATTTGACATTACCTTGGAAACTATTCTGGTGCTCTACCACAAATTGTACTACAGAGGCCTCTGCTAGTAGAGCAGTCATGCAATTATAATGCTTTATCCTGTTAGCTTCTCACTCAACCTATTATCACACAGCTGGGACTCAACCTTTTGAAAGGAGGCACTTTTGTTGAAGTATATTTTTGACAGATACACGGTAATTACATGTGCCTGATAGCACTGACAAAAAAAGTACTTGTAACAATCTTTAACAGATATCAAGATCAAAACAAAAGGTGGAAGATCCAGAGAGTGACTCTGATTGGGACAGCCTTCCTGGTGATGTTCCTGAACCAAGCTCAAGTCCAGAGTCAAAACACCAGATTATTTCAGTACCATCCCTCTCTCCTATACCACCCAAGCCACCAAACACATCTGGTCCAGTAAAGCATCATGGCACAACAAAACCCTTGAATATTTACAAAAACTCTTTAAATAGCACCAAGAAAACTGGTAGTGTCACGACATTCGAAGACAAATCTGGTGGACTGTGGAATGATGGTGACAAAGCAGAGGACAAATCCTATTTTTTAAAAGAAAGCAATAGCAATAAAGACTACAGTAGATTCAAGGGTAAGACTGGGACAAGAAATATTCAAAAGCAAGAATCCCAGAAAAGACCACCTTTTACAGATTTTAGAGGTATGATCTCAAGCTTTTTAATAAACCTTTTAACTGTGAAAGTTGACTTTAGTTGACTTTTAGTATTAATTTTTGTGCTGGCTCACACCTGACCATTTTATTGAGAAGGAGGTAATGTCTGGATAAGCATCTGATATTCAGCTAACATTCTAAGAGTTATCATTGCTGTAGAGGGAGTTAACTGTGCCAGTTGTCTTAATGCAGCCATAAACTGTTTGAGATGGATACTGATGGTATAGCTTAAAATTTGTAATTTATTTCTGTCTGTTGATATGTTAGCAGTGTTGTTAAATCTTTGTTTACTTCTCTTGAATATGTTTTTCTTTATTGTTCTTTTTTCTACTTTCTGATATAATGAGCCTGCAACCAGTCAAATGAAGGAAAAGAATGCAATTGATTCTAAGAGAGGCAAAACTGGAGGCCAGCCATTACACACCTCGCCTTGTATGTCCTTGTTTGTAAACCAAGTCCCTAGAGATGGACTGGAGCACTTTTCTATTTCTTAAAAAGTGTTTATGAATCTCCATTAGGAATGGTTTTATGCTTATTCTTAAGGATTCTTTGCTGTTTTCTTACTCTAGATGCCTTGAGATCACCAATTCCAAGTTCCCACAACACACAAGGCCATCATGAGCTTTCTGGGGTTAACCAAGCTTACAGGTTAGACAAAGAAGATGCAGTACATGTAACCAACCATGATTCCTGGGATGACAGTGAGAATGATCCTGTCTCACAGTCACAACAAAGTTATATTCACAACCAAGGAAAGGATGCATTGGCGATAAACGATGAACAAAATGCAGGAAACAATCACAAACAGGTGGAAAGATCCAAAAGAGATAAGCAAGACAAAAGCAAAAGTAGGCTACCTGGTTTGGATTTAGTTCAGCAACGTCTGGATGTTGTCAAAGACTTACAATTTGATGACTGCTGTCTGGTACAAGCTGCCCATGGTGCATTTGATGACAGGTCAATGTTTTTTTCATGTGTAACACTTTAATGATGTAATTTTGAGATTACTATCAAATTCCATTTAAATCATGTGTAAAATTTCAAAAAGTTGAAAGGACATTGAAACTGATAGCAGAAATTAAAGTATAAAACAATACATAACTTAAAATAAGCACTTCCAAGATGTTTCTTTCAGTCTTTTCCAACTCTCAGCTAGCAACAGGTTATGAAATAAGAAGATCATCATGATTCAGGCAAGGGCTCTTTGACAGAGAGTAAAACATGAAGTAAACCTGGAAGTAAGTGAGGTTTTTATGCAAGAAAGAGATGTGACAGTGAAACAATCCAGTCAAATGTAAAAATCAATGAATGGTAATTGTTAAATTAAAGGAATTATTACTTTGCTACTGATTTTTACATTTGATTGGGCAAATTTACTGTCTGGCAACTTCTATAACTATAAAAACCTCACCAAGTTTCTAACCTACTTCTCATTTAACACTCTTTCAAAGTGCCTTTGCTTGAAACAGCAGGATTCTTTGCCTTCATTATCAGCAGTTTTTCAGGGCTTTGAGTTTTGATTATCACTTGATTGTGTGAATTTTCAGTATCTGACCAGGTCTTTATGTATGTGGAGATTGTAAACTTCTGTTGACAGAACCACCCTGAGAAATGTACACTTTACTCTGGAGTTTCACCAACAATACAAGGGCTGATGAGGAAAGTACAGCACACCTGAACATGAGGTTTTAATCACGAATTAACCAATTTAAAACATTTATCTACAGGTATCGTCCATCATTCTCCCATGGAAGCAAAGATCACTTCCACATTAGGGAAGATGATCCTCGAGCAACTGTCACAGAAATTGCTGAGAAGTGAGTGTAAACTTAAACTACACTTATTCTACCTAGATGTTATAATGATTGCTTTTCTTTGCCACCAACTTCTGTAATGAAATGGTATACAAGGAATTACAAAGGAGAGTAAATACATAATATTTAATAAGATCTAATGTTTTGTTACTGACATCACAACACCCTCTGAGATAACTAATCATAATGCGTGAGCCTACATTTATATTACAAACATCATTATTATTATTTGTATTAGGTGTTATAATTAGTTATCTCCGAGGGTGTTGTGATGTCAGCAATGGAACTTACATGTTCTTAATTATTATGTATTTACTCCCATGTCTACGAATCTATGACTTTTCTTAAGATTTCTTGCTTGTCACAGCACTTACCTTCATTTTTGAGCTACCCTTTCTGACTGGTAAATCTATAGTTAATGTCATAAAGAATTACTGAAGGATTCATTATTTTCGTCTTTATTCCGATGATGTTTCTGCTCTTTTCAAGCCATTCCTTTTCTTTTGTTTATTTTTCCCCTGTATTTTCTTCCACCTCTCTTTCTGTCACACCTCTAACTTCTCTCTTGTTGTCATCTTGTTTTGGATCACATGAACAACGGCTGATTCAAAGATCAGAAGATTTTACTCGACGTCACATACGCAAGAGGATCATTTTTGAAGTGAACTTTTTGTCCATTTTAGATCAGAGGTGTTTTTGCAAAGATTTTGGAGGGAAGTATTTGGAGTTCTTCAAATCTTGATCAACGTTTTAATTATTTTGATCTTGGAGCTCCTGAAAGTTGTTGTACATAGTCTACAGACTTTTATTAATGGAATTTTGTATATAATTGGAGATCACTTCATAAAACCAATACTTTCTGGCATTTTTAATAACATTATACAGCCTTTTTCTATATTATTGTTAAATATTTTTGCAATCTTTTTAAATTTGGTCAAGCCTGTTTTAACGCTTACGAGAGAACTTCTTAGTCAAATCTCTATACCGCTAAAGGCTTTCAGGTTGTTTCAAGTGAATTGGGACAGAAAAAGTGGAAAAGATTGCATTTGTACAGATATTAAAGTTATTTAAAACTATTAGTTAAGTAAAAAATGCGTAATATATAAATTGACTTTTTTATCGGAAATAAAGATAGAATATAAGAATGAAAGGAACGTGTGTTTCTTTTCAGGTTATGTCGCATTAAACTGATATAAAATACTGTTGTTTCTATTCCCACTTTCCAAGTCCATATCCTCCTTTACCTAGTTCTTCTCACCAGTTTTCCAATGGAAGTGCTTTGACAGAATATCTCGTGAAGCATTAGATTTGTTTCTTAGCTTGGCAGTTGAAAGAAACGGAGAAGCATTTGTGAAAATTCAAGGACGTGCAAATCGTGACCCCGAAGGATTGCTTGTTATCTTTCAATCACGTCTTTACGCAAAAATTGGTCCAAACATAGAAAACTATAGACAGCTAATGGTTCGTAGTGAATGAATGAAAATCCTACATTTTATCTACTTGACAACTCACATCACTCACAAGGAAGTCTTGTTAAAATGTTTGATATCTTTGATGTGTACCTTACTCTTTGCCGCTGTGTTGAATGAAACTGCACGTAAGTTATTTTTTTCTCATTTGGAATTCTAATATCATGCATCACTGACAAACTCTGTTTGACTTAGTCCTTCGGCTTTTGAATCTCTGTAGATTGCTTAATATACGTCTATAAAAATTTCCATTGTATTATATTAGCGTTATTTTTATGTCATGATAGTAGGACTCATGTGCCTGAAGATGGTACATATAATTTTTCAGACTCGGTTTCAGTTATAAGTTGTCCAAAGGTATGGTAGTTTATTGAACCCTGTCAGGTTTTCCCATTCCTTTCAAGTAGTTTTAACTGAACGTCCAAGCTTTTCTGCTGAAAATGCTATAAGGTAATTGGTCCCACGGTAATATTTTGTTGTAGTCTTAGGCAACAACCATTTTAAATAACGGAATGAAATGAATGCAACAAAGTAGTTGTGGTGGTGTGGTGATACCACGGACCATTGGTGCCACAGAATGAGATATCACGTAACCATTGGTATCTCAAAGGTTAGAGTCTCACTGGTTATCGTAAGGTTGCGGGTTCGATCCCCGTCTGGGGCTCGGAAATCTTTTTCCAGAGGATTTCAGGTTGACGAAGATGTCGTCAGTGACTTCACCAAGCACTCACATACAGTATGTGTATCATTCATTTCATTCGATCACGTTAACATATCGTGGCTACCACGTAGACAGCGCCTGAGTGAACCCGCATTTTAGCTCGCTACCTTATTCGGTAGCGCTGTGATGAACTTTGTAACTTTTTATTGGACATCAGTGACACTTAGTTCCTTTATGTCCCAAGCAGACTCTCTCCAAAAGAGCAGATTGGAACACTTCCTGCACTTAAACAATACTTCAAGAGCAATCTGTGTTTTCCTTGCCATTGCTTGATTATTGATCGGCACGATTTAACTATTTAAGGATTAATACAGTTGACATTCAACTCCAAGTTAATGGTAGCAATGGCTTGCCCCCGATCGCGTCCGGATGGCGATTAATGATTAAAACATTACCCGAAAGGCTTCTGGCATCGTTACAATATTGTTTTTGCCTATTGACCACGAACAAAAATAGCCTGACGTTGTTTGAGGCGGAAATCCTGCCTTGAAGTTGAACAAACGGAGTGCGGCCAGAAAGATAAGGGGGGTAGAAGAAATGTAACGGCACAAATGAACTTAAAGACAAAATGCTTGGTCAAGCGTTAAATGCCATTCTTATTCTGACAAAGAGGTTTGATTAAGAACAGCTTGTCTCTTCTAAGACAACAAAAGCTTGTTTAGGGAAGGAAACTTCACTCCATACAGAGCCCCAGCCGAGAACTTCCGAACAAACCTCTTCATTTTGCCATGGAAAGCTTGCTAGCCACATATAAATGACGCGAAAAATTTTAACCTTTTGGTCCGACGGCAATTTTCGCAAGCTGCGTAGACATGGCGTCCTGACCAATGTCCCCATGTATAAAGAAAGAACAATTCATAAGCAGGCAATCAATTAATTTTCTGTCTAGCGTTTGTCTCACAAAAAGATCGACAGGTGATCCACGCAGCTGAAGAAGAGTGAAGAGGTTATTAAAAGCTGGAGCGCATTATTCCGCGGTCGCTGATTGGCTGCCATGAGGTAGCGGCTTCCGCTCATGTATTGTGATTGACGCTTTGTTTCTTCACGTGACTTGCGTAATTGGTGCGCGTTCCCTTCTGCAACTGTGACAGACGGCATCTCGCTACCTAACGTCAAATTTTGCGTTGGGAATTATAGGTATATGTCTGCGAAGTTGTCGTAGACCTGAGCAATTGTCTGTCTCTTTGGCAAAACAATGGCTTTTAATTTTACTTATGTGCTACTGTTATTGTGCCTAGCAATATGCGCACTCCAAGGTAAGTTGTACTTCAAATTATAGTTCACATCTCCATCACTGACCACTCGAGTGTATGTCGAATGTACAAGAAATTTGCCGTTTCTCAATGATTGATAACTCGACTAGTTACTGGAAGAATACGAATAAGATAGAGCAGTAAGTGCTGGCGTTCCTGACCTGATCCGACAGATGCTTTCGAGAACTTATATGGCACATTGTTTATCGTATACTTGTAATTCTTCCTCCGAGAGTCAAGTGTGTTGTTTCTCTTCTACCATGTTTGTCATTTTCGTTCGTCATACGTACCAACGTGACACCGGCGCGTAAGCTAACACAATATTAAGGATGGGTGATATGTGCAGTGCATACTTTTCTCTTGTCACTCTTGCATTTCCCGACAAAGAGTTATGGAGAATTACCAAAGTGGTTCTTTAATTATTCCCCATAGGTGTGATCCAAGCCCTTACATTTCTAAAGGAGCCAGCCGATACCACCGCAACCGAGGGCGGTGAAGTCATGTTAGAATGTTCAGTTGACGACAAAACTGCTGCTGTCCATTGGTTCAAGGAACAAGCCGAAATACGGCAAGACTACGTTGCCTATACGATCCTGGCCGACGGTTCACTGCGGATATTAAAAGTTAGAAAAGACGACTCGGGGAGCTATTTTTGCCAGGCTAGAACTGAAACTAGTGGTTCTATTACAAGTAGAAATATAACTCTCACAATTCAGTGTAAGTATTACTTGTTTTATTCCCCCTTTCTTCGGTTTATTGAGACAAAAGCGAGCTACCTGTCGAACATCTAGTCACAATAAATGTTAGTTGGTCCCGGAGGAGTTGTAAAGTCAACGAAACGAAATACTCAGAGCTGTGTGTTATCTTTCGTCAGACGAGTTCTTGAACGAAACCGTAGACGTAAATTAACTTGGGAACCAGTGATGTGTATTCATGGACAAGAATATCAATCCATATGTTGGTTTCTTCACTCAGCTCATGGGTATCCCTGCAGGAATTTAATGAAGTAGATGAAATAAGTACCTTTATCTCAACAGGCACTCAATTTGAGCATTTCTTTGGAGCCCATTCGGGATTTTCAAAAGTTCACCGACCCTTATTCGGGCGTAACCATGCAGTAAATTATTTTTCAATGTATGGAGCACTTTTTGCTGAAAAATGAGAATGTCACTGGACTTCTGTAACCACGCGATGACCGCAGTGAGGAGGTGAAAAAATCTCACTGCATTCTGTTCTAGTGATTTTTCTTCAGCGGGAACTGTTCTCTCGTAGTTCGAGTAGATTTACCTTAGAACTTAAGAATCAAGGCGTGAAAGTTAAAGTGATGATATATCAATCAACGAACACTTAGATTACTGCATGTATTAGAGTAATTAATCCCAACATTTTTTATATTTTCATTTCCCGTCCCAGTTTCATTGCCATACACCGGCATTTCTGGTGATGTGCGGTCACTTCACTATTCTTTTGTTAGGAAACATGAGGTGACACTAATCACAAATGCCGATTGTACGTTTATTTGCTGTTACTTTGCAAGGAAAATTCATATTGAAAGATTATTAGGCGTTGTTATCTATAGGAATGCCAGGAGTATTTCCTCTGGCTTAATTTCTTGGCAAGACTACAGCATAAAATCTCGACGGATGTTTAGGAGTGGCATTGAGGTTACCCTCCGCGTTTGATTTCCGTGGGGCAACATGTCATGAATAGGTCTCCTAAAGCCAGCAATCAATTTTTCTGGGAATTAGGGGTCAGTTTGACATCTTAAAATCGATGTTTTGAATGCAAGAACACGACTCGTTTTACAGGAATTTTGATCATTATTCAATACCCTCAACAGATTTCCTTTCAGATTAGCACGAGGATACTTTTTTTATCAAAAAGTTGGCAAAGTTTGAGTTTTGAGATTGTAGCTTCTTATAGTTAATGGTCAATTCACATGACTGTGGATTATTAATGCAGATGGGTTTCTGTTCCCAGTTTGAAATTCATGATTGATTGTACTGAAGAATGTTTTGCCTTATTTGAAATGCATCTGATGTAATATCAAAGATCTTGATGCTTTGCTGTATGCTCAAAAAGGCTTTTTTTGCTCAAACTTTTGGTTGACAATGTTTAACAGAAAGGGATAAATTACAGTGATAATGATATGAAATTCCAAAAGTATTTATGGAATTGCTAAATGCCATTTGGTAATGTATTCAACTCATCTTTGATGCCTTCTTCCCTTTGCCTTACCTTTGCCTTACCTTACAAGCAGATCCTAAGGTTTTACTGGAATTCCCGAGAATACTTATGTTGCTTTTGTAAAATTGAATCTTAAAGAATTTCAGGAAGAATTTATGTTAAGAATTGACATGCCAATGACCAGTGTTGTATTAAAAAAAAAAGAAAAAAGAAAACCAAAAACAAAAAAATTGCCGATAAACAAGCAAACTGTATTACTCTCAATGTACACCACAGATGGATTGTGATCATGCGTTGATCACCATTTGCTTTTAAAAATGTTAAAAAGCAAGTACCACAATACATGAAAATTCTTTTCTGCCTTGCAAAATCTCTTTGTTTGTGTAGTTTTGACTTGGTCCTGAATTGTTTACTGTGTCCCAAAGTAAAGGCTGATCCCTTTTTGAATTATTTAACTTTGATTTGTAATATACCTTAACAATTAATCACAACTGTTCAACTTTGTAGCACTAACTGCAACTTGTGACTTGATCTGTGCATCTTCTGGTAGTTATTAAAATAACTCAAAGTAATTACCAGAACTAACATACCTCCATTTACCTTTGTAGATATTTGTGAGGATGACTTTAAAATTAAAAGTCCAGGTGTTGTATTCAGAGCTCAAGACCTATCTTTGACTTGTGACTGCAATGGTGTTCCAACACCTTCTTATAACTGGACAGTTGATGGGAAAGCAGTTGACTTTCACACACAAAGTATCGTGATTCAAAATGCTTCAGTAAATGCCAGTGGTACATACAGGTGTTTTGCTAAAAATCCTGTTAAGAGTGTATCAAGTGCCCCTCTTGACCAGGCTGTGATTGGTTAGTATTTATTTCCTTCCTTTCAAGTTTTATAACTCAATTTTTAGATTTGTAATGGCTTTTTCTTTCATCATCTTAAGATGGTGCACCACCAAGAATCATCCAACCACCAGAGAAACAGGTTGTTTTTGTTTTGCAAGGTGAAGCAATGCTGAACTGTCTTGCAACTGGTGACCCAGAACCAAAAGTAAGCTGGTATTTTGGGAACAACCAGGGGCCATTAAGGAATACATCTGTGCAGCATGTTTTCCCAAATGGCTCCCTTCATTTTCAAGAAGTTGTTGAAAAAAATGCTGGCCAATACAGATGTAGTGCCACCAACAAGTATGACTCATCAAAGTCATACAAATCAAAGTTAGTACTAGCCTGTGAGTATTGATACGTTCATAAAAACTCTGTTTTGCTTATTTTGTCTATTTAGTTTCCTAACTTTTTATGTGGTTTAATGTTTGGTTTAATTTTTATATGTTGGTTTCACCAACAGTTGTGAAGCCTGGTCAGGGATTTGAGGGCCTGCAGTCCAATCTTGTCAATGTGTGAGAAGTGTACTATTTATTCATCAAAAACCAGAACTTTCTTGTCAATTATTTTTTTAGTAATTGCCAAAAAAGTTCTGTACAGATAAAAATTTAATTATATAACCATGGGCAGCACTCCAAGCTTGTGTTATTGCTTTGTCACCATTTGTTGACCTTCTTTTGTGCAACAGCTATTACAGCAACATTTTGGCTGCCAAACTCCACATTTGTTTTTAAACACAAAACTCTTCATGCAAACATAAAAGAACATAGAACTGCTAACCAAGCTAAGCTGAAAGACAATTGTTAATGAGTTAAATTTTCAAAAGTTTACAATCAATTATACTTCCTTGTTTATGTTCATTCAGCTTTTCAAAGTTTGTTTTTGTAATATTGGTTCTTTTACAGCAAAATTATCACTAAAATTGGAATTATACTGTTTTTTCCCTTCCTAGACATTAAAGATATTCCACCTATTTCTAATGAGATGGTAGCACTGGGAGGCACTTTGTCTGTTGCATGTAAACCACCTGAAGCTGTTCCTAAAGTGACCAAGATTGAGTGGAAACTAGGGAATGGCAGTGACTTACCTGACAATCAAAGGATCAAGGTTGATGGAAATAAACTTAAACTTACAAACACCTTGAAGAGCAACTCTGGAATCTATAAATGTGTGGCCAAAAATATTGCTGGTCAAAAAAGTCAGAATGTGGAGGTGGTCGTTGTCAGTGAGTACCTTAGTTTGATTGCCGTCTGATATACAATCTTACATTAGCTCAGGCTTGCAAATATCTACCAGCACAGCAGCATGCTGCCACAAAGTTAGTTTGGTCTCACTGGAAATTTTTGAGGAAAAGAAAATATTGACATTTTTATACTAATATAAATATATCACAATATAATAATAATTACTGTGTATATAGTTTTTATTTAGGAAAAACTTTATAATAATCAAATTAAAAAAAGTATAGTTCTTATAACAATATTTTTATGATAGTATAATGATTATTTTGATAATAAATAAAAATCTCACATGAACAATTTGAGGAAAAGAAGACAGTGAGCTGACTTAAGGTAATGCCATTACCGTAAGTGGTCTATTTATCTAAATTGAGTCCATTTGAGATAAAATCTAAAGTTTCATTTTCATTAAAAGTAGAGGTTATGGGCTACACTATGTTTACATATTTTTTTATTCTGAGCTTTTGACCTGTGAACCCTGACCATCGTCAGAGAAGTAATGAACACTTGCTGTCAGTGTTCTTAAACCTACCAGTCCTCCTGCATGAAGTTGTCATAATTGAAACCTTCCATAATTCTGACTGGAAGTTCTGTATGCTTTGCATATTACAACAAAAAAAACAAAAGAAACCTTTTTCCATGAATGGAAAAAGGTTGGCCATGTGTCAGCTTGCTGTTTGCTGTCCTGAGGAATTGTCTGATGTTTGATTACTTCCACATGTTCCCTGATTTGTCATCAACGTAAGATTTGGTATTGTAAGACATTTATAGCTAAGTCTAATTTTCCAAATTCTTCTCTTCTTTCAGTTTACCCTCAAGTGATACAAAACCCACAGAACCAAACTATTATCGAAGGGCAAACAGCCATTCTGGAGTGCAAGTTTAGTGGTGAACCCAAGCCTATAATATCGTGGGAAAAAAACGAGAAGGATCTCACTGTTGATGGCAAGCGTTACAAAATAAATGGATCGGTGTTGACCATAGAAACGGTTAGCCCCGATGATAGTGGATTGTACAGATGTTCTGCCAAATTGGGAGATGTGACTGAACGAAGCAAAGTAGCGCAGCTGAAAATCCGAGGTGTCTAACTCACAAACCTGGTGCTAGTCTTCTTTCATTACTCGATGTTACTCAGCCAACAAAAACCACTCATCAGAAGTTTCACTTTCGACCTTACGCTCCCATTCAACCGTGTGATTTGAACTTTATAGAAGTTCACTTATTAGTTGATCTCGCTTTTCACAGCGCACTCAATTTCTTATCGATGGTCTGTTTCTCCCCATTTTTACTCATTCCCGGTGCTTGGTCATTCCCGGATCCCTGCAGATGATGGATATCATGATAAAATAGAATATCATGATAGACCGGACTTATTACCCGAGATTGAAGTCCGTACGGGAACGTATTCACCACGGCTGAAGTTTTCTTACAACCCAAGTGAGTACGGATCGAGGTCTGTAAGAAAATAAAAAACACTGAAGGCAAATACCTTCCCGTACAGACCGATGAAACAAGATTAATAAGGTGTTTATTATGTGGCTTTTGGTTCGCTTTTTTACCGTTTTTAACAGTGTCTTGGTCTTCAGATTTTCTAGTTTGCCTTACCTCGAAATTTTTTCGTTTGGCTTCATATTTCCTCCAGTTATACATTCATTTGTAGTTCCTTTATTGAGTTTACTTTAAAGGAAAGCAGCACTAATGTCCAATTTCATTTTATTATTTAGAGTTATTTTGAATTTAGAAACCAAATTTTCATTCAAATCAATGCCGAGATTTTCGCGCCGTAACCTACCGTTCCAAAATGAAGAGTATGTTATCCTGGGGGGGGGGGGGCAGTACCGTAACATCGTGACTGCTCAGTTACCAATCAGCTTACATCATAAGTATAGACTACAAAACAACTCCAGCCATTTCCTTAATATATATGTTGCCCAGCACCACTGCATCCTTCCCTCGCAAATCATACTTTAACATTCAGTATCCCTACCATATTACCACCCAAATAATGCCATCTTCCATGCCATACACCATCTATCTTCCACTTCATCTATCTCCCACTTCATCTAACGTGTACACTCCGTCATCCCACCATGGTGGAACTCACTGTTATTGTAATTTCTTTTGTAGAAAACATTACCATTGAAAAGTCGAATAGCTTCAAAATTGATCGAGGAAATCGGATCACACTTGAATGCGAAGTCAAAGGTGAAAAACCATGGGACATCACGTGGGCTAAAGTGGGCTTGGGTGAAACGTTACCAGCACACATGAGGCCTGAAGGGAATTCACTATATATTGAAAATTCAGAGCTGGAAGACACTGGAAATTATACTTGCATAGCAAAGAATTCGTTCAGTAGTGCTTCAAGCGTGATTGTTCTCAACGTTTACAGTAAGTATTACTATCAGTTTCGATTTCAAGTAAAAATTGAAATAAAAAGGAAGTAGACTTGTACAGTCGGTAGTCCGTTATTAAAGATAGATAGTCCTTGATTAAAAAACCTAAAAAAGCTTGCGAAGGAAATGGAATCTACCTTAACTGGAAGTAAAGTTTTGAGTGTCAGTTATACATTTGAAGACCTGGTCACCTCCAGCTTGGACCATGATAGATAAGATGCAAAAATGGTGGAATTGTTGTGCGTTTTTTTGTCAACGTTTGCTGGCTGACTGTGTTGTGATTCATTCATCGACAAAAAGTGATCTCTGCGTAATTCTACCAACACCATTGACTACATCAAAATTGTAAATCGCTCATGCGTCGGCTGCAGGTTCGAAGGTGGATTCGTGTTACTCGCTACGTAAAAAAATGTCAGTACGCTAAAGCAGAATATACTTCCCCGGTGTGGGGTGGTATACCTAAATACCTTCAAGATGGAGTTGAGCGTGTACAGACTAGATGCTTGAAAATAATTGGTCTGGAAAAAATCATCTGCAATCATTAAAAGAAAGGAGAGAAACCGCCACCAGGAGAGAAGCGATCAGAATTCAAGTAAACCGGAGCCATCCTTGCCATAGCTTATTGCCAGTTCTGGCTGACCATCAGTATAATTTACGGAAAAACAACAATTGTAGTAGATATAAACGTTCGGGAACTGAGAGACATAAGCAATCCTTTATGGTGCGTGCTTGTAAATCTCTCTTATTAGACTAAAAGTTATTTTATTGACATTGTAACATTTTTAAGTAATTTAGGAAGTTATATTCCTTAGGCTTATTAATATTTTTGTTACATTTTAAACTGTAATTTGTATAATACTTTTTATCTTTTTCATTGTAAATCCATTGTATTTTTTTCACTTAAGATGGATGTAATTAAATTATTATTATTATTATTATTATTATTATTATTATTATTATTATTATTAACTGCCAATGTAAGGTTCAAGTAGTTCGCTGTGAACCATCCTGTGAACTTGGTGTATGTTGTAACCAGAAGTTCTGCGCTCAATAAGAAGTTCTGCTCTAAATACGTCTCAAAGTAGTTTCAACAGAATGAAAATGATTCTTTTATTTTATTTAGTATATCCTGTCTTTGTCATTAAACCTAAGAATGTCAGTGTTACGCCGAACAGTAGTGCTCTGTTTCACTGTAAGACGAAAGGGTATCCTGAACCAACTATTCTTTGGTATGAGAATGATGGTGAAAAATGGAGTCCAGTAAACAAAAACGATCGAGCGAAGGTCTTTAGCAACGGCTCTTTGCTTCTTGTGAACGTGCAGCCGAAGGATTCGACGATCTATCGCTGTATTGGGGGCAACGCTGGATCTTTTATAGCAGCTGAGGCGTATTTGGAAGTCCAGTCACCGGGTGGTATGTCTATCATTTGTTACATCAAATGCCACTTGGTATCTGCTGTGAAACTTTGTGAAAAGTTGTAGTATTTCCTGTGGTTTTATTTCAAAAGTAATTAAACATGGACGTCTATTTTGTTTTCACAAAACAACAAATCGTAAGACGATACTGCTAAGTAGAAAGTAAGTGTTGCTGGACTGAAACTCCTTAGTTATGGTCTTCTTACTCTAGGGATTTTGATCGAAGTATCCATTTTTTTCTCTTCGGCAGTGTCATTTTACTTTCGTTATTACAGTCAAACTTCTATTAAGCGGCCACCCTCGGGGATCGGATTTGTGGCCGCTAAATAGAGGTACGCAAAAAGTAGACCTTGGGCGTGGTCTAATGTCTATTTATTCAATCATAAATCACTGTGAATTTCATTTCACAAGAGATGCCTTTTCGATCAGTTGGCTAAACGGAAAGCTAAAAAAGGAGGGATTTGACGCGAAGTAATAGAGTGTTTCTATGCAACGCACACACTGACACTTTTGTTGCTAGCAATGCTTTGAATTTAATGACCTTTAAAGTTGAGTGAGGTGTCAAATGACATGTGTTGAACTGAACATTATTTTTAAGTGTTATTAAGTAAATAGAGCAACTTATTAAGCATTATCAGCTCAACTTTTAGTGCGGTTCTCTTGAAAGAGTTGCGCCAAGTAAATCATGCAAGCTGGCCGTTTAATAGAGGTAATAATTTATATAGAACATCATTTGGGACCGCTCATAGGTGGCCGCGGCCGCTTAATGGAGGTGGCCGTTTAATAGAGGGATGTTTTATAGTAATTGTATTACAAATATTTTGGGACTTTGATTTGCGGCCGTTTAATAGAGGGTGGCCGCTTAATGGAGGTTCGACTGTATAAAGAATTTTCACGCGGTCATCGGTCTTGATGATTCGTTTGGCATTTGTAACGTTTTTCGTGCTCTTTCAATACAGCATGAGTTTGTGGTAGTGTTAAGTCTCTCATGTTGTCTTAAATTTGCAGGTGATAAAGGCGTGAATAAAGACGAATCAGACGATATGGGACAGACAGTTGGAATTGCGGTTGGATGTGCGGCGGCGTACATTATTCTGGTCCTTGGCCTGATGATCTACTGTAAAGGCCGCCGCGCTCGACGAAACAAACATAAATTAGGTAGGTCGTTAGGCCTTGTCCCGCATTTGTTTGAATGCCCATGAAACAATAAATCGGGTTCAGTCTCGAGGTCAACGAGGACAAAATAGTGTAAATCTAACCATCTATCCACTCGGACCTGGATCTGGAGCCATTGTTTGTGGCTATTAGAGAGAATGCAGGAACGGTCTGTTCCTTGGGTTCACTTGTCTTTTCATTCCAAATGTCTAACCGACCACCCAGCTAACCACCTACCCACCTTATCACCGACCTGCATCCCCAAAACCGAACCAGCTACAACCTAGAATCTACAAAGCGTACTACCACGCCAGTCAAGAAGTACGAAGAATATCTATTTCACTGTGGACAATCTTTCGATTTCTGTGAAGTGTTTTACGATCGTCAAGTCGAAAGAAGTAAAAGAATTTCTAAACAGTCTATTCATAAGAAAGAAAAGGGCCGAAAAGCGATTGGTTCCTGTACTACGTATAAAACAAAACAAATTCCGAAAAGGGGATTCATCTTTAAAACTCTAGGTTCGAGTACGTCGCTTGATTTATTACTCTAATCTTGAGTTTTCAAGACGACTCTCTATTTCGGAATTTGTTTTGTTCTATGCTTGTAAAATTGTCGGCTGGTCATGGTTTATCCTGTACAACGGCCATTCTAGTTTCTCGCCGGTAGTTGATGCACGTAGGATGTTTCTTTTAAGCTTGATTTGGTCTCAATATCTTCTCTTCTATAGTGATAAATGGCGAAGCTGGCGAGGAAGCTCCCTTGAACGAAATTGAAGGGAAGTGCGTCCCGATCCTGGGATCACCTGGTGCCAAACTTCAATTCCCTAGACAAAACCTTGAAGCACTCCGCACGTTAGGTTCCAGTACCTACGGTAACGTGTTTCTCGCCAAAGCTACGGACATCGTCGAGGGCGAAGGTTCTAGCATAGTCGTCGTGCAGTCGCTTACGACAAAAGACGAAAAGGTGAAAAAAGAATTCATGAAGACGATGGAGATGCTTTCACTGAAACACGAGAACATTGCAAAGTTGTTGGGACAATGTGAAGAGGAGGAACCCATGTATGTTATATCAGAATATCCTGAGCAAGTAAGTGTGTGTGGTTTTTACGTACCAGAAGAGAACTGTTGCCTGAGTAGTAGGGTGTGTGAGCACTGGACGGTTCTCGTGCCCCGTGACAAACTGTCACCTGAGGTTTTTTGAGAATAGTGGCAGTTGAGGAACCAAGCGGCAACCGTAATCTGAATATAAAAATCAATGCCCAACAAAACAAGTGGAACAAGGCCATGAGCACACACTTTGAGTTTAAAATATTTTAATGCTTACGTTTCGTTGCATCTCGCAACGTCGTCAGAGCTAGTGCGACAAGTTATTAACAATCCTGTATTCCCCTATGGTGTGGCACTAATCTTTCCTCGCAACGGATTACATTTTTTTCACCAGCAGTTATTCTGTCCTCATCAACCAATCTATTCCAGGCGATAAACTTCAAGGCTGGGGATGCTGGTGGCACAGTGGTAGTGCACGTGTCTCTCGCCACTCTGACTAGGGTTCGATTCCGACTCCATGCGGTTATCTGATTAAAGTTACCTTGGTCACATGTGAGAAGAGTGTTGTCCAGTTTGACTCTACCAAGCATCGCAGGTTTTGTCCGGGTACTCAGGTTTCCTCCTGTAGTAACACTGGACCCATGAGGGATGGCCCTTACTGGACCTCTAGGGAGAACAACTTATGTAGCCGATTGGGTTATCCAGTATAAATAATAAAGACACAAACCGTAAGATAAAGTTAGGGATTCTAGCGGCTGTTTACATTTGTTTACACGACGTCTGTTTTCTAGGGTGACTTGAAGACGGTCATGCGTGATTCCTCTACGCCCCTTACTCCGACCCAGAAAGTGAATGTATGCGCCGCGGTGGCTTCTGGTATGAACTATCTTACCACTCACGGTCATGTTCACAAAGATCTCGCCGCGAGAAACTGTCTAGTTGACAAATCATTAAACGTAAAGATCTCTTTCCTGAGCCTCAACCAGGGAACGTACCCTAAGGAATATTACAGACGAAACGAAGAACTTATCCCCTTGCGCTGGATGGCACCCGAAGCTTTGAAAGGTCAGTTCGACGATATGAGTGACGTATGGTCATTTGGAATTCTGATGTGGGAAGTTTATACCGAGGGCTTATTGCCGTACGAGGAACGATCGGACAACGAGGTCTTGAAGTCCGTGCCATATGATCTCCGTTTGACCAAGCCGGAAGGTTGCCCAGGAAAGATCTTTAAGTTGATGGAGCAGTGCTGGGAGGAAGAAAGCGAAGATAGACCAACGTTTGGCCAACTTTGCGAAGAATTTTCCGAAATACCAAGGGAAATTGATTTCTAAACTCTCAATTCATTGCTTTGCTGTCATTCAAGACATCACGAGCCTAGCAGTGAGTCATTGGTACTAAGTACACTGTTCAAGGGAACTACTGCACACGGCAAGTAATGGATCGCGTCTTTTCAAATTATTTGTCTGCTTTGACCGTGATTCACTGCTGGTGCGTAACTCGTCTATGAGAAATTTGAAATTTGGGAACGAAAACAATGGCCAATGCGTTTACTTAAGTGCACAAGTGTGCTACAAATGTATTAGATTTTTACTTAAGAATAATGAACGGAGTGGTGCCAGTCAAAACAATGTGTCACAAACCTGGAATATCCCAAGGATATTTTAAATCGATATACTGCACTAGTTCAAACTTCCAAAATTTAACATTGTTAGTTTTAAACATAAGTTTTGCAAGATCCAGTTCCAGTACACAACGGTCGGATCTCCATTTTCGCGCACACTTCAAGGAGTAGTGCTTGTGGAAAGCAAGCTTGTAGGTAGGAAAGTATTGAGAAGTTGATTTGCTAGCAGTTACATCTTCTTTCTCAATTACGCGACCTGGTAAGTCCATTCTCAAACAAAATGTTTAATGTTTTGGTTACTTTTTTTTAAAAAAATAAAAAGGGGGAAATCTTTTTCTGGACAGATTAAATATCACGCCGGTTCCGCTTTGTTTAAATGTACCGGTTGGCAAAATAACAAGGTTACAAAAACGACGTGAAATGCTCATAAGTCGAAAATTGTCGCGTAATTTTGAGAATGGTTTTAATTCATAAAGAGTGATGGCGTATTTTTTTTGGGTTTTTTTTTGTGTGTGTAACTGACTCGAATTTTAGTTCAATTGCGTGGGTATTTTGTATGTTTTAGGACTGGTATTTAATTGTAATTAGTCTTTTTTTCTCTAAATATTTTGTTTAAAAAAAAACACACTAGTGGCCATATTTGTATTTTTCATGTGGTGTTTTCATTTAATTCCTTAGAATTTCGTGTGTCATCGTGGAAACTTTTATTAGTATAAAGGTTCAGTAACGGTGGTTACTGTTTCGTTAGTTACCGGGTAGTAACTGTTTACACAAGGTAAAGGGGTGAGGTAGCTGAAAAATTTTGATATGTATTCTCCCAAGTACTGTTACCCATTTCCTTGTTGGGGACATCAAACAGCCCCACCCTCAAGGCTTGCTCTGGAAAAAAAAAAGATTGTGTGATTGCTGATAGGAAAATGGTCGATGGTAAAGTATGTTCATCAAAAATAAAAACACTGAATTGAAAATGTCAAGAGCCAGATGCTCTAAGATGCATTGGTGCAGCTCATCGGTCCTCGTCCAGCGGCGTACATGGTGGGCTCAACTTTCAGCATGCTGCATGCTTATTCCATACTCATTGAATTTTGCACTCGGCGGGACAATCTGAATTCTCTTCACTGGATTGAAGCTGTGTTATAGAATTAGCGGTAAGACTTTTTGCTGAACCTGTAATAAAAACATTTGCCAAGCTCAGTCTTTCTCACCATTACGTTCTATAGAACTAGTAACGCAGGAAGCAGAATTTCTAAAACTTCACAAGTTCCTAAAATAAGAAAGGTCTTGGTTTGATTGCTTCGTGGCTTTGCAGTTAAAATGCCAAGAAAACAAAAAAGAAAGGCACCAGGAACCTCATCTGCTGTCGTCAAAAAGAAAGGTAAGTCAATGGTATCTGTAAACCGTTTCGGATTCTCAGCCAAATGACTTCTAACGAGGAACTTAAGTGTCACACAACTGTTCCTTTTCGTGAAAGGGCCATTTGGCAGAATTTTGTCATTACTGGGAATTACTGCATCTGAGGATAAATATTGGCGGTTACACGTAAAAATATATGGTGACTATAAGTGTGCATGGTGTATCCTTTCTTGCAATCGGTTTAGTTTTGGCTTCCTTCTTCACGTGCTTCCTTCTTCACATGCTTCCTTCTTCACATGCTTCTTTCACCATTCATTGCCAACTGGGCTGTGTGATCTTGTTCCGTATGCTGGAAGCTGTTTATACGTCCCTCCAATGTCTTCAGTTGTACAATTTTACCTACAAAAGGAATTCACAAAGAATGACTTGTGGATCCATCAAATTCCTTGCTTCTTTCAGCTCATGTGGAATATGAATCCAAGAAATCAAGTGGCTTTGTGTTGTCCATGGGTCAGGGTGAGGCTGGACAGCTTGGTCAGGGAGATGAAGTGATGGAAAGAAAGAAGCCAGCTTTAGTGAAAGGACTGGAAGGAATGGAATTAGTTCAGGTTGTGGCTGGTGGCATGCATTCCTTGGCCCTAAGCAAAACTGGCCAGGTAAGCCATATGTTTTAGGATTGCATATCAATAATTGAACATAAGTAATTTGATATTTCACTCTATTAACCCATCAATCCTTTCCAGTCCAAGATATCTCCCATTGACAAGTAAAATTCTCTAGAGTTACTGTAAAGTAAAGTTGGATTAGAGCTGAAAGCAGTGAATTGAGATAGTCTTAATCCTTTCTGGTCCAAGGCATCTCCCACTGATGAGTAAAATTGTCTGGACACAGCTGAGATAAAGTAATAAAAGTTGCACTCAATCATGCAACAACAACAACTTTGTTTTGGAGGTAGACACATCTGTAAGGGGTTAAAGTATTTAATGAGCAAATGTTAAAAGCCAGGAATCACCTAATATGAGACAACAATGATTCGGTAGATTGAAAGCATTTATAATTCCTTATTTTCTACATTTTAATGTTGCCTAATATTTGCTTTTACATACAGAGTATTATTGATGTATTGGATTCTTAAGAAATATTCTTTACACTATTTTCAAGGTGTATTCATGGGGTTGTAATGATGAAGGTGCTCTGGGTCGGCATGCAACCCAGGATGATGGCAATGAATTCTTGGCTAAGGAAGTTGATCTACCTGGTAATGTGTGTATAAGTCAAGTATCAGGAGGTGACAGCCACAGTGCTGCCCTGACAACAGAAGGGACTGTATATGCATGGGGAACGTACAGGGTATGTATTGGTTTATATATCATACAAGAGGAAATTTCATGATAATGGGAAATTTTGAACTCAGGGAGGGTTCAAGAGGCTCTAAGTGTTGGAACTTATCAGGAATTTACCTGCTATTTTTGACTTTTCTGAAATGCTAAAACTCAAACAGTGAAGACAGTTATTAATTTCAATAAGTTATCAAACAACTTACAAAACCAACATGTTGCCATTAATGTGACAAAGATGAGTACAAAGACGTACTGTCCATCACCTTTCCCTCGCAGGTCTAGATGTCATTTCACTCTTTTGTCACCAACTTTGAAATTGCTTGGGAAGTCCCAGATGCTCCGGCCATAACCACCCGGTCTTCTTTCACAGGGCTTACTTAAGCTCATCAAAAAGGAAACCAAACTTATCAAGGCTACTTCTTTTTTTTTACTCCCTTCTGTCCCCCCTCTTCATCATATTTTGTTTACTTTGGTGATGGCTACAAACTCTTATGAGAAAGCAATCTGATTCTATGCAATTTAAGAGCCCCTACAGTCCTGTTAACAATTACTTCATTTCGTCTTTCGTTGAATTAGTTTTTAATGGAGAGTTTTTCCAAACCATTAATGAAGAAACAACAGCAAATATTGTGTTGATTTGACAGGATATGAGTGGACAAGTTGGGCTGCGTCCAGATGGCAAAAAATCAAGTCCAATGGAAATTCTCCGTGTAAGTAATGACAAGGTTATCAAGATAGCCTCTGGCAACGACCACACGGTAGCCCTCACTGAGTCTGGCTTGGTCTACACCTGGGGCTGTGCAGACCAAGGTCAACTTGGACGTGTAGCTGGTTGGTTTGCTGCTCGGGGGGGACGCCGGGGTCTGGGCTACGTTCTCGTACCGAAGGTTGTACGTCTTCGAAAGGATCAGAAATTCAAGGATGTGTTTTGTGGCAGTTACTGCACTTTTGCTGTCTGTAAGAATTCACCTTCTGTTTACGTTTGGGGATTAAATAACTATGGACAGCTTGGCACTGGTGAAACTGCGAACTATTACACTCCGAAGAAATCCCGATCACTCACCGAGCTTAACACGAACGAAGATCGGCATCTTCGTATTGCCAGTGGCCAACATCATTCCATTTTGTTGACATCGGAAGGAAAGGTCTACAGCTTTGGCCGCGCCGATTATGGTCGCTTAGGCCTGGGAGAAAATGCCACGGAACAGCATTCACCTGTTCAAGTGGGGGCATTGAAGGATCATGCCGTGAAAGAAGTGGCTTGCGGGGAAGTTGTGAGCTTTGCTGTGACCCAGGAAGGGAAACTTTACTCTTGGGGAATGGGCAATTGTTTGCAGGTGGGTAGTGGCCATGAGGACGATGTAGAGACACCGATTATGGTGGAAGGAAAGAATTTGAATCCAGAGGAGCAAGAAGTCTTGAATGTCGATGCCGGTGGACAACACACGCTGATATTGGCACGGAAGAAGACCTAAATATTTTAGGTAATCGGATTAATCTTCGGCTTTTAATTTCAATAGAAAGAAAACGGTTTTTAGCAAAAAAATATTCTAGAAAACTTACATGAATTCATAGCATATCAAAATTTTTAATGTAACCCCTTAATTATTGGGTTTTCACAACGTCTCATTGCGATTGGGCCTTTCCTCATCAAGATCTATCAACCGGAGACAAATTTTCACTCACAGTCCGTCTTTTTTTGCCCCCGATCCTTCTCAAAGTATAAAAATTATCGATTAAAAATTATCTCATAAAATTCCCACAAGCTGTTGAATTCAGGTTGTACGCTGCAATTTGTTTTATTTTATGTAAAGGGAATATTAGTTCTCAGATCAAACTAAGAATTCCGTCGCGTCTCAGCTCGACTAACTTCCTGTCCAAAGTTTTTCGTATATATTAAATCCCGTTTGTCACGACGTTCTGCTTTTTCTACCTTCATATTACAGAGCCAACGGCCTAATCGGTTCCAGGGCAGCCAGACGCCTGCTAATTCGATGCAAGATCAATTTTATTTCATTTCCACGAAAATGTATTGTCAGCCACATTCCCCAAGGTCAATTTTGATTGAAGGAATAATTGGTTAAAATCAATAAAAAAAAAAAATCACGTATAGTAAAGAGTTTCCAGAAAAAACGATGTTTCTTCTAGTCCGGTGTGTTTTATCCTTCTGTGTCGAGATTCTTGCACAGATTCAATCTAAGTGCATTTGCACTGGCAGGTTAAGTGTTCGTGTACCGCCGCCATGAGATCGACTGACATTTTTGGCAAATCAACCGTTTTGTCTCCTTTCATGATCTTCCCAATTAACGGGCTGTTCTCGTCAACACAATGATGAGCCACGGTCACAGTATGTTTCTTCAGCGGTGTGCATTTTTCCACACACCGTAAGAACATCCCGTTGGTGAAGCACACTTTACGAGGCGGACCATCTACGGCTAATCTGATGTGCTTGGCTTGAAGTTTGCATTCTGCAATGGAAAAAAAATCGTGCGATTTAATGCGAAAAGGACGTTTACAGTACATAGCTCATACCAATGGAATCGCCCTGGGGTTCAAATTTTCAGTAATTCTTACAATTTCAGCGGCAATTGAACAAGCCCCTTTAGTTGAAATATAGCGAGTGACATTAATACAACATTTGCAATTGTCTCGACTGTGCGAAAGCAGTCTCACTTCTGAGTCTGGAGACCACAGTTCCAGTATTAGTGAAATGGTCTAATACCTGGTATCGTCTCAAAATACACACGAAGACTGGGTTATCCCTGCAAGGCGATAGCATCACGAACACTTACGTTTATCGCGACAATTCTTTCCCTCTATCATCCAAGCCCTGAGGAATTCCTTACTCATCGTTGCTGGCACGTAGGATTTGTAATGCGTGATCATGTCTGTCCGTTGTTCCCCAACGTTCCCACATATCCCTTGGATGCGGTTGTGCCGCCAGGGCATGAAGTAGACCACTACTTGGGAACCATCAAACATACATTGGAAGCCGGCCTAATATGTAAAAAATGATCGTAAATTTCTTTACTCTTCGTCGTAACTCACAATTACCTTCGTGCTCTGTGCGTCTAAAATTTCCCTCGACGTCGTAATACGGAAAAGAGTCATGCGACTCGAGTTTTCCTTTAATCATTTTGAGGCGTTTGCACCAAGGGTGGAACAATGTTTCGAGTGTTTGGTATAAGTAATCATATTAACCAGTTTTCTATAAGAGAATGGAGGTGATGTGTAGCCTGGTTTATGCAAATGAACTACAAACCAAAAGCGGAAAGGCGGTAAAAAGCCCGCAGAAAAATGGGCAATTGCAATCCAGTTTCCAGCCGTCATTCAATATCAAATCGTGGTAGTGTACAATTTTTATCTCCAACTCCGAAAGAAATCGTCAACTGCGGTGGCTTCAAATGCCTTATTACTCATTCTTGTTGACTGTCCCACAGTTACAAATCACACTAATCCTTTCACGTCCATCCACTTACTTTGATATTTTACTCCGACTAACGCCAGACGATTTTAGTCCACAAGGGGAAACGTCTTGGACAGAAAAGGGTTAAATATCCAATGTTTGTTGTGGTAATGGAGTACGTTTCCATAGTATCCACGACAGACAATTCTATCTTCAACAATTTTCCTAATGCCTACAGTGTCTTTCTTCCAGATAGATCTGAGCTGGATGTACAAAACGAGATGCGCTCGTTCACCCATAATCGTATAAATCAATCATTCTTACCTCTGCTTTTAAATGTAGCTTGTTACCAGCAATACGCTCTATAGAAACACCCGGCATTTTCAACTCGGTTTGGGTGGGAACTTTCTGTTTGTTTACCATCAAAGTCATATTTTGGTACAATTGTATTCTCTTCCCCTTAATTTCAACGATCACGTTCCTCTGCTCTTTTGAGTTCAGCTGCCACAAGATTTTCCACTCTGGATGTTCGCCGCGCGCGTCCTGGGCAAGGACAAACGGACAGGTTCCAGGAATCTGTTCTTGGAAAACTACGTTGTCAGTTGTCTTGATGTAGTTGTCGCCTTCAACGTGACATGTTCCTGAAAAATAAGAGGTAGAGAGAGAGACTTCATCATTAGCTGTAACTCCAAGCTCGTACACGCTGAGGCTGCAGCCTATCATATCTCCTTTGAGCTATTACAGCGACCAAGAACTGGTTTTTAACCATGCAAATGTTGAAATGGTGGTTGCACCATACTTCATTATGTAGCTCGCTACTTCATCCGTGTTAGAGCTAGGTTTAGGGTTAGCGATCCTTAAAGACCACGTTTTGCTCACAATTATACCTCCTTCACCAAACATCAGTAACTGCTCTCCCGTTGAATCTCGGAACTGTCGGTAGCCCAACGGTTTATAGCGTCTCAACTGTTGTTATTCAATAACGGTTTCTAAGACTGAGTTTGACGAAAGTTCGCGTCTGGTTCTTCGGTATCTCCAAGTCAGCACATGGAATATTAACTCTTTCCCTGCTAAAGCCAGACGATTCTCTTTAAGGAAAGAGCTCTAGCAGGTAAAGAGTTTGGGTTAGGTTTAGAGTTAATTCACAAAATTCATAGAGTTGGTTCATAATTAGTAACATACTGAAGGTACAGCTTCGGCAGTATAAATGTCTGTTGATCAAACTCCATCTGAATCACTTGTAGCTTTCATTGATAATCCGAGCGTGAGGAATTCGTCTTGGAGTTCGTTCATCTTGACTCCCAGTTCGCGCATTGGTGGTACTAATGCACAGCATTTACACAAATGTCGTAAATAATTTGTATTAGGCGGCTACGTTTCAGACCGCCACACCTTCCTTTCACTAAGCATTGTTAATTATCAAGTTTTCAACCCAATAATTTGAAATTAATTTGCACTAATGTGGTTTCCAAAAAGCCCAGACTTGTGTGAGCGCGCTGGGCGATGAGGAACTGTGTGGTTACCAATAAATGATACATATGAAAAAATTACGCAATCACATTTTCAATTGCAAAAGGAAGTCCCCTGAAATCTCGACCATTGTTTTCACTTGCAACTTTTCCAAATCCTCCCAGTGCCAGTCAAATACGACCTACTTTAGGTCGTATTTGACTAGCTCGCTATGGGTTTCAGGATTCATTTTCAGCCAAACGGAATTCTTTCCCCCTAAGAACTTTGCACTGAATTGGCTTTTTTCGCACTGTGTTACTTTAAAAGTACGCTTCCATTGGCCCATCAGACTGCGGTAATTGTCGTAATCTTTGTACGTAAGCAAACATTTCTTTAAAATGATTCCTCTTCGTTGGACTCTGGAGACATCGCTTACCATAGTGAGACATGAGCATTGCTTTTATTTCCATTCTGTTGGTGGGAAAATTTGACAGTTGGAATGGCAGTTCCTGGTTTATGCGGCGGAGTTTGATGTTTGGCGCATTGATGGAAATGTCGGCAAGGTCTCTGTTGACTAATTTGATGAGAGCTTCGCATTTGTCGCCTTCGTTCTCGACTCCCTCAATGTGAAAGTATCGGGAAAGAATACTGACCATTAATGGATAGTGGTAGCGCACAAATCCATGGATATACTCGGGAGGCTAGACAGAAGAAAATGGTCGGAAAATAAACAACTTAAGCGCAATTTTATTTGATTTAAACTTATTTTAAAACGGTGACCCTTCAGGGCGCGTAGGTTGCTGATTTTTAAGAGGCCGTTTTGGTTTAGGGTTAATTTTTGTGACGAACTCAAAAACGGAGAATTTCGTCTAAGAAGTAATAATAATTCTATCAATCAATTTAAGCCAACACGACATTCGATGGAGGAACCATGGCATCACGCTTCCCCTAAACACGCCAACGCTGGTGCATGGCGCTTAATTTCACGCTTTGGTTGATGGAAAACCATCAGTTCTTGTTTCTTCTTACCTTATTCCAGGTGTTAACGATGCGCATCAACGTCGCTTCTTCCTCAAATCTAATCTCGCTGTTTACAAAGTTACCTCCATAGTTGTGTCTTACGCTTACTACGTCTGCCACGGAGGCATCCACGTCTGTCTGGGCAGTGCAGGATTTCTCGCACGTTGGGCCCGTGATGTTCCAATGGACAACACACGTCGATTTGGTCTTATTGCATTTCGCTTCAAAAATTATCTCTCGTTTCATTTTCCCCGAGGCGTCAGCTACACCACGTCCTTTGTATTCTTCTAAAATTATTGAAGGGAAAATGCTTAGAAGTAGCCATTCATCGGTCAATCAACAGATGACTGCTGCCTGTTCTCCGACTAAGTAAGCTTCCGACAGAGTCCGACTAAGTAAGCTTGCACACCCAGTAAGCATAAGAACAAATTTATCACTTTATATTAACTTTTTAAACTTTCCTGTTTTGTATATGTTAGTCTGTCTTTACTCTTTAGAAATAACGTTTTCCCTGTTGACCTATTAAATCTATTCTGTTCTACTCTGTTAAATGTAGATAAAAACTAAACCAAATTAAATAAATGTACGTTTTGCAGTGGAAAAGTTTTATAACGGCGAAATCGAGGCAACAAGATTAACAACTAAAAATAAGAATGACTGGTAGAAAATTTTCTGTGACCAGTAAATTTCATTTTTTACCGGTCATAATGACCAGCATAGATCTGTGAGTTATTTTGTGGCTTGCTTTCACTGAATATAGATTCCTTTGGAAATCAGTTTCGACCGAAGGGTCAGTGTGTTTAAATAATTTTATATAATAAATAATAATAATAATGATAAAATAATTATAATAAATGTGTAATGCCTGTTGCGACCTTACCCGGAGGGATGCTGAGACCCCTTCCACTGTCGTTAACTGGGTGGTGAGCGAATTGTAATAATCCCATCTCATGTTAATAAAAGTCCATTTGCATCATTGATATGTATTTGGTCACGACTATGGTGGAAAGGCCCTTCTCATACTACACGACAAGTTTCATACACAGCTCTAGAAACACGCCAGTAAGTACGTACTTTCATCGTCAGTGAGGGCTACGAATTTCAATGAGATTGTGGATGGAGAGTCGTCTCCACGTTCCAAGCTAAGGTTAAGATTGCGCAGAAAATGATACGGAAAGGCTGGAAGACGTCTGGTCCGGACATACGCCATGTAAGGTGTCATCGTTTCAAAACACATTGCTATCCCCAAATTCTTTTTACCGTAGCAAGTTCTATTAATCTAAATAAAGACAGAGGCCAAACTGAAAAAAGATAGTTTGCATAATCGTTCGGCATGGCGAAATTCAACAAAAAAACTTTGTTGACTTGATCGGGATTCGAACTCGAGTTGTCGACTTAACTGGGAACGAGCCGATTGTCATCTAACTGCACGAGAGGTTTTTGCTATTATGTCTTAATAAAAATCTTAATTGCCTGATTGAAATCAGGCAATGAACTGGCACTAACACTGGATAATCTGAACAGAAACAAAACGAGATGTGGTGTTGCCTAAGACACGACATTGGCCTAGACTCTAGAGCCAATACATTATGTGGGGACACTTGGATAAAAGTACGCAATGACTATTCTCATGCTACGTTGTGTTGCGTTGTGTAACGTTACGTCGTGTAACGTTACGCAGTGTAACGTTATGTTGTGTTACGTTACGTCATGTTGCGCCTCTTCAACCTGTGACCAGTCCTTTACCAGTCATGATGTAACGGCTACAGCCGTAAACTCAGGAAGACTACGCTATTTCTCACTAAGTCATTTTATAAGTCGTAATTTCTCACGCACACTCCAACAGTTCGTGGTGACAAGACAAGCTTACTTTCATCATCCCACGTTCTCTCAATCCCAAATCAATGCCTTGCCAATTTCGAACGCCAGGTGTAAGTTCTCTACACATGAAGCCATGTGCTGCCGACCTGAATAAAAACAGAGGGTGTTTCTTGAATCACAAAAAAAAAATTCCATCTAAAATGCGTTCACCTTAAATCTTCTATTAACACAAATGATCATCTGCACTCACTTGATGTCAAGAATCTGCTGATCTGCTTGAGCAGTTGGAAACCTGAAGTTAAATGCTCCGGGCCCTGCATCGAATATTGCATGTACTCTTGGCGCTGTGAGCAACTGGTTTCGCACAATCATTCCTGTTTCGAAAATTGGGAGCCAGATGCCGGCTTTGTTGTGAACATGAGCAGCAACACTGCGGGAAACATGGAATGTAGAAGTAAAAAAAATAATAATCTAAAAGAAGACCAAATTATTCTCCTCAGGTTTAAATAAAATTTACAACTTCTATGCATTCTCCAGTAAGGAAAATGATTTTAAGAAAGACAAATGCAATCCATTGGTTTATTCCTTCGCCCGTCCACTTGTAGTAATAATAATAATCATAATCATAATCATAATCATAATAATAATAATAATAATAAAAGTAATATAGCATATTGGTCAGTCAGTTCGTCTGGTCTCACTCGGGTACTAGTTTGTTTATTTGTTTCATTATATGCTTGCGTGTAAGTTCTTTCGTTCGTTTGTCCGTTCGTTTGCCCGTTCTTCCGTTCTTCCGTTCGTCCGTTCATTCGTCCATTCGTTCTTCCGTTCGTCCGTTCACTCGTCCATTCATTCTTCCGTTCTTTCGTCCGTTCGTCCTTTTGTTCGTTCGTTTGCCCGCTCGTTCGTCCATTCGTTCTATCCGTTCATTCGTTCGTATGTTCGTTCGTCCGTCCGTTCGTTCCTAGTTTCGGTTAAATGAGTGAATTCGCGTGAGGGAAATATAAGTCGCGCCACTAATCAACAAACGAATACAAGCAAAATAAATGTCTTAAGACAATTACTTTGGCTTCGCTTTTACAGAAGCTTGATATTTCTGGAATTGCGTAGTTATTAGCTTTGGCACTCCATGGATATTGAACTCGATGTCACCCTTGACGACGACGGCAACTTTGGATGAAATCTTTACGGGAATACCTATAATACTTGGCATAATGTAGAGTACTTCACTCAGAAGATGAGCCTTCAAGAATTTCTGACGGATTCCGATGTCTGTTTTATTGAAGGAGATTCCTAGAATGTACAATAAAATACAGTACTGTACTACAGCCACATTATCAAGATGTAGAAATAACTATCAACAAAAAAATATACATTTTGAGGGCAAAACGTCAGCTACCCATAAGCACGATCCCCCTTATAAAACTATAAATTCACAAAGATATATTGAGTCACAAAGTATTATGAATCTACTGTATTTGACTGATAATACTGGAATACCTGAGTCAGATACGTCCAAACATTCAAGTACTTTTTTAAGTTTTCCCCAAACTAGTTTTAAACTATCAGTTCGTCTGACTGTTTTTGGCAAACCGTTGTGATGCTTAAAATTTTTGATGAAAAGCGAGTGTTTATCGCGGCTGCATATGGCCGCTTTCAGGCACAGTTTGCTGCCGTCTTTTCTTCAGACACTGCAACCTTTTCCGTGCAAAAACTGCTATTAAGCAATTTACAATCCTCACATACTCTCAACGTTATTCTATGGGTGCCCAATACATTTGCTTTCTTTTTGTTTCAAGGTCAATCTTGAAGCTTTTCTCCATAATTTTTGTAATTTGAGAACGCCATTAACGTGCACACTTCAAAAGGAAGCTGCGTACTTCTTTATGACTAATACAGAACTGAAAAAACGCTTACTGTTTAGAGGACAGAGAGCCTTTAAATAAAGTTTGAATAATTACGACTTGTAAATGGATGACTCAACTGACCAAAGCAATGAAGTAATGAAACACTGGTGGCACAGTGGTAGTGCACGTGTCTCTCACCACTGCGACTTGGTTTTGATTGCGGCTCCGTGCAGTTATCTGATTAAAGTTACCTTAGTCACATGTGAGAAGAGTGTTGTCCAGTTTGACTCTACCAAGCACCGCAGGTTTTCCCCAGGAACTCCGGTTTTCTCCTGTAGTAACACTGGACCCAGGAGGAGTGGCCCTTACTGGACCTCTTGGAAGAACAGCTCAGGTAGCTGATAGGGTTATCCAGTATAAATAAAGACACTTTACCTTTACCTAAAATAAATGAATCTCAAACGTGTATATATCTTACCTGCTTTGGTCGCCCTCCCACCACTAAATAATACATCACGAACAACGTTTCGAAGATCTTCCATAGCCAGTTTATCGTAGTATACTTCAGCACCAAACAGCTTGAAGTAGGTTGAAAATCGTGGCTGCAGTTTTTCCTACGGATTTTAAGATAAATTTAACAATCATTGAGCAAACTTTTTTTCATTTTTTACTGGCAGGCTCTTAGACAGATATTTGTTACAGGAGGGATACAGTCGAGTATCACCAATATCTCGAAATTTAAACGGCTTTAACAGAAACTTTTCATGATAATTTGACACTGCTGAAGTCAACTGAAAAATGTTGCCTCGAGCGGGATTTGAGCTCGCACCTTCGGGGCATCGGTCCGCCACTCTACCTGTTGAGCTATCGAGTCCACAGGGATTAGAGGCGAGTTTTTATCCAACTTAAATGCACGAGATATTCTCGCGACAACTTAACACGTATGAATGAGAGGATGTGCAGTGTTTCAATTCTATTTCAGAATCATCCTCAGAGATACATGAACAGAAATTTTTCATGATAATCTGGCACCCCCGAAGACACGGCTTTTGGCACAGTTTTTCGACAGTTGTGGTAGTAATGAGGGATTGAGCACCCAACACCACCCTGCCCCTCGTTTTCCCACTTCACCCCACGCATGCGGACCAAAGAATTAAAAAAAAAAACAAACTTCAGTGAGACGCTATGTAACGCATGCTATTCCACAGAAAAGTCTGGCATCAGACTTGCAAGTTCGCTGGAAAGAAACTTCGAACCAAAACCGAAAATGAGTTTGAGTACTCGACGTCTTTTCTTCCTGTGGAGATAAAATTAAACTAATCCTTATAGCTGTTTAAAATATTGCGAACATTTGCAGATACAAGCAATTTTTAGGTATAAACTATTTTCTTGAGAGTGGAACAGTCTGTTAACTATTTCCCGGCGTCATAAGAGTTATTTTGTTAGCCAGACAATTTTACTCGTCAAAGGGAGAGCCTTCGCCTTGAAAGAGTTAATGGATTATTAAAAAACTGTAGCCAAGCTCTCACCTTGAATCTCTGTTCTTTATTTGATCCTTCATCCTGCGAAGATTTTCCCAAAATAAAATTTAGGATGTTGAAATACCTCTTTTGTCGGCTGTTCTTGGGTTCAAAGAATCCTTGGAGGATATCGTCTACACCTTGCATACGAACACCAGCCTATATAAGGAGACGAACACAGCGGTACAGGTTCTACGTCAATGGTATGGTGCAAGACAAGGAGCTGACCAGTAAATTAAGAGCAAATTATGATAATTACAAAACAATCACAAAACACGAAAACAGCAAATTAAAAAACTTTCCAACTTACAGGACAAAGAATTTTAATAATAATTTTGATTATGACCATGTGTTTTATGACCATTATGTCAAAGTGTCTTACTACCACTTTCCGAGAAACTGAGAGAAAACGAACAACTTTTGGCAGAGCTGACTAGCTTCTACCATACTTGAGCTCAAGATTATTGTCATCCATGTATTGGTGTGGAACCATCTCCAGGCTCGTTTCATTACATCAACGAGGCGCAGACAGCAAACTACATCTTTTAAGGCCTGCTTACACTGGCAATTTGGTGCCACGCAATTGACATCTTGGAGTATGTGTTTAATTGACGAGAACGTTGAGGACGAACTGCAGCAAATCATAAGCAGATATCTTGCTGCATAGACTGCCGTGGGTTTATTGCATACAGTAGGATGACAATCACAACGTACAAAATCTCACGTGTAGAAAGGCCTTTACAGTAACAATGTGCTATTTACCTCTAAGAAGTTGAAGGATAGTCCTGGACCATTCAACCTTACGTTGGTAATAACGCTTCTCGGAAAGAACGTCTGTGGGACGTTTACTTTCTGCAAGCGGAACTGCACTGTGCCTTTGTAACCTAGAGATTGATAATAAAGATTTGATAGCAGACACGAAGATTTACAATTTACGTCGACAGCCATGGTGCAGTAGTCACACTGACTGGAGTCGACGACAATGCTTCGAAAAGGAAACTGATGGAACTGCTTACCGGTATTCAGTTCATCGTTTATTGATTTGGAATACTTAAGCAATTGGTGAACAATTTTGCGTGGAAGGTAACGGAGAATAAGGCGAGCGCGCGAAGCTCTGGGATAGAAAAAAAAAAAGAAACGATGACGATGGCTTGATAATGGTCAGAGTCGAAAGTGGTTATGTTAAAGTGGTAAGGTATAGAAAGAAAGAAAGGTTACAAAAGTAAGGGAATCTCTAAAAGGATTTAGAGAAAAGGAAATGCAAGCAAAGGAAAGGAGAAAAGACAAGACAATAGAAGAAAGAAGAAAAGAAAGATAATATAGCAAAGGCTTGTTACCTGACAACATCCACACCGTCAAGATTGGTTGATGTTCGAAGATCTGAAGCAATGAATGACATGAGTTGGCCACTGCAGTGTCCTCGTCCAGCGGCTTCACGAGCGATAACACTAGATATCACCTGACAAGTGCGGAGACTTGGGCCGACTTTAAGCAAGATCCTGTAGCAAGCAATACGAACCTCGCAATCATCAAGGGAATCAACGAAGATGGGAAGAAGATGTGGGCGAACCTGTGGATAGACGAACGTCAGTAAGACCAAATGTAAAAACGAGCGACGAAACATTTCTAGCCAGGAAAGATGCGTCTACTTGAGTCGGCTTTTGCAAAGGGACATAAGGTGCACCGCGTTTACAGATTTACCTTGCATAATTGCACCTATGCCAAAAAAAAAGATCATGGAAAGAAAGATTGGCACGAATTATCTGGTTTTTGAAAGCTTAACCTAACACTGGCTATTGAATCAATGCTTAGTGCAGCTAGTCTGGAAATGCTCGATCTTATGCGCCAAACATGTGCCGATTTCTTGAGGCCTAACATGGTAGAGACGAAAGCTATGCGACAGACAAGTCGACTTCAGAAATCCCTCATTCCAGCAGTTTCAATGTTTCTTTTATCCAATGGTTATCAATGGCCGAGACTCTAGCTTACCATTTCTGGTTTTCGTATACCCATGTGTCCCAATGCCCAGGCAGCCGTCAATCGCACGGGTAACGCCAAGGTTGTGTTCTTAACGTGAGCCAACACAACTTTCAAAATATCTTGAATGGTCAACCCCATATTCCCCATTGCTTTCAGCATAAGAATCTTGTCCTCGTGATCTGTGGCGTTCACAAGAGCTTCCCTTAAGAACTGAGAAGAGAAATAAAGTAAAAATGGAGTGCTGCGTAGGCAGTGTGGAAATCGAAGTGAAATAATCAGAAAGGTTTGAGTACTGCCGAAATGTGAGAGTAGTTATCTGGTTTTTTCTCTCTGACGAAGGGCCTTCGCTCGAAACGTCAAAGAAATAAAGTGTTTCTACAGCAGAGCAGGCAATCGCCTTGTCTTACGAACAGGTAATATTCTTGATCTTGAATCTTAACGCAAAATTTTATTATTCCTACCAGCAACAGAAGGGCGGATCTAGGAGGGTGGGCAGCCAACAACCCTATTTACAAGATAAGTGGGCCCTTTTTCTTACTCTCAGGCACCTTTATAGTTTTCTTGGATGAAGCTGAGGTGCCGGTGGCACAGTGGTAGTGCACGTGTCTCTCATCACTGTGACTAGGGTTCGATTCTGGCTCCGTGCAGTTATCTGATTAAAGTTACCTTGGTCACATGTGAGAAGAGTGTCAGCTAATGTTACGTAAAGGTTCTATTTCTAAAACACAACTATTATTAACAGGTTCAGGAAACTAATGAACGAATATTGGTACTGCAAAAGTTTAGCCACAACAGTCTAAAAAGAACGAGTGCATTTGTGGCTGTATAAAACCCTGCCGAAAGACCAAACTGTTGAATATTCAAGGACGCAGGAGCTGCAGCGGATGGAATTGTTTTGGCCGCTATACTTTTTCACGCGGTTAATATTTACCTTAAATCTGTGATTAAGTTTTTAAATTTGCTGGGTAATGGCTGACAAAGCCATCGGTTTGAAACCGGAACACATGTGCTCAAATTTTTCGTAGAAAACATGGCGTTCTTTCGTTTATGTCATACGTTAGTCGTTTAGCCATGGCTCAGTGCTTCTCGTAAGACTGTGCTGCTGGAGAAACCACGCCTGCCACAATCATCTGGTTTCCCAAGAGAGAATCCGAACCATTAAACTCTAAAAAGAATGGAACGATACCTGAAAACTGAATATTGAAGCCAACATGGAGGCTGACAAGTAGGTCAATTTGCAGGTCATCTCAGTCCCCTATGCGATGAAACACCTATTGCGAAAAACGTAGCCTAAATTTCGCATTTTTTTGATAATTTTCTTTTTTATCCTAAGTAGCGGACAATGTCCGTAGGACTGCATATTTGTCAGAATTAACCGTCAGTGAAAAGTAAAGGTTCAATACAACTTTTTTCCACGCGTGTTTTTGACCTACATGGCTGCCCCTGTGTCGGCTTCATTTAATCGTGAGGCCTAGTACTACGAGATATCGTTCCAGTCTTTTTGGAGTTCAATGACTCGAACAGAAAATAGTTGTATCGAGCAGTTTTCAGTGCGCCTTGCCTACCCGCTTACAAAAGGCTTCCTGCACCCCTGACATTAGATGTAGATGAGATCCCAAGTGTCCAAAACCGAACTTCCTTTAAAATATGTCCGTAAGTCAGCTTTGGCATTTCTTACACGATAACATTTTTACAAACCTTACCTTTGCAATTATATTTGTGAGCTCCATTAACTCGGTGTGTTGAGCCAGTTCTAAACAACTCCCGTTGTGAAACGTGAGACGGTTGAGCACATTTCCAATGCTTAACCAACACACTCCCTTAGCCTGAGACTTCGAGGCGACATTATGGTCTTTACAGATTTCCTAAAATTAGCCAAGTGCAGGGAGAAGTGTCGACAGCTTGATGATGGGCACAACACTCGACGCAACATTACAAGCAATTTTTGTGAAAAGGACCCAAATGCCGTCATAAAATAGTAAAACTTAACCCTAAACGTATTCTGACTATATTTCTTTACTACTTACCCTAACTCGAATCCTAATGTTGCTATAGCTGTCTTAAAATTTTACCCTTTGTCTATGTTATTTACGAATTGTTGCTAAGGCGTTCAATATTCTCCCAGTCCAACATTCCGCAGGTACTTTTGCCAGCTCATGTCTTTGCCGGTTGTTTAGTGTGATTAAAAAAAGGTTAACAAAGAGAGTCCGTGATACCTGGGGGCTGTAATTGTACACGTTCTGAGGCAGTTTTCCATCACCCCTACTGCGGAACTACCAAGAACTCTATTTTCACTTGTGTAAATACTTTGATTTTTACCTACCACGTAGAGTTTCACGGCTTGGGGACTTGGACATGGAACCCATCCAAGTCCAAACAGAACTCGTTCAAGATAATCTTTCAGTTTCCCTTCGATAAGCAATTTCTTAATGACTACGGCGGCGGCATCCGTACCAGCAAGAGAAAGAGAATCTAAGAAAATTTTCCTTTCAAGACAAAGAAAAAAGACCAGACCTCAAAACAAAAAAGTATTATTTGAAGGATTATTCATCTTTGTCAATGTGTCGTGGAAATTAACAGGATTTTGGATTTTCCTCCAACCATTTGTCTGATCTGATTCGACTTTTGTTTTTGAATTGGCTTGGCTTACTTAACAGTCGGTTCAAAAGGACTAACAATCGCTTGTGTTATTTTTAGGCTTTCCAGACCCTGACTTCTTGTGTTGCGTCACAGTTTGAGATGAGAACTAAAGTATAAACACTTAATTCTTAGCCAGATTAAGTATCTTACTACTACTTTCCGAAAAACTGAGAGAAAACGAACAACGTTTGGCAGAGCTGACGCGCTCCTATCATACCTGAGCTCAAGATTCTCGCCATCCATGCATTGTTGTGCAACCATCTCCAGGCTCTTTTGATTACATAGACGGAGCGCAGATACCAGTCTGGTGAACATTTGAGCAATTGAAGCATTGAAATCCTTATTCAGTTGTTCTTCAATTGCCGACATATGATTGGCCACCTAAATAACGCACAAAATTGGATTCTCGCTTTCCCGTAAAATTTTGCAGGTATACCGAATTGATTCGATGCCAAGTTTACAATTCGTGACGATGTTTTACTTTGAAAACATTCCTAGTGATTTAGTGGGTTGTGCATTCATCTCAATGTTCAATACCAAGATCTGTCATTCCGGACACTTGTCACCAATCCTCGTATTGTTACCCACGGTCGTGAACAACGACGACCTACCAGTGAACTCCATTTCTAAAACTAGTCCAAGAATATTTCGGCCGAATACTTTTCCCACGGTTTTTGACTATTTTTGAAGCCAAACCAAAAAAGGACTGAAGATTAAAGTCGTGCAAAGGACTAGAACTAATGTACAAAACCGCGAAGAGGACTGAAACTGACCTAAAAATTTCCCTCTATGGGCGGACATCTTGGCTTCACTTTTTGCAAGGCCAAATGACTGGGAGTTAGCATTCCAGTTACCATAAATGGACTTCACTGCGACCTACACAATCCCAGCCATGCAGTCAGCTTAACCCCACGGTAAATTTAAAGTTAAATCGCGTGACATCCAGGTATTTATCTCGCTTTCCCCACACCACCATTGTCTAATGATGTTTTATTCACCATGGAAGAGCAAGACTGCATACACCAGCCAACACAGGTTTATCGATGTAAAGAAGGGAATAAATAAATCTTGTAAAACACAAAAACGACGCAAAACTGGGCGTCCACCTTACCTCAGTACGGATGTTCTTCTGTGCTTCATCTGTTTTCCTAACATCTGATCCGTCATCGTAAACAAACATTAAACCTCCGCGTTTTTCTTCGTCTTTAATATCTTTAATAAATGAAGAAAACACCGGACAATTAACGCCCAAAACTTAATGACACATGATGACCTCAACATTGACTAACCTTTCGCCGATGTTGGGATGGGTTGGTCTTTCTTGACAAGTGTAAACTTTTGTCTATAAGAAGAAGAAATTTTCCCAAATCACCTTTAGAGTTGAGCTGCAACATCACAAAAACCCGGTGAATTTTGGTCAATTTCTTGCAAGCATTCCCTGAAACGCAAGCGTGTACCCTGGTACGCCCACGCACGTCCTGACACGAACATGAACACTCAACCTAGCACACGCACTTCCTGACACGAAGATGTACACTCTGCTAAGTACACCAACACGTACACGCACGTCCTTACATGAACATGTACATTCTACCACGCGAAATGGCAAACACACGCACGCGTTGACACGGACATGCACACTCGGCCACGCACATTCAAAAGTATTGTCGTGTGTCAAACCGGACAAAACGTTTCTCATATGTCAGAAAAGTGTTGTCCAGGTCGACTTAACCACGCACTCCAGGTTTTCTGCTGTAGATCTTTACGTAGAACAGATTAGCTAGCTTATAGGGTTATCCAGAATAAATAAAGACACTTAAATTGCAGCGTGACAAAGGTTCTTAAAGGCTGGTGTTCACTAAGAAAAATTTTCCTCAGGAAAGGCACGGACAGGAAAGTTTCCATTGTCTTGTAAACTCTCGGGCGGAACTAATGACTTTAAGACAAAGAAAGCTTTCCTGTCCGTTCCTCTCCTGAGGCAAATTTTCCTGAGCGGAAACCAGCGTTTAGAGATAGTGGACATCGTGGAGATGGGCCTTATTTCACTCACAGCATGCCATACACCTCTAACACACACACACACACAGACAGATCGTAACCAGTATATGCACCGACACGCACCCCAATCTATTTACACCTAGAAACTCTACCTACCTAGTACGAGCTGCTACAATCTTTCCAGATTGGTATGCGTCGCCAAGTGGAGTAAAGTCATGTTCACTTTCGCTAAAAACTTCATGTATGAGGAAATCCGGACCACTGTCTCTTTTAAGGACGTAGTCTATGAAAGCTGACAATCTGAGAAAGTTTGGGAGGTATTTAGATGTGCCTCGACCCTGGATGAAGCAAAATATGTTGTTTATAAATTATAAAATAACACGACTCCTACGCACGCTCTGATTGGACGAGCCTCATTTTCTCTCAAAGTATAGAGACACAGTTGACGTCATTTTCATTTTGTATTAGAGTACAGAGACATAAATGACGTCATGAAAATTCGAAAAAACTTTCGTTATTTTATAAAAAAATAGAAAATAGCTTTCGTGTCTCTGTACTGTGATAGAAACATGAATGACGCCATTTCAACCAGAAAAATACCCAGTGAAAACACTCGGCTACGCCTCATGTTTTTACTTGGCATTTTTCTGGGTGAAATGACGTCATTCGTGTTTCTATCACAGCACAGGGACACTCAAGCAATTTTCTATTTGTTAAATATCATATTACTAATAAATTAATACCGTATGATTACTAATAAATCTATATCGTATGATCTTATTAATTAGTCATTTTAACGAGGCTAAAATTTGCCAAAAGCTACAAAAACGAAAACTTTTGAGGAAACAACGTTGAGGCGAAGAAGTAGAAGAATAAGAGGAAGAGAAAGAAGGAGAAAAAGACGAAGAACTACCAGAAGAAGGAGAAACGGAAAAAGTGGTAAAAGAAATCAAAAAGACAACACAACTTGTTCGGCTTGCAAAGAAGTCGAGTTAAAGGGAATTTTACACGCTGTACCAAAACATCCTCAGAAACGAATGTTTCCCGTGTAAATACTTTATGAAAGTTGGGAAGACTTTCATTTGGGCAAATCTAATTCCGTACAATTCTGGAAGCAGTAATTTCGCGAACAAGTAGTTTTTGACTGAACCAAAATTAGAAGGAGACTGATATTTTTCATCTGGAAGCTTGAAGATATTCATGGATGGTCGTCTCACCGGTCATCAGAAGGCTGCGGGTTGGTTCTCTGTCAGGGCCTCAGAAATCGCTTTTCTGAGATATGAACTTCACGAACATCCAACGATCATCCAACAAAATTACAATTGCCGCACAGATGGCGACGTAAACTATTGACACTAAGACTCGGGCTAAACCATGTAGTGCGAATTAATTCTCACTTGTCGTTTCTGATGGAATTCATCCACGTAAGGTATGTTGGTCCACCAGAGCTTTCCTTGTTTTAAACGACAGTTCATCAGGTCTAAAACTCTTTTCACACGGCAGTTCAGGTTTCTGCAGTTAATGGTGTAATCCGCCTGACATCTTCCAGCCACAGAAACCTGGTCAGAGACAGGAGGAGACATTGCAGAGGTTAAGCCCTCAAATATTTACGTCTTTAATGCATTTCACGGAAGAACTCAATGGATGACTTGGGACGTAAACAAAAACAAAAACTGTTTCTTTTTAGTCACTGATGGCCTGTTTTCAGTGAGTTATCGTATATTCCTGACAAACCTTGCGTGTTAAACGTGATCTTACCTCGTCCTTTCTGATCTGATAACGCTCCTCGTTATCATTTATTGGCAGATAAAAGTGGTTAACAATGGCTCGTTTGATATTCAAACACCATTCCGGGTCCTCTTTCGACGTGTAGATCTCGTCTTCCACAACATTAGCCTTGAACTTAAATCTTACTGGCATTTCCAAGCATTTTTTAATGTGGTCTTGCACCTCATTCAAAGGTGTTGCCTCTTTCACGTTGTGAAACATCCTGTCGGCGTCCAGAATCTCGCCTTTGATCATGGTTAATGTGATGTTTTCTAACTAAACGGGATAAACATTGCAGACTGTGACAAACATAGCTCAGGGTGTAGGAGGCATATGTTATCGCAAACATGAGGGTTCGGTGTTGTGGAATATTCTTGAGACAATGACCAGCACAGCTTGTACTAACAAATACTTATTAACGGAGAGCAAGGTCCGTACGGGATAATATTTGCCAGAGGTTTTCGTTGAGACCGGGCGACGAAGAAACGAGGTCTCTACGAAAAAACCGATAGCACATACTTTCCAGTACGGAATGAGCAGGCGAGGTGAATAAGAATTTTATTATATGGCTTTTGGTTGAATTTCTTTCCCAATTTCAACCGGGTTTTCGTCGTAGGATGTTGCTGTTTACCTTACCTCGTTATTTATTTGTCTTGCTTTTTGTTTCCACTAGTTAAACATTCATTTGTCGTACTTTTGTGCACTTAGTTTCGAAAAAAAGCAGTCATAGTGTTCCAACACATTTTCTTACTCTGAATTCTTCATTTTAGCTGATCAATTCTACTTAAATTTCATCAAAACCAGTTCGACAATTTTCCCGCCAAAACTCACCGCTCCGGAATGAGACCCCGTTCACACGATGCCGGTACGAAATGAAACCGTAACGAAATTATTACGGTTAGGCCTTGCGTTCACACGGTACCGGTATAAAAAAAGCATGAAACTGTAATGCTAACCGTAACGATTTGAAACCGTAATGTGAAACCGTAATCGTGTGAACAGGTTCGTACAGTGATATTTTGATACCGGTGCAGTTTCGTACCGGTATCGTGTGAACGGGGTCTGAAAAACGTATTGGAGCGGTCAGAACACCAGGACCGGCGACAAAAGGGGTGAGTGAAGGTGAGTGAAGGTGAGTGGGGGATGGGATACCTCCACCCACCGAGTTCGTGTTCCACCCGTCCTCGGCAAATATCGGTTTATAGCCGAGACAAATAACGTGTTTTTGAAAAGTGGCATTAATTGTGAAGTTCAAATTGTAAATTGAATTTAACTCACTCTAACATTTATAACTCACAAGTTAGAGTTAGATACCGAAGAACGGATGCTCTAAGACAGGTAATGGGATGTTGGTGGCACAGTGGTAGTGCACTCTTTCAAGTCTTCTGGGATGACGTCATATTGCAGGCGTTCGGATCCACTATAAGTGAACGCCAAGCTTGTTGAAGAAATCTGCTCACTTAGGAGCAAAGAAGTTAAATAAATAAATCTCTAAAGCCCGATTTCTACCAGGCGGAATTGTCCGCGCGGACGAAATCGTTTTGTTTTATGAACTTTCAAATGGAACAAATTAGAAAAAAACAAAGGGGAAATTCCGCCCGCGCGTAAAATTCCGCCTGGTGGAAATCAAGCGTAGCAAGTTCTGCACATGTAAAGATAGAAATTAATGAAAAAAAATCAACAAAGCAGGCTGAGGTTTCAGTTAGCAGATATACAGTCAATGAATACCAAGAGATATTAGACCTACCCTCATTATGATATAGTTTGATGGAAGATAATCAAGATGAGTTGTAGTAGTGAACCTCAAAGCAAGGTCATTGTCCAAGGCTTCAGGGATTCCATGAACAATGACGCCTTCATAATGGTATGTGTAACGCTTATTCAGCTGATACCCTAGAGACGCAAGATAAAAGGACAATTGTTTGTGAGGATTTTCACTCGTGAAAGTGTCGTGGATCATTAAATTGAACTTTTTGAACTCATTAACAATGCACGAGAAGACAAGGGGAACCTAGACGAGACGATGGTTTGGACTTTGGATATGCGACCTTAACATTCCAAGAACTGTTTATCGAATTTTCCACGAAAATTTGAACTTGTTTGAGAAGCTAAAGAACAGTCTGCCCCTCAAGCTAAACATCTTTGGGTACAGGAGCAGAGTTGTTTTTTACCATGCTTTTTGTTGCCGGATATCTGATGAAAAATTGACTGACCTGTTGCTGCACAATGCTAAGTTAGGTTGTATGTATGAATTAAAGAAATATCTCATTCGTTGCGATTTGACATTTGTGTCCGTCGGCATAATAAAAAAGTAAGAATAATCTTACCTAAACGAATTGCCACTAGAATAAAAAAAAGAAAAGAATAAGTCACTTTAACCAAAAGTATATTCTCGGAACGTGATGTTAAATTCAAAAGATTTCAAGAATGAGTTTGTGTTGGTTTGAGTGCTTGGTTTAAGGTAATTTTCAGTTTACAGTTGAATATCAAATATGTACATTACCTGCTGCGGACTGGCAAAGGAAAAGGACGACAAAGAACTTCATCTTGACGTGCCCTTGGAAAGTAAACTGAACAAGTGCAACGTTCGTCTTTATGCAAGATCGCTGAGCCCTGGAATTTGGACTTCAGACAAGTTGAAAGTCTACCAAAGGTAAGTCAAGGGCAGTGAGGGGGAAATGCATTTCACTAACGACCACTTTTTTCTTGTTTTGATAACCATAAACATGGCCAGGCCGATACTAAATTTTACCGTCTTGGTAACTTTATAAACCTTTTAACTCATACAGTGAAGTTCTTTTATGTAAAGACAAACCCAGATTCATATGGACTAAAAGGAAAGGGGGGGAGGGGGGGAATTGAACAAAAAAATTTTAACCTTGACAAATGTTTTGTCTATTTCCTCGTGAAATATTCAACTTTATATCCAATGACCTGGGCGTCCGTCAGCAAGGCTGGGACCAGTTAACAGTTTAACTAGTTAACCGGTCAAAGAAATGTTGACCAGTCAAAAACGTTTTGACTGGTTTAACTGGTAAAACAGTCAAAAAAAGAAAAAATCGTGTTAAACGATAAAAAAGTATCGTTCTGAATGGTGAAAACTAACAATTCGGGTGTGAAGATCGTCAAAATAGCGTTCTATAAAGGCAAAACCATGATCATGACGTCAGATTTGGAAAACCCTCACCAAAGAGAGAATCTTATAAATGCTTCTATTAAATTTCAGTGAAATATTTGACGTTCTGCGTAATTAATAATTGTTTTTTATTCTTTCTTCTTCATTTTGACTGTTTTAACTGGTTAACTGGTTTTCCTTTGACCAGCTAACCAGTCAAAGGAAAATTTTAACTGGTCCCAGCCCTGTCCGTCAGGCTTGGCAGGGGTGTACCTGCCTCTTTCTCTTGGATCCAACATAAAAAGTCACCATGATTTTTGGATCATTACAGACACTTACAGTGGAACTGAGCAGACTAGTCAATGAGCGTGGGCATTTTGGTGTCGAGAAAGAGCTTGGGTTTTGTTAAGGTGGTGAATTTTCGGAGCTTATTCAGTGAATCAATGGTAGGTGCCTCATTATCCCTATCGTATGTCATGTTCAATAACTTTTTAAAGTTTAATTCTTAATAAAAACCTGAATGAACGCCTCGGGTTACAATTCGCCATAGTTATCACAGAGAAGTATTACAGAATGGTTTCCAGAAATGAATTTTAAAGCGACAGCATCCTGTCTGGATGGAGACAAAAAAATTGGTTTTTTTCACTCAAGAAATGGCTTTACGCCTGAACACATCCATGCACAAACAACGCGCACTATTTTAAAATTCCATTACCAAAGCCCTCAAGTTGACAAGTGTTTTTTATTTTTATTTTATAAACAGTAATACATAAAGGATTCACAAAAATTGCAAGAACAAAGCCCTGGACAAACGAATTCAACATTGTTGAATGCAACATGTTGAACTCGAATATCACCAAGTCAATTCTCTAAAGATATAACTTTTGTCACACCCATAGAAACAAGCACTAAGTACTTACAACGGAGATATTTAAACGTTTCCTAAACCTGCATACACATGATATACAATATCTACCCTATATACAATATTGGTAACGACGCATGGTCTACAGAGTTCGTCACACAAGTATCACGTGGCCATCTCAAGAGGAAATCAGAACCGAGACTTAGTTTGGATATATGATCTTAATTAGCATAAAATTTTGACAACTTTAAACCCGATTTTCTCTTTAAATAAGGATTCGTTTGAGATGTAGTATCATGCACTCGAAAGTCGTGTTTCATCAGATATCCAAACACCTCGAAGTTGGTTAAAAAAATTCGGCTATCACCTCGTTTTTCAACTCGCTTCTTGATGTTTGGATATCTGATGAAACACACCTCGTGTATGATATATTACACAATTATTATGATGATAAAGGATTGGTCTTTAATCCTCAAGCGTAGCTGATATAAGGCAGTACTTGGTTTCAATTTATAAACGAATACTGCGGAGTCGATTTTCATCGGATATCATTTACGTCATCCTTATTAAAATCTTCATCACAATTACGTGATTATAGTCGAAATCTTGTACTGAAACAGACAACGTGACATACAAAACACAGATCTTTTAGACCTTGTATCGGATTTGTGCATTAAATGAGTTGAGTTTATACAAGAAACATCTAAATGATATCTGTTCATCATAAACTAATTCGAACTCAAGATGATAAACCTATAGATCCATAAGACCGATAGATCTTTTCTTTCCATTGTAGTTTACCTTTGTTGCCTTCAAGATCGTTTACAAGCCAGGAATGATAAAAGTTGCATAACAAAGTTCTCTATATTCAGTACTCCAACAAGGAAATGATATCACGTATTTCCGAGCGAGTTAGAAATGCTTGGTCGTTGAAACGATTCAAACACGTGGGCTTGAATCGATAATCGTTTTATAAGCATAGATATTGTAGTTGCCAAAAACCTGCAAAATATCGGCTCACAAACTGTAGGGTGTAAACATACTTGTATCTTGGAACAATTGATAACGAGGCGCTGCAGCTTCAAAAATTGGGGTGTGACCCAAGGCAAAGTTTCATAGAAATTGATTGATGACCAACCGCAATAGAAAATGGGCTCAGTAAGAAAAATACCAACGACACAACCGAAGCATACTAACTGATATGATTTGGATATTTTTCGTGCTGGAACGTTCTTTTGTTGCCATATTTTAGCGTCTTTTTACGAAATGGTTTTCTTGCTGATATTATACTGACTACTCTATTTTTTTTCTCAAAACTGAAGCCTTGTTCCCACAGTAATGTTGAATGATCATGTGGTGTTACCACTGGAGGGAATCAAATTCGTGTGACACAGTCCTTGAGTAGTTTCGCCTATATTTTCGAAGGTCACAGATGGGCTCCCAGATTGGTGGTGGCAGGGAAAGTTCTTTCTACGAAGCAAGGAACGACTGTTTATACGTCTATTATGACATCATTGGAGAGATTCGAGAATTTGTTTCAAAATCCATCTATGTTTATTTTTCAGGAATGTTATCAGTCTAAACATTCCTGGCAGGCGTAGTGCCGCAAGGTCTTATTTTTCCTGGTAAAAAGTTGAAACAGTTCGGCAAGATGTGGTGTATTCTTTCGAACAAAACACAGCGAATTCACATTCTTTATGAATGACTAACTTTAGTTTTTCAATAAAAATGTTTTGGATGATATACATGTAAGTGATACCAATCAACAACCAAGCCCGTTTACAAAAACCACACAAAAGAGTTCTCCTTGGGTACTGTGATATGGCCATTGGCCAAACAGGAAGCACGACGTCCCCGGATACTGAGGGTGAGATAATTAAAAAGATATGTAAAAAAAAGTTTAAAAAAACTAAGTGTATTGGTCTGTATTTGTCTCAAGAATAACCGTCCCTTTTCTGTTCACTATTTGTGTTTGATACATGGAATTCTTCGTTCATTGTAAAAGAAACTGAATTTGGAAGAAGCCAACGAGCAACTTGATATTGACTGATGCCGTACTGTATGAACTTGGTTTTTTTGTAAAACAACAAAACCGAACGGAACTGTGTTTATTGCATTGACTAAGCATTGGTGTTTTCGGTTGTTTTTCCCAAAATCTATAACTTCAACAACATTTTGAGTTTTGTCCATTCCGATTCACACAATTCGAAAAGACATTACAGAGTTTGTGGCATTATCTCAGCTCCGGTTTACGACTGAGAAGATCCTTGAGGCTTGCTTGAACTTTATCCTACCAAAGTTCACTTGGTTACAAACACTTTGCGTTTGCTTAACAAAGCGAAATGAATGCTCCAGTTCCATTCCTGAATCAACCAACACCAATTAAGAGGAAAAACTCACAAAACTGCTAAATAGAGGCTCTACTTCGTCTTATGGCATTGTGTTTCTGTATTTACACATTGCTTAAGCTCATACTATTTCAGAATGATCCAGAGGATAACAGGAGACTCGTATATTACTTATTTTTTCATAAATGATTAAGACTAATTGAACTTCATCATGTGAACCTATACATTTTATAGATAAGGGTGCTCAGCCATTGTTTTTAGTGGTGAAACGTTCTTGATTAACGTAACTTTGGTCTCTCTTCACTTAACTTATTTTGTGCTCCTGCATGCTCTTTGAGCATTTTCATGCATCATAAATCCTTTTTGCTTTCCTCTCCTCGGCATTTCTTGATAACAACAGAAAGGGATCAGTTTGAGTTTACCTGGGAAATGTGTTCCCACCATGGCTAGTGCAGTTTTGCTTGACTTGTAGTCATTTTATTGGTCCGAACTCCGATAAGGGCCATAACTAGACATTTAAGGAAATAAGAAAGGAGGCAGCAATCAAAAATCTGTAAATTCCTCTAGAGTTTAACAGTGTTAACTTCAGTCTTTGTTGCCAACTTGCATCTTCAATACCCAGGTGCAAAACGTCTGAGGTTATGGAGGTGAGACAGCCATTCTCAACAAAAGTCATCTAGATGACCAAGTCCCTGGATTACCTGATGTATCTATTCTTCCAGTTGCATACCCCCAGTACACCTCCAAATGTGGCCTTACCAAGGGCAGCCATCTTCGACAATATCTGTCTACCTTTAGTGGACAACACCATCAGCTTTGGGAATCACTTCCCCAAACCACCAACCTCAAGTGAGTAATTGTGGTATCTGACAAACCATGTCCAATGAGTACCTACTTCAATCAGTAACACAGCACCTCTAAAAGTGAACCAGTTGGGTAGGGGAATCAACTGCCTCCTGTAAGTGATACTTCTTTATCCACAACTACTTGCAGCATGTGACAATCCCTGCCAAGCACCTACCATCCTTCCCAAGTAAAAATTTTTTCTTTGGAACCTCTTGTCAGTAGTTTCCCTCTCAAACTTTTCATCCAGCTTCCCAACAATCACAGTAATTTCTTACAAAGTACTTGAATGTAGTTGTTATCAACATTTTGTTCACAGAAGCTGATTGTTTAGAAAATTCAGTCTTTACAAGTGTTGGGTCAGAAGAGCAGTTTCCAACAATACATTGTCTCCACAGAATTTTGTTCTGGCTAATGCAAGATAATTCTATCAAGCAGGGCAGGGCCACCTGCCTCTTATAGGGCTAAAATACATCTGTTATCAGTCCCAGTCAGTGTTACCCTATAATGGCTGGTCAATTACTAGTATTAAATGCTTCAAGCAAGGTATTGTGTTATATATCACCCAAGGACAGATTTAACCCACCTTGAAGCAAACCCTGCCAATAATTAGTCCACAGGGTACAGGACCATATGTTCGGGAATCCACAGAATGATCCAAATTATCTCCTAACAACCATACATGTCCTTTAGGCACCTACAGGTATTACCATGATAATGAATATACAAACTATAAAAAAGGGGTTCACTCGTAATTTCATGGTTTGGTAAGCTAAATGATCATCATATGCAATGAGTAACTCCCTTGATGGAACAAAATAGTTTTATAGGACCTGATTTAAGTTTTAGAGTGTTTATCTTTAAAGCACTCAGATTTTTCATATTGCACTGTTATCACTATAATATGCTTACTCAATATAAATAATCATTTAGATTTATGAGTACCTTTATTTCTTTCTCTGCATTCAATTTCATGTCTGAAGCAACCAACTCCCCCTCCTTGTGAAGAATTATATTTTATGGTCAATTAAAAAAACTTTGCACACTCAGGAAAAAAACCCCCCATATTAGATAAACATATAACAATTTATTAAACTCAGATAACTAAAATTTAACAAATTAATAAAACCAGACAATGACATCATATTCTCTTACCAAAGCTGTAATTCTCTTACATATTGTGATTCTTGGATCTTTAGGTGAACGTACAATGACAATGTCACTTCTAAAATAATACCAAAGCCAAAAGCAAAGAATGAAAAGGTGATCATGAAAGACAAAATAAAATTACATTGCCAAAAGAAAAGAAAGGTAAAACAACATAATGTCCATGAAAAACATATGTAATAATAAAAAAAAAACCAAAATATTTTGTGGTTATTTATCATGCTTAGATAACAACTTTTTCTCAGTTTATAACAAGTACAAACTTATGGACTTACTTCTTTAAATGTCGTAGTCTGGTTGAAATGTGTTCTGTAAGTACAAGGTCACTGAATGAGTGGGCATTAATGGCTGGTTTCATAGATGGTCCAATGCACTAAAAATTGATCTCATTTTAACATCTTTCCACACTTCACCATTAGTTTTGATATTTGTTAGTAATATTAATTAGTTACTCCTATACTTTGCCCTTTTTTTTTTTTTTTGGTTAACACAAGTAAAATGCAAGAATTTTTAATAATTTATGTATAACATATATAATGGCACCTTAATCACAGAATGATTTAAACATGTAGGACCTGATATCCAGTTTGTTCATTGAAACAACTGTGATCACTGATGATAGCAAGATGGCTAGACAGTACCAGCACTGATAGACCACAAGACAATGTATAATAACCTTGCCTACCTGTAGCCCTCATGTTAGATCCTATTTAAATAAGGCATGGCTTGTATCAAGCCTAGAGAATTAATACCAATATAGGGCAGGATATTCTGTCAATACTGGTGCTGTGATAGTTATCTGGAAATCATTCACATGCTAGACTATCATGTCAAACAAATCTGACAAACTAGTACACATTTGTAGGCAGGTGGCTGGGAAGGTAGGTAGGTGGGTATGTGGTTGGTGAGTGGGGAGATGAGCAGGTCAGTGGACAGACAGGGAGTTAGGAGAGCATTTTACAATAACCACCAAAACCTGAAAATGGTTTGATTGATTGTTGAAGTGCTTTTCAATGCAGGGCAATTGACCATAGTAACAAATATAACAAACATAACTCTTTTTTCGGTACAGTACACAGTATCAATTAGCCTTCCCCAAAGCCTTGTTATTAAAGAAATTCAGAAGAATTTTTGCCCTCAGACTAATTTAGGATGGGTGGATAGATAAAGCCCACAGGTCAAGGATCCAATAAGTTCGCAAACTGCAGAATATTCCTAACAAACAAAATTCAAGGTATCAACTGGAAAAATGTCGAGATGTAAGCTGCAAGACTTAAGTCAACTTACTAATGTCGGCTCGGCAATATACTCTGCAAAGACGTGAATAACACATCCCACTTCCACAATACCTCCTAAGGCAAACAGAACCTTTGACGATACACTTCTGATCATCAAAAATGTTTCAAAATTTCACGAAAGATATTCATTACTTGTCAAGTGTGTGTATCTCAACCAGCCATAACCAAAATGTCGAAATTTTTTTCGGCGGAAATTTTTTTCCGGCAACATTTTTTTCGGGCATGTTGGCGGTGAACTGCTAGAGGGACAACACTCATGGACGTGCAAACTGTCAGGGCTCCGAAACGAAAGAAAAAGCAGAAAAGGTGCCCTAATCCATTATTTATTAAGTGGTTAGAGCAGTGGAGGGATGAAGCAAAGAGCAAAGAGTCGAAGCTACATTTCGTGTACTCAAAGGTAGTGAAACTGTTCGTAAACACTCCGTTGCATTACGCATGATCATACAAATAAGTTAGCTGGAAATTGTTGAACTTGTACGCTCACAGTGATTGCTGTAAAAATGAATACTGTTTATTGAACAGTTTCGAATATCGCCACTTTCCAAGAACTCCTTTTGGCTAAGGTTAGGCCAAAAATAGCTGTACTTTTAAACTTAATTTAATTATGTAAATTTATGTTAATTATTTCTTTCTTTTGTTTTTAAGAATTTTAAGCATTTCAGATTGTCATTTATCATAAAATTGTATAGGCCATCAGTTCATTAAAAAAGTACCCATTACCTTTGGAAAGTGGAAAAGAGGCAATGTTGCTTGATGGGATAGGTAAATATCGACAAGTCAATTTGCAGCTTACTTCATCAAGTACATTAGACATGTGAATAATTGTTTTAGTATTAGTGTTGAGATTTAGGAGAAAAATACTTTGGTTTTTGTAGGTTCTGGGATTGCAAAACGGCTGGATGAAGAGCTAGCTAGACATAGAAGTTACCAATCTGACAATGGTAAGGATCAAGAGATTTACTGTTCTCAAATTGAGATACAAATTAAAGTGTCTGTGTAGTTGCTGAATTTTTTTCACTTACTTTTAGTGTTTCTTTACAGTTGCTTTTGATGATATAAAGAATTAGGGCAATATATATTGTATTCCTTAGCCTTCAAGAGTCAATTTTTGACAGTAAGATTTTGAATTATTCAGGTAGGTGTGATGCAGAAGAAAATTTTATTAGTGAAAGTAACTCCTCAGATATGAGAATTCCTCCTCCAACATCAATGTCAATGTTAACATCATCAAGTACATTTACTAACAACAACTCTAAAGATAATCCTGAACCAAGAGCTAAAAAGGTTAGAAATAACAATAAGGATTCAGATTACCACTGATTTTGGGGTAGTGCTTGTATAACAATTAATCAGGTTTTTTTTGATTTTTAGAAAAAAAAGACATGTCCCATGGAATACGTTCCTAGTTATAGAAGTGGACCTTATGCAATAATTATTACCCTTCATAAAGCAAGTGAGGTACTGGAGGAAGAATATAATTATAGATCTTGTTTAGTCTGAACTTCAATTATATCATATAATATACATATTATATCATATATATATATATATATATATGATATAATATGTATCATATATATATATATATATATTTCATGGGGAATTTTGAAAATTCGTTCTTGGAGACTTGTAGTTATAGACCGTGGGTATGGTGGCGATTTTTGGATGATATATTTATGATATGGCTTCATGGCAAGGAGAGGTTGGATGAATTTTTGTTGGCTTTGAATTCATGTCATGAATCTATCAAATTTACGTGGGAGATTGGTAATGGGAAAATATCTTTTTTAGATGTTATGATTGATTTTAATGGTGGAATTTTCAGTACTGATGTGTATCATAAACCGACGGATACACATCAGTACTTGAATTTTAAATCGTGCCATCCTCAGCATGTTAAAAAAGCTATTCCATATGGTCAGGCGCTGAGATTGAAAAGAATTTGCGATTCAGAAGATGTTTTCAAAAGTAGGGAGAAAGAATTAAAAGGTTTTTTGTGGAAAAGGGGTTATGAGAGGGGTTTTGTTGATAAGCAGATCGGTAGAGTGAACGGTCTTGATCGAGAAGTCTTGCTTAAAGGGACGGGAAAGAGAAATTCAGATAGGTCTGATAGATTGGTTTTGACTTTTGACTTTCATCCTGCACTTCAGGTAGTGCATAATATTCTTCGAGAATTGCAAATTTTGGTTGAATCGGTACCTGTACTTAAAAAGCTTTTGCCGATTGCTCCGAGGTTAAGCTTTAGGAGAGCGAAGAATTTGAAGGATATTTTGGTGAGGGCTAAAATGCAGCCTATGGAGGAGGGGTCCAAGGGAATGTTTTGCTGTGGAAAGGCCAGATGTAAAGTTTGTAAATTTGTTGAAACTGGATCGACCTTTATGGGTAATGTTGAGAAGCGGTCTTTTCATATCAATCATTCCTTTGATTGTGACTCTCAAGGAGTGGTATATTTAATAACATGCAAGAGATGTAGCAAACAATATGTGGGGAGCACAATAACACCATTTAGGTTAAGGTTCAATAACCATAAGAGCTCATTGAGACGATATGAAAGGGGACAAAGGGGAATTTGTGGGGAACACCTGTATGCACATTTTTTTGATAATGAGCATATAGGTATGAAAGATTTATTGGTTAAAATAATTGATGTTACCGACGTTAGGGATCCAACAGCAAGGGAAGGTTTTTGGATTGAAAAATTAAAATGTTATACTCCTCTGGGATTGAATGTAATGGAAGTTTGAAATTTATGTAAATATAAGGAAGAACGATAAGATATATAAGGACTCTAATCTTTAACTGTGAGCTGCTGAAGAAGGGGCCGGTCCCCGAAACGTAAGTTGTGAATTTTTCTTCTTTTTTAATAAAGTTTTTATGTTTATATGACGTTTAAACTTTATGTTGAGCGGGCTCGTGAAGATATTATATATATATATATATATATATATAAATGTATATTGTGATAACAACAAAGACTATAAATAAGTTAACCACTCATTTTGCACCCAAAAAGCTTCAATAAAAGTGAAAACATTTTTGTGAAATGAGTGGTTAACTTATTTATAGTCTCCATTGTTATCACAATATACATTTTTTTTTGTATAATTCTACTTGTGTTAGACAATCAAAACCTTCTCTCTCTCTCTCTCTCTCTCTCTTTCTCTGTCTGTTTGTCTGTGTGTGTGTCTCTCTCTCTATATATATATACACACACACACACACATATACATACATATATATATGTATGTATATATATGCATATGCACATATATACATACATATGTATAAAGTTGAAATAAAGTCAATTTTGATGTTTATACTATATATAAACTTCAAAATTGACTTTGTTAGAAACATACATTTCAGAAGTCAGCCCTTTCATCAGCTCTTTTGGGCTGGTCCCAAAATATATGCTTTTAATAAAGTCAATTTTGAAGTTTTATGTATGGTAATTTTTTTTTAACTTTATCTGGAGTGGACTCTTGAAGCTTATATATATATATATATGAATATTACTAATTATAATTATGAATATAAATAATATGGATAGGTTTTTGTTTATACCTGTCATGTTTCAGAAGAGCAGTTACAAAGGATATATGACAAAGCCAGAGTTACAACAACAAGCTCAACCATTTTCAGACTTTTCATTTGCAATGGTAAATAGTATACTTACTGCATATTTAAAAAGCTATTTAAAAATTTAATTCTTAACTAGTGCATGGACAAAGGCTTCATGGGTTCAAGAAGCCTTTGAAAATAGGTACTGGAGGTACACTTGAGATCTTCATTATTATATCTTCTTAAGGAGAAAGTGTTGTCTAGGGTTCTAAATCTACCTTGACTTAGGGCATGAAATTCTTACTGACATTGTTGCATATACAGCTATAATATTTGCTGTAGTTTTGTTATTTTATTTACCACAAGAATTTTTGAGCAAGTTGCAAAATCTTGTCCAGAGTTTGCTTGATCCCAGTTTCAATGCATTGTCTGTCATTGCTTTAAACTCTAAGTGTAAAAATCAGTTTGAAGCTCATTAATTTTATTACTCCACCTCCTTCAAATCTTCTAGTTTTTTAATGCCATAATGTTTTCAATGTTAATTTTTGATGTAGAACATTTACAATTAATTTTGACATTTTTGCAGGTCATAACTAATCAAAAACATTGCATGGCAAAATTTCTTTCTCTTTCAATTTAACTCAATTTTTGTGTCAGACTATAATTTTCTGCTCTACGGCCAAATGTTTGGAACTTTTAACACTTTTTTTCTTTATTGTGAGCCCAGTAACTGAGAGGAAAGTGATACAACATGATATAATTATTTTTTTACTGACAGTCAGAGGATTTTTCTTTGTTCTTTGTATTGTGCATGAACAAAATACTTCTGTTTTAATGCAGCCTGAACCAGACTCATATTACACTGCATGGTCATCAATGTCAAGTTTGATCAGGAAAGGTTTAGTTGAAAAAACTGGCAATCCAGCTAGGTATGGGTTAAAATATTTGTTGGGGTTTAAAAAAATATTACCTTAATGCATGGCAAATTTCCTGTTTTAAAAATTTTGTTACTGGTAAGAACATTCATTTGATTATTTTTCTTTTACTGCTTATTTCAGATATTATTTGAGTGATTCTGGACATGTCCTTGCTGAAAAATTGTTATCAGCTACTGAAGACCAGACTACCAGGTCTCCAAGTTATCAAGTCCCTCCCATTTCCAGGATTACTGGTACAGATACTTCAAATGCAAAAACACATATTTCAGAGAAAATGGCACCAGATGTGAAACATACTCCAGAATCAAAAACAGATTCAAAAAATTCTCTGTCCTCATACAGGTACAAAACAACTGGGACAGAAGTAAAACTTAAATAATCTGGGTTAGTGTTATCATCTTGTTTTTTATTAGGTGCTGAATCTGTAAAAACATGTTCAAACATTGGTAAAATTATAAAATACCTAAAAGGATGAAAGAATTGCCAATACTGACATTTTTGAGCAAAGGTATTTTCTAATGTTTCACTTGAACAAAGTGCCTTCGCTCAAAATTTCATGCAAAATTTTGTGTGATTACATTCAACATTTTGATGCAAACTATGAAATGGTGAGGTGAAGAGTTGGGATGACCACTCCTCTGTTTCTGCTCACTGACACCCATTTGTGATGCCACCTTACTTAACCTGATCAATTTTACAAAACCTTTACTGATATTTTTTTGATTTTATATTAGTTCCTTTAGGTACTGGTTTGTGAATAGTAATGGTCAATGTGTTGAGAACAAACACCAAGCTTCTGTTATCATTGATGGTATGTCTCAATAAAAAGACTCTTTGAGGATCTAATTAAGCACTATGAAAATCCCAAGATACTTTACATTTAGCATTGTCATCCTTTGGGCAAGATATCAAGATATGATATCAGTTGTATTGCAGCAAGGTGTTGTGTGTGTGAGTATTCTAATGTAAAAGGGTGCAGCAGCTCTAATGTACTTTAATTTGTTTTAATTTAGAGGAAATTTCACTGGGATACTTAATCAAATGTAAACTTGGAGAATTAGAAAAGTCAGGAATGAAATACAGACTAGATAAATCCAGGTAAATTAATTTTTAATTATGTTGTGAATTAGTCTTTTTGAAGAAATTCATACCATGCACCATTTGACATTTACTGGTTGATGTTTTATGTCGAATATTAACTGAACATTAACTATGACATAGACCACATTCATGAATAACCACCAGTTTGGCATTTTTTATATGTGTTTAAAATAGACTTTTGAACCTCATTCTTGTATTAAAATCCTTTGAAATCATAAACACAAGAACAAGACTCAAAAGACTAATTTAAATGCTCATAAAAGAATGTTAACATGGCAGCTACTTATGAGTACAGTCTATTAAACCTTGGTAATGTATTGATTTTCCTATTTAGACAAAGTCAGGATGATTATGTATTTGCATTCTTGGCTGGAAATTCTATCACAAATGGCAATATAACCACTGAGAAAACTGCTGCTAGACAGATAAAATCAAAAGGTAGATACTCTTGAAATTACACATTATTTCAGTATCTATTTACTGAAAAACCTTTGGAGCACTCATATGCTAGAACAGTTGTATTAGAAGACCTAGTCACATGAAAAGACATTTTGTTATGATGTTTGGTGGATCCCTTTGTATAAACTATTATTATGAGTTTTTTCCCTATAACATGATTATCATCAATAAATTACAGTATGATCAATAACATTACCATAATCATAATTATCAGATTGTCATCTTCATTTTCATCATTCACATTCACCATCATGCTCATTATCATTACCTTCACAACATAATACCTTCCTTAATTTTAGGCAGTAGTGAAACCATTAATAGGACATCAGATGATAGTGATGAAGAACCACTGATGAGGCCTCTTTTCCAAAGATTGACCAAAGAACCTGACATTTGCATCACTCATATTGATCCTATTCAAAATACAAAAGTGAGGGTAGGGTTTAAGATTGTATACTGAACTGCAGATTTTAATGTAAGATCAAAATACTGTAATATGAAATAAAATCTATTAATATAATGCTTGTTAAAGTTAAAATTGGTTTGAAAATTTTGAAAAAGTTTTTAACTGAGGTAAAATAACATGAATTTTTCTTGCATCTTTTAGCAGTACCCATTCTGTACTACTACAAAAATTTATGATATGAAACTTTTTCAGTTCTTTTAGCTAATCTTATAAACAAGTTTTCAAAAAAAAAACTGAACTGATTTTGCTGTGTTACAATTATGCTCACAGGAAAGTTCTCCAACCTCCCAGAAAATATGTGCACCAGTTGTGTCATCAGAATCTTCTCCTGATAGAAAAAGACCACCAACTCAAGTAGCTGATCCTGAAATTATATCCATTGAGGGGAACAGTGGATCTGAACCTATGTTAGTGCTGCTGATCCCATTACAATGTACAAAATGCAAAAACTGAATCTTATTGTAAGAGTTCATTTTTAGTCACCATTCTAAGTAATTATTTACTTCTAGGCCAAGCAGAAAGGTGATACCAGAATTTGAATTAAATCCAGGTATTTTGATTTCTCTGGTCTAGTTGCTCTGTGCCCATAACTTGTACAAAGTCCAACAGTTAATAACAATTTAAGTGCATATAAAATTGAGGATTTTGACAAAGGAAATTGCTCTTTTTGCAAGAACTTTCTTGCAATTTTGGATCTGCAAATTCCACAAAAAACAAATGCTTGTACAAAATATTTAACTTCAGCCAAGGCCTAAGACATCTGAGTATTAACTCAATGAAATTTGTTCATTCCACCATTTTTAGGCTCTTTTGAAATTATCTTGTGTGTTGACTTTGCTGAAACTAGTGGAGGGTAAGTCACTGTACCTTACCAAGTGTGAGTGAGAGCTGAGAAAAAGAAAATAGTATACTTTGAAATTCTTCAACACACATTAATGTTGAAGGTTCCTATTTCATTGTGAACTTGTGTTTGTTAAACTAAAAGTTAAAATGCCTTCTTGTTTTCTTCATTGTTCAGAGGCCGAAAAGAAGCAGTGGTAAAAGAGCTTAGAATGAATGGTTAGTGTGTGTAACAATTGTCTGACTGGTTGTAACATTTGTGGCACAACTTTTGGGACCAAGAGAATGCTTGTTATTTTCCAGGGGTTCAGTTTGATATCAGAAAACTCAGTGTGGGAGACTTTTTATGGATTGCACAGGAAAAGACTGCACCAATTCCAGGTAAGCATACAACAGTTATGTTGTGTATGTCGTTTAGCGGTATGATTGAATTATGAGTCAACAGAACCAAAAGTTGCACCTGACAAACAAAATAGTGATGATTATGATGGCCTGAAGGAAGTTGTGAATATTAATGCACAGATGAAACATAATCCAAAAATAAACATCTTGTAAGTAACTCAAGATTTGAGCATAGGAACAAGACAAAAGTATTATCACATTATCTTGTTAATAAGCTCATATCTTGAGTTATTTACAGGATGTTTATTTTTGGATTATGATTTGTCTTATATTTTTTTTTTTCAAATTGTTGGCTGGCAACAGATTAATGTACTGAATTCCATCACATCAGATTATAGTAACTGTAGAATTTAAGAGTCAAAATTTCCATTTTATCATAGGGCAGCTTGTCCTCCCAAAACGACGAGAGCTTGTTCTAGATTATGTTATTGAAAGAAAAAGGATGGATGATTTGTGTAGCAGTATAAAAGATGGAAGGTTTAAAGAACAGAAGGTAACACATTGGGAAATGCAAGTAATAACTTTAATAGTATATTCATTATTTTATGTTCTCTTGTAGTTTCGTTTATCGAACTCTGGCTTGAGACACCCAGTGTATCTTGTGGAGGATTTTGGAACTTCAAACTTATCATTACCAATGCAAACCTTAGAACAGGCAATTGTCAATACTCAGGTATGGTAATAACACACTGTTAATTCAGTGATAAAGCAATTATTTTATCCTCTTATGTAGCTGGTAATTTTGGTTCCTTTCCAAACACTATAAATTGTATTTGCAATACATCTATTAATTCTTCAACAGATTGGCCAAGAATTCTTTGTGAAAAGGACCCATGATATAAAAGAATCTGTTGCATACCTAACACTGATGACAAGATATCTTCAAAACATGTATAATGTATGTATGTATCAACATAGCTGGTCTGACTGGACAGTACTTCAGTGCAGTGATTTAAGTGATTCTGTTTTAAACTTTTATTCTTCTCAGAACAAAACCCTGAAAGCTATAAAGAAAGAGCAGTTGGACCTAGTTGTTTCAGACGAAAACCAGCTGAGCACATTTCTTATGACATTCCAAGAGTTGAGTGATATTTCTTTGAAAAATAGGGTAGGTAATGAGTTCAATTACTTTAGAAGGCTAGGACATTAGTCATTGTAGCCATGTGTCTTTCTGTCAGACTATAGATCCTTTTTATAGTCATGGTAAACTCCCTCAAACCTAATAAATGCCCAGGTGTCTTCCTCTTTGAGGAAAATTCTGGGAGTTGGCAGCAATAAACTTATGAAGGAACACCTAGGCATTAGAAGGGTAGTCAAGTTATGTTTATACCCTTTTGCTGACATTCAGAAGTCTCTCATGAATAAAATGTATTTGCTTATATATTGGATGTATGAGAGCTTGAAAATATTTATCATTATCAATATATAGTGGCTTCTGCTTAGGTCGCACACATGTCGAACTTGCACTTTGGCTTGCCATGGTAGCTCAATAGTTAGAGTGTCTTACTGGTCATCAGAAGGTTGTGGGTTCGATCCCCATCTGGGGCTCAGAAATCGTTTTCCTGAGTATAGGGCTTAACAATCATTCCTCTATCATCTGAAAATGTATTTGCATAAACCAACTATATAAATTGCACAGTGAATCATTAATTTTTTGGAACATAGCATTAACTTCACATTAGAGACTAGCAAAACTGAATAAAAACTCAAAAGGATTAGGCTCAGGAATTGAAATGCTAAAGCTATTGATTGGTAGTGATAAGCTTAAATCTCACTGTTTTTCCCAGGTTTTAACTGTCGGTGAGGCTTTTGGAAAACAACTGTTGCAAATTCCTGGATTGACAGCTGAGAAAGTTGTTCCAATTTTAGAAAGTTATCCAACCTTAAGACAGTAAGTGGTACACATGGAAACTGCTTTGCCGAAAGATTTATGTGATATGTGTTTAATATCCAATTATTTTGGCAAGCCTTTTAGATACATATGAGGAACAAGTGACAGAAAAAGAAAAAGAGGGCCTACTTTCTGAACTCAAGTGTGGAAAAAACCAGAGGTAGGAATGAGTTTTTCTTGTCCAATATTTACCTGTAACACCAATAACGTAGCTAAAATAGCTGTGCTAAATATGTCTATTTTTCAATGCTGTTACAGGAAAATTGGCCCTGCTCTGAGCAAAACAGTTTACAATCTATACTGCACCAAAGGAGCTCTGTCATAGGTACTAGAAGAAAAAAATATGAAGTGCATTTTCCTCAGGCCCTGAAACAAACATCCTGAACTATTTTTAAATTGTTGAACAAATGTAAATTTTGGCAGTAAAATTATATGAAGTATTTAGTAAATAAATGGGGTAGGGGCTAAGCTTTTTCAGACTTAGCATACTTTGATGTGCACTTCTTTAAAAGTTCAAAATCAGTTAATGCAGTCATTTTATTCAGGCTGTATGTATTGTTGTCATTGTTTGACTATTAAATTTTTCAATCCCCATTCCCATGAAGAAAATTTGTCCCTGATGTGTCACATGAAACACTGTACTTCTGCACCTGATACAGTACAACTAGTTTGATGTACAGCTTATCATTCTCAGTGCATCATGTAAGTTATAATTACAATTATTGACATGTATAGATAATTATTTTACATAATATAAATAACAATATAATGAAAAAGGTTTTTTTGCTTAGAACATGGTCCAGAGTTCTGTATTTACTGTACATGGGTAGTAATGCTGATGAAGTTAAGGGCATGCTCAAGGAATATTAGATATTTATACTTGATGGGCAGATGCGAGGGAGAGGGAGAGGGGGAGGGGGAGGAAGCTGCTGTGTAGAGCTGCCAGCCAACTGCTGCGCAAGCAGGGAAAACAGCCATAAATGACTGTTGTTGTTGTTTGTTGTTATACTTGATAGGTTGATTCAAAGGAATGTTAATAAAGTCGAAGGGTACAAGGGTACATTCAAGGAATATTAGGCATTTCCACTCAAAAATTAACCTTCACTTAAACTGCCTGCCCCTGGCTATATCAGCAGTACTTGATATCAGCATGTCCACGTGAATAATACATATTCAAACAAAAACATTCAAATAGCAAACTACAATAAACTTAACATCTTGCCAGAACGGTTGGTTCCCAAGACAGCTGAAACTATTTTAAGATTGATTAGTTCAACATCCTAGCTGCTCAACAGCTCCTTAATAACTTTCAGCAAGTTCAGTACTATGGTCTGCACAAACTACGTACTATTATCTCTACAGTCTTTGCCAGAGTATTTTAAATACGACAAGAATACATCCCAACCCATTTCAAGACATTCAAAATATAAAAATCTGTAGGTTAAAGGTATCCATCGATACCCAATAAACGTTGACACAGGCAACAATAGTGAGTCTGGCACGAAGGCTTTCAAAAATACACGATTAAGTTCAGCAGTGCACTCTTCACATGACTGTCCTTCCACAAAGTTAAAAACGGCGAAAAACCCAACGTAGTCAAGAGGGGTGACCGTGGTCTGGTCCAGCACTACCTTTAGCCAAACTTTAGAAGCCTTCACGTAACGGTCAACTAAATTATACCAAAAGTGCCACGCTGGCGCTGTGGTACAACTATATGTCACCATGTGTCTGGTTCGTTGACTGTCTATGGTTGTATAACCTTGTACAAACCTTTGCGCAATATAATCTGAGGTTGCCATTAAGGATCCAGATATTATGACATTTGTAAGTAAAGGATAGCGTCCGAAGCAGTATTCGTTAGCTCGTCGAAAATAATGAAAAATAAGTCGATGTGAGGTTAAAAGACACGAAACGGAGCGCACCATCTTGAATAATTGCGTCATATTCGAATCCAGTACTACATATTTACTCACGTTCCCCAATCATTCTGGCTGAGAATTCGTTTAAGTTTTTTCTAATTTTGAATGTTGCAGAGGGTGCTTGGCTCGTAACAATTTTTAAAGCTGTCCACTATTATTACTTCCGGGAATTCCTTTAAATGCATCATTGAAATCAGAATAATTTCCTTAGATGCTATCCTGTTAGCCCAAGTCACATTATCCGACTTTTAAATGGAATTTAGGTTAAAAACGTCGGACGAAATTATTTTGGGTATTGGATATGTTTTACAGAAAGCGAATTGTGCCCCGTTGTTGATCAATAAACAAGCTGAATCTGTAATGACAATGGAACGAAATTGCGACTAAACGCGTGCTTAGTACTGGGAACCCATGATAGAGATAACGCCAGAGGACTAAGAACTATTCATGCGCAGTACGTTTCTTCCTCTTTTCTTAATAAACCGCAATTGCACCATCACGTGTAAATTTGGTGAGCTTTTAAACCTTTTTTCCTTCACTTTCATCTCAAAACTCATTGAAAGCTTGTGCAAAATAAGCAGACAGAGTATTCCTCTTTGCGTTCTTCAAAGGTTTGAAACCACAAGGCAATGCAGCTGTTCATAAGAGGTGGCAATTTGAACGTGTTGAACGTCAATGGCGACGAAAATGTTGATCGACTCAAACAACAGATTGCTGTTTTGGAAGGAATTCCCGTCGATGACCAAGTGCTTTTCTTCGGTGGTAAGCCGCTAGAGGGTTGTGGCACATTGGCTGAGAGTGGTATTCAAGATGCATGTACATTGGATGTTGTGGGAAGAGTACTTGGAGGTTTGTTAGAATTTTTATTACAGGACTTTTTGATGGAACAGACTAATTTGCCAGGCTAGTGAACTGATTCTGTCGGCCTTTCAGCCCAATAAAGGGCAGGCACTCCGGATATATTCGAGTATAGTCCCCCACTGCTTCTTCATTCTTTAAAGACACCCAGAAATGTGTGTAAATCATAACCCTAGTCCAAAAGACTGTTTTCCACTAGGTGAATTTCTTTGCATAAAATTACATTTTCTTCTGTGTCACGAGCTTTCAGCTGGAACTAATCATGGATCTCTTCAATTTAATGAAAAGTCAATTCACACAGTAAAACTCAAGTAGTGGAAAATGACCTTAACCTGTCAGTTTATATGCATTTTTGGTGTTTTTAAAGAATGAAAAACAATTGGAGGGAACTGTGCTTGAATTGAATTAATCCAGTGCCCTATTATGCTGAATAAATTCTTTGACAATAGCCAGGGTTAAACTTACCCTTACCCAAAATAATCCCTGAAAGTGGCATAAATAAGGTCACTATTTGTTGGTGAAGATCGTGTAGGTCATCCAAGTTTGTATACTCTTTAGAGGCTGTTGGTGACTGCCATTTTGATGGCCTCGGCAGCAGTCATTTTAAGAGACAAAAGAAGAGGAGTAATCAGAAACAGTCTTTATCTGCCTGACAAATTTGGTGCCAGTTGGTTATTTTCTACTGTTAAGTCTTGAACTGGTAGAAATAATTCAGTAATGGTGAAAAAAAATTGTGAAAGGTTTTCACAAATGTTATGTTGTAAGATTGACAAGATTGTAAGATTGATTTATGTAAGATTGGTTTTCCTTTTTTTACTTCCAGGAAAAGTCCATGGGTCTTTGGCTCGTGCTGGAAAAGTGAAAGGCCAGACACCAAAGGTACGTATTGCATAAAACAGTAATTATATTAGAGGACTAACTTTAGAACGTAGGTTAATTCTGGCAGTTAGAGATTAGTTAGGCCATTGCAGTCTTACATTCCCTGTGTATTGGCACATTTTAAAACTGGTATGTAGTGATATGGTAAAAACACTTCACTGTTCAGTTTCACTTGTCACTAATATATAGTGGAAGAGGGGAAGTACATTCTGGTATATTTAATAGTCCATTTTAATAACGGGTGCAAAAATAATGATTAACATATGTGTGTCCTAACAGAAATGTTATTCAACATCTGTTTTAGGTTGAGAAACAGGAAAAGAAGAAGAAAAAGACTGGTCGAGCTAAGCGTCGCATGCAGTACAACAGACGTTTTGTCAATGTTGTTCAAACATTTGGCAAGAGGAAGGGACCTAACTCTAATGCTCCATGAGCTTTGAAATTTATGTAACAGTTACCACATTGAGTTAATTAAACATCCCTATGACTAGTTACTTCATTGCTGTGTTGTTAAATTTTATAGCAATAGTAGCTTGAAACACTCCCCAGCTTTGACAAAATGACTTTATAAACAAAGTAATCTTCCATGAATATTTGAAGGACTATCAAGACAATAATACATGTTAATGAATGTTGAAGAACTCAGTTACACATTTTATTCAACACAGTTCCTGGTGTTTGGATAGAAGTATAAGCACTCCTAGTTAGCTTCACTCTGCTAGAAGTACAGGAAATTAATAGTACTGACTCGGCAAAACTGATCAGTACTTGATTCTGCAACCAGTCTGTATTTGTATTACTGTGTATGGTCCAAATAACAAGCTTAGCCATGTAATAGTATTTGTAATGTTACAATGATCATAAGCAAAGGCAATGCAAAGTCCTACAACTAAAGGGCCTGGGGGGATACTGGTCAGTGGAAAAATACAGCATAAACCATGAACTAGCTAAAAATAGCTTATTATTTTAGTGTTGCTTGTCAGATTATATCACTGTATAATCCCACTAAATTCTTCAATTCAAAGGGAGAACCAAAAAAATGCTTGAAAACTTAAAAACCTAAATTAAAGTAAGATAAGTCCTGGGTAAATTGTAACATTTTGGACTTTATTTAAAAAATTGTTGGATCAGTTGGTCTGATGGCTTTGAAATATTGTCAAAATACTGTACTACCACTTTACTGGTTCTGAGTTTTCCAGCTGATTATTTCCAGCTATTTCTTCAAATTAACACTGGGATGTTATAATTATACAGTGATTATCAGAAAATTGATTTTAGTGGCCACGTTTTTACTGATGTACAAATTCACACACTTAGTTAAATATTTAATATATCACACTTGATAATATGGTTCAAAATACTTCAGATTACCAGATTTTTTGAAAGTATTTAGGATCTTTGCTGATATAATTATCAGTAAGCAAAAAGCTGGTGTGTAAGATTGTTGCTTGGTGTGTTATATGCTTTCTGTTTATGTTGGGCCACTACATGCAGCCACAGGTATTCCAGAAGTAAACTGGGAATAAAATCAGTCACCTTCAGGTTTCCTTTGTTTCTAACATTTCTATTTTAAGCTGGACAATGGAACATTTACAAATCGTCAAGCCTTTGGCATGAACTCCAGAGACAATAGAACATAACAACTTAAAGTTAACTAATTACATCATTTAATCCATATTCACTGTCATTCACCCGATTCAGCTCAGCACACAGCAATAGCTAGACTTCTCTGGTTCAGACCTGGCTTCAAGAATGACAGCATCTGATGTTTTGCTACCATTCTGTAGAGAAATAAAGACTGTTGGTAAATTTCTATTCCAGTCAGTGTTTAAAATTAACTTCATAATTGATTAAACTGGCACTATTTCAAGGTTACTATGTCTGAAACTTCATACCTGAACATTTTTATCGACATGTCTAAGTATCTGTACACACATTTCTCCAAAGGCCTACATCCAAATTAAGACAAAGATTTAAAACTTGATTGTACATGAAACTCTACTGTGACATGAGAAAAAATCTTACAGTTAATTATACTTACATTTTCAATGTTGATGTTTGAAAAAGCACTTGTTTCAAAAAAGGGAATCCCATATTTATCTGACAACTGAAAAGTAGCAGAGAGGTCAGCTAGTACAAAGTTTGTTCCAGAAATAGTTTGACTTAAGAGGGAAACCATGAGTGATTTCCACTTATGGTGAATTTTAAATTATTCAAAAACCAAGATTTTGTAATTTATTGGACGGACCTGAACTCCTTCTTTATAAGAAACTTTTCGGTTGTTCTCCACAACATCACATTTGTTTCCTACTATAAGTGTCTTTACATCTTTACCAGCATGCTAAGAATAAAATTCCAATAAAACTTCAGCAGTATTCAAAAGTAAAGCAGACTAATGAGATATAACTGGCAGAAGGGCTTCATTCCTATGGTCAAAAAACCCATTTAATTAACTTGCATTTGCATTCAATGTGATACACAATCAGGTAATGAGTTGAACAAGAAGAAAGTTTGGTGCTCAACCCGTTAAATCCACCTGGGCAAAAGTAAAATTGGAAAAAGCTAATTTGGGGGTTGATGAGTTAAGTGAGGCAGGTCTTAATCTTTAACGCCACATATAAAGCATATCTTGTTGGTAATATTATCAGGGTTCAGACAGAGTAAATTATCTGGAATTAGCTTAAGTAAATTACAAAAGGTTAATTTCAGGGTTAATGGTTTCAATGAGGTCTGAAAATTTAGGACATACCTTTTACAAAAATCAAAGGAATTCAGTGATTCAAAGAATTCTCACAATGTGAGGATATCCCCCATAATAAAGCCTGGCTCTATCTTCCTAATGGTGTCACCCCTAATCTTAGAAAATTTCAGTTCAAGCTATAGCTAAAAAAATGGCAAGTAAGCAGCTGGACCAAGCCTGGCCTGATTGCTTCTGATATCCAAATGAAGTTCACAATAACATTACTTAATCTGTACCTCTTCAACATAATTTATCCATTTTTGTATGTTCTCAAAAGTTTTTCTTCTTGTTATATCATAAACCAACATTATCCCCTAGATGAATGTATTGCAGTGCACAGAGTTGAAAAATTAGAACACATAAAATCTTGCTTCCAGATGACAAGACATGTAGGTCTGAACCAGCTTAGTACCTGTGCTCGTCTGTAATATTGTGTTGTGATTGTCTCATATCTTTCCTGCCCAGCTGTGTCCCTATAAAAAGAGCTCATGTCACATGATGTCAAAGGTTAAATTGTACATTCTATCAATCCCTGTCACTTTACAAAATGATTCAGTTACACTCAAGTTTTTATTATAACTTATAAGTTTATATAAAAATAGTTTTTATTTTAACTCCATTCAATGCATTAAAAACATACACACATCTATACTTAAAAGATGACTCCCTAACATTTTTTTATAAATTCAAATCTCAAAAAATTATGAGACATGCTGGGAATTAGTTTTCAAAAGAACACACTCACTTAATTACTTTCACGTGTGAGGTTTCAACGATAGTGATTCAAGTCCTTAATTGTTCACTTTTAATGGGATGAGTGAATTAAGTACATTCTCGTCATACTCAAATCTTGACAGCTGTTTTACTCAGGTTAAAACGTGTTTCACTTTCTTTAACTAAGTTCCCAGAATAAGTTTTGTAACGAAAGTATCCCGGTTTTACAATTTGACTTTTTTCAAGCTTTACAAATCCCAACTGAAGATATTTTGACCTCAACTACGGATTATTATTGACTTGCAACTCAAACTAAAATACTTTAAAAATCAGGATGTGACTCCAGTACGGTCTAACTATCCATGTAAACAAAACGATCACCACTGAAGTTTACAGCACAACGTCACTTTGAAGTTTATTATTTTGAGTATTATACGTATCTGAAAGTACTACATCGACTGATTAATATTCGAATGCATCCTACCACGTTAAAGCATAGTAACAGATGTATTAAGCGTTATTAAAGAGTTCGTAGTGAGCGAATTACTGGGTATTTCAGTTAAATAAACTTGATAGGAACACAGCACACACACGGATGCGCGATTTCTACAAGTAGAATTCAATAAATATAAACATTGAGCTTGTCGTGCGGATATCACATGTTTTGCATATATGAAAAACGCTATCGATCGTTATTTTCCCAGTTATCCCAAGCCTACGAAAATATCATGTAATATTTTATATATTTTATACTTAGTGTACATCAAGGTTATTAAGTTGTCTGAATCTTTACATAATTGTATGATTTCGTCTTCCCAAAACAAACTTCACTCTCGTACTCAACTAATATGGGCAATTTGTAGAGATCAACCAAAATGTCTTACCACATTTGAATACGTATCCTTTTCCCTTCCACGTCAAAAGTCCTCATTTTAAAATCAATCCCTAAATAAAAGCGATGACAAAGGAATGATAACTTATAAACGTACGATCGGTACGAATGAGAACTATACGAAAGCTACTTTGCGTTACCTATCGTAGAAAGATGCGAAGTCTTGAATTCGTCATTGGCAAACCGACAAAGAATACAAGTTTTGCCAACTGCTGCATCGCCAATTAGTAAGACTTTGAAGAGATGGTCATAATTCTTCGCCATTTCTTTCAGAACTTTGGCAAACGGCCGGATGTTGGGTGAAATGCCTACGATTTACGAAGGCCGTAGATTTACGTAAATATTTAACTGGTCACTTGGATGGCTTTACCCTACGCGCCAAATCCCGTTGTAAGGGTCAATTGATGCTTTGGCGCCATTTTTGAAATTTACAGGTAGGGGCAATATGGCCCCATGTGCCTTTGTAACTTGTCACTGACCCGGTTTACATAAAATGACCTCTGGATACACGGAAGTGTATTAAAAGTGTGTTTTATTTATAAAACTTCATTGTATTGCACCAAGGTTTCAAGCAAGCGGGGGGTGATCATTTGTAAGGGGTGATTACAAGTGATGGAAACTCATCAGTTACTGGGTCTTTATTAGAGGAAACACAGTATACTAATTGGAGACTGTTGTGATGTACTTCTAGAAATTATTATGTTTTTAGATCATGGTGACTACTTCTAAAAATTTGGGGTACCTCCCATTAGCCAAACCAGTGAGACAAACAGGTAGATGGAAAGGTAGACAAACTAACTGACAGACAAAACTTCAGTACTGGACAACATATCTGTATACAGCATACTGTGCAGTTTTCAGAAATTTTATTTTGGACTTGTCCATTTTAATCATATACTGCACTCGACTTTCTATTTTACCATGGTCAAGACAAAATAGACAGCCCACTGTGTGAGTTCAATCTAGCTTGTTTCTTTTGTTGCATTTAACAGATCAGTTGCTTTTTCCAAGACTAAAGACAAGAGTCTTCATGGGTAAACACTTGCCCATCAAGATGAGATTAATACATCTTTGAATTCATACACACTTTGCTTTCAATGTTAAGCATCAGCCAATGACAAGATGCACATGAGAGATCCACAATGTACCCCCTCCCAATCATTCCGTGTACTGTTGTGCCATAAACTGGTGCCAATGAACTTATATTTCATTTCATGTTACCCTATCTGTTTGATATGAAGAAGCCTCCACATGGAAGAATGTTTCAAAACTCAGTTCAAATTCTTTTTAGAACAGAGAGATTTATAAAACCTATGGTTATCTGAAAAGGTTCGTGATAAAATTGTCAACAATGAGTCACGAATAAAGTTGTCAACAATGAAGATTCCAACGTCAGGTTTGTGTTGGTTATGGACATCTTACCCAGATCTAATCTAACCATGAAAACTTATTATCATTCACCAAAAACAGAATATACAATCTGCTTTTTAGCTCCAATTAAATCTTGAATGACACAGGCACACAGTGTGTAATGTCCTGAATCTTTTATTTCAATTAAAGTGAAAAATTAAATTTAAACTGCAGAATGGAGTTAAAGACTTCATTCACTTATTAACACCTGGATCTGGGGGTTAAAGAAGCCAGTGATTGTTCTCTTCGGGTTTTCATCTAGAGTTGTATTTTCTTGGAATAAAATCCGCTGAGAAAACTTTGGCGATAGTCAACAAGAACAATATCGAAAATTGTTTTTCGTTAATTTTATTGATACCTTCCAAAATATTATCCGTGAAATACCTCCGTGATTGTAGCACACGCTGGAACAGTCTGGGGACGAATCAGATGTTCAGTTGCAAACTTCGAATATTTCCGGGAAAAGGTTTTGTACTCCTAAGTGGCTACGAATGGATATTTACAAACAAGCATAATATTAACATGATGGCTAACGTTGCATGAATCTTTCTAGCAACAGTTTAGCTAATTGCGACTCGCAGCAAAGATGGCGTCAACCAAGCGTCAGTCAAGGAAATCCTTCTACATTCAGGTGAATTGTGAATCTAAATTTCTTCAGATTCGTAATGTAGGGTTGGCACAGCTACTTTAGATTCAAATAAAACACTTATCCTACTGAATTGGCTGCGTTAGGAATGGTATTTTATCAGTTACATAATTAATAGTTAATAAGTCGTGCAAGGGTAGATAAAATAACTGAATAAAAAAATGAATAAATAAATGAATGAATAGAAAACTAAATAAATGAATAAGTATCTGAATAAACAAACATAAATAAATGACCTCAGGGACTGTTCTGGAGAACATAAGCTATTATTTTTATTACAAATTAACGAAATTGTGCTTCTGGAGATGTGGATGCTGATTTATTGGTTCAGGTCTGGGACAAAAGCACAATTATTTGATGGAACGACTAAGGTTCTGTCTGTCTATCTGTCTGTCTGTCTACTAGCTACACAAATAAAAATTACTCTGTAGGCCTGTTAGCTTATGATTTTTGACTTACCCATCAAAAAAATGACACTAAAATGGGATCACACTCAACCTACAATTTTACCTACAGTATGTCCTCAGATTTCCTCATTTTTTCAGGTTGGTCAACAGGTACTGATCTTGGATGTTCATATTTCTCCACATGCTGCTAATAATTCTTTAATAAGTGGGAAGAAACAAGCACCTAAAAGATCATACGACTGGTTTAAGAAAAGTCATTTGCTGGTAGGAGTTATATACTTAGAATACTCTTTTATTTTTCTATTTTATTTTTCTATAATTTTTATCAAAATAAACCTAGAGTGCATTGGTTGAATTATGTGTTGCATTTTTAATTGATATGACATATAGAGCTTTGGTCCTTAATGGTTCGAGTTGATTAGGACTCATTTTGTTATTGGATTTTTCATTTCATAGGAACTACTGAAGAGTCTAGAGAGAGTTGTAGCTGCCAGAGTTTATTCAAATAGGCCTGTTACCAGGGCAACACGTGAATATATAGCAAATCTTAGAGACATTACCAGTGAGGATTTAATTCCTTGTTACTTGCTTTTAAATTTAGGTTAATAAAAGCTTAATTAAAAATCCTGTTTCTATAGGGCTAATTATCAGTATTTTACTTCAGCATATTCCAGATGTCAAGGAGCAATTTCTTGTATCAACAGGTTTCTATTATTTTGACCTGGCTAATGCCAGAAGATTTTAGTTGCTAAGGAGATATACATGTATAAGGGCAGGAAATAGTAAACAGAATGTTAAACTCATTAATGTATGTAAGCAATGTTTTTTGTCTGTGTTTTTGTTTTGTTGTTTTTTTTAAATATCAAGAAACAGTAAGTTGGGCTGAAACTTACTGTTGAATAGGATGAAAAAGAATATAAATAGAACCTAGTCTGTAAGAAGAACCTACTTTATGAATGAGAAGGATAAGACATTCACATTGTCTTCTACATGAAGAAATTATATGATCAGTCTTTTTGTCTTGTAAATTAGCAGGCACCCTTCAGTGGGTCACTAGTTGCTACTGCACAGCTGACTAAAATCATCAGATGGCAATAGCTAGAATGAAATTCCACAGAACACCTTGCTCCTAATGGCTAATTACATAATAACTAACATTATATGAGACTGAGACTGTATAATTATTGTTTACAGGCTTCTGTTTTATCTTTAGCACAGAACTTAAAAATCCAATATAGTTTCAAAAAAAGATCTGTAACTCTTCAACAATTTGCCCTTCTGAAAAAGGAAAAGGTAATCCAAGGTAGAACCGTTAGTATAGTTGCAGGTTTCACCAAACAATTACATTGTGCATACCATTCATATTATGGCTCCCCCCATAACCATGTGTACACCCATTATTCTATACCTAAATGGTTAAGAGATCACAGTCACCATCATTCTGTTCTTCCCTCCCCCCTCAAGTATCTGTAGCACAGATTATAGCCCACCCAAAAACTGCAGTATTACTCCCAACAAATTTTGGAAACATACAGTATTATAATTATTAGTTCTTCATGTATACAATTCATATTTCATTAAAGATTTACCACCTAAATGGGAAAACAAGGATGAAGGATAAAAGTATGTCTTCTTATGGTTTGTTTAACCAGTCAAATAGTGCTTCTTTTTTAACTGTTAAATCAAATTCCATCCGCTTATGAACATTTTTGGCAGTTGAATAATACATGATCAATTACTATCAAATCATTTCATAAAACATACCAGTATTTGTATGATCTTGCGACAAACAGTGTATACTTATTAACTTTTTTCAATACCAAATCCTTGTCTAGTAAACTATGACAGCCTTTCATTTTTTCATGAAAAGCTGGTAGCAACAGTTAAACAACTTGTAACTGGGTCAAAGCAGCCATTGACTAGTCTACCACTTCATGAGGTAAACCATTAGCTTTGCATCATTTCTTTCTTTTCATTTCAATGGTTGGCATGACTTGTTATGATTTTGCCTAAGTTATTATAGCTATCAAACAAACCAACTTTTGCATGCTTAGTTGGACTGGTTTTAGTCCTAAAAATTATTCTTGTGGGATTTGCCTTTTTTCCCTTTTGATGTACTTTGTGGCCAGACCTCTATTGTTAGTAACCACAACAGTTTGTCACCAATAGCTAAACATGGAGTGATCCTTTTTCAGAGTACCAAAGACCAAGAAATGCCAGTGAAAAATGACACATCCAGCAATTATTTTGCCAAACCAACTGACACCTTGATAACATCAGCTGTGAAGAGAAAAAAGACTAGCTTAAAAAAAATGTAATTATTATCTTGTTTTGTTTAAAAAAAACAAAACAAAACTAACTCTACATTTTGCTGAATATTGTTTAAATAGCGCTTTCCTGTGTTTGAATTTTCCAGTTTAACTGGTACAGTGTAGGAGACCAGCCTGGCTTCAAAAAGGAATATCAATATTCCTTTTCCAATTTTTTTCTTTTTTTCATATCAATGCAGGGCAAAAAAATCCAAAAAAGCTATGCTGAAATTATCCAATGAATCATTAGCAATACCACCATCATCCTTTCAAGAACAAAATGGCAATAATGCAGGGTTACCCAGCTGCCATACTGATACTGAATCCATGTTCAGTATGAGTAATTCCAGTGAAGTAAACTCTGAACAGAAGATGCAGAAGACTTTCATAGACCTTGAGGAAGAACCTAAAGGACTTCAGGATGTTAGGTAAGGAAAATTTGGTTACTAGTGATGCAGATAATACAAATTTGATAGTGATGCACAGTTTTTGCCATCATAATAAAATATGAGTTAACTTTTCATCCCAAATGTTGCCTCTGTAGAATTTTATTCTTGATAATAGAAAATTTTAATCATCTGAATGAGACTTCTCAGGGCTAATGGTGAGCACAGTGTTATTATTATTATTATTGGAGCTTTCTGAGATGTTTTTTATCTTTTTTTATTAGGAGAGTGGAAGATTTACAAAATGACCATTTGAAGTTTTTAATTAATAAAATGGAAGAATATCTGAGATCTATTTTCCGTGGAGAGGTTAGCGTTGAATAAACTTATTTATAAATGCAGACAATAAGCTGGGCAGCCTTGCAGTTACTTTGGGTTTACCGTGATCTGTTTAGTAGTATATTACTGTGAATATTTCCAGAAAAAATTCTCAGAAACTGGGTGTGCACTTACCACATACCTCATTTCTTTTAACTACACATAAAAATGATCATAACATTTTGTCCTAGGTTTATTGTAGAAGGCATGAAGAGTACAAAAACGGTGGAAAATCTAGAGGTATCTTTAGCCATTGCTTAATGTACCATTCACTGTTATTCCTGTTAGCAGTTATCTCAATTTAACTGCACAAAAAACATGAGGGTTCTGATCAGGCAAAATACAGCTGATACAGCTACAATTTTATGGCAAAAAAGTGTTATAAAATGAAAGACTTTGAAAGGGTTGCTTTTATCTTATTCACCTAACCTGACTGAGTATCTTTTTCTAGACAACTTAAATTTTCAGGTTGGAATGGCACATTTTAGTGAAGACCAACATGACTGTATAATGGATGCTTTAGTAGCCATGTTTTGTTATAAACATGTCAAGGTAAATAAACCTTGAACTCAGCTTTAATCTTAAATTATTACAATCTAGAAGATGTACAGATTACTTAAACACCAACTTTTCATCTTCATTCTACTTTCATTCCTTCTATCTAGTTTGTTGCCTTGTTTCATTCTTTCTTTCCCTGTTTGCTCCCCTCTTCCTTCCTTTTTTCTTTCTTTCTTTCCTTCCTCTCTTCTTCCTTTCATTCTTCCTTTATTTCTATCATTCTTACTCCCTTTCTTTCTTTTTTTCTATCATTTTCTCTTATTTCTTCCTTTCTTTCATTTCTTTTCCTGCAGTACCTTGATTATGTCACAAAGGTGATGCTTCCAGAAGCTCTCATTAAACTTTATCAGGATATCCATAAAACAACTTTTGACCAGGTTTGTAACTCCCAGTAATTCATTTGGTCTATGCAAGTCTTATGCATGGCTTACTATTCAACATTCCAGTCCTTTCAATTAAACCATTTCTATTTCAAATTGATTAATATCACTCATATGTTCCTTCTTTAGGCAGAAGAATGCTTGCTCAATGACACAGTATTTTAACTGCACAAAAACATAGAAAGATTTATGGTCCAAGAAGTTCATTCAGCATTTGTCTATGAGTTACTGTACGTAATGTAAAAAATTAAAATTAATATTTAGTTTCAAAACCAAGAAAATATCCATGTATACTGTAAGATGAGTTCTGCTAAAGGATGTACATGTATCAGAGTTGCATAGTATTTAATTGACAGAGATATACATGAGTTATGATTGTGACATTGTTATTTTGAGCAGAATTCTATTTGGTATAAACCAATTTAGGATAATTTTGATTGTAAAAAACAAGATTGCACAAAAGTTCCAAGGATATGATATCAAACACTTGTATGAAGATATCAGTACCATATACTGGTAATGTTTATTAATTTTACAGACAGTTGTTTATTGATTTAATCCCTGGATACTTGCATTAGTTAATATTATGAGTGAGTTTTCAATCATTCTACAATGAGTTACACTCTCAAGGCTTATATTTTACATCATGTAACTGCTTTTGAATATTTTCTACCCACCACAAAAATGCAAACATGAGTGAAGATTCTTTTCCTTTTTCTTCATCATAAAGAAATGTTTGCATTTCAGAAACTGGAAGGTAAAATAACTCAATCTGTTCTCCTTCATTTAAATTTCCTCCACCTGCACAAGGTACCAACATATCGTCTGTTACCTCTGCATAGAACAAAGTTTGTTTGTTGCTCGCATGGCCAACTTCACCTCTCCATGACGTAACTCGATGAAGTTTCTCTAGTGGAATATCGTATCCACATTCTTCTAGGAGCTCCTCTCTGGCCACCTGACTCAAAGTGGTTTGTTTGTCAACAATGCCAGCACACAGCTCATATGAAATGCCACATGCATGAGGAACACTGTAAGGAATGCTACTGTCCACTTTTTGTACATTATCCACAAGTAACTTGTCAGTTGGATTGTTTTGCTCTCTGTTGATTGTCATATACAGGGCTTAAAGAATAAAAATAGAGAAAAGGGAACAGTTTTGATGGTAGTAAACCCCCCACTTCCATCAAAGCAAGCATTGTGAAAGAAAAATGATTTTAAATTTTGACTTTTGATTTGAGTCCACCTGATGAATTGTTAAAGCATGCAATGTGTAACCTTGAGGGGAACTTGGGAATGAATTCCTAACACTCTTTGTAAAGGCCAACATTTTTCATCTGGTGCTGCACAAAAAGCACAAGGTTGACAACTAAGAACAAATGCCTAGTTAAGATTCTAATGGCATGGGGTTAGGTTCTATAACAGGCATCAGGCAGAGGGTGAGGAACCAATATGCAGCAAAGAGTGGCCTTTGATTCCAAAGGGTTAAACATATCAACTTATTACCTGGACGAAACTGCTTTACCAGGACAAAAGCTTCTCTAGTGGTATTATAGACAAGAATGTACACACTGAATATAGAAATATTGGAAAAGAAATGGAATTAATAACTGAGGGTTTGAATGTAATTTTTGCAGTTGTTCTTTAGCAAATGAACAATTATATATTATATGCATTTATACAACATGTGGGAGTTTAAGACTTAAAATTTTGTGAAAGAATGAATGGTTTAGATATTCTAAATAAAACTTATTTCATACGTACCAGTATAAATAGTGTTTTATAATTGTGTACTTATAATTAAGATACAGTAATATGCAAATAATATTACCCATCATGTACTCTGATGTAATCCCACGTACGTTCTACACCATTCTTTGAACAAAAATATCAAAGTTTTATCAAATTTTAACATAATCATAAATAACATAATTATAATTATTTTATAAACACTTTTTACGGAAAAATAAATCGCAGAACTTTACAAGACATTTTTAGAGCCACTGATGATTTTGAATCCGCGTGACACCAAAATATCGTCTACCTGTTTAAAAATGACCCTGGCGGGTTGAATGTATGGTGAATTAGTACACGGAATTACTTTCATTTCTGATATTTCTAGGTTGTCCATTGTAACTATGGTTCTGTCCGCCATTTTTAAAAGTGCTCGGAAGGTTGTCGGGTGTCGGAATTTCTTGTAAAATTTTTTGACTACAGCGACAATCAGACTGACGGTTTGATTATATGAGGGTAAAAATGATTGCTATATTATATTTTAAATGGTTTTGAGTAGCAAATGAATCCCAAAAAGGGTGATAAACAAGCTGTATCTTATTCTACTTGTATCTACAGACAAGTTGTGTATCTTCGGAATCTACCGTACGGTCATCGTTCATGTGTGTTCAGTGGATCAGTGACAGGAAGGCTGTCATGGAAGATGTGCCATTGAACTACTATGTAGACTGCCACGCTCATTTATCAGCAGAAGAGTTTAAAAATGTGAGTTGTATATATTATATTGACAAAGGAATAAGTTATTATAGTATGAAAAAAACTGGCCATTTAAAAGCTAAAAAATTCTTTCAAAAATTAAATAAAGAATTATTACTCATAATTTGTCTGTTGATAATTTATTATTTTACTTTTAATTTTTTTTTTTTTTTCAGGATATTGATAAAGTGCTTAAAAATGCAGAAAAGGTAAATCAAATTAACATTTACTTTTTGTCTTGATATTGTAATACCTTTATAGCAATCAAGGGATGTCTTTTCCTATCAGATCTCCACTTACAGCTTGGGACCCCATTGAGTAAAATTGTGGTTGGATACTTGCTGTTTTACCATTTTTTACTTTGGTAACATTACTTTGGTGATATTATGGTAAAACAGAACCAGGTAATATGACTTTGGATAATGTATGGACAGGAAATATCAATTGAATTTATTTAGGGCTTTTAATAAGGTTTGAAGCAGGTGTTTGCCCATACTAAATTAGGCATCTGTGTCAATCAAAGGAGCCTTAAGGCCTCTTTCTAAGGGAGATCTATGGGTATGCCCCCAGAAAGTTTTGAAACCTAGATGCTGAAAAATGCAATTTCCAACATTCTGGGCATTAAATTTGGTTAACTCAATGATAAATGTTTATTAACAAAAGCAATGTAACTGCCAGCTTCCTCAGCTCCAGCAGTAGCTGGTTTCTAATGAAGCCCCTGTATCTTCAATTCTCTCCCATTTTGATAGGTCTTTTGTTTTGTTCTGGCTTATGCCAGATATATTGTTAAGGCAGAGATCTCTAGGTAAGAAAGAGTTCATTTTAAAGCTATTTAATTTTCTTTTGGAAAATACTGTAGGTTGGTGTCAGAGCAGTTTTGGCTGTTACTGAATTTAAGAGTGAATTTCAGAAAATTATTGATTTATCAGAAAGGTAAAACATCTCGTATGTTGACACATTTATTCACCCTGGAGATTTGGCTATTACAAATGTCCAATCTTAAATTGTAAAAAAGGAAATTTAAAGAGTAGTACTAAAATTATAATAACTCAATATTTATAATTATATTTTTTCCAAAGCTTTTTCAGTTGGCCATTGTTTTTCAGGTTCCCTAATCTTGTAGTTCCATGTGTTGGTATTCATCCTGTACAGGGTGATCCACACCAGAAACAACGACCAGCAAATGTTGGGGTTAGTATTTGCTTTAGTTTGGAATCTTAAACTGGTAGTAGGGCTCCAGAATGCTAAATGTTTTGTAAATTTTTTGTGATTCAGTGGGTTAACAATTACAAAAACACTTGATCATAATATTTGACTACCCATCATTAGATGTAATTTTCAACTGATTTTTTTCCAAGTTTATTTGATCATTTTAAGATATAATGGACAAATATGGAATCTAATCACATCATCAGAACATAGTGTCAACCCTAAGTTTCATGCATCAAGGATTTTTTTCTATAAATATTTAGTTTTTTTATTATATTATCATTTTGACATAAAGAGACATGTCTGCGTAGAGACAAGTTATGCACAGCCTCTGGGATTAGTACTGAAATGTTTATCAATTTTTCGTTTATACAAATTTTTTTTATCTGTGGAACAGGATCTTGATGGTGTTGAGGAGTTTATCAGGATGCACAAGGACAAACTCGTGGCCATTGGAGAGGTAATGTCGAAAGGAAAGGCTGCAAAAGTGTTACGACCATGGGTGATCAGATGATACCTGCAGAACTACTGACAGTCAAAGTTTGATGTTTACCTGCAGGTTGGCTTGGATTTAACTCCCCGATATTTTGATACAGCTTCAAAGGAGTCTCAAAGACAAGGTCAATATCTTGTGTTTGCCAAACAGGTGAATCAACAATGCAGCCTCAGTTTACTATTATAATAGAACTCTTTCAATGATTGTTTAACCATTCTGTGGATTTTTTTATGGTTAAAATTGGTGACATGTTGATCCACATAGTACATCCTCCATTTCTTTCTTTTGCAACTTTGCCTGGACAAAAGTCACTGGCAAACTCTTCTGTTCTGTACTGATATATCCTTTGATTAATAAGGCATGTTTGTGACTTACTTTTATTAGATTGAGTTAGCCAAAGAACTAGACCTTCCACTGTGAGTACTGACAAATGATTTCATGAATAGATTTAAATTACAATGTGCTGTGTTATGCATTGATTCCACTATGCTGCAAATATACTTGCATACAGGAGGGGTCCACTGTGCTAGGAATGGAGTTAGGTGGGTTAGGGTTAGGGTTAGGTGAGTCAGGGTTATGCGAGTCAGGGTTATGCGAGTCAGGGTTACGCGAGTCAGGGTTACGCGAGTCAGGGTTATGCGAGTCAGGGTTACGCGAGTCAGGGTTACGCGAGTCAGGGTTACGCGAGTCAGGGTTATGCGAGTTAGGGTTAGGTGAGTTTGGGTGAAATGGGTTAGAATTAGGTGAGTTGGGGTTAAGTGAGTTGACCCATGATTGCCCAATTAATCCAGGTTCACTGCTAAACTGCTCTTGACCCTTGAATATTGAATTGTTATTTATTGCTGTTTGGCTAACTTTCTTTTTTTTCCAAACCAGTGAAAGATATTGCAAACAATTTCAGAAGAATTACTTTACAGACCAACTCCTATTTGAATTTTTCCTAGCAATGTTCATTCACGGTCAGCAGGCAGGCCAACCATCAACTTTCTAAAGGACCATGGTGCAACAAGGGTCCTTCTCCATGCATTTGATGGTAAACCATCCGTGGCTATGCAAGGTGTTGAGGCTGGCTTCTATTTTTCATTTCCTCCAAGTATAGTGAGATCTGACCAGGTAAAACTGAATTTTTGTACGTAGTGAAACATTAACATGAGTGGCAGTTCAGTTACGTAATTCTATATATACGAATATATTTAACAAATAGAACGTAGCTTTTGTGTCTCTGTGCTGTGATAGAAACATGAATGGCGTCATTTCAATCAGAAAAATGCAAGTGTTTTCTGGTATTTTTCTGGTTGAAATGGCGTCATTCATGTTTCTATCACAGTACAAAGACACAAAAGCTATTTTCTATTTGTTTTATAAAATAACCAAGGTTTTTTTGAGTTTTCGTGACGTCATTCATGTCTCTGTAGTCGAATAAAAAATGAAATGACGTCAGTGTGTCTCTGTACTCTGAGAAAAAACAAGGCTCGTCCAATTTGAGCGTATGTAGGTCATGTGCTATTTCATAAATATAAATACATATATATTTATAACACACATATACGTGGACATATAGTATATATACATAAAGTATATATATCATGCTGTATCCATTTACCTATAGCTATCATGAGCATTGGCAGAGTGGGTGAGAGGGACATTTACTTTCTTGGATACTGTTCGTAACGTACATCGGTTGTATTCTTTTTATAACTTTATTAAAACTCGTTTTTCACTTATTACCAGAAACAAAAGTTGGCCAAGACCCTTCCTTTATCCCACATTCTTCTCGAGACTGATTCTCCGGCTTTGGGAATCGAGAAACAGGTGAGACGAACAAAAGAAGAAACGTATATCTGAGTGATAGGTTATCTAAGTTATTCCATCCGGTTCTTTCAAAGTGAAATACACGAGACAGTATTTGGATTACTGAAGATAGAAGATTGAAAATTAACTTTTCGTTCATGCAGTAAGCTCCGTAACTAGGCTTCCAAAGCTGCAAGTTGAGCGACCACGGTGAGTGTGTCCTGTTCTTGTTTAGCGTTAACTTACAGGGTGCGACACGCAGGATGTTTGCAGTTAAAACCAGCAGTTAAAAGAGGGTTTTTTTGAGGTTCAAACCTCCCTCGTTGCAGCAACAAACGTCAGAAAATTGAACAGCAGGCAGGATGAATAAAGATCTTAATAGAACGACTAATTCTGAAAATTACGAGCCTCCTGAGCTGTAGATGTGATTATTCAAAAAAGTGACGGTTACTTACAACTATTTTCAACTATTTATCATTAACGAAGTTGCTCACTGCATTGGGAATTTGCTTCACGATTGTGTTATGGACAATTCTGTTTTATCTTTTTCTGGGTTTTTTTTAAACCTTATTGTTTCTTTGTAACAGGAAAGGAATGAACCAAAGTTCATTCAGTCTTCATGTGAAATGGTTGCCAAGTTGAAAGGGCTGTCGCCGGATTATGTTATGGTAGAGACTTCCCGAAATGCTCTAAAGCTGTTTCCGAAACTGAAGAGCTACCTCAGAGTATGACAACATTAGGTAATCTAAACTTGGCCAAGAAGCGCGCGAATAGCCAAGCAGAATCTGTTACGCTTGTTGAAAGCTTGGGAAAGCATCAGAATTGATCGATTGAGGTTGGACCAGTTATTTGGCCTCTAGTGAAACAACTTTTCTGAAGACGGCAAACGCTTTAGTTGCCGAAATTTCAGGAGTCTTTTTTCGAAGCCGGTCGGGAAGATCAGCGAGTAACATCAGACCTACAAATGTCCTTACATTAACTTTTTCCCTTCGAAACATCTCCCTAAAGCAACCTATCTTGTCAGACCAAAAAAGACCTAACTAAAGCTCCGTTAAGGCAAACCTTAAGCGACCCGCCAAAGAATAGCAATGGCTTGAAAGTGAACTCACAAACTCACAGAGATTGTTCAACATTCCTAACGTTTAATCAAAATCAAATTACTTCATTACATACTGATTACCTTTTGCGCGTTTACTTGGTTTTAATCTACAAGCAATTTTTCGTAAAATCTACCAGAAGTTCCTTTTAAATCAAGAAGCCAAAAGTATATAGTTGATTTACACGACGATTATATTTTATTAAGCTGCATAATCTTGAACTGCCAGTATCAATTAATATTTCAGCCTCGTGCTCTGTCACGCCCTCTTTTGTTGGCGTCCATAGTATCCTTCGTTTCCTTTTGGGTCCTCGTGTCACCAACATGGACAGTCCCGTCAGGATTGCTCTTTGCACGAAATCTCTTGTACTGCTCCCGCACGGCACTAATAGCCGATGCGACCTGTAGTGAAAGTGATTTGTTAGTGCCAACTGCAACACTAACCGCTAGAGATTACAAGGTTCACTTCTATCATTGAGAGGAATCACGGGTCTTTGACTTACTCGTAACAACCGTTTAACCTATGTTAAAAAGTGTTCTTTAATTACTATTTTCAAAGCATGAAGAAATAAACTCCAAGACAGGAATCAGAACCAGGAGAAACTCTTGAACATTGTTGGATCCTGTGTTTGACTTTTTGTCGCGTTTCTTGGGTCGCATTTGCTGGATAAAGTTTGAATTTCAAAGGAATATACTGGATTTACCAAGGAATATATGTTTCTAATTCTTTATATGAAAGTCATGAAGTTCTTAATGACTGAAAGAAGGCAACGTTAAGAAAGTGAAAAGGAACTTCAAGGCTGTGGAGTTGCATGACATTGAATTGAAAGCCGGTGAAAAGTAAGACAACCTTGGCAGTCAAAATCAATCTTTGACCAGAGTTCGGTGAAATGCTAAATTTGGAAAGACAAAGTAATCATGTTCTTTTAAAACTTAACGACAAATCCAAGTTTAATTCAAACATAAATGTGGTAACTGACATTTTGGCAAACTGCGTTGTTTGGAGTATGTTTGCGAGTACAAAATTGTTGAGGCAACTGGCATACTGTAACTGTAATCTGTAAGATCTGGAGTAAACTTTAAGGTTAATTTATGAAAAATACAACCCTCCGTTACTTCACCTTTTTACCAGCTATCTTAGTTGCATCATAGTTGGCCTTATCGTGCGCATTTAAATTTCCTCCTTTAATGTTAGCTTTCTTCATCGCACGATAATGTTTCCCGAATGCTCCGATTGCCTTGACTGTCTTGACAGGATTTCGGACAAAACTTCTAGTTAGTGTTCCAAGTCCTAGAAAAAAAAACAAGCCAGGTAGATAGTCGTTCTGAGGTGGTCACGGGCGTTTAGGGAAATGTGGGTGTTAGATATTGTATTAAGGAAGAGAGTCGCGAAGATGGAAAGTAAGTAAAGTCTTGAGAGACAAACTTATCGAGAAAGGAAAAACTGAGACAGCTTACTGTAGGAAGGAGTACGTAACACGTTAGATAGTGGAGGAGAGGAACGAGGCAGGTTAGCAAGTGAAGGGATGTTTGAGAGGGTACTTCGATATGGAAAGGAATGAGACAGCAGGGCCGTAGCAAGCATTTTATGAGTGGGTAGTCGAAGGAGGACTGAAAACTGCTGGACACCGAATTCCCTCTTTGGAAACTGGAAAAACAGTGGCTGGTCTGCATTCTCCGACAGTATAATCCATTTTAAGTAGCATGAGCCACATGAATGAAAGGACGCAGTGTTCTCGACGAAAATGTACCCATAATGGGTAAGGTTTTGAGATATTGACTTGATGCTCGTTGTTACATAAATGGGGGGTTTTTTGTTTTGTTTTTTTTTTTTTCACGCAGGCGTTTTTGAGTGTATTGAATATCCGTACAAGTACTTTGTTAGTTTCTTGCACAACGCATTGCCCTGTGAGCTAGTTTAAAATGTTTAGCACGTTAAAATGATCTTTATCTAATTACACAACCCCCAGCATGTTCAACAGACTTGTTTTGACGCAGTTGAACGAACTATTGGATGCTTTTTTACATCGTCAACAATGGCGAGACGCTAAACGTCGTCCCGGCCCGATGCAATGTGGTATCGAGTATCGAAGTGAAAAATGGTTAGGGACCAGCATTATCTTAAGAGAAGTAATGTAGGAGACGGTTTACTGAGGAAGGAATGAGATACACTTGAGAGAAGGAGTGTGTACTACGAGTCACTGAGGCAGAGAGTGAACAATGAGAGAAGGTGGCGACGAGGCATGGGATTGAATGGTATTTGAAGTGGTCTGTCGGGTAGGGAAAAGTGAGATAGTTTATTTATAGTTGAAGGCATACATTTTTAATCTCTGACTTACCAGTTCGGTGTCCTGTGCTATCCCGGTCTCGTATCCCCGTTTTACCAACGTAAACAGTTTTGCGTACAACAGGTACGGTTATTTTTCTTCCCCTGAGTAAGCAAAAATAAAATTAGAAAAGTTCAAAAACGAGTTTTAGCGCGAATTGGTTGTTTAATGTTCCCTTTTATTCGATAACAAACTAAAGACGTTCATCGATTTCCTCCACGTTAATCTGCATCCAGCTCCTTGAGAGTTCACCTTAGAAACAGAACCGTGAAGATTCTTAATTCCTCTGATCTTACCTTGGTGACCTAGAAACATAGCGAGAGGACGATCTGCTGGTGCTACCACCACTGCGCCTACGGGAAAACCAGCATTCACCTTCAAACACGGTGGTCCCCAGAAGAAGAACGATGAAGGCGAGAAGTAGTGGTAAAGCTTTCATAGTGAGAGAACAACCAACTTAGTTTTCGTAATCTTGTGATGGTGACAAGAGCAGCTTGTGCCTCGAAAAGCGTTAAACACGCTGCTGTTTCTGCTTTATTTATATTCCATGCGCGAAAGCTGATGAATGCGGAAGAGTCACAGGTGTACTTGCGTGCGCATCTCATTCACCGAAGCTATCTTTAACATGCAGACATAAGGAACAAATCAGAGAATTTGTGAAATGGAAAATTTAGAGTCACGGTTAGTGCACTTACGCACGGATTTCTGACAGAAAACATGCACAATTCAGCTTGCGATAAACAGCGTTCACAAGCTTGTTAAAGGAGATTTCCTTTGACACGTCTGTTTCAACGCGATTAGGAACGCGGACGTCATCTTCTGAGAATCAATTAGGATTGGAGAAAAGAGAAAAAAGCAAACGAAGGAATTTGCCAGACGGAAATTTAGAGTCGTGGTTCGGTGCACTTGTGCACGTATTTTTTATCCAAAGACAGAATTCAGCTTGTGGTAAGTAACGTTCACAAGCTTCTGAGGAGAAATGTCCCTATGTCACATGAGTTTCAGCACAAACAGAAATGCGGACATTATCTTCCAAGAATCAAACAATTAGGATTTGAATTGGATCATAGCTTGCTCATTAGTTAACCTAGGCCATCTTTAACTTGCAGTGTCTGTTGTACCGGACATGTGGAACAAAAGCAAATGAGGGAAAATTGAGAGTCATGGTTTGGTGTACTCGCGCACGGATCTTTTAACTGAAGACAGAATTCAGCTTGTGGTAAATAGCGTTCACAAGCTTCTGAGGGGAGATGTCCTTTGTCACGAGCGTTTCAACGCTAGCAGGAAAGGAAACGTTACCTTCTCCAACCAGAATTTTAAGCCGGATTTTCATTGGGCAGGATTTTTCTTCCGGACAAAATTTTTTTTTTGTTAGAAAAAATTAAAGAAATAAATTTTGTCCACGTGTAAAATTCCGCCAAGTGGAAATCAAGCCTTAGAGTCTTGTTTTTGATTTAGATTGGGTTTGTTCATTGAAACACAGGAACAAATGATTTTGGTATATTTCTATACTGAATAGGTCCACACTGCTACTAATAATAATTTGCAAAATAATATTAAGAGTCACAGTTGTACTGATGGACGCATCTCTTACGGCAGACTGAGTTTGGGGTGAATAGCGTTGATAAGGTTGTCAGCGAAAACCTCCTTTGACGTGCGTTTCAACACGGAACTTCAACAGGAAAACGAAAAAGGACATTATCTTCCACTAATACGATTTTAACGTCTTGTTTTGGTTATTAGGATTTTGGGTCGGGCCAGAATTTGTTCGTCGGTTTACCGGGGCCATCTTTAACGTGCAGACATATGGAAAAATTTAAGGGAGATTTCCTTTGACACGTTCGTTTCAGCGCGAACAGGAACGAGGACGTTATCTTCCAAGAAGCAATTAGCATTATAGCGGAAATGAGCAAATGAAGGAATTTGCCAGAGGGAAATTTAAAGTCATGGTTCGATGCACTTGGGCACGTATTTTTTAACAGAAGACAGAATTCAACTTGTGGTAAATAACGTTCACAAGCTTCTGATGGGAAATGTCCTTTCACACGTGCGCTTCAACATAAACATGAAAGAGGACATTATTTTCTACCAATACGATTTTAACGTCTTGTTTTGGTAACTAGGATTTTGAGTTGAACAGAGTTGGTTTATTGATTTACCCAGACCATTCAGGAGAAGTTTAACCCTTCACCGCGCACAAATATATTGGACTGCATTTTCAAATCATTTTTTAACATTAACACCATCTGACACCCGTCACGCAACTTGTCTCGCGATCAATTGACTTGTCATTCAAAAAACTACGCATTCAAACCAGTCATGTCTTCGGTTGTCTTTTTTATGAGTTGAAAAAAACTTTGTTTCTATAGCCACTAATGGCCTCTAACATTCCACACTTGGCCAGTTGCAGTGTCACAGATTCTGCCGCTTCGAAGGGAGTTTTTCATGGCAACAACTGCCTTACTAGTTTGGTAAATTTTATTTGTAGTCCGCTTTGCATCCTTGGATCGCCCTCAAGGGGCCTTTGGTCATTTAAAACGTTCAGTTTTTTTAATTCAAACAGATAAATTTGAAGTGGTCTTCGTTAAAAAATAACTTGTCCACGGTGTAAACCGTAAGAAATAAAATTTCGTTTCTTTAACACTTGAACGAAAGAAGTGACTGGGAAATTTGAAGTAAAGATTTCTTTTTCATTTCTGCTTCCTTAGCGCTTGAACACATGCATGAGATCAAGTAAGACGTCACGGAAACAAACCACAGCAACGATCTGCGAACCTCGTAAAATTTTTAACCAAATGCGAGTATTGAACCGTGAAGGACTCACGCCAGGACATGAGCAGTGAAAATTTTGATGGACCTTGCTTTGTAGCAGATTATGCACGGGATGAGTTTTTAAGTTCAATCCTTTTTAGTTAATCTTCGTCCAGCTGGATTTCATCAGTGCTTCCTCGAGTATTTCATACAAAGAAGATCTCCAACTTCGTCCATGGCTGCAATAGCCTATAAAACAAATAATGTTAGGCCACATGAAGCCGAAGTGTGAAGGCATTCTATTATTACAATTGGTTTGTACCGGAAAAGTCTGGACGACCCCCAAAGACCAGAACATTCATGTTCTAGGAAATTCTTCAAACAAAAAATTTCGACCACCTGATAAGTTCTTGAAACAATTTTACAAATTTAGAGTCTTTGACGATGTTTCTTGATAAAAGTGTTAATTTTTTTCTTCTCCCAGAGATATTTTCTACAGTAAATGTTGCCACTGACTTTCTTACTGTAACGGACACTAGTTCCGACCAAAGCGAGGCAGAAAGTGAAGACCGCGTTGACCCATTGAACTTTGAAAAAAACTTTTTAGAGTTCAACAGGTTGACCTTACAGGATTTCACCTCAATATTTCTCATGGAGGTTGAACAGAAGCAGAGTCGAGAACTGTGAAAGCATCATCTTCAAAACCTGGATTGGTTTATACACAATATCTTAGGCTAGATTTCACTCTCTCACCTGGTCAAGCTTCTCTTTCGTGTGAGCTGCAGATATACAAAAACGTGCTCGGGATTCAACGATTCCTGTAGCTGGGAAGCCAACTACCACACTTGCAATTCCTCTCTTGAGTAATTCACGACTAAGTGCACTGCAAAAAAAGGATTCAAACCAGATATTCACTGGGCTGAAACCGTAATCTTCGAACAAATATCGATGCTCAGCAGAGAGATATCATAAAAAAACCACAACCAATTGGCAAGGTCGATTTGGAGAAGTTTAGTAAAATCTAACGCTTCTTTAGAAGCGTGAAGCAAAGAAACGTTTGATTTTATCAAAGTTTTCTATCTGGACTTTGTTTTGGTTCTGGTCTGATTAAGCATTCTATACTGGACATTGGTGTTCATTTTCAATCCCAGGAGTGTCACTTTTCACTTTATGTAGCCTTTAATTTAGAACACTTGAACGCCTGCAGACTATATTTTGATTGGAACAGCGTAAGTTTTTAGTATCCAACTAAATGGATAGGATTACTGAGATATTTATAAAATGCTTCTTTTAAATTGCACCAGGAACAATATCATTTTACCAACCTTATTTTTCCAGGTAAGAAAATTAACACCGGAACAATAACAGAGTCTGGGTGGCCATAGACAATAAACCCTGACTTCTTCAACGCCTGACGGAAATACCTGTAATAAGTAAATCACAGTATTATACATTCGAACTTCATTCTTGTTTCTTATTGGGCGACATTCACGCGTTAATTCTCAATGTCCAGAAGCCGTGACATCATTTCCGACGAATATTGTGAATTACTCCACGGAGCTGTCCAAAAAAAAATTATTGGACGATGATGAGGTAACCACCTCAAGGCCGCAAAAATTACAAAAAAGCAAAAATAGCCTGCAGCAGTTTGGAAAGTTACTCGCACGAGTCTTTTTACTGCAAATCTTTTCTTGCATCTATCGCCGTTTTAAATGTATAATAAAACAATTATTAGATTCGGCTAACGCATAATATCAAGAATTATCCACAGCCTCATCCAATAATTGTTTATTGTTCATCGTGAAAAGTCCTTTAGTACATGACGTATCGCTAGGCTCTGCGAACTTCCAACCAATGTTTGAGAATTAATCAACCAGAATCAGCGCTGTAACAACGCTGTCCAAGTCGATATGAAGATGTACGTGGCTTAAAATACTTTTTTTCTGAAGCTAAGAGAGTAAACAAGAGTGTCTAGCGTCCCGTCATGTACCGTTACCTTTTTCATTCTGAAATATTTTAAACTATGTTTCCGTTAAACACGTATGACATTTCTCTTAAACGCGTCGGAGAAGTACTTGTAAATTTCGGAAAATTTTAGTTCATAGTCGCTGTGTGGTGTCTTTTACCTCTGTTCATTCTCACAGACCAATACCAACGGTAAATGAGGATTCAAAATTCTCTAAGTCTTTAACTTTTCCGACATTGCTTGGTTGCTGGTTTTCCGTACTTAGCTACTCTACTTACCTGCTGTTCTCTGACAGAGTGCGAAGTCTTCGCTGACCTTGAATTGAAATAAAAAGTTTACAGAAATGGTTAATCATTTGGTGGTAGTTAGTGTTGTACTGGTTGCACTGAAAAAAAAAATATCCTGTACCACAAGTCACCTATTGTGAAAACCCAAAAGGGGTGATGGAACTTCCAAAACTTGTTAGAGGAAACGGTGTTTCGAGCGAAGGTCCTTCGTCTCTCTCGGACCGAAGTTCATTCGCTAGAAACTCTAGTATTTCCTCCCGAAGTTTCAGTCTCCTTTTGGCTTTTCATACGTCGTTCAATACTTCCTATATACAGCTTTCTATTCTTAAATCACTGTATCTTATGAAATATTTAAAAAACGAGCAGGAGTGCTTTATCGGATTTAAAACACGAGGCGATAGCTGAGTGTTTTAGACCCGATAAAGCACATAATGAGAGTTTTAATAATTGAGTTATAAAACGAATCTCATGATACTTCAATTCGAGAAGAAACTTTGAAAATTAATGTTATCTTAGCCGAAAAAATTTGAGAAGAAAAGTAAGCGTATTTTTATCACATTTAAAGATACGACACGGTCATGACTTTTCATTGTATTCTCCTTAAAACATCAGCTATGGATTGACCAGGCGGAAAACGTAATCTCAAAAGGAATATCAAAGGCCAGCAAAATATCTCCACGAAAGCCATCGAGTCGGACACAGAAGTAAATCGTAATATTTAATAAAGTTCTAACATTTCGTTGTATTAATCACAACATCATCAGGCTTTAGGCAGTTATGTAAATTACTCTCTGATGATGTTGTGATTAATACAACGAAACGTTAGAACTTTATTAAATATTACGATTTACTTCTGTGTCCGACTTGATGGCTTTCGTAAAGATATTTTGCTGGCCTTTGATATTCCTTTTGAGATTGTATTCTCCTAATGAACTATCAATGAGTTTTACAATGTACGACAAAACACTGTTCGGTATGTTTGAATCAACGAAGCAGGAATCATGCACCTCTGGCCTGGTTTATCCAAATTCAACCACCAGTTTACGACAAGGTGGACGGCAAACACACACGCGTTTCTGCAAGACCGAAATGATTTGGAGCATTACACCTGGTTCAGTTCTATTAACGCATTTTTTTTTCTTGTGTTTGCCTTGCTGTTGTGAACGTAACTAGATCGTAATTAAATTTTTAAGAATACCTTCATCCGTTCCATCTTCTCCCATGATGATCTTCATGGAAGAGATGATCTGTTGGGCAACAGGGGGGGACATGGAACAAGCATACGCAGCACTGTGGGACGATGAACGAATGTGCCTGATGATTTCCTAGAACCAGAAAAAAAAAAATTCAGTAACCTTCATTTCTGGTAATAAACAGCAACCAGAACACAGTTGTGAACATCTAATAAACAGGGCGCAGATGGTGGAGCCACCTTCCTCATACCAAGGGAGATGGAATCTACTTTTATTAAGCAAGTGCGCCATTATGAAGGAAAATTATTTACAAAAATAGGTATAAAACAGGTACCACTATATTTGTCAAATGTGCAGCTATTCTTGAACATAATTAGCTTCTTCCATCTTGTGGTTTTATCCAAGTGAGTGGTCCCTCTTCCTAATTTTACACATTTGAGATGGGTTATTAAAGTCAATAACTCATACGAGTTTCTGATGATTGCTTCTATATTCCCCTTTAACATTTTCATGACTGGAAGTCTCCCCTTGTTGAGTAAAATTGCTTGGTATTAGCCAGGGTAAAGTAGTAGAGTACTTGTCATCAGCTAGGAAGAGCTTAAGGAGATTATTTTAAGAATCCCCTTGTAGTGAATTTATGTGTATATCACTGACTGGATGTTAAACCATATCTCTAAAACCTTATTTCATGAAACCATTTAGATCAATTAAACTGACAGTCATGTCTACACAGTTTATGAAAATTTATCCCACAGAAAGTTTGCTATCATGAATGACCTATCCTAAAAAGCAACTCAAAAAAAAAATTCAAGAAGTTCATCCAGAATCAGCCACCTTCTGATGACTAACCTCTGATGCAGCAATGTAACCACCAGCTGAGCCAAAACTCTTGGTAAAAGTTCCCATCATGATATCAACTTCTTTTGGGTCAACACCAAAATAGTCTGTCACACCACGGCCATTAGGACCCATTGCCCCAATGCTGTGTGCTTCATCCAAGTACAAATAAGCTTTGTATTTTTTCTTTAAGGCCAAAACTTCAGGAAGTTTTACAATTGATCCTTCCATACTGAAATTTTAAAAATGTTCTGATTAAGAACATATAAGAATTTGTGAGCTGTTCACACTGATTATCTCTATTGTTGTATACATGTGCTCTAGCAATGTCTGAAGTCTTCAGAACTGAATTTCAGCAGATCAATACTTGAATTAAAGCTTTGTCACTAAGGGTAAGTTGTAGTGAAGAGGAAATTTTCTCCAAGCCATGAAACATTGCACAATTCTTCAGCAAGGCAACTAGAGCAATAATGGCAACTCATGTAACTTCATGAGAAAATAACAAGATGTTATAAAAAACCCATGACCAGCCAACAACTTCAAAAGGTATAAAATAAAACACATTCCAAAAAATAGAGACATCTTGGAAAACTCAAGATATGAGTCAAAACAAGACAAGTATATGAGACTGTAATATTTCGACTTCACTACAAGTCATCATTCTGTCTGATGATGACTTTGTAATAAAGTTGAAATATTAGTCTCATATACTTGTCTTGTTTTGACTCATATCTTGAGTTTTCCAAGATGTCTCTATTTTTTGGACTACGTTTTATTTTATCCCAAGATCTTGTTGTTCAAAAGATGATTAGTATTAATTCAGGATTGCCATATAATATGCTCTGTTTTAGTTGCAGAAATTTTGGTCAAGTTGCAAGGTTAAACAACTTAAATTGCAACTTCAACTTTCTGTTCACCCATAATTTTGTATCAGTAAATTTTGACTTTCCTCACCACAATGCAATAAACATGTGACATGTTTGTGGAAGTTAATCATCCAGGTTAGTGTAGTCTTGAGAAAGAGTGTTGGTGGAAGTGACTGACATTTCGACAGCCTTAGTAGTGGTCATCTTCAGAGTCAAAAGGAGAGTAAATGTCAGGTTTGCCTGTATTTGTATCTGGTTGTGCGTCATAAGTGGGCGGTCATATGAGTCATGGAGGTGTGATAGTTTGTGAAAAGCAGTGGGTGTGGTTGTGTAAGCATTAACCATCAGTTTGTCGAAGTGTTAAGTCTATTGGTTGTTCCCATGTTGTTGTTCACAACCTGACATTTACTCTCCTTTTGACTCTGAAGATGACCACTACTAAGGCTGTCAAAATGTCAGTCACTTCCACCAACAGTCTTTCTCAAGACTACACTAACCTGGATGATCAACTTCCACAAACATTTCACGATTCTCCCAGGTTCAAACCATTTACTTTATTGCAATAAACATGTCTGGGAATTCTTCACAAATCCTGGATTAAGCAACTGCCTATTTGAACAACTGGATCCATGGTCCATACTATAATTACCTGTAAACTCCTTCAACTACAATTAGAATTTTTTTCCATGGTCTGTGTGTGCGAGGTTGTCCTTGGATCACAGCATCTCTTAAAATTTTCTCCAGATGTACCATATCTTATTTGAAAAGAAAAATAAAACAATAGTAGGAATTAGTTTTATTTTTAAAAATGTTTTAATTTTTTTAAATTGTAAACAATCAACAGAAAATTATTGTCAACATCTCATAATCATAATGGTTTTGGTAAACATTCAGGTCATAATTAAGTTTTTCTGTTTTTGAAGCAAAGCCATGACCATACAATATAACCAAGATCTTATACCTAACCAACTAGATCTTACAAGATAATTTTGCAATATATCATAGTATTAGGCTTTTGGGCATTTTTAACCATTCTGGTTATTACTGAAAGCCAGTATCCTAGTATGTTTGTTAGAACCTTTGTAACAAAATTTTCAAAAATGATGAGGATACAATAAAGATAAAGATAGCAGTACAGAGAATATGAAGAACTGTGTGTTCTATTTACATAGTTCATAACACATTGCATTTGTGTGGTTACTTGATATCAACTGCTGACCATAACAGGTGTATGACAACATATAATTATTTGCTGGTCAAATTGTCAATCCTATTTTCATTTAACTGCTCTTTAACTGAGTTCAATAAATTTTACTGACAACAGCAGTGCTTTTATTGTGTTACAATAATCTTATGAAATAAGCCAATTGCTCAATGTTTAATGCCTGAATAAAAATCAGGAACAACAGGCACATTAAAGCAAAGAAATTTTTAAACTTTAAAACACTGAAAAAAATTATACACAGTTGCAGTAGCAACAAACATGAAAAAGTTCTTTTGGATCTTTCTTCTATCACTTCTATGCTTTAGACTTTCAAATGTGATTCTGGAGAAAAAGTGTTTGAGGTCCCCCTAAGCTTTGCCTTGACAAAAAATAGGTTTGTATGAAACATAATTTCAAAGAGGCATCCTTCAAGTTTTACTTGCGAAAAATATGTTATCTTATATAGAAAAAAATGGCCAACTTACCATTATGTTTGAAAACTTTGATCTTTGCTCCTGACAACCGTGCTCCAAGAACAAGGGAGGAGTGATTTAATTCATCACTAATAATGAGACATTTCTTATCTACCAATGTGGGAAGGTTGGTGGAGTTTGTAGCAAATCCCATACCAAAAACCATAGCAGCTTCTTTTCCAATAAATCTTGCTACAAGGGACTCTAGTTCAGTATGAATATCAAGTGTACCTACAAGAAATTATTTCCAACAATGTTGCAGGATTATTAGTTTGTATTCTGATTCAGTTTGACTTGGTCAATTGCAGCCAGATAAATATGTTGTGAGGACCTTTAAGATTCAATATCTTTCCTTACCATACTCATGTCTAGTGCTACATGCTGCCAGACCATACTCCTTCACTGCCTGCTCAGAGTCATCAGTACAGGGACCTGAGTTCTCAGCAAACCCAAGATAGTTGTAGGATCCAAGATTAACAGCATTCACAGTTTTTCCAGAGAGCCTGTGTGAAAACAAAACACATGAAAACAAGCCAAAGGGGAACCCAATGCTTAAGACAGTTTTATCAGTACATACAGCAAATATTAGTCAAAACAGAGTTTCCAAAATGTTTATAACATAGTTATTAGTACTGTAAGTAATTTCCTTCCTCTTGTTTTAGAGGTAGTAGTTTTTATTAGCAATTTGGTAACTTTAAAACTCCAGCAAAATTAAAACTGAAATACATATACATGTACCCTCTGATTTTAGGGCATTATCCTTGGGCAACTATATCTGACTTTACCTTGGTGACCCACAAGCTGTTGCAATTTCATACAACTTTGCCCTTCTCATTCCTAAATTAACCAGATGACAACCATGCAGTGTTTCTCCCATGGCACTTCAAGGCAGCATCCTACTATGCCCACTCTAGATACAGTTTATATACTTCTTTACCTTACATCAATTACAGCTAACTCATAACAGGCCAATGTGCCATGCCTGTTCCCAACAAATGATTGTTGATTGACCCCAACAGTATTTTTTCTTTCTTGTTTTTGCTATTGAAATTTCCTTGACCTGGCCTAAGTGGCATTTATTCACCTTCATAATGGAGGCCTTTTTATAATTTATAGAAAACAAAGCTGTCCAATTAAAACATAAAATCCTATGGTTGTCGTTATAATGGCAATCATTGATATGATATGGTAATTATGAAAATAATCATTGTTATAATAACCCTTCTGTTTTTTGTAAAAGCTCATGTCAAATTACACCTGAAAATAAGAATAAATTTAAATAAATTTGAAGAGTATATGAACAGATTATAATTTATTTTACTGTTCTAGTCATATGTTTCATTGAAATACTAAATTGGTCTTTACAATTCTAGTTATGTTACCTAAATGTCCAATTGTTGTCTGAACTTTCCCTTTCCATGATTTGTATTTCTGCACCAGGTGAACTGCAGATTGGTCGATTCCAGCAATCTCTTATACGTCGGTAAAGATTTCTAGTATAAAAACTCTCAAAACTGGAATATAGAGGAACAAAGCCCTGCAATGAAGGTGATTTTTACAAATATAAATCATTTTCAAATTGATTACATCACTTCCTGTTGTAATTGCAAAGCATAGGACAAAACTGGATCCTTTGGAGTGTGCATAGCCATCAAACAGGTCAGATCTAATAACTGGTTCCTCTCAATCTGATTGTGAATAAACTTTATGATATTGTATTACTAAATGTCATCCACTGTCTCTATTTCAGATTATGCCTATTTCCTTTGCTTCTTAACTGTTTCCTGCCTGCTGTTTGTCATACCTCAATGACAACCTGTCACTTCCTTGCTTTTATCTTTACTCCACACTTCCTCTCACATGCCTATCATGTTAACATCACCTTTGCAATACAATAACTAACTAACTAACTAACTAACTAACTAACTAACTAACTAACTAACTAACTAACTATATATATATATATATATATATATATATATATATATATATATATATCATTCATGTAACATAACCATTCATTCTCTAATGATGTTGCATGTTGCAATGAAACATTAGATTGAATAAAACTTTATTATGCTTATATTTTGTGTGTTTTGCTGGGCTATTTTATTTGTACTTCAACTAAAGGGTCAGATATTCTAGAAAATTCATGGTAGCAATGCGTATTGCATGACAAGTCGGCAATAAATACCCAATAATAGTGGACACACCCTAACATTGCTAGGCGTTACAATGGGTTGTAGATAGCAGTCCATTGTCAAATTCTATTGCAATAATTGTTTACTTTTATTAATATATTTATGAATGAGCAAACTTTTGAAACATTACTCAACCATTCCGTGCGCCTTTAGCAACTTTTGCACGACTATTCCAGGTTAATTGTCCTTTCGCTTCCCTTCCATATCAATGGTAAATATTGTATTGTAACATCTCCTGTCATAATGTCACTGTTCCGAAGTTCTCTCAAAGGAAAACCCGATTGAAAAGCAACATTTCATCAGAATATTTTTAAATCGCCTACCTCGTTTCCTTTTTCTGTAAAAGCTTTGGATTTCTCTAGTCCATAGTAGCGCAAAAAATCTCGTAAATACCCGAAAAGAATCAGCAGAGCGTACGCAATGTAAGTGGTCACGGCTGTCAAGAGAGGTGTCTCTTCGAACTCTTCGTGTTTCGCACGAGATGGTTTCATTTCTGCGCCGTTTTGACCATTTTTGAAATAATTATGAAAGTGAGCATCACCATTTGCTTTGGAGACGGCCAATTTACCAGCAGTTTCTTCGTTCATGACAATGTTTTTAAAATCAATTGCCTAAACAATACACATATATGCCGGGAAAACAATGGATCAGGTCTCCTCATGCAAGGTGTTTGGTTGTACATGGGAGGGGCTTTGGGGGGCAGTTTGGTCCGACATGAAACGACGAACGTTTACGGAAATTGGCGATCTATTCCGAGCTCGAAGCTGTAGTCAAATGAATTTTGTAGTCAAATTACTTCTATGTTATATAAGAAATTATGCATTTATCCCAGTTATGTTGGAAGTCGTATCAATATTCTCAACAGTAACTATTTACTGACTGGCACATGGACTTTTGTTACGAGTGAAGATTATGTAACAATACTGTGTAACAATATTTGGTTATTTAATATTTATGAACTTGAAACCTAATACAGGACAGTACATGATAGATATTTTGCCCACCGGGCTAGCTGTCTCGTGATTATTCGTGATGGCCGCATGACTGACATGTTCTGTGCAGCGCATTTCATTAAAACTGCGGAGTATGGTCTTTGGACTTTACCAACATTACTGTAAGTCATTTATCCATAAATGTGCTTGTGAAATGACTGTGTTGTATGTTCACGTGATTTTCTGTCAGCATGAAATGAAATGAGAAAGCTGTTGAGGGCAGAAAGCGCGGCGAAGTGGTTTGAGTTGCTCGAAAAATGAGGGTTTGATTTTGAAATGATTGGCCATCATTATTTATGAAACACAATGTCAACCTTAGAAGCTGTGAAATTTCAGACTTTTATGGGCTGCATTCAAAGTTACAGTTATGCCCTTACTAAGGCTTAGTATCTTCTTGTGCATTGTTCAGTCTTAGCAAGAATTGACACAAGACGATTGTCACAGGGACGAGCCTTGGGCATTAAGTGGTTAAGTAACATAGATGATGCCATATTCTCAAGGGGCCTTCAATGTTCAAGGTGTTTGGCATTTGTTGTCTAACAAAAACATGAAATCATAAAACCGAAGTTATCATTTAGCCAGCTTACATTCCATTCTAAATGAAGTTCTTTCATTAAAATAAACAATATTATAATACTCATGATGAGCTTTAAGCTCTTTCAAAAATCAAACGGAATCTAAAAACTGGAAATCAAATCACAATTCTTACACAAAAGAAAATCTACACTTCATTAAAGTAACTTTACAAATTTATGCAGCCAGAATTGCTCTTCATGGAGCATGATGTTATATAAAGATCTTACAAAATTAAAAGGATGTGAATATTTAGGCTTGTTCCCAAGCACAATAAAAATTATGATGCCTTATGTTTGGAGGATTAACACATCAGATTGAAGGATATTGCCAGATAAAAACGTAGTCATTTTGTTTTCGTTCACTATCAGTAATGAATTTCGAAGGACTCTTTTCAGTCTGGTCCATGTATAATTTTCATCATCTCCAGGAATATTTTATACAAAGATTATCTCCAACTTCATTGATAGCTGCAATAGCCTGTTACCAAAAAAAAAAAAAAAACATTAAGATTATAAATGTTGTCAGTAATACTGTATTGTGCATATGTAAACTTGGAGGTATGGCAGACAAAATTTAAATGTTAGTCAAGCTAAGATCAACAGAAAATGTTTCAGAGCTCTGGACAGGGATTGAACAATAACCTAGGGATGGTGTGAGAGGTTCCACTAACCATTGAACTGTAAAGAGCCAGATGAAAAGTGGATGTTAGATATGTGCTGGTTTGATTGACTTAAACATGCTTATGAAGCAGCAACCCCCTGAAGCTCGTAATTCTGGATCAACACTAAGAATTATGCATATTAAAGTTATGCATGTTTGACCTTGGGATAATGGTACATGGTATGGAAGTGTTATCCCACCTTGTCAAGCTGCTCTTTTGTGTGAGCAGCAGATATACAAAAACGTGCTCGGGATTCAATAATAGTTGTAGCTGGGAAACCAACAACAACACTTGCAATTCCTCTCTTTATTAATTCACGACTAAATGCTCTACATAAAAAAAAGGAAAATCTAAACAAGTAGAAAATGCTATGTTTCACTTTAACACCATTCCACTGTTAAACCTAAATTTTAATTGTCCATAAATGCCTGCAAATTACTAACGTTGTTTTTCCTGGTAAGAAAATCAACAATGGAACAATAACAGAATCTTCATGCCCATAAACAATGAAGCCTGACTTCTTCAATGCTTGTCGGAAGTACCTTCAAAAAGAGTAAAATGCATTGTAACATTGTTTCTTTGTTGCAACATTCATTTTGTTTACTATATTTTAAAGCAATTAAGAGTTTATACTTACTTGCTGTTTTCTGAAAGAGCACTAAGTCTTTGCTGGCCTTCAATTAAAAGAAAACAAAAAAACAACATAGATGTATGTATATTTAAAGAAGTATATACACATGCAGTCTTGAGTCCTGAAGTTGTCATTGTAGTGTATGAAATTATCCCAGGACAGTCCACACAGCAAGATTTCTGGTTACAATTTGCTCCATTATGTCCTGAAGGCTCCTGTCAGTTTAATGTATATGTCAGGATGATGATCACAAGGCATTAAATTGCACATTTAAATGTGCATTAAATTGCACATTTAAATGTGCATCAAAGGCACCAGTTTTTGTACTTTGTATTTTGTGAAATATGGATTACTGGTAATGGACTATGTTCAAAGTATGATTGTTTCAGTAACACCTTAAACTGTGTCATGATATTGTACCTCTTCTTTCCTGTAACAATGTATCCACTGGCACCACAGATTGAACATGCTACACATAGATATTTTTATGAAACTATTCATGACTGAAACACAATTCACCAGACCTGTACATGCATTAGGATTTTGACAGGCACAGATCTCTTATTTAACTTTTTATTACAAACTGAAACAAGAAAGGCAAACAGAATTTTCTGGAGTAATCCAAGCCCACTCATTCTATCATAAAAATTTGACCCTTTTCATTGGGATCTGACCAGCACCTTCATCTGTTCCATCTTCTCCCATGATTATTTTCATTGAAGAAATGATTTGTTGTGCAGCTGGAGGAGACATTGAGGAAGCATATGCAGCACTGTGGGATGACGAACGAATGTGTGAGATAATTTCCTGACAAAAGAAAAACTCATTTAAGTGAGATGCTTTCATTGTTAAGTCTCAAAATGTTCCAATAGACAGTGGAAGTTCAGCTGAAGTTTCATAACTTTGCAATACACCAACAAATAGAAAAGTGCCTGATAAAAATATGTGGAAATTATTTGTATGAACTATGTGCTGTTTATTACAATGGTAACAAGATTGTATGAAATAAGCAAGAATTGTAATTGAACTGAAAAAAGGTAAACAACTATGTAACTTTAAAGCAGAGCATTCTGACACAGCAAAACTTTGAAACTTCATTCCATTTTCTTTCTACATTTACATTCCTCTTTTCTCATACTACATGAAGTCCCTGAACAGTCTGTACAGTCATTCCTTTTACTCACCATGACATAACGTACCCTCACTCCAAGCAGTTGTCAATAATTATTTAAAAAAACTAATTAAAGTTCCAAAATGAATTACATCTAGATGTATGTGACAATAATATTATAATCAGTACTGGTATTTGATTGTATAATTCTCTGTTACACTTACACTATATGTGTTACTGAAAGTAGTATTAGGATCCAGACATTTTATTAAGCAAACAGAAACACCATGACCACTGCTCGTTATGAATTCCTTTAGACCTCAAAAATGCTGTTAGCCACTCACCTTGGATGCTGCAATATAGCCACCAGCTGAGCCAAAACTTTTTGTAAATGTTCCCATCATGATATCAACATCTTTTGGGTCTACTCCATAATAGTCAGTAATGCCATGGCCATTTGGGCCCATTGCCCCGATACTGTGTGCTTCATCCAAGTACAAATAAGCTTTGTATTTCTTCTTCAGAGCCACAACTTCCGGTAGCTGTACAATTGAGCCTTCCATACTTGAAGTTTAAACAGAAAAATCTTATGTGAAAGTTAAGTGAGAAGCATTAATAAATAATAATACAGTAATAATAATGATAATTATAATTATAATAGTGGATTATTGGTTATTTGAAATAAGTAAATCCTATATTTATCTTTTTTGTTTAACTATAATTTTCTCTGACTAATTTGATATTTGAATAACTCTTATCTCAGTTTGTTATGAGAGTTTGTAGCTGTGGCTTTACACAAAATTGCAAATATTGATTGTATTTTGTCATTGAATGATGAAAGCCTACATGTAAAGTGAATTTTGGCAAACAAAATTTCTCTATACAAATTGCAATCATCAAGGTTGTTAAAAAACTGCTTACTGCAAAAGTAGGCAAAAATTACCTGTAAACTCCTTCAACAATGATCAGAATTTTCTTCCAAGATCTGTGTGTGCGAGGTTGTCCTTGGATCACAGCATTTCTTAAAATTTTCTCCAGGTGAACCATGTCTTAAAGCATATTTTAAGATGTATCAATAAAAAAATTTTAAAGGTTTGCCATATTCAGGTTCAAGAACTTTTGATAAACACCAGGCTCTATGAATGCCTCAAAAACTTACTATTATGCTTGAAAACTTTGATTTTTGCTCCAGATAATCTTGCCCCAAGAATAAGGGAAGAGTGGTTTAATTCATCACTGATAATCAAGCATTTTGAATCAACCAGCGTTGGGAGGTTGGTGGAGTTTGTAGCAAATCCCATACCAAAAACCATGGCAGACTCTTTTCCAATGAACCTGGCCACAAGTTTCTCTAGTTCAATGTGAATATCGAGTGTTCCTGGGTACAAAAGTTTGTAAAAAATTGAATTTATTTAGCTGTTAGGCAGTGGGGCAATATATTATCTATGATGATCATTATAGTGATAAAATTGCTATAGCTTGGTTCAGCACACAGTTCTTGCTGTATACTCAGGAATGTATTCTGATCCCCTGATCGGAATGTGATACTATAATTCATAAGTGAGCAATTCCACATTTTCTCATAATGTAAAAGTATTATATCATGACAGTTTGAATGTTGCAAGGAATATGTGCTGGAACTTGTGTATGCTCCAAATAAACAGCAATTTTTCCTTTTATTGAACATGATGCCTTAATGTTATCAAACTTACATTCTCAAGGTAGTGTTTCATCAGCATTAAACATGTATATCAAGTTCAGATTTTTGTTTAGGTTTAACTATTAAAGCTAATTCAAATCTTCCTTACCGTACTCATGTCTTGTGCTACATGTTGCAAGCCCGTACTCCTTCACTGCCTTCTCAGAATCATCAGTGCAAGGACCAGAGTTCCCAGCAAATCCAAGATAGTTATATGATCCCAAATTAAGAGCACGTATAGTTTTTCCAGTAAGCCTATGTCACAATTCATAAAAATCCATACAACATGCAGGCCAGGATAATGAACATGTCTTTAAAGACTAAGTAAAATCTCTTTAGACTAGATATATAACAGCAGTTGCTCAATAAAATTGAGGGCACAAATCTGTCACTATGGACTTTGCATGCATTATGCATCTGTCCCAGATGTCTTTAAAACTTGACAAGTCTTCTAAATGAACTCTGATTAATCAATTGCCAATTTTTGAGACATCTTTGTTCTTCTTTATCATACCAAGCTAATTCCAACAATCATCATGTTAATTTAACCTTATCCATAATTCAGACAACCATTATATAGCTCCATACATTCATTAAGAGAATGATGTATAGCATTTAACAAATAGATTTTTTAAATCATTGTTGGCTGTTTATTGTATTTTTTCCATTATTTGTTCAGTTATAGACTCACAGATGAAGCCATGAGATAAAAAAACAAAAAAAAAACCTGCCCGTAAGATGCAGATTGTAGCATTTGTTTATCTGTAACTGAACAGATCCAAATAATAGAATGATGGAGTTTATTTGTTTTATACAACAAAAAGTTGAACAAAAAATGTTCATGTATGCACATTCAGATACCATTGGCCTTTGATGGCAGTTACTGAAATTGTTGAACAGCAGTCAACCTCAATACTAATGTTAATTTTGATGACTTGCTTTGATGACTGGTATTAACTGGCATTCATTTCAGCTACAGCATATGCAGCAGTGACTACCAATTCTACCAGTGTGTTGCTATTGTGCTACTGACCATAGTAATAGTAACGGTAAATATGAATTGATGAAAAGATCAATGTAGATTTCACGAAATAAAACTTGTTATGCAATACTATAACATAATAAAAAATAATATGACTGTTAACCACAAAACAATGTAAAGTACTGGTATTAAGTACCTGTAAGTCCAGTTGTGGTCAGAACTTTCTCTCTCCATGATATCTATTTCTGCACCAGGTGAACTGCAGATGGGTCGATTAAAGCAATCCTTAGACCGCCGATAAAGATTTCTTGTGTAAAAACTTTCAAAACTGGAATGCAGGGTGACAAAGCCCTGAAATAAATTCAATACAGAGCTACAATTAAAGGAACAAGCTATTTACATGTTGGTACATGCATCATACTCAGTTCAAAACAAGAGTTTCAAATTAAGTCTCATAGTCAAATGAGCAAAGCAAAAATTTCTTTAAATCTAAAAGATTTCATTAAAAAAAAACAAAAAAACAAAAAAAAAACCCAGAAAAAAAGCTGCCAGGTGTAAGTCAGGCAGATTTACTCCCCAAGGCCTTGGCCAAATCTGGTATCAAAATTTTCAGTTGCTGACTTACATTTGGTTGACATTTGTTACTATAGTGGAAGTTCTTCGTCATCTTACATCAATACAAGTTTTCATTTCAAAGTACAGACAACGTTTTTACAAACTAGTATTGTTGAAAACCCTTTCACTCTTTGAACTACTCCTTTATACTAATTTTAGTATATAAATCACAGCTAAAAAATATTTTTTCTTTTTATTGTTGTTCCTGTTTGTTTTTCAGGCTACCTCTATAGTATTTAAACTCAGTGACAGTGTTTCGGAATTTCGTTACCTGGAGAAATTTTATCGCATCGGAAGTATCTATTTTATCCTATCGGCAATTCGTCATGGCCCTATTCGTGCAGGGGCAAAACACGGATAACGTGAAGTCCAAAGGCCAACATGAGTTAGCTACGAATAAATAATTAGAAAATTTATTTTTTACTTTTTTAACTGAACGCCCATCAAGAACTTTATTGAGCAGCAGCACTAGGTTTTGCATGCTACTGGCAACAACTGTCATACTTTGAAACTTTGGTCCAACGCCAATTTATGCTACAGGATGACAGGTTATTACACCAATAAACCTTAACTGATCGGGAAATGTCACTGTTAACGAACTTTTTACATTAAGTTTGAAATATTATTAAGTCTCATACCTCATTTCGTTTCTCTGTAAAACCTTTGAATTTCTCAAGTCCATAGTAGCGCATTAAATCTCGCAAATATCCGAACAAAATCAAAGTGGCATAATTTATATACGTTATGACAGCAATTAGGAGGGGCGTTTCTTCGAAATCTTCATGTTTCGAACGTGTTGGGTGGACGCCGTTTTTGCCGTTTGTGACAGAGTCACGAAAGCAAACTCCATTTGCTTTGGAATGGTCTAATTTGGCGCCAGTCTCGTGATTCATGACTTTGTGATATTGGGCCAGATTGTTGACATGTTTCGAAACTAAGCGATCGTTCTCCCTGATGTTGGCAGAAAGAGGGGTGATTTTCTTCTTGAACTAGGCTCATTTCCGGTGACACAGAATCACGCCACATTGCTATTGACAACCAATGCAGAATCAGCAGATTCAAGTTCAATTGGCAGACGGACCATTCTACTTTCCGGGGGGAGGGACTGGGCCGTTTCTGCCGGGTAGTTTTAGGAACTTTTTAAATTGACTATCTTCAATTTTTCTTGTTTTCTTCTCATCTGCTTGCAAGATTTCTTCATTTCACTTCCCATTCATTTGACCTCCCAGTTTCTTCCTTTTAGATTCGTTCTGAACAGTTTTTCGCTCTCTTTCTTATTTGCGAGAGTACTGTTTTTTGTATTTACCGTACCTTCCCCAAAATATAATGATCAGTCCATCGCACTCAATCGCCTGATGCAAATGCTGCAACCTGATGGACTGTGCTAGTGAACTAGCCATGGCGAAGTGGCGCGTAATGCAATATGGCCAGGTTTTTCGGGAAAAAAAGATTTTTATTGCCAGTTTTAAGTAATAGATTTTGAAAACTAACATTAATTAGTTTCTACTACAGCTATTAGATTATTCGCTCACCCTTGTCTTCATAGAAATTTTGACTTGAACGTGGAAAAAATGCTTTTTCTTGGCAAAATGACCAGTAGAAATCATTAAATATTTTCTTAAAAGAAATATCAGTGCCCAGCAAAACACACGAATAAAAGTATAATAATTATTCTAACGTTTCGTTGCGAAACCTGCAACGTCTTTTTTCCGCCTGGCGAATCTATTGCCAATATTTTAAATGCTATTTATATAAATATTAAAAAGAAATATTCCGAGGGCCGCAACGATTTGTTTGTCTGAATAATGACGTGTCGCACTGTTGTTTGCAGTTTGCATCATTTTTGTTATTGTTAATGGGGGACGGGAGGGGAAAATGGTACTTTAGCCCGCGGAGTGCGAAAATACTGGCTACGCCACTGGTAACGAGTACCAGAAAGAAGGTTATCGATCACCGAGCATATTTTTGAATTGTTTTTTCATAATAAATATTTTCAAACTAAATTTCAACATACATTCAATGATAAAATCAAGGAAACCAGGCAAAGAACAGATCGATCAGATCAGCAGTGGTGCCAGGAATTTCCCGACGCAGGGAATGACGTACCCGACAGGGGGGCCTTAGGGGCCATGACCACCCCCCTTTTATAATTTCATTATTTGAAGGTCGAAAGCACGTTATTTTGAGCAAGAATAATGGCAACAACTGACTAGAAATAGTTTACTTCTAGATTTGACAAGAGGATAAGAGTATTATCTTTCTTGGCCAAATCAATAACTGCTCATAGTTTTCCCCAAAATTCCCCAACAAATGGTTAAGTTTTTCACGATAGGGGGGTATGGTTCCGCAGTGGAGGGCTATAGCCTCTTTCATGCTACCCCAGGATCAGATGACGCTTTCAATTTCATTGGGTGCATTGTTGTATGCCATTCCCTCTGAGCCGCATTCCCATATTCACCCTTTAGATAATTTCACAGTGTAATTACACAGATCAAAAACTGTTTTCAATTAAGCCTGTCACAGTGAATTATTTTTGTGTTAATTTTGACAGAGCTCCCCTAACTCAGACTACAATTTCTTCAACTATTCTTCTAGGTATTACCCCTGGGAAACACCTTTTCCAAACTTCCTAATTTCATCTGCATACGTTTAATTATTTTAACTTGTTATCCGTCAATACCACATATCTCTATGAACATAACAGTTAGCTAGTACATTTTCAGCTCCTTATTTATAAATTTGTTGACTGCTATGGAAATTCTGTAAAGCATACAAGGTGCATTTCTCCATGTTTACTGTAAAAAAAGTACTATTTTGGGCTTCTTTTTTTTTTGCAAGATAATTTCCATAGTAAACTTCATAGTACATGTACAATATAATACAGGTTAAACTGTTTTCCAACAAAATAACAAACCTTATACATGGACCAATTTTACATATTTACATGACCATGTCTTTATTAATCCGTTCACAATTTATTCTTCTTTGCATAGTTAATTATAACATTTAACATATTGAGGTGGTAAAGAGTTTGCTTAGTGATAAGCAGGACTTTTAAACTTACTTTCTGTCATAGTGATGTGAATAATAATAGTTGTAATGTGCACCCTCTGGCTGTTATCTAGGATTTCATGTGATTTTTGCTCTAGTACAAACTGTTGATCACCTCTGAACCATAAAATTAATATAATACATATATAAATATGTTTGGGGTTTTTTTTAATATTACAGTTTCAGACATGTTTCATTTAACTTCTTTCATTGAAATAAATATCATAAACATTTGATAACAACAGCTGATATAATTGTTATTTTAACAAACAAAAGAATTTACTTTCTGGTGATGTAACATTTCTTTAAATGTCTATGGTAAACCATCAGACCCAACTGTCTTGAACTTAGTCATCTAAAAATTAAAGTTCTCTTAAACTAAAAAGTATTTTTCCTGAATCATGTAATAGTTGATTTCACTCAAACTATGCCAAACTCAGACGTAAAATGAAGATGAGAGCCCAGCTCAAAATTTGGAGATGTAATGTCATCATTCAGGAATAGACAAAAACACACGAATAAAGTTTAATAGAAGTTCACTGACATTTCGTTGCCAATGTGCAACATTTTCAAAGTAATTACAGATGGAAACATTAAGATATTTATAATTACAAAAGGTATCACATTAGGATTAAAGCCAATGAGAATAAGGGAGGTGAAAGATGAGACGAGACAAGTAGAGGAAGGAGAGAATTAAAATAAGGCAAGCGGAACGGAAGTGATGTTTTCATTAAGAGAAGGTTTATGTTTATTGATGAGTAGACTTTCTCTGATAAGTAATTCAAGGGGTGAATTGCAAGAGGAAAGAATAGAGAAGTCATGAAAGGAGATGGAGTGGCTAGTTTGGGTTGAATGTGTAAGAATGCTAGATCGTGAAGGATGTGAAACTTTCTTGCCAGTCAAACGCGAAATTCCCATGATGTCATAATTATTAAACTTGAAGTTTCAAAATTGTGAGGTCCACTGTATTACCAATGCCTTTTTAAATGTCTTTGAGGAATGAATAATATTAATAAGACACTCAATAAATAATTGGTGCAACATAATTTTTGTCTAGTATAACTGAGCTTTTTACTTTCTTTTTACTTACTTTAACCAGTGAAATTTTACCCTCTTTCTCAATAGGAAAATTAAACCAAGTTTAACAAACAAAGTTGCTTAACATCAAGATCATCAGAAAAGAGAAGGTTCTTTTATCCAACAGCATTTACACCATCCCAAATGAAAGAGGATATTCCTTGTGCTTTTTCAGCTGTGTCTTTAAGGCTGCTAATGACTTCTTTATTGGCATTATAAAAGCTTAAAGAGGAATAATGCACACCTTGCTCTTTACAAAGCTTTTGAACCTTATAAGACAAAGTTCGTAAGTATGGTCTTGACACCCTGGGGAATAAATGATGTTCAATCTGAAATTGTAAGCCACCATGAAAGAAGTCCATATAAGGAGAACAACTGACATTTAAAGTAGATGATAGTTGTGAAAGAAAGAAATAATCACGTTTGTATATGTTTGATGGAAGACCATGATATGTGAGCATGGAAAAATGACTTAATGTAATCTGAACATGCAGTAAGCCTGCTATGAAGTGAGAGATGAACACAAAGACAAATTTTCCTAGTAAAGTAGGAATAAATGAACAAAGAAGCAAGAACCAACACCAAAAAGTAATGAGTGATATTAACTCTACCTTACGCTTCTTAGGACTGGCCTGGGTGAGGGCATAAATAAAACTCTGGGCATAAAGATTAAATCTGGCTACACCCATTATGAAGTAATACAAGTAATGCTGCTTGGAGACAAAAAAATAAGAAATTCTATCAAAGGAAAAGGTCTTTTTGTGATATGTTGACCACACTGGCTTGAAGAACTTGTCTGTAATAGCAAACACTGGTAAATGTTGGATGTCTGGATCACCAGTAACAGAATTTGTGACAACATGGTGAGCATTATGGCTTAGTTTCCACCAGCCAATGCTGATCCCTGATAAGACATTGCCAGCAAACAGACCAATTGTTTCATCTGTACGACGGTCATGAGAAATGAGGTGATGTCCTGCATCATGACCAATGAAAGCAATTTGTTGAAAGTAGAAACCCATGGCTACTGCAGCCAAAACTAGCATGACTGTTGATGTGGTAGTAGTTAGGCAGTAAATAACAAATGCCAACAAGGTGAACTGGGCCACAACGTTCCCTATGTAGTAAAAATCTAAAAAAAAACCAAAACAATTTTAACATTTAATACTGTCTGATTAATATCAACTTCACAGTTTGGACCACCCAATTTCTTGGACAAAATTATTCATCTCATCCAGTTATTAATCAGGGTAAATGAAAGAAAGAAAGTTGGCACCATTCCTAGAATGATTCTGAGAAATTAAATACTCAATCAAACTTCCATGAGATGTTGAATAAGCATATTTTAAAACCTCATCCAGCAAGGGGGGCTTCAAATCAAAAAATTTTTTGGCGAGATTACTTTCAATGAACAGATAAAAATCCGCTTCTCGCCTTAATAATTTTTAATCTACCGCGAATGAGGATAGGCTTTGTTTCTCTTTGAACTAACAACTGTAAATCAAATCTTAATTCCACAAAAAGTTATAACGTTCCTTGCAAATGCTCTAACGTCTTTGGATATTATTTAGTGGCAATGAAGATAATTTTCCCAGAGTTTTCTTAACTGCAACTACGGCTTGGCTTGATAATGTTCGTTTTGGAAAGAGAAAGGGATTGTTTATGTCTGAGGTAAGTTAATGCAAATTGCGAAGAAAATTTTTTTTCGGTTTTAAACACGATAAATTTTTTATTAGACACGTTTAGCTTTTCTGACTAAGTATTGTTCTAGAAGAGCATGCTGAGAATATCTGGCATCTCCTAAATTCCGTTGGCACACTGTGAATTTGGTGTGCATGAAATAAAAACGAAATCTAGGATAGGTAGACTAGCCAGACAGCTGTTCCATGATATTGTACTTGACGAATGACCTACTAGACTTACAATGCGTATCATAGCCGCCTTCTTGAACAATTTCCTCATGAATTCTCTTCAGTTCAGTGGAGATAGGAGAGTCTTCAACCACACATCCATCTGGTTCTTCTACATCTCCGATATAAAATGTGGGAAGTACTTTGTTTCTTATCCATGGGAAGGGGTGAAACGCTTCGAAAATGCTGCTGCAGTCCTGACCAGCTGAGTAGAGAAGAGGCAAGAAGCCGCCAGGATGGTGCTTCAGCCATTTAGTTACATTATAAACTCTTTTTTCGATAATAACCCAACAGTCTGTGGCCGTATTGTGTCTACGAATTTCCTCCAAGGAGTACTTTCGACCTCGAAGGATTTTCCCGTCCATGCTAAAGTCGAAGAAAAACCCTACTCAAACAATAATCTTTGAACCAAAGTTCAGAAATAATCGTCTGAGGCCAACCTCGTAATTTCATTGGTTGCCTTGTGAAAACATTAAATAAAATATGACCAATCACAGCTTCCCTTTCGTGTGGTCCGAGTAATTCCCTTCATTAGTATTCTTTTTGTTTTGTTCCCAGCTTGTTTTAATTTGTTTGGAAGGTTCGCGCAGGGCCTTTTTTAAGAAATTTGCCGGGGGGGGGCATTTTCCAAAAGGGACCTTCGGCTTCATTGATAAATTTGTCCCTCTAGAATCGTTTTTTACTTGGACTCATTCTGCAATCTACAAAACGTAAACCTAGAGCACAGATTATTGTCAGTATTTGAAAGAAAGCGCTCAACAAATTTGTCTATAAGCATTTTTATTATTACTTATTTTCGTGCCACCTAGAGGGACTGGGGGGGCATTCGCCCCCCCCCCACTATAATAGTCAAAAAAGGCCCTGGGTTCGCGTAGCTTCTGTCACGAGCCTCACGTGTTTTTCACATACTTTCTACTTTCACGAGTTTATTTTCGAAGAAAAACGATCGCCCGCGTCAAGGTTTTACTGTTTAATATCATCGTACTTGCAACGCACGAATGTGAGACAGTAACATAATCCACAGGGATAGCCTGATGAAACTGGTAGCTATATTAAATTAGTTTAAGAACAGCTTGGTCTGAGTTTTGACTGGAGTATTCTAGATGAAGCTGCTTCCAGATGCAGACATTACTTACCTTATAAATTACCTCCTCATCAACGACGAAGCCACTTTAAACCCCCCACTTACCGAAATAATAATAATATCGTGGGATGATGCCCTAACCACATGAGATTGCAAGGTTGCCAAGAAATTTCTGGCATTAATTTCGTTACGTAACAATCGGATTTTCCCCACAATAACTCTGTTCACCCTCTCCCATCTTTCTGAGTCCCCCCCCCTACTATAGGACATACTCAAGTACTTGAGTTTTAAAAACGTTCTTGAAAAGCTAGAAAGCAGTTCGTGTCAGTTTGATGTTTAGGAAACACGAGAGCTTGGATATATTGAAGTAGATGAACGATCTTCAAGCTCGATACTCAGAAAATGATATCTGAGCCCCAGACGGGGATCGAACCCGCAACCTTCTGATGACCGGTTAGACGCTCTAACCATTGAGCTACCGAGTCTCGGTAGCTCAATGGTTAGAGCGTCTAACCGGTCATCAGAAAGTTGCGGGTTCGATCCCCGTCTGGGGCTCAGATATCATTTTCTGAGTATCGAGCTTGAAGATCGTTCATCTACTTCAAAGCAGTTCGTGTGTCGTTTTCCACAAAATATTGCGAAATGCTGATTACCTAAAATGTCGAAGTAGAAATTTGGCTCAAACATTGCTTAGCAAATCTTTAAATTTTTCTGACTAAGTAAGCCACAACAACCACAGGAACAAACATAAATTATATTACGTAATCAACGTAATTGAGTGTTGAAAGAAATGGGTTTAAAATCTCAAGAATCTTTGCAAATGCCTCCATTGACGTGAGGTCTTTTCGGCCAACCATTATTTTTTTGTCCACTGAGAATTTCATGCCAAACCGAAAGTGTAAAATATTTTAATGAGATTGGGACAACAAGGGAAATTCCGCGGCTTCACCAAGATGGGCGTGGCGGCATTCTGAAAGCAGGTCAGTGCTTGAGTGCAGGATTGCCCCCATAAAGTCAGAAGCACGTGTTATAACCACGCTCTCACACGTTATGTCCAGAAATTGATACATCCATCAACTAAATTTCCCATGATTTTGAATATTTTGAACGAGTTGATAATGTGAAACATGCTGCTACGTGAATAGATCCTTTCTCAAAGTCTTTATCTGTTTATTCGTATTTTCTTTTTTTTTTTCTTCTTCTGGAAAAAGACATTTCAGAGAAAAAATAAAGTCATGGGTTAGTGGCAACACAATGAAAGGTGTTTCACCTTGATGGTATGTCTTCTTGTTAAATGATATCGAGTAAAATGCCGATATAAATGCAGACGTTCTGCATATCTCCATGTAAGTCTTGTGGGTCGAGCTCATGTCAAGCAGCGTGAAACTGGGTGTTTGTCCTAGACCCCAGTCTCCATTTTGTGTGCGCTTTCTTGTACTGTTGATATACAAGTGGTCAACCTTCAGTGGAGATTGGAAAAACCCACAAAAAAAAAGGATCAGCTTTATTGTGAGTGTACCTAAATAGCTAACTTAGTCATGCATATCAGATAGTGCCACTTTAGAATTTTCACTTTGTAAGTTAAGTGAAATGAAGACAATGATACAAAACACTACTAAATTATACTATGACAAAAGTACAAATGATCAAAAAAATCTGGATGGACATGTATACAACAACATGCATCATGTCACACAACTATAAATAATGGTGGTAATGAATCACATCTTAAAACTTTGCATGGTGATGGTGCAGTAAACCAATCCAGGTCACTGATTGGGATTTTAAAGGTTGACCTTGAGAGATGGTCATCTTTCTTGGCTTTCTAGTATGAGAATTCAAGTGGGTAAAAAAGTAATGGGTTTATGAAGGAAATGGGAGCTACACAAACATTAAAGCACATAACATTGTTAAGGAATTGCCTAACTTGACAGCAAATGTACTACACAGTACTTTCTCAGCACTACTGTAAATCAGGTATTTTGCTGAATAACATTAACTGTCATTCACCAGAATAAAATTCCTAAGTGCACCCTTGCTTCTTAATGCATTGAAATTAAATTTAAATCTAAATCTAAAATTTAATATGCCAGTACCATAAATTTTAACCATATTTCAAACATAAACTTTATTTTTCCTTTGCAGTTGTCCATAATTGGCATTAGTAATTTCTGGTAATTTTTAGTTAAAATAGCAGATTTTGGCAGAAACAAAGCTACTGGAGAGTAATATAACAATGGAAAAAGAAACTAAAAATCACCATTGCCTTAATGGAACCTGAAGAGGAAACAGATGAAGATGAAACCAAAGATGGAGAATAAGAGACTGATGAAAATGTGAAAGATGTGCAGACAAAGTCAAAGGTGAAAGGAGCTGGAAGAATGGTACTGAGTTGACACAGTGTCACCCTAAAGATGTTGGTAGATGATAGAATACCAGATATTGGAGAGGGGTGAATGTCAATTGATTATTTGGTGAGCAAGTGATAATTCAATGATATTACAAATGTTCAGATGCATTATCAGGGTTGAATTAACAGTGTGCAACATACAATTTGCATTACGTTTTGGTTGAAATAGGGAAAACTGCTTATTTTTAAAATGTGAAAAATTCTTGGCAGACCAATGGCCAAATTTCATCTTTGTTCAGATATAGAAAGAAAATTTAACTGTTTTTCAGTCTGGTACTAATAAACTCTGCTGTTCTTTTAATCTTTTGATGAACTGTTGATTGTAATTTTCTTTTTTTCTTTTATAATTTGTTTGTTTTTATAAAGGGTCAGAAATTTGTAGCTGATCTTTTGCCTAATGGTAAAATCAAGTGGGAAGGTTGTAACAAACTATTAAATCCTCCATCTGAGTGGGCCTTACACTGCAAGAAACTTGTTAATCCATCAAATTACTCTAGATGTAGATGGGCATCAGTAAATACAATACCATAAAGTTTTCTTCCTCATAATTGACATAGAACTACCATATTACTTGGACTGTTAGATAAATTTGTAATTCCAAAGTTTGCCTAGAGCTGTGCTTCACCTTGGACAAGTGGTCATGAAAGGTTGTTGATCCTATACCTTGTTCATCACACAGCTAGAAAACCGTATACCCACAGGTAGGGTTAAATAATGTCCACAGTTACTAGTACTTTATTTTCCCAGAAATACCATACAATCTACAGTGTAATGAAACCTGCTGCCATATGATTTTTCAAATTTTTCATGAACTGTATTAGACATGTCACAGTTACAACATGTGGTTTTATGTATGCAGGTACTTTGTTTTGTTCACTATCAAAGCTACTGCCATAAACAAACTAATATGTTTAGTAATGTTGGTGTCCATAAACTTTTGATTGCTGAAATATCAATATGTTGTCAATAATTACTGTAACTGGTAGATCATGTTCAGTAGAGATCTGATGCACAAGTATATGCATTAAACTAAATAAGGTAGATTTTCTCTTTGAATGTATTAATAGTCTTTGTGCATGTTAATATGAGGAACTATTAATGTTAAGTGTGGTAAATTAATAGCATGGGCCAAAGTGCTTGTTTGTGATAATAGCATAACTGCCGTACTCTTCACCTAACCTAAACTTGGTCTGTTTTCCAACTATTTGCCAGTGTTTGTTTTTTTTTTCTGTTATTACAGGTGAAATATAAAGAGAAGAAACTGGATCAGTTCAAGACCACTTGGTTTTGAAAACAAAGACCCTTATTTGACTCCACTAAGTCATCAACATCCATAATACAAGTTGTGTTTAATGTTGAATGACATTATTCAAGTTTTGCTGTATTTAAGCCACTAACTATGCAAGATCTTTAAAACCACATTGTTAGAATTGTTTAGAAACTGTTATATTTCTTTTTAACAGGATTATAGGCAGATCAGCCAATGCTTCATGTTAGTGGTGACCTTTTTGGCTTTTCCACCTGTTCACTCATGTTGATCTTTGTCAGTTTGAGTGAAGAGGTTCAAAGCTCAAGTCTGTTTCAGAGCAGTTTCTACAACTGGAAATTATCACTTCCTGAGCTGTAAACCACCTGTGTTTTGTGTTTCTTGTAGATCCAGTTGGCAATGAAAGTTGGTGGTTTAGTTGTGGTAGGATGGTATCACAGTCATCTGACGTACCAGCCAGATCATTCTGTTTGAGACATTGTGGCCCAGCAACATTACCAAAAGTGTCTGAAGGTTGAGAAATCTGCATATGAACCATGTGTTGGTTTGACCATTTGTAAGTAGAAAATGTGTCATTTAGAATGGTAAAAAAGAAAGATTGAAAAAACTGCCTTGGTAATTTTAATGTTCTGTCTCACAGCTTCTTAATACCCTCACCTTTTATCTTGAGAGTCTGTGGTTAAAGTGTTTTGGGTGCAGTCTGGTGGTGTGGGAAGTTCAGTCTCCAGTTAGTCTTCTACTGATGGCAGTTAATTTCAATATTTATCAAAGTGGGTTACTCACAGAAGATCTCCATACTGAAATGGTTTGTCATTGCCTTCATTGCTAATTACTGAATTGATGGCTGGGGGAACATACAGTCACACAAAGACTGACCAACCAACAGAATGGTTTTGCCTGAGGAACAAGAGGACAATAAGTCAACAAATGAGTGAATGAAGGCATACAGGAAGTGCGGATGGGAAGTACAGAAGAAATGGATGGACAGACAGAGGAACAAACGAATGAACGAATTAATGAATGTACAAAGCATCAAAGGAACAAAACAGTAAATATTAACATTTTTATGATATATTTCTAATAAAAATAAACAATATGGTTAAAAAATGTAACTATATTGTAGTGATTGGTATTACCTGTAATGTAACTTTGGTATCAGAAATACTTGCTATGAAATAGTTATAACATCTCTTTAAATTTGGTGATTGGAGTTCTGTTTTTGTATCTTTCAGCATCGTACATGCTCTCACTACAAGGGAAGTCCAGATGCAGTTGACTTCACAGAATTCTGGCTTTCTGGAGTTACCTTTCTGGATAAGATAAAGGTTTATGAATAGTGTTCTTCATTTAAAAAATGTAGCACTTGTTTAAAATTGGAGGAATTTAAAAGTATATCATAATTCAAGCTTTCTAAGAGCTTCTCAGAGAAAACATGGAGCCAAGGGAGTAGAAAACTGTTTACCTTCCAAGGGTCCCGAAAGAGAATTTATAACAGCACTGTCAAAACATGTCATTGAATGAATTTTTCATAGCTGAGTTTCAGTAAAATATCATTATTAGTTAGAGCAAATAATTATTTGGTGATGTCAAGGGTATAGACAAGAAATTAGTATGTGAGACAATGAAATATCACTGTATAATTATGAGCAGGATATGATTTACTGCTATACATTGTTGACCTGTAATGCATTCTAAGTAACCTTTATTTCCAGGCAGTTATGTCCAGGTGATGTGTTTGTCATTGAACCAGATAAAAAAAAAGAATAAAAAAAAACCAGAATGACGATCGTTATTATATCTGTATATTCATTACTTATCAACTGAGTGTGAGGTCTGTATCAGGAGGTATTTTCCTGAGGTTTGATTCCTTCCTTCATTGCTTTTAATTAACACTTTTGTTGTTTTACAAGGTGGCAATATAGGTTTACATGTTTTTACCAATGACTCCATGCTTTTGCAAAATCTATTTGTCAGATTTTTAGCTTAAAATAACCTACAAAAAAGTTTAACCAAGTCCTAGGCAATTTGTTGTTATAAATCCTTTGTAAACATGACAGAATCTGGTTTGTCTTCAAATAGACTCGGAAATGTTGACGTCAGAACCTGCCTTTTTCTACGGAAAACGTGTTGCACAGCCAACCCCTTACAAATTACGATATTTCTTTGAGCATAATCAAAAAACAGTCGAATGTTTGTACTCATCAAAACAACGTGTGATAATATCCAAAGACGTACTCTGTTTTCGTCCCCATTTTATAGGCGTCATTGATGAAGAAGTTCCCGAAGGATCAATCGAACCGCTTACTATGCTTTATCAACATGTTACTTTCGCAAATTAGTTTTTATGGAGCATTTAAAAACAGTATAAATACTGTACAATTTTTATTTGGATTCTTTTCCATGTGTTGTTGGTTTTGCCCCCTATACTGCATTCGCAGAAATTAGGCATGGGTTTTCGGAATTTATACCCTTTGCCAAGGATTGTCTGTACCTGTGGTGATGTTCTTACGAGGTCTCTTAGCTGACGAAAACTGAAAAGGGCTTATCAAGAATTGAGCAATTGAAATATATTTTTCTCTCCAACTTTTAATGGACCCACACCAAGTGAACAGGCGGATTAAAGGTGGGGGCGTGGCGGTCGCTCCCGGATTTATTGGAGAACTGCGTCCCTCTGGAAATGCGCCCCTCTTGCTTGGCAAAATATGCCCGTCACAAAAAGATTAGCTAATTCTTTCACAGTTATGCTAATCGAAAAAGGTGGAAATCCCGTTTCTGTTCTCCAAGAGCTCAATAATTTCCTGGGCTTCATGTTCTTGTACTGTAAACAAAGAGATATTATATAACTAATAAAATTTTGACCAATTATTGACACCTCGTGGACCACGCTTTCCGTCTTGCCCTAGCTCCGCAACTGCCCAAGGGTAAAGCTACAAAATGATAACTCCACAATTAACCTACACTGCCGAAGTCAACTGAAAAATGTTGACTCGAGCGCGGATTTGAACTCGCACTTAAAAAATAAATAAAAAAATAAATTGATAAATAAAAAATGAAAAAATAAATTAAAAAAATTTGAATTATTAAATAAATGAATAATTAAGAAAAATAAATAAATAAAAAATAAATAATAAATACACAAATGAACAAATAAAAAACAAATAACTAAAAAAATAAATAAAATCGTGGGTTGTTTTAAGGTATTACAGTATTAAGGGTAGTCAGAACAAAACTTAGACATTTGAATCCACTTGGATCCTTCCATATTATCCGTTCCTGGTTTCTCCTAACACTTGCCACATTTCTTTCACCCATTTTTGTTTTGCATTGCTAGATATAATTTCACCCATATAACTGGAATTAGTGAGCGGAAGTAAAATTATACAGCGTTTACTAAAAGACGCAGGACTTGTTTTACTTCTGTCCGGAACCAACGACTAGTGCCAGTTTTCCGTGGGATTTAAAACGAAGAATGGTGGTGTCTTCGCATAGGTCCGCCCCTTGTGCACTTTTGATCCTTCTTGTCAATCAAGCTAATGTGCTAACCAGTGCAGGAGGACAGAAAACATAATAACGTTCTCTCGCTATATCACTACCGGATTTGATCAGTTCCATAAGTAAAATGCAATATGTTTTACAGTGGTATTTCTTTTCATGTTCATTTGTTTAGATTCTATGTTTTATATTGAAACTAAAGGCATAAATAGCACATCACCGATTGGTCTCTACTACTCCTTGGCAATATTTGTGCTTCATAGCGACGAGATTTCTTTTTTTCACTTGGTCTTATTATGGCACGAAACATTTTTAATTTGTTTCCTCTCAACAACTTGTTTTTGCCCAAAGCAATCTGTCGAACTACGATGTACCCAACAAGTACCTTGTGTGGTTGTGTTTTTTTTTTCAGGAGAATTGAGCTGTTTTATGCGTTGTTTTTGATATTTCTTCTTACTGTTTGAAGGTTTTTTAAGTTTATAACTTGGGCTTTTATAATATAACGACAAAAACGCTGTAAGCAGTGAAATAAATGGTGGAATACTTGCTGACAAACTAAATTCGACTGAGTCGTAGTCTTTCTTTTTGAAGCTCACTTTTTCTAAAAACCTCAGAACGATGGTTTCTGGACATGTACAGTATTTTTGTCGGTGTCAACCTTTGAAGCAATAATCCGTCTAGCCATGAAAACATTTAGTTTTTAAGAGAAATCTAATCATCAAACCGGATTAACCAATTTAGAAGGGCATTTTGTTGCGAAGTAGACCATTTTTCGATGTGAGGATAGTTTGAAAACACTTTCTTTAATAAACACCAATCAAAAGCAGCCAAAAAGAACCAATCACTTGCGTCCACGTTAAGTCCTTAAACCAATGGAAATACGAATCCAAGTCGCGCCAGAAACGTTTTACCTCATGACAGTTTTTTCAACCCTTCATTCAGTGCGCGGCGTTCAGAGGAGAAAGATGTGGAGTGTTGTGGGCTTGGACTTCACGAAAAGCAAGTGAAATCCTTCTTCGGTCACTTAAAGCAAAGATATGTGGTCGGGAAGCCTTCCTAGCAGTTTGGAAAGGTATGCAATTGAGTTGTTGTATTCCTGGTTTAATTCTTTTGTCTTCGGCCGAATCTCTTGTGACTTGTTTTAATGCGAATGTGCCACGAATTTTGCATTGCCGGTTTGTCTCCCGCTTAGCTTCGTTTCTTCTTTGAACAAACAGACGGAACAAGAGATAGGGAAGTGCTGTTGACCGTTCCGGAGGTATTTTGATAAACTTTGGCGAAAATTTTCGCTAAAAATCTGTGGCCTGAAGCCGGACTTTCGTAGTGGTGAGAGCTATTCCATGCATAAGCTGTTCGATACAAAGAAGGTAAACTACCAGAGAAAAGCGTTGGGAATAGTTTTTAACGGTCTTGAAGCAATGTTCACAATTTTTTTGTGGAAATTTTGCGTAAAATTCCTCGTTTGAGGTTCGAACTTTTCATGCACCGTGAGTTCAACATAGAGCTGTCACGTGCGACTAAAGTACAGTGTTTACGCGGGATATGGAGTTTGCCTCACAGTGCGAAGGCATTGTTGAACAAAATGTCAAATTCTCGTTACAGCGAGACGTTTTATTTGTTTTTCCATTCAAAATGTCTGCCTAAAAGTCGAATTCTGAGGCCGCTTGGGCGGAGATGTTCAACAGGGCTGGCGAACAACGTGTGAAAACAAGACAATCCACTTTTACTGCAAAACAGCCAACCTATATTCACTCCGTTAAAATTTTAGACCATCGAGGCAAAAAGGGAGTTTGAACATTTCTAGCCGCTAATTTTGTAGAATTTGTCGCTAAATTTGGATAACTCATCCTTCGCGTTCTGACTCAAGCACAACAAGGAAGCAGAATTTACGGAATTTAGAACAGTTCGATTAGAGGAACCAAATTCCAGACATTTTGGCGCCTGGGGATTTTACGGAATTTTTGCTTGTGCCCAGCCAGAGGAAGAGGGTTTAACTCACTGATTCTACTGTGATTAATTAATCCCAGTAATTCAAATTAGATATGCGACATCATCCCTCTTTGCAATGCTAGTGGTATTAACACAATATTTAATCTCATTTTCAGGTGGACTTTCTCGCGTTTGCATGATAGTAAAAAGGGTTCTCCCAAATTACGCATCTATAGATTTTTTGCATTGATTTCAGTTGACTACAGTCTGCTTCCATCAGTTGACGGTGACACTAGTACTTATAATATTTATTGTACTGTTTGCAGTCCGAATCAATAAATATTGAATATTAAAGTAAGAAACAAAATCATTATTTTGATATTTAGTAGACCAAGTTCTCATTTTAGGCTACATAGTGTTAATGACCTGTGAATGAAGTGCCAAGGTGAGGGGTGAAGCGGAAACGGCCGATTCACTTTGCTCCTTAGCTTGGCACTTCATGCATAAGTCATCAGCATCATGTAACCCAGAATAAGAACCTGGCCTACTAAATATCTTAATGTAAATTTCATTCTTAATTTTAAGCTTTTTAATGGCTGAATGAACTCCAGATAGTACTATTTGCAATAGGTTGATTATTCTAGCAGCTGTTAGTGAAATTCCTCCTCTACCAGTTTAGGATAGAATAGTTTGCAATGATTAAATGCTTCCATTAGGTGTTGGATATGCTCATACTTAGTCATCTCATAACTATTTACCATGAGTTCATGTTTTCACCAGCTGTTGGTGACTCAGCCTTAATCCTAAATGATGCATCTCTGCTCAACTAGAGAAGTCATAACATGACAATATGTGTTCAACTCAACTTAAAGCAAAATAAAAATAAAAAAAAATAAAAAATGCAAACCTGAAACCCTGCAATGTACTGCAGTTATTAATATCAAAACTGGCAAATGTTATGGGAGAACCCTGTGTATTTATGATGGATTACTGATATAATAAAGGATGACATCTTCTTACTGGATTAAATTGTATTTGGATTATGGATCCAGGGATATATTTTCACATCTAATGGATGGAGTTGGAGCTCAGGATTGATACTTACACCATTTTATGACAAGCAAGTGGAATCAAAAAATCAAAGTGGAATCAAAAGGTTAGAATCCTGGTGGCAAAATATTTAAGGCCTGATGGTTTAGAGTAGAATGGCTAGGGTAGAGTAGTCAGGCAGGACAAGAAAAGTTATACCAGAAATGTGATGGAATCAACTCCTTCCATAACTGGTATACCTTTTCTTGGGATAGGTAACTGGGTATAATTGTACCCATCATTTCCTGGTGGAAATCAACAGACTTGGTGGAATTCATCCTTCACTGGATACAATCTTCAGGGTAGGTTGTCTTCTGGTGAAGACAATTAATCTACTTATTTAATTTATTTATATATTACTAAAAGGAAAAATTAGGAAATTAAGGCCGAATTTAAGGTTCGTATTCTTCATTAAGCTATTTTATTTGTGTGCATAAGCAAACTTGTTTTAATGCCCTGCTGTGGCCAATGCAAAGAAAAAAAGGCCTCTAATGAAAAGTACAACAAAACCATATTGTAGTGATAATGTTGGTGCTGTCTGGAGAACAAAAAGTATAAATATGAATAACAAATCTCTTTCAAGTACATGCCTAGCATTTCTCTGTGGTCAGTGTGCAAGTAGAAAATCTCATTTGGATGTCAGGAGATACTAAGTAAAGAAAGAAAATTCTTAATTGGCCAGTACAAAATTGCTGATTGGCAGGAACTAAACTGCAAATTTCTGAATATTTGGACTTGAATAAGTGATAATGTATTTCTGCAAAGTAATAGTATATTTTTAAGAAATTAAAGTTAATTTACAGTAATTGTTGTGTGTGTGGCTCTATCCTAACTTTGGAGATCTACTGCAACTCGTGGAACTGGTCATCAATCATCTCGTTTGGATTCCAGGTGTGTTCTTAATACATTTTTCTTAGAGAGCAGGCTGAAACTTTATCAGATAGACAGGGTTTAGTAATTATTTAGGGTAACAGGAACAAAACTAGCCAAGTTACTGAAGGAAATGGGATTCATTTCCTGGTGATGTGCTTGGAAAGTGTTCCTTGTAATTTTGTTGGCAGGCCACCAGGATGGTAGATCATTCTTATGAGTTTTGCTGTCATGTGAAGGGATCGACAGAACTTTACATGGCGGCTTAATTCATGAGTTGATCTTTGGTAGTTAAATATAACTTAATGTGTAGCTAGTTGTGGGTGTGTCCTGCCCATCCCCATAGGTATACAATCATGTATTACCTAAAAATTTAGAAAATCAAAATTATCCTTGATCCTGAGACTTGTTTTACATTGTCACTACAAAGCAAAACATGTTGATGGTTCCTGAGGATTAGCAGATAAATTGCTGCTTTTGCTAGGGCGTTCGGTCATTTATATGTAGTCGGTGGGATGTTTCGTTATCTATGCACTTTGCATAGCAAGGCATTCGATTAGGAGGAGCTGATCTACAATATTGGTACTGGTAATTAAATTATTGCGTTAACTTGTGACAATTTCAATAAATAAACTTGGAAAACTTGTTGTCTTGTGTAGTTTTTTCTATACTTCTTCCGTGTCTTCCAATCTGCATTCAAGTAAAATGATTTTGCAAATGCCCAAAAATGTTATAGTACCAGTAAATTACTAGGAGTAGAATCATATCCTTGTGGAAATCATATAATGAGACATCAATTTTCATCTCACATGTGCCTACTAGTACTAAAGTCACCATACAGCAAACACAGGCAAGCCAAATTTATTGAGCATTTGCACATATGAATGCTACATCTTCCATATAATTTCCTAAAATAAATTATAAATTTATCACTGCAGGAGAGGAGCATGTTTATAGGTATGAATCAGTGCAATGGAAATTCTTTGTAAACAAAAACAAATGCAGAATATAAATCATTCTTCACTATTACCAGGATGTTTTCACATTGGGTATATAAGATAGATGTTTTCTACATACAAACCTGCCTGTGAAATTAACAAGTGAACTTTTTGTGAACAAGTTGCTCTGAAAGTGGTATAACAAAATACAAGGGGAAAAGGTTTCTCTTTAATACACTGAATGTGAAGTAGTTGAACCTTTTAGTAATCCTAAAATTCTCTTAAATTAACAATGAAATACCAATTTTGGAACATGCATCTTTAATGATTCCTGGTCTGAATTCCAGAGTTTTATTTACTTTGATGCATTTTGAAAATTCACTAAAATCATAAATACACACCTGATATACAGAGCACAATGTTATTTATAACTATATATGAACATCCAAGGTAATTTATTCCAAATTATTTAATGACAAGACAAACTTAATATTTATCCTCAAATGAAAACTTCTTGCCTCTCTTCCACCTTTCCAGCATATTCTAGAGGTTCTCTGTATAATATCTGTACTAAGTTGTAAATAAGTGTGCATGATTTAGAAAAAAAATTTTTCTTCATTGTGAGTGTGAAACACAATTAACCAGCCTTTTCTTTATTTTGAACAATGTAAATTAGTTAAAAATTTAGAAATATCTGACCAATAAAATAGAAGTTTCTCTGTTGTTGATCTCATGTTTTTATAAGTTAAAACATTGATCCTTATTGTGTAAGGAGTCGAGTGTCCACTGTTTTAAAATAATGTTGTAGTCTAGTTGATGTCATTTCTTGTGCCAAATAATTTTTCTCTTTTGAATGATGGTGAATTAGATGAATATTCAGAAATAACTTAAAGTTTGCATGTTGGTGATACATTTTGCATAATGGTCAGACAGCATTCTTTCATGTTAAACAATATCAATGATGACCCTCATAAATAGCTAGGTGTTGGTCATGGTTAAAAATTTACAAAAACAAATTGTTTGAATCTGTTCAAAATTGTGTGCATAGTGAACAACTTTTTATTTTCTATTTCTGTTAATAGTTGTTGACTTGAAATGAACAAATAAAAAGAATTAAAGTTTGTGTTTTGGGATCTTGATTTTAACTGTTCTTGTATGACATGCTCAATTATAAAATAATTCCACTGTGTATAAAAATTATAGTGATTCACTTTACAATGTGTTTTTCTTGGGCATGGTGGTTATGACAACCATTAGAATTCTACTGCATGAATTTGTTAATGCTAAATTCTGAATTATATTAATCACATGGTGGTTGATGTTTATAGTCTTTAGATAATTATAATTATTGTTGGTGAAACTCTAAAATTAGCCATTGTGCAAAAATAATCAGTGATTTAAAAGATGAACAAAAATGCACAAATGTCTTCTCAATGCAGATGTTATTTTGGTAGTAAGGAGAAGATTGAGGTTAGATTTTATTACAATTCTGAAGAAATCTTGTGAAATTTAAGTTTGTTTAGTCTTGTCATTGGCATCAAATAGAAATAAAACTTTGTAAATTGAGAAAAGTAATTATTGTTGTACATGAACTAAGAAATGTATCTCTTTCTTGAACTTTCAAAGCTTTTCAAAATAATGTAAAGCTTTCAAGATCTGATTCAGAAAGCATAACTAATTGTTTTTTTCTTTTTTTTTATCTTTTTATCTTCATAGGTTTAATGACCAGAACAATGCTGGATCATCATTATAATTCCCAAAACTATAAAAAGGAATAAAAGTCAGGGGGAACACTGCGCTGATTATAATTTTTGTTCTGTTTTAGCTTCTGAACTTGACGAAAAATGATAAAGTTAATCAATATCAACTCATCTGGCAAACATACTTCAGTGGAATACTGGCAAGTAGCAAGTTATTATATTGGTAGGTTAAATTTTTAATCAACAAACAACTGCTTCAAAGTACCAGTAATTGGCATTTTAGTTTGTTAGCTAATTGCCAACTTTGTTATCATTTAACATTAAGCTTTAATGCTAAATGGATTGGAGTAAAATATTGCTTGCTGAAGAAGGTGTAGTTGTCTAGTACTGAAATTGTAGTATAAGGAGTTATCTTCAATTGAATGAGCTTGTCAGCTGAAAGTTAATGGTGCAGTCTTGTATTTTGATTAGAGTAAATAGTTACACAAGAAAAATTAGCTTTTTTACAAGTACTTCAGTCTTCTTTGATTATTTTGTGCATGGCCTTGCTCATTCATTTTATAGCTTTAACTCCTAAATGCTACAAATACTTGTCATTTGATGTTGTTGGGCTTTTCAACTGTTTAGATGTTCTAAACAACATACTTGTTTCATTGAATCGGTAAATTTCTACACATTTTACTGATGATGATATACATCCTGGGATATCATTGTCACTGTTAGAAACATTACTTTACAGTGGAGCACATGTTGAACAGATAATATTATCATACCAACAAATGCAAACAAGGCTGCCTGTGTGTTAACTTAACCTTTTGTTATGTTTAGGGATATCTACATTGAGATGTCAAGAATCAGGGTTCTCCCTAAAAGTTTAATGCTACAGCAAATATTTTGATGAGAGTAACTTTCTGATGAATAGAGAATTTTAAATTGTCCATCCTGACTTTTTCATTAAAAAGACTTCAGTAAGATTTATTCTGCAAACTGAAGAAAGGCATTCATGTTTTGGCAATTCTTACATCAAATAATTATGTGTCAGGCCTTCTGAATTATTTTAAAATTAGGAGATGCCTTCATTGACTCCAGAATCCTACATGGGTCCTACCCAGTAAAACAAAAGGCCTATGATTTCATACCAGTGCTGAAATGATCAAAATTGAGATTAACTGTGGCTAACTCTAGCTTTGATGAACCTGGTTTGTTCCTCAGCACATGGTAAATAAAGGCCATTGTGACCGTCCAAAAGAGCATTGACTTTGAAATGATTAAGTTTAGCAATTTCAGAAAAGAATATGTATCATGTGGCTAGTTAGCCAAAACATCTTCAATGTTGTTGTGCTCTGATAAGTGAGCCAACAGATTTACTATTTGTGCTTCTGGTATGCAAAAATTGTCTAATGCTCGTTGAGATTTTTGTTCCAAAAATTGAGCATTTAATTCATCAATATAGCTTTGGATTGACCATGAGGATGAAGTTGTTTGAATAATTTTATTGCAAAGGAGACTTGATCCTAAATAATGCAATGTCTGCTCAGCTAGAGAGGTCATAACATGACAATATTTGTTTGTTTGAATCAACTTAAAGAAAAAAACAAAACAAAAATAAAATGAGAAGAAAAAAGAAAAAACAAACAAACCTGAAACCCTGCAATGTACTGCAGTTATTAATATCAAAACTGGCAACTGTTATGGGAGAACCCTGTATATTTATCATGGATTACTGGATAATAAAGGACATCTACTTACTGGCAACTGTTATGGGAGAACCCTGTATATTTATCATGGATTACTGGATAATAAAGGACATCTACTTACTGGCAACTGTTATGGGAGCACCTTGTATATTTATCATGGATTACTTGATAATAAAGGACATCTACCTTATGGATTAAATTATATTTGGATTATGGATCCAGGGATATTTTCACATCTAATGGATGCAGCTGGAACTCAGTATTGATATATCCACCATTTTATGACAAGCAAGTGGAATCAAAAAATCAAAGTGGAATCAAAAGGTTAGAATCCTGGTGGCAAAATATTTAAGGCCTGATGGTTTAGAGTAGAATGGCTAGGGTAGAGTAGTCAGGCAGGACAAGAAAAGTTATACCAGAAATGTGATGGAATCAACTCCTTCCATAACTGGTATACCTTTTCTTGGGATAGGTAACTGGGTATAATTGTACCCATCATTTCCTGGTGGAAATCAACAGACTTGGTGGAATTCATCCTTCACTGGATACAATCTTCAGGGTAGGTTGTCTTCTGGTGAAGACAATTAATCTACTTATTTAATTTATTTATATATTACTAAAAGGAAAAATTAGGAAATTAAGGCCGAATTTAAGGTTCGTATTCTTCATTAAGCTATTTTATTTGTGTGCATAAGCAAACTTGTTTTAATGCCCTGCTGTGGCCAATGCAAAGAAAAAAAGGCCTCTAATGAAAAGTACAACAAAACCATATTGTAGTGATAATGTTGGTGCTGTCTGGAGAACAAAAAGTATAAATATGAATAACAAATCTCTTTCAAGTACATGCCTAGCATTTCTCTGTGGTCAGTGTGCAAGTAGAAAATCTCATTTGGATGTCAGGAGATACTAAGTAAAGAAAGAAAATTCTTAATTGGCCAGTACAAAATTGCTGATTGGCAGGAACTAAACTGCAAATTTCTGAATATTTGGACTTGAATAAGTGATAATGTATTTCTGCAAAGTAATAGTATATTTTTAAGAAATTAAAGTTAATTTACAGTAATTGTTGTGTGTGTGGCTCTATCCTAACTTTGGAGATCTACTGCAACTCGTGGAACTGGTCATCAATCATCTCGTTTGGATTCCAGGTGTGTTCTTAATACATTTTTCTTAGAGAGCAGGCTGAAACTTTATCAGATAGACAGGGTTTAGTAATTATTTAGGGTAACAGGAACAAAACTAGCCAAGTTACTGAAGGAAATGGGATTCATTTCCTGGTGATGTGCTTGGAAAGTGTTCCTTGTAATTTTGTTGGCAGGCCACCAGGATGGTAGATCATTCCTATGAGTTTTGCTGTCATGTGAAGGGATCGACAGAACTTTACATGGCGGCTTAATTCATGAGTTGATCTTTGGTAGTTAAATATAACTTAATGTGTAGCTAGTTGTGGGTGTGTCCTGCCCATCCCCATAGGTATACAATCATGTATTACCTAAAAATTTAGAAAATCAAAATTATCCTTGATCCTGAGACTTGTTTTACATTGTCACTACAAAGCAAAACATGTTGATGGTTCCTGAGGATTAGCAGATAAATTGCAGCTTTTGCTAGGGTGTTCGGTCATTTATACATAGTCGGTAGGATGTTTCATTATCTATGCACTTTGCATAGCAAGGCATTCGATTAGGAGCAGCTGTTCTACAATATTAGTACTGGTAATTAAATTATTGCGTTAACTTGTGACAATTTCAATAAATAAACTTGGAAAAATTGGGTTTTTTGGGTGACATGGAGAACCTTTTTTAACTACTTATACTTATGTAAGTTATTTGCTATTAAAAGAATAAATGAACCAAAAAAAAAAAAATGTGTCCTTTAATTTTTGTTGCATTCTTAAAAAAAGTAATACAGTTCAGATTCATGTAATTATAGCAATTTTTGGGGTATCTTAGGCATACAGGTACTTTTTTGACTTCTGGTAGTTTGACTTAGCTGATGGTAAATAATGCAGTTTTTGTTGTATGTAGTTAGTATTGAACCCCTGAAGAAAAATAAAATACAGGAAAACGAATCTGGGTGAATTTTTTGGTAATTTGTGAGTTGCATGGAATTTTTGGTATGTTTTATCCCTTCGGAGAATATAATAACCAAAACAACACCATAATTACATCCTTTACATTCACATCATCCTGCAAAACTATATAGGTCTCACCTGCCAAGAACAATGAAATTGGCAGACTATTTTTGACATTTCTTTACCCTTTTGAGGATGACATACTAAAATTAAAGCAAAATATTTTGTTCTATGTTTACATACCATTTAGCAAAACTGGGAATTTTGCCTGCCAAGGTGTAAGTGAAATTGGCAGATTATTTTCAGCATTTCTATACCCTTTTGAGGATGACATACTAAAACAAAACCAAAAGATTTTGTCTATTATGTCATTTATTAAAACTGGGAGTTTTGCCTGCCAAGATTTCAGTGAAATTGGCAGAAAACCAAAATATTTTGTCTGTCTATATATCATTTAGCAAAAACTGGAAGTTTTGCTTGCCAAGATATTAGTGAAACTGACAGATTATTTTTGGCATTTCTATACCCTTTTGAGGATGACATACTAAAACAAAACCAAAATATTTTGTCTGTTTGTATATCATTTAGCAAAAACTGGAAGTTTTGCTTGCCAAGATATTAGTGAAATTGGCAGATTATTTTCAACATTTCTATACCCTTTTGAGGATGACATACTAAAACAAAACCAAAAGATTTTGTCTATTATGTCATTTATTAAAACTGGGAGTTTTGCCTGCCAAGATTTCAGTGAAATTGGCAGAAAACCAAAATATTTTGTCTGTCTATATATCATTTAGCAAAAACTGGAAGTTTTGCTTGCCAAGATATTAGTGAAACTGACAGATTATTTTTGGCATTTCTATACCCTTTTGAGGATGACATACTAAAACAAAACCAAAATATTTTGTCTGTTTGTATATCATTTAGCAAAAACTGGAAGTTTTGCTTGCCAAGATATTAGTGAAATTGGCAGATTATTTTCAACATTTCTATACCCTTTTGAGGATGACATACTAAAACAAAACCAAAATATTTTGTCAATGTATAAACAATATATCATTTAGAAAAACTAGGAGTTTTGCCTGCCAAAAACAATGAAATTGGCATATTTTTCGGCATTTCTATACCCTTTTGAGGATGACATACCAAAACAACACCAAAGTGTGTCCTTATAGGAACTAAATAGTTACTGGGTTCAATTCCCAGTACACACTGTGTTGTCTGATGTGAAATGGGAGTAGAAGAAGTTTGTACTGAGACAGCATTTTGTAAAGTAAACCCAACAGTAAATGCTTGGACAAAATAACATTCCACTGATGTTGTAATGAATTATGATTGTCAATTTTACACCATTGAAATTCCTAGCAGCTCTGGTCAGTTTTTCAACTTTTATAAATGACCAAGAATATTGCACATATCAAGTGCCCACCTAGCCATGAGACCATGAAAATGCTTGCTATGACGTACTGTATAGAAGTAGGACAAGATTATAGAAATATACTTGGGACTTAAATTATTCATTCCATATGTTGTCAATCAAAATTTTTCTCTGAGGAGCACATTCATCTAGACATTGTCACAGTGTTTGCTTAAACTGTCAGATGTCAGGCAGTAATATTGTCTGTCCCAGAAAAACAGAAAAACTATGATGTGATCAACAAGAAAGGCTTCTTATTTGTCTTCAATAAGTGAAACATCAGAATTTGCTTAATAAATGAGTAGTGCAGAGCATTTGGTGTAAATAAACTCCAAGTAACACAAGTATAAAAATTTAAACATGCTGTACACTTGACAAGTAGATGTTTTAATGATTTCTTGTCATGGATGATTGGGGTGATTGCATAGAATGATGCTAATTTAACAATTTAATATACAGCAACATCATCTGGACCTTTGGCATAGGGGGATTTGTAACTGTCAACAAACTGTGTAACTAACACTTAAACCACACAGAAAAGCTACTGGACAGAAAAGTTTAACCAGTGAGCCTTGAGACCTTACTTTGTTCCTTACTTAACCTTAGTTAAATCTAATTTTATTAATCCATGAAGGAAAGAAAGTACCAATTCTGTTCAATAGAAGAAATAAGAGTAAAATCTTATACAACCTTGTTCAGTTAATCATCATGGAACACACTAACTTGTCCAAGTCTCATAGATTTTATGTACATCCCCTTCACATTAAATTTTGTTTGCTTCATTTTTTATGAAACTCCTAATATGTTCATTTATAGTTGAACAAGGATTAGACTTAAATGCTTGGTGATGAAGCACTTGCCAAAACCTTTCCATGTCAGAAAGCCTACAAACATGAAAATCAAAATGACTTTGCATTAGAATAATTAAAATCACAACTGGTGGCAATCTTTGGAAAACAAATTCCCAACAGAGGATCAGGACATTGGTTGGAGCATTACTAAATTAAAAAAATACTGAGTCTTTTGCCTCCTCTTTTAACTTGAATTGGAGGGGTTTTTGGTTCCCTTTTTGTTCTTCCTGAAATATGAACAACCAAGAGGTAAATTTTCCAGTCCAGGTTTCTTTTGACAGTACATTACTGTATTTACCAGCATGATGTACTGGTAAAACCTCCCAATAGGTTGGTTGACTTGGAGCTAATCTGTTAATCTGCACCTGAGTCAGGTGCACCCAAGGCAAAACCTACTAGTTAGAACCAGTCAAAACTCAGTGCCCTACCATTTTTTTGCATCTCGATAGCATACAAAAACATTAGATTTAGCTGAAAATAACTCCCACTGCTAACAATGGTTAATGTTCGTCCAACTAGGGTCATAAAGATTCATCTACAATGTATAACTAAAGTTTAGGGAACAGTGGGCAAATCCCCCTTATTCTTACAAACCTGGGAATTGGGACTAAAAGGAACAGCACAACTCATCAAATTTGTTTACTTGTGACAATGATGCTGTTTTCATCAACGGTCAAAAGCCCTCTTTAGTATTTTGCTCTATTTTGCTCATCAAAGGGATGAGGCCTGCCCCTTAATGAGTAAAACTCAAGCAGAAGTTTGATTTCAAAGTATGTATTTCACAAACGTCTTATAAGATTATTGTACCGTTGCACTAGCTACCATTCTCATGTATATAAACCTTAGGTTCTCTTATGTTACTTCAATTGGTCTGAAGATGATTTTGCAATAAAATTGAAATATCACCATTTCATCTTTTGTTAACTTGAATCTCAAGTTGAAAGATGGCCTTGGTTTTTGGAATTTGCTTTCTCTTAAATTTTTTGAAGTTGTCAGCTGGTCAAGGTTGTTTTTTAAAAAAAGGAATGGCACTCACCTTTTCTTTTCATCTGTCTGACAGAAAAAGACAAAACGTCAAATGACAATATCTTAACGCAGTGAAATCTTCTGTAGTAACTGTCTTCAGTTGCCCTTTTATTCTTCATTTTCCTCAGTCATTATGCTAGTACTGTAGCATGAAACTCTGGATAAAAAAACAACAACAAAAAAACAAAACAAAAAATGTAAGTCCAGACATATACGCACATAACGGATGGTGGTTAATATCTTCATAGGGTGAAGGGTTGCTGTAGCGCCTCCTCATTATTAGTTACAAACATTGCATGTGTAAATTTATTAAAACATTGCCTTGCGGGTAAAATTAATTTTGTTATTATTAGCTTTTATGTATATCAGTTGTAGCCAACACAATCTGATAAGGAAACGACCTTATGAACGCACTAATGAGTTTATCTTACCACGGACATTCCTTTTACACTCCTTCGTCATTCTACTAACCCACATATTTCCGATACTAATGAATAAAATACTCATAATTCTCCGAGCACAGACAGTAAAAATTAGTTCTCTTTTGTCTCGCGAAAGGTCAGCATACACTGAGGTTTCCCTTTTGCTCATCGACCATTTAGATCTCAGTTACCTCTGTACAGTGGTGTTATTAAAGTTCATCAGTTACTAATTGTTAATTAGCGTAATAGTGAGTTTTCAACATTAGCTCGCAGCCTTTTCGTAACTCACTCAGCCTCGCGCGCTAAATTACGATTAGGGTCAGGGTCAGGTCATCCTAAACCTAATTCTAAATTTAATCATAAGATGCGCAGTTCAAACAAAAACGAACAACTGTAGAGTCAACGTTATTTTGACGTTTACCATCAAAAGAGGAAGCATGTACAATCAAAACAAGGATGAGAACAACCTGTAACGGTTCACCTCCATCATGAATCGGGGGATCGGGAAAGTTCCGCTAACACTCTTACGTGACCAACGTGTCCCGGTGCGACCACATGTGCGACGCGGAAGAGCTGGGTTCTACCCACAGCATCGTTCTACCCTCTGAACTGTATTATAAGTTTGGACATAGTTTGGATCGATGTCGTATTAGCATTAGAGAACCTGTGGTTATTTTAATAAGATTTGTTATGAACTCCAGACTATTGATTGGTGTTGTTGTGAGTGCTGTCGGTACAGCATTTATTGGCTATTGCATATACTTCGACAGAAAACGTAGAAGTGACCCACAGTTTAAAGAAAAACTAAGGGAACGTAAGTTGTCAAAAGGGCAGGGTATGTAACAGTTTAAATTTTTTTATATGTGTGGCTGCAGCATTTGTCTTTTTCAGGGAGATTAAAAGCCAAGAAAGCGAAGGAAGCTTTGCAAGCTGCTGAACTAAAGGTAATAATGGTGGTGTCGTTAAGTGGTACAATTATTGTTAATCAGAGAATTGGTATTTGTTAGTGGTTGTATAAAGAGCATATATCAGTCTGTTCAGGACTACTGTACCTGTGTTAGAATCAGTAGTCAGCAGTGGATTTACTATGAGCGTTAATGTGATAGAAGTTAGCTTCAGGATTTGCATAGGGTTGACCTTAAGGGTAGGGTTAAGGATGAAGGACGGGATTAGGAATAGGGTAAGTTGTATGTTTAGCTATGAGGGTTAGCTTCAGGGTTGGAATAAGGGTTGGTATCATTGACATAAGGTTGTCACAGAGTTAGCATCATGGTTATAGTGAGGTTAAAGGTAAATGGTTGCACACATGACTGTGTAGTTTGAGATGTTTATTAGATGAAACTGTTATATTGCTCTATTTAGAATTGGATAGTTTGAACAACTAATTCAATGTCAATTCATAAAAGTTACCAGCATTTTTACATTAATCATTTTGGTTTGACTAATGTAGGCTCGTATTCCAGACCGTAGTGACCAAGCAGCACTTCAGAAGTTTTTCTTTGATGAAATTCAAAAGGGAGAAGAACTGCTGGCATCAGGTAAAAAGGCCATTAATCTAAAACTGTTTTATTATGAAGTGACAAGGTTTGAATTAAATATAAAAAGTTAGAAGTAAGTTTTCATTTTTAAAAGTTCCCTGAGCAGTTTAAAGAATTTGCATGATATTGAACATTACTTTTTCTATGTCAATGAAACTTTCTACTTCATTAGAAACTTCATGTGTCACATTTCATTTTTCATAATGCTAAGTCATACAGTAGGTTGCATTTATTAAATCTTGTTTTTTAGCTTGGGAATACATGATGATCAACAAGGCTTGAAATAACTGCTGGTCATTGGCCGGTAAATTTTGTCCCTTACCTGACTAATTTTGTTCCTTACCAGTCATACATGACTGGCAAGTTTTTTACAAAAAAGTCACAGTCAAATCACTGTCAGAGTCCGACTAAGTAAGCTTGCGCACCCAGTTTAAACTTTCCTGTTTTGTATATATTAGTCTATCTTTACTCTTTAGAAATAACATTTTCCCTATTGATCTATTAAATCTATTCTACTCTGTTAAACGTAGAGAGAAACTAAATCAAATTAAATAAATGTAAGTTTTCCAGTGGAAAAGTTTTATAACAGCAAAATCAAGGCAACAAGATTAACAACTAAAAATAAGAATGACTGGTAGAAAATCTTCTGTGACCAGTAAATTTCATTTTTTACCAGCCATAATGACCAGCATAGATCTGTGAGTTATTTCAAGGCTTGATGATCAACTATGTGCAATGTACACAATGTTTATATGCAGCAATTGATGTGAATCTTCTGATAACAAAATGTCTATGAAACTTGATAATTTGTGTTTCCTCATTGAATGTGACTGCATGTCACTTGTTAATTCTAAGCATACCACTGACCTTTCTTTTTTTCTGATTTATTTACTTTGCTGTAGGAGAGTTTGAGGAAAGTGTAAAGCATTTGACAAATGCCATTGCCATAAGTGGTCAACCACAACAACTTCTACAAGTATTCCAACAGACACTTCCACCAGATGTCTTTAAAATGCTAATGACAAATCTTTCATTAGCATCACCTGCATCATTTGCCCAGGTTAGTTTTACTTGTTTATGTTTTTCTTAGAGTCAGGTAATGGTGAGCAGAGATTGTCTTCATGTTGGTAAAGACTGCTGTGTGTTTTGTGCCAGACTTTCCTTAGCAAAATGCCTCTATGTCTGTTTTAAGTTAGATTTGAATAGAAAACCTCTCTGCTTCATAGTCTAAAGACTAACTAGCAGGGATGGAAAAAAATTAAGCACTGTTAAAAAGTTAAGGAAGGAATAAAGTTTAAGATCAGTTAATCACCTAGTCTCAGATTGGAACTCTCTGAATTAAGTTTATTCCTGTAACCCATTTTAAATGATGTATTTCTGATCAATTTTTAATTCTTGATTATTTTATATGTGACTGTTTTTCAGAAACCTGGACCCATGGATGGAGATTCTTTAGATTAAAGATATTGTGTTTTCATAATCTGTACCCACGTAGAAGCAATATTTGCTGTCCCATGTGGTGTCATAGTGAAGTTTTTTCGAATAAGTTAATTGACACAGTGCTGTAACAGTTACCAGTGACTTTACCACCATTTTAAGATATCAACTCAGTCTGAACAATTACAAATAATTTTTTTAAGATAATAAAATTATGTACTTGGAGGCATGTGTTGTAAATTTTGCATTTACAGGCAATTTAATTCTGTGCTAACACTTCTTGTTGAGTTGTGTTTTTCCTTTTTGTATTTGCTTCAAAACACATATAGGAAGTAAAAGCTTAACTGTATTAGGTTGAATAATTGCCCCCCTTTGCCCTTTTCAGTTGTTTTAATACTGAACTGAGGAGTTTGTTTGCCATGTCAGGCTGGAAGTTGAGTAGCAATAATAAGAACTGGCATTTACCTACTATTTCACTTTAGACACTAATTTTACAAGTATATTTATATGTGTATGTATATATATATATATATATATATATATATACATATATATATATATATATATATATATATATATATATACACAAATGACATAAACATAACATGAACAGGATACTTTCTGTTATGGTAGCTTTCTGTATCTATACACCAGAAACTTAAAAGCAAACATTAGACCATTGATAATGACTGTTTAATTAACCCATTCCTCATGGGACTGGCATCAGCTGATTTCTTCCCACCACTGAATGAATTTTTCAGACATATGCTAGAATAAAAAATAAAGGCTTTCTAGGGTAGGAATGAATTTGCCACTGAAAAGGCAAGAACTGGCTAGTTTCTGAAAGGATTATCAGTCTAAGTCTTGCAATCATGCAAGGGAAAATTTCACATACAAAACAAGTGTAATCATACACAGAAGTTTTTATCACTTGGAATCAATCATCGGTGGACTCTTCATTGCCTCGGAGTGAAATATGTTTTGTTTTTTCTGAAGGACCAAATTTTGACTTGATGAAATTACTTTCATTGGAACTTGCAAGTGACTAGACATCAGCCACCTCTCTTCTCCCCCACCCTTCATGCCCTCCCACTTGGGCTGGTTTTTGAACTTTCAGAACGTGTTGCAGATTCTGGATAGTTTCCTGACAGTTTCCGCCGGGGGAGGCAATGGTCTGGCCTTTACGATACTTTGAAAGGATAAGGCAAAGAATGAGATTGGTGACGAATTGCCAACAGTCGAGGAGGGAGGCCTGAGCCCAATCCAACAGTCCTCACGCTGTCCCTAAAACTAATCCTGCAAAAGTGGCAATCCTGGCAAAGTGTTTCCAGAGATCTTGAAAAGGGACAGTAGTTTTAAGTCCTGTAAATGTAATATATGCATATAGTTTCTCTTATCGAGGTTTCATACTAGATATGTCGGACATTGATACACTGGTTGAGATGGGATTTCCGCGAAATAGAGCGTAAGCCTGGATTTGTTTTGAAATTTTTTAATGACCTCAGTATGCAGGATAGTTGTTCTCTGTTATGAACAGTCCAGTGTCTCTATGTCAGAGTATGAACGTTGTTTTAATAGTAAATTACACAGCTGAAAGCATGTGATGAAACCCTATTCTAAGCGTATACCGCCAGCTAACGCGTATTAAATGGTACCGTTTGCGCCCTGCTCCTTTAATGACCCTCTAGCAAATTTGGGCAATCCTGTATTTTAGCGTCAGATTGGATTTGGGAAATAAAATAGCGTCAGATTCATTTTAATAGCGCTGGATTCATTTTAAAGGGTTAGGGTTTGGGTTTAGGTTAGGTTAGGGTTATGGTTAGGGTTAGGGTTAAGAGTATATGTTTTAATCCGGTGCTCTTCATAAAATGAATCCGACGCTATTTTATTTCCCAAATCCAATCCGACGCTAAAATACAGGATTGCCCAAATTTGTGGTCACTAACATTTTCAGTTGGAATTGGTCACACGATTTTCCTTCATGAAAATTTACTTTGCCGTTGCCGATTATTGAACCTGTTTTTAAGATATAATTATATAACTGTTATTACTGATTTTGTTTTATATACATTTTAATTTCTTTTAAACTAAAACATAAACGGAATTGAATTTCATGATACCCACTGAAACGTGACAGATTGTGACTTTAACATTGTTACAGCCTTTTGCGGCATTAGTCCTGATGTGCAGAGATGTATATTCCATCAAACAGTTATTCTCTTTGAATGATTCTATTTTCAGAGAAAAGGCTCTGTTTGCTACAAAAAATCAAGGAGTACAACTTGCTATGGACTGGTGAGAGATTAATCCATTACAGGGCAAGGGATTACTGTAGAATTTTACTCTTGCTAATGCTAGACAAGTTTATTCAGTGAAGCAGGGTACCAGCCCCTGAAAGATTCAATAAGGGAATGAAGAACCAGGCTCAGATGTTTTAAGTGTAAAGCCATGATGTAAGACTTCTTCAGAACGTTGTAAGACAAATTTACCAATGTTCCATTGCCAATGTGCATCATATTAGAACACATCATGAAACAGATGTAAAATGCGTGTTCTGAAGCTTCTTTAAGTCTTAAGTGAACTTGGGGATGAGCAAGGGTTAGGTTTATCAGTAGGTGTTTGTTTGGCATCGTTTATATTTACCATAATATAGTGTTATCTGGAGTGACCAACTCACAATATTCTAACTGTGTGAAGAATTCTTACTACAACTCTGTTATCCATTGACAAAGTTTTCTTTCTTTAAATGTAAGGTTATTTGCCCATGCAGATGATCCAGATATTGATGAACCAGTCAAACCTTCTGCTGGGCACACTGTTGGACAACCAGAAGTAGCAGGTAGTAAATATGATTTATAAGACAGTAAAAAGATTTATGTAAGCAGCAGTGGTGTCCAAGACAGCAAACCACAGCACCATCTTGACTTCTTGTTTACCAAGGACTGGGGTTTACTTTGCTAAATACATTTAATGTTGCTTTCATTTATGTGTGGAAGATGAGCAAAAAGAAACAGACACAAAGGAAGTTGAAGAAAATACAGAACAACCAAAAGGACAAACTAATCAAGCCATGTCATTAAAGTGTGAAGAGTAAGACATTCTAACACGGTCAAAAATTCTTTTTGTTCACCTTTGGTTAATAAGTGAAAACTATTCAAAAGTTTTTCATCATGATTTGCTCTTATGTATTTTATCTGATATGAAAAAAGAAAATGTCTACTCTACTGAATTTTGATAAATACAATTATTTAGTTTTATTTCTGTTTTCCTGTAGTTGTGGCAAGTTAATGAGGTCAGAAGCCCAGGTTCAGGTAAGGTGTAATTATTGGCCAATAAACCACTGGCAATAACCAAAGTTGTAAGGAGTAAAAAGAGACAGGATTGCAAGAAAGGGAGCAATTGCTTCCTCCTTCATTTGTGGGAAAATTGTTATCTGAAAAAAATCATCCATTCCCTCACTTCAAGAAAGTCATCTTTTTGCAATATCTCTTGAGGAAATGGATTTTTTGGATGTTTCTAATGCTCTTAAATACATATGTTTATCCAAGTTTATCATCCAGTACAGGGTAACAGAATGTTCTTCTAAAATTTTAGTTCTCATTTAAGAAATCCTGGGTGCACTTCTGAAAAGATAAAGCAAATATTAAGCCAATGATCTTATGTGATATTATAATTCCCTGTCAACCTCATCATTAGAACTGTGATATAACAATAACAAGTTGAAGTTACTTATTATTGTGGTGTATCTACTACAAGTAAGGCAATCATGGTTTAAGTTATCTCAAGCTTGTGCTGTGCCAAAGAGTTAAGGCAATATATCATGTGGTTCCAATGCATGTTAACTTCAAGTCTGGTGGATAACAGCTTTTAATCCTGTCTTAAAATAACTGATTTAAAACTATATCCCATTTCAGATGCATGCTGGAAGAACTGGACATCAAAACTTTTCAGAATCAACTGAAGAAATCAAACCATTGACTGAAGAGGAAAGAAAAGAACAGTTAGAGAGGTAAGACCTGAACAACCATGAATATCTAATGAGAAACCAATATTACAGCTTATGCCTGATATTAAGAAGTGGGGACTTATGACATTCCCTTTGTATTCAGGATTCAGGCAAAGATGGTTGAAAAACGTCAACAAAGAATTGAAAAAGAGAGACAGGTATAAACAGTATTCTGGTAATGTGTAAATGGTGATTCAAGTCATAGATGTAGGAAGTTGGGGGGGGGCTACGGAGGCACATGCCCTCCAATAATAGAAGAGTGGGGCCTACTCAGAGAAGAATCATGGAGGGATTTATTATTAACCAAAAAGACCATGTTTAAGAAAAAAAAAAAAATTGTTTTAAAGTGAAGGTTTTCCTTCAGGGAATTACCTAAGATACAAAATGACTGTTGCTTAACTGGGTGGTGTGCAAGTTGTAATGATGATAATATCATGATAACATGTGAAAAATCCCCTTCATTTAGGAAAATATTGAACGAGAGAAAATCAGAAGAAAAACTGGCAAGGAAGTGACAGATTATAAACAAAAGTGAGCAACAATAAATAAAAAAGATGAAGTTTTGGTGGAGAGATTGTTAAACTCCAGCACAGCCCCTTGCAATGCATATGAAATAATGAAAAGATTGTGCATGAAATCTTTTTAGGTTTGAAATGCAAGAAGCTCAAAAAATAGCAGAGCAAAGAAGGAGAGAAAAAATAGAGGAAAAGAAATTGAGGTAGATGAAATGCTAATCTTTTTTTTCTGTAAAAATACATTAACAAATTACTCATGTTGTTCACTCAAATACTATCCTTGGTAGATGTTGTGTAGGTATGTCACACTTAGCATATTTTTCAGGAGCTCTGACCCCTTGAATTCAGTCACGAAGTCAGCTGGGGAACCACAATGCACTTGCATGTGGAGCAGCAGGTCAACATGCATACATCATGGTTCCCCAGCTGACCTGGTAACTAAATTGATGGGGTCAGAGCTACTGAAAAATATGCCAAGTGTTACATAACTATCATCATCATTCTAATGCCTTTTGGATTTCTTTCAGGCAAAAACTCAGAGAACAGATTGCTCAAGATCGAGCTGAGAAAGCCTCTCAGGTACTCAACAAAATAATAATGAAGTAGTTTAGCACTCCTGTGGCTGCACATGTTTGTAGTAAGTGAAGTAATTCTGACTTTGTAGTAGCCAGGCGACGTTAACGCTCAACCCCCTGCAAGAACGATCACTGAGTAGTCGTTTGCGTTATACTACGAATACCTTTCAACTGAGATTATCAGTTTGGCTTGGCTGGTCAAAAATTTGCCTGTAAACAGTGGTGGGGATGCTCGGATGGTAGAGCATTGGTTGTAGCATCACTAGTATGCAGGGGTGGTGCCGGGAATTCCCCGACGCAGGGACTAACGTCCTTGACAGGGGGGAGCTAGACCACGCCCTCTTTATAACTTTGTTATTTGAAGGTTAAAAACACCACGTTATTTTTTTCGCAAGAGTAATCGCAACAACTGACTAGAAACAGTTGAGCTTCACACTTGAGACAAAGAGAAAAGTCTATTATCTTTCTTGACTAAACCGCAAACAAATATTCATAATTTGTACAATATATAAATGCGTTATCATCAGTGAAAATTCCCCGACGAATTTTTAACTCCCGACAGGCGGGCTAAGGTTCCCCGATAGGGAGGCTGTAGCCCCTATGCTCCCATCTGGCGCCACCCCTGCTTGGATGTCCAGAATTGAATTTTTTTGGGTGGGGCAACTAGCAATGCAAAGCACATCTACGATGAATTTTGTTTCTGGCAATTAGCCAGCTACGAAATTCTTTCTTTAAAGGCCTCTGAGAATGACCCTGAGGCTTTTTGAGATGTCAGTCCCGTGAAATTTAGGGGACCACAGCCCTCTTGGTCCTCCTTCGGCCACGCTGTTGAACGTCTGGCTGATAAACGGAAGGTTGTTACTCTAACAGAAATAGTAATGGCCAGAAAATTGCGTTAAATATCTCCACGTACCAGTTACAATTGAAAGACAAAAAAGGCTAGAAGAATTTAGAACATTTTAATGACTAACGTTTTGTTGCTATTTGTATTGAAGTTCCGATTTCCCCCCGCGCAATTAGTCGTAGATATCCTGAAAGAACAGTATAACAAAGGTTGTTACTCGATATCTGGAATACGGTATCTGGGTGAGGTCAGGTCGTGAAGGTTGAGCCTATCTTGAACTTTACTTCGAGTTAATGGTCCACCACCTACTTCTGTTGGATTTCTCCTATGTTGGAGCTGTGATTTCACATTAAAGGAACACTCACTTCGGCGGAACATCTCAGCCAAGTTGTTGCTTAGCGCAATGTGAGCAGAATAATTGAACCGAATCGCAAGACTCGAGTTCGTTGCGAGAGATAAAGTTTTCTGTGCGTGCGAGTCTAATACGATTGCTCTTGTTGAAGAGATATACTTAAAGCATTGAAAAAATAAAAGATACCTCGGAAAACTAACTGTAAGATTTATGGTTAATTCACTTTTGTATTGCTGTACGTTGCTAACATTTCTAAAAGCAAAAGGACATTCTTCTAACTCCTCTTAATTTTTACCTCTTTCAGTCTAGTTTGTCCAGCAAAATTACAACTCCAGCCCCCGTACCTCAAAGTACCACAGTATCACAAACCCCGACTCCGAAGGAGTACACGTCGTGTCGATTACAGGTATGAAGAGAACAATACTCGTTTGCTTTAACTCTAAATTTTTTAAACTCCATATCAATCTCCATCGATCGTAAGTTGTCCCCATCATCTTCATACTTTCTCGTACTATTCCTGTAGTTTGCATGTCTTTTCATATTTCTACTTTCGTGCTAACCCTATTCCTGCAACCCCCTGTACCCACAATCGCCCGTATGCCCTCCCATATGATGCATATCAACTACCACAAGTAAACACATCCCCATACACACCCACCCAAACGGACGCGCAGACATACACACACTCATCCCTACATACCAATATCTACACACCAACCGCCTCACGCATACCTTCACCCGGCCCCATACACACACACACGCCGTATCTAACAAAAAATCACAGCCATACCGGACAACCTACAGGCGCACACAACCATACCAGTACATATCCTCTTAGACAATCACATATTTAAATACGCTTGCACAGATCCAAGCATATAAGTAATTTGCTCCGACATTTGTTCCAGTTTCGGCTGATCTCGAACGAAGATGCAATGGCGGCTCTAGCTGGGGCTTTGGGGAGCATTTATTCCCCTTGAGAAAATTTTATCCTTCCCCATTTTGCTTCCCTTAGTCGTTATGAAAGTGCAAGCTTTGAGTATTTTTGACCAATGTATTAATATGGGTTGTTTTAATGAATAACGCATTGACCCGATAATTTTTGTCTTTCGCCACAAATTTGGGATTCCACGAGATTGCCCCTGGTTAACCCCCTTTCCCAGACCAAGAGGTCTGGTGCCGTCATGGCTGAAATGTACGGGCAAGCTATCGTTGGAGTTAGCTGAAAGACACGGCCGCACTCAAACTGAGACCACATTATTCACGTGATGTTCTTTTCCTTTTTCTTTTCTTTCGTTTCTTTCACAGTTTCGTCTCACAAACGGTGACACCATAGCAGCTGCATTTGAACCCACAGCTCCTCTGTCCACCGTCGTATCCTTCGTCTCCTCAAAGCGAACCGACGGTTCTGCGCCGTTTTCATTATCAATGACGTTTCCAAGGAAGACTTTTTCGGAATCTGATATGACTAGGACCTTGAAGGACTGTGGCTTAGTGCCGTCAGCTGTCTTGATTCTCACAAAACAATAAATGTCTTTGTTGGAAAATAATTGTATTTTTAAGAATATGTTGTTTTCTACAGCTAAATCAGGGAGTGGATAGATTACTCTGGTGAGTAAATTCCACCGTTGATCCAATTTAATTTTGAAGGTTCTCTTCACTTTGTTTTTAATCTTGATCATTTTCCTTCCGCAAACTTTCTTCCTGACTTTTGTTTGCGAGGATATGTTGACACTTTCGATTCCCATTTATACATTAGCGCCGTAATAATCTCTTATCGCCGTTTAATGGTTCGTGTTGAGAAACTCATGAATGAATATTTACTGGCTCCCTCGTAATGTCGGGATCATTCAAAACAAACTAATAGTTGTTTACGCCATGACACCACAGTACAGTAACCATAGCAAAGTGGTTTACTTACATTAACAAACAATAAATTGTCCAGGAGACCTGTATGTCTTTTACGACTAATTTTCAAAACAGATCTGGGTGTTCAACTCGGCGTTGAATTTACTGTAGCGTTCCTACTTACATCCGAAATGCCAGTTGTGACGACTGCTGTTAGAAATTCCACCGAATGAAGATGAGACAGTGCAAGAATCACTTTAAAGCATCTGGTAGCGATCCACTGGGAATTTAGACCCCGTTCACACGATACCGGTACGAAATGAAACCGTAACGAAATTATTACGGTTAGGCCTTGCGTTCACACGGTACCGGTATGAAAAAGCATGAAACCATAATGCTAACCGTAACGATTTGAAACCGTAATCGTGTGAACAGGTCCGTACCGTGATATTTTGATACCGGTGCAGTTTCGTACCGGTATCGTGTGAACGGGGTCTTAAACAGAGTGGATGTGTTGAGGTCCACACACAGCGGGAACAGGGCTATAAAGCGGTGCGAATTTTTAATATGAATATCTTCAAAATGACAGATGAAAATATAAAGCAATGTACTGTAAGTTTCAAAACCCTGCTGCTAACTTGCCGTGAATTCAAAACTTCTTGTAAGAATCATCTACCACGAGTAGAACGAAAGGTTTGCTCGGCTCGAGGGGTTCGAAAATTGCTTCCATGTTGTCAATAGGTAACGTCATCTGTTGGCTGTGAAATATGTATTCATAAAGGGATACAAGATGTTAATTATGTGTGAAAGAGGAAACGTTGCAAAACATTCTGGCCGATGTATTGACCACGAGCGAAAAGGTTGAAATGCTGTCAGCGTAGCTGGAATCTGTCATTCCCAGCTGTTCCAGTTGGTGTCAACAACAAAGACAGATTTGGTGTACATTTGCCGTTTCGTTTTTAACCCATTCAACACTGGTAAAACGCAGGCCCCGTATCAGGTCTCATACAGGGGTGTTCTAACACTGTAGAAACCGCTTACACAGCCTGCTAATATTTCACTTGCCATGGAGCTACTACGTATCTGAACGATACCGGTGACAGTGACATTCTAAACTGGCGTCAGACCCCATTCGTCAACCGGTTTATCCATACCGTATCAGCTTGATATTTTAGAACCGAACGAAACACGTATGCCTTATTACCGTCGCGTTACTGTAGTAGTCTAAATGAAAATTGATCAAATACGATAAAGCCAGAGCTCTGACGTAAACTAGATAAGTCAAGTACATTGTCTACCCATTACGACCCCAGCTGATGCTTCATATGCCCCGACGCGCAGCGTGGGTTTTAAGTTGTGTACACTTCAAGTTGTTTACCACGACACCGTATGGTCCTACGTCCGTTACCCACAACCACAAACAATTTACGAGTGTTGCGACGTTTAGCGAGTGTATTTTTTCATATCTTTGTGCTGCCAGAGTTACAGCACAATTTACAAACCATCGAAAGCAACGGTAGAACTAATTTTACCACCACACTTTAAACGTTGTACGGCGATTTTGCTGCAACAGTTTGAAAGGTATTTAGATGAGGATGAACTATTTCTAACTGTATTTCCATGCTGTCATTCTCTCACAATTACGTCGCAAACTGTGCCAAACAAAGCGTAAAAATATAAGGACTTCTGCTAAGCTGCGAAATAGCAAAAATTTGTTTCTGTTTGAGGGAAAATTGTTGTAACCTTGGAGTGGGTATGCTGCGGATCCATATATTATCCATATATTATATTCATATCCATATATGCGTATCCATACAGTCACATGGATCCGCTTTTCGCGTCGCACCTTAGATTGTGTTGTGTTGCGAGTTTAACGGTAACAAATTTAACCAGTTAACGTTGATAGTTCGAATGAATTGTTATCGTTTAGAGAATACTTAAATTTTTTTTTCCGATAAGGTATGACTGCCCACGAAACCCCTGCACTCACGGCGCCGACTGAATTATTTTTAATTTAATTTTAATACTGATCAACTTTACATATATACATGCATCGGACTAGTGTGCCCTTACTGTGTCCTTACAGACCCTATAAATGGACGTTAATTAGACCGCTTTACCTGACATTTAATTTAGCCATTAAAATGACTTGAAAATTTTGGCTTGTTACAGCCAGACCTATCTGAGAATTCATCTTCTACCTGTTATCTTGTTTGTAGCTTTATAGCCGGAAAGTCGGTCACATTGTTACTGCGTAACATTTGGTGGATGAACGATCGTTCAATCACTTTAGTCATTAAAGGTGTTTTTCAACTTTCCATTCCTTATGCCGATATGACGTTTGTATTATAAATGAGCATTTGTGTACTCTACTGCCAGACAGCAAACAGAAGGCACCAAGGTAGAAGATAAGCAAGAAACGTTCAGGATCACATTCCTGATTATTCGTTGTGAATCTTCAAGCGCAAAATCGAGGTAAGAATTCTTAAAACATGAAGGCGTAAAAAAGGAAAAGGATCCCCTGACCAAGATGGACAGGAAAAATTCTTGATTTCTTCAATAAGCACGGCGCAAACAGTGAGTACCAAGTTTACGGGATTTCAGTCTTGGGTTTACTCCTAAAGTATTTAAGAAATATATACAGGAAATGTAAAAGTCGTTAACGTCCCTAACGGGATTGATGACATTTCGGGTGTTAAATTCTTTCATTAAAGTGGATCTCTGCTTGGATGAACTGCTTCTTCTGGAAACGAAACCGTCTTATTCCTGGTCGTGGAACAAATTTAAACTTTCCTATACTTCTTAACACACTGATGATACAGCAGATTATTTTTACAAGCATCTGCGACTTACTGATGGGAATAAACTACATTAACGCGAAGAATGGTTTGTATATACCCAGGTAGTTATATATGTCCATTTGGGGCCTATTACTGTTCTATATTTGGCAACAGTACACACTTCTCTTCTTATGTTCAAAATAACGGTTGGCCAAAGAGTTTCCTAGGGTTTTTATTGTCCTTTTCTTTAGTCTTTCTAAATGCACCCATGCTGTTAGTTTTTGTAATGTAATAATGAAATACTTTTATAATTAGCTCAATATATTTTTAAGACCTTGTACACAATAAACACGATTTTTGCAAGATAAGTAATATTGGTGATCGAGACTGCAAATTTGCAAGAACGGATTGTCTAGAAGTGGCTGCTTTTGAAGCGTTTACTTTTTCGACTCACTCTTGACAAGATTTGTCAATATCGCTAGTATCTTTCAAAAGTCCGATATTCAAGATTTTTTGCTCGCTTCTGTCAAAACCAAACAGCTGGCAAGCTTTTCAGAATGCAATCTGCGCGCCGTAGCTAGACTTGAGGAGTTTGAACTTGTTATCAGTGTAACGTTTGTTCAGGACTCAGCTCAAGAACTCCAATCCTAACTCAAACTGGTAAGTTTTTGCACCAAAGAATCTCAAGCGAAAAGTCAAAGACAACTTTTAAACAGAAGGAAAACGTAGAGACGTTTCGACAGTTAAAAACGGTTTTCATCGGAAAGCTTTTTGGGCGAAGTGTAAGTCTCTAGTATGGAAATTCAGTGGTGTAATTTCTGTTCTTCCCGTCTTATCTCAAGCTACCTGTCACAGTCATCTCACAGATTCTGTTACGTAAAGTTAGGTTTTCTGTACTTTATTTGGGACCCCAGGCTCAAGGTAAAAATTTTTTGCATTGTCAGTTAAAATACGAAGGTCTACGATATTGTCAGCATTATGAAGAAGCGGTGCTCTCGTTAGAAATCATTTTTAGACTTTAGTATACGAAAGAAGAATCGTCCAAAGCGAGAAGGCTCCAAATTTTCGAGCTTGAATATCGAGATTCCATCGCTCCAACCAATCGTCATTGAAGATTTTTTACGGTATTATTGGATCGGGAATGAGTTACGCTATGATATAAAAATGCAGTTTATTAGGATCGCAAGCTAAACTTTATTAGCACTGAATTATGAAATAAACTATAGGCGATATAGTTGATTCTTTAATGTATATTGTTCTATGATATATTAAAAGGTTGCCATATGTGGGGGTTTTTTCAGGCTCCATGGAAAACGTCTTATCATCCATCGGGCAGCCAAGAAGCTCTTCACAATTCACCCCGAACTCCAGTCCCAAAGCGCGTAAACCGTTTTGGGAAACTAAAACGCGCCAAAAATGTTTCTTGGTGGTCTTGATAACAATTTGCTTAATTCATGTTCTTGTGACCATTTCCAATGTCCTGGATTTGGTTCACTCGGTCCAAAGCTACCACGAGAAAGCCAGCCTCTCTAAAGCAGTCGAATACAGAAGACAAACAGCTAACTTGATGAACTGTTTGCAAGGAGAGCGTGAAGAGACAACGCTAAACCTGCTCGCTAACAGCTACCCTGATCCACTTCGGACCGTACGATTGGCAAGAGAGCGAAACCAAACAGATGAGGCTATTTTACGTCCTGAAGACTGGACTTACTGCACTTCAGACAAGGCATGCGATTTGGATTGCCCTCAACCTTTCAGAAGCAGCTTGCATAAATTTCGCAAACGTATTGACGACGATGCGAAAAATAATTCCGTGAAATTGAGGCTTATCTTGGAGACATACACCAGATGGACAGAGCTGTTATTTTCTTGTTTGACTGGCTACAACAGTGTGCGAAGAAGCACACTTTATACAGATGTCTTTGATTCGCACCTGTTTGTATTGAGAAGTGCGAACGAACTTGGACAGGGAATCTCGCTCGGAGCAATGTTTTTTGCTAAAGGAGGCCTTAAGAGAAAGGGCAGTAAAGAATACAATGAAAAAAATCTGCTTTCTAAAAGATACCTCAAAGCAGCATTCTCGTTATCGTCGAAGGTGAAAGATATCTACAATTCAGAAATCACACGTCCAGAAAACAAGAAATTGTTCGCTGTATTCGAGGAAAAGTGCGTCATTGTTCGATCGAATGCTCCTGATCGCATTGGTTCATTCAGGGAAAGTCAAGCGTGGTTTGACGTTTGTATAAAGTATAAGTATCTCATTGACGAAGTACTGAAGCGAGCTTTAACTATTATACAAGATGAGATTGCGAAAGAAAGCTATATTCTCTGCTCCACTGTAATTTACCGTTCTCTCATGTGCTTCTTCAGTTTTCTCGTTGCCACTCTTGTGTTCTTGTTCATACATGTTCATCGTAACCTTTTCTTGTATTCCACTTCGCTCTTTCGGGACTGGGAGCTGGAAAAAGGAAGAACGGATTTTATCCTTGAGATAAACTCCGTGCATGTCAAAAGTAAGTTTGGTGTTAGTCGTGATGAAATGGTGAGGTATCTTGATTAGTGATGTGTCGTTGGATAAGTGATATGGTGGGGTGATATATTTGATTGGTGTGATGTCGCATGTTCTTATTAGTTCGTAAACCAACAGAACTTCACATTCGCGCCAAGAACAAATTCTGGCGTCAAACGGCGCTGCGATGTCATAACCGTGTTTGCACAGGTTGATATAAACACGGTAACTGACCAATCACTGTGCACGTAATAGGAAACTTATTTTTTAATTCAAAATAATCCAATGTAGTATGGTGTGTGACGTTTGACTTGGTGTCACTTGTGGTGAGACTCGTATGGCGTGATTTGGAGGGTTGTGATGTGGTGTGGCGTGGTATGATGTGTTGTCCTGTGATGTACTGTGGTATGGTGTGATTTGGTATGTTGTATGGTGTAATGTGGTGAAATATGGCGTTATATGAAATGATATATGATTTGGTGTAGTGTGGTTGGGTGTCAGGAGCTTGATCTGGTGGGATGTAATTGTGTTGTAGTGTGGTAAGGTGTGTGGTGTGATTTGATGTGATGTCTCGTGCTGTGTTACACTGTAGTGTGGTTGGTGTGTGCTTGTGATGTGATGTGGTCTGATGTGACGCAAAGCCATTTTGTGTGGCATGCTTTGATTTGTCAGGATAAATCGTATTATTCCATGATTCCATTAAGTATCATAAATATTATTTTATTTCCAGACATGGTAACTCGTTGGAAGAAGCGCTGCAGTCTTAAAGTTTCCCCAGTGGTCAACCCTCCGAGTTCCAGCGAGTGACGCTATTATTTACCACTAACGCATTGGCGAGGATTTCATGATTGTTGTTCGTCAGAGAGAAAGCGATTAACGTTTTTCTACTTCATTGTACTTTTCGCCTTTTCCTTAATCGAGCCATAAAGCTATGGAACTTTGTGAAACAAGAGCTCGGATCAAATTGCGTTTTATGATTACGGACGCCGTTCATGAAATGGAGATCAGATGTGAGATATTACGAGGCTTGGAGCTACTGAATATGTGGAGAGTTTTAAAGAATATATGATCGTGTTTTAGGCAATGGACATCTCTGTAAAACATCTAGCCAGCATTGTTTCTTTTCTTCTACACAAAAACAATTTTTTAACGCATTGTTGAATGACACCATCATAATAGCTCTCTAATTTAAATTGAAACTGTCCAGGAGAGACAGCGTTGATATTAACGAACTGATTACGCTGGTGCATGTATTTGCACAATTCCTTTATTTGCTGTCGTGGACTGTAAGAGTTGTCACAGAGAACAGTTGTACGTAATTACAGTGCAATTAAAGAGGCTTGGGGTGAGCTACTCCTAAGTGTGTACTTGCAGGTAAAGCTAAAATTGGATAATATTTCATGTGCGTAGAAAATAAAACGATTCTAACAAAATTACGATGTCGTTTGTTTGTGGACATTGTCGTCATTTGGAAACTTTATCTTTTTTTACTACCCCTATCGCCAGAAGATTTTGGTGGTCAAGGAAAGAATTCCTGGCAAGCTGTCCGTCAAAAAACCACAGACAACTTCTCGCAAATCTTCTACAATAATTCAAAAATTCTTCTGCTAAAGGATCAACCTCTTCTTTAAATTTTTAGTTGGTGTCAAATCCTTTGCTTGCACAGGAGACTCAACTTTTTGAAAAACCTATTGCTCCGCCAGAGCACCACTAGTTTTTCACGAAATAAAAAAAGAAAAAAAAGATATCTGAGACAGAGCGTCTTCGCGCACGCTAATCCACGACGGAAATCTCAGCCGTTCTTGCATGGGCGATACGGCAGCTCGAAAAATGCCCCCAAAAATTTTTAAGAAATCCAACAAGTTTGTGTTTTGGGCATAATGGTTGGCGATATGAATTTCTAGATTTAATTTGGCCAATAGGAGGGTGAGTTATTTGGTCGCCTGCTGCGGTAAGATTGCAATCGGGCGGAGTGAGGCTGACATAAACCTAGTGCATGAGGTAACCTGAGTTTTTTTTGCCTGATGTGGGCACGAGTAAGACTTTCACATGAGTATGGTCATGGTGTGTAATGTTGGAGAGGAAATGTCAAGAAAGTAAACCAAATATATATTGGTTTCCTCTTCTCTGAAGAACTCAAATGTGCAAGTATTGTTTATATAAAGTCCTTCCAGACAGGGTGAGAGAATTGCTGTAAAATTAACCTGGTCATTTTCTTGTTTTGCTGTATTTCAATTTTAATGCAGATTGGTTTAGTTAAAAATTTAAAATTACATGTATTTATGGCACTGGAAGTATCATTGCACTGAAGCTGGCTCAATAATTTTAATTTCATAATATATTTATTTTAAAATTTTAAAAGTCTGTCTAAAATAGGATTTTAATGCACATTTCAAATGTTTGCACATCTCAAATCAAACGTGCGGTGCCGAACGTTTAATTCAACCTCATTTTCATTTCAAATGAGCTGAACTGTGGAAACAGAGAGATTTAAATTCAAATTAGTGACAAAAGGAAAAACCTTTAGTGCAGGAACCTGAAATTATGCCCATTATCGAGTGGATAAAAAAGATAAAATCACAATTGAGGTTACACCACATTCACCTGAGGAATGGATTCTTGCAGCTTATCTTGAGATAAAAAATGGCTTAATTTGATGTAAATTTGCTGAAGAGTAAACTAAATTAATTATAATATCTCATACAAATATTGGAGGCTCATGTCTAAAGGTGTTCTCTTTCCTTGTTTTTTAGGGTAATACATGTCTAGATGGGGGATCATACTTCCTGAACTTCAATCAATGTTTTAATTGTCATAAGAAGCAAAACATCCATATTAAAAACAGGATAAATCAAGAAGATGAAGACGGTGTAGAAACTGTTAGATATGAACGTGAGTTTTCTGATAGCTACTACAGCTTTGTATTATAACTTAAAACATTTGATGTGGAATCTATGCATAATGTCCTAACATGATAGCTACAGTAATGATAGTATGAATAAAATATGTCCGTAACCAAACCATAGAAACCAACTAATTGTTGGGAAGACACAACCCACTTCTAAAGTGTCCTGGGGCATTGCCCCTGGGGATTTTTTTTATTTTCTGAGGCACTAAAATGATATTTCGTACACTTTGAGAGTAGTTTTGTAAAATATGAACTAATGACAAAGCTAACCAGAGTTTATAACCCTAAGAATGTGAATGACATTGATTTTTTTCAATTGCTGTTGGATGGCATCTGAGATTTGTCAAAGGGAAATTGCAGCAATCAACTTATAAATAACGTATCGAGATAAGAAATAATATTATGCATATGAATATAAGAAAAAAAGTGTAACCAAAATTTTGTAGTACTTCTCAAAATAACCATATTTCAATTCATTTATAAAAGTTATTTGTTGAGAATGTTAAGATTGTCAGGATTGAGTCCAACGTGAGAGAACCTACATAACAATAAAACCAAAGGTTCAAATCAATGGCAGTGATAAGACTGTGTCTTAAAACAATCCTGAAATTGACTAAATAACTAAATAGAAAATTAAAAAAACAAACAAAAAAACATTTACTTAATGATCTCAAAATATGGTGAGAGAAAATATTGGTTGGAAGTAATATTACATTGTATTTTCACAGACATTTGTGAATCATGTGGTCATCACATTGCAACACACGAATACACTTTTCAAGTTGATGATGGATACCAAGTAAGGAGATATAACATACTACAGTAAATGGATGGTCATTGGATGGTTGTCAAGCTCAAATTAACCACTGGAAAATGATTTCTGAGCCCCTGATGGGGGTCAATTTGCCCACAACCTTCTGATTACTGACACTCATATGGTGAGCTAAGGTGCAAGTTTGACATCTGTGCTGCCTGTGTGGAGGCCATGTCCAACAAACATCCATGGACATCTCCCAGCTCCCACCTTCTAAATATCAGTCATATTAAACGTCATTTTCTCATGATCTCATCTTGTAAGTTTCCACAGTTTTTCTGACCCTTTTGGCTTTTCACAAAAGTCTGTGTGTTTGAAAACTTGTTTGGTGTTTTGTATACAATTTGTTATAAACTTAATATTTTGTATTTCACTTTTTTTCACATTTGACATTTGGGTTTGATATTTGCGGCTTCCTGTTTTTTTTTCATTCAGGAGTATGAAATGAAGTGTAAACTGTGTGGATTTGCACAGGACAGGATCAGCGTAATGCCAGTGGACCCAGAGAAATGTCGAGGGGAGTTCTGATGCGGCAAGTTAGACAAATCACCAGCCCAGATGTTTTCTATTCTGGCTCAGATATTTTGTAAAGGATATTCTGTATCATAATATACTCAACTGATATGGGGCCTATGAAGCCTCGCAACAGAATGGCATGTGCCACTACAGTTTTTTGTTTTGGCGGTTCAGCTGAGCTCAGCTGTAGAACTTCATCTTTGATTTTGGTATCGTGTAAGACCACTCAAGAACGTCCAGTTGAGATATGGAAAAAGCAATGAAATGAAGTCCAAACTATAGTTGTACCGTCCAACTATAGTTTAACCTATCCTCCGTTTCGCTTGGAACTGCCCTTTCTGTTCAAGAAATTAATACACTCGATGGCATTCTCTTGGCTTTCTTGTTATTTGTGACAAGTCAAAGGTTTGGGTGAAGTTTGATTACCTGCTAAATACCTGCTTGATGAAGTTTCATCTCTCCAAATAAAGAAATTACTGATTTCTTCTTATCACTATAACTAAGCCGTAGTTTTAGAGTAACTTTTTTAGGCAATATATCAAGGTAATGCAAGCGTAGAAAAGGAAGGAACGGAAAGTTTGTTCAGACTTTGTCGACAAGGAGGAGGAATTTGCTAAATGGATAAAGCGTTGTTGTACTCAAATTGTCTGAGTGATCTGGCAAACTGCACAGCTCGTCAGCTGGAACTATTACAAAAGATTAAAAGTGACAACCAAGCGATAAACAAGTCCAGCCACATACTCAACGAACTGCTGTATCACAAGTCAGTCTTGTTTAACTTCTGTACACAGAACACACCTGATAGTTTGCAAAGATAGCCGAATATGTAGCTCAGAAAAATTGGTCTGCATCGTATTTACTATCAAGGCTAATGTTTTTATTTTTTTGGTTTTTTTCACATTTCATCGATTTCCCCCCCCCCCCCCATTCCTCAAATACCTTATATTTTTAATTTCGAGCCACTTTGTCTGACTTTGTGATTCGATTTAGCCAAAGACGTTTGTACGTTGAACTGTTTCATTGCCACTAATAAATAATTCACAAAGGAGGTCGTTATTTCAGAGCAGTTTAACAAAGCGGAGTAATGATGGCGGAGCAAGACTGTAGACTGAGGAACTTAATTTTAAATTTCAAAATAATCCGATTTAATTTTTCGCGAAACTGATAAGGTGTCGCCGAAGAATCACAAAGTAAAGCGGATTCATAGAAATGGGTTGTGAAATGGTTCCCTTATCCAACGATTACAAATTGATTCGACAAGTTTCTGCAACGTGCAAAATATCCTGTAAATTGCTTTTCTTATCCTTGATCGCAATTATAATACTTATGATAGATATTTACTGTACGAATGGTTAGTAAAGTAATTTAAAATGTTCTGATTGTCTCTTGTCATAATGGTTTTACATTTAAAATTTTTGGGCTGGTCTCCTGTCTTTATACTGCATATACTTTGATCTCGTTTTGAACCAGACGATTTAGAAGGCATGCGATATACTCAGGTATTTAACCGCTTGCACAAACAATATTCATGAGTAAATTGATCTGTATGTTCATTGTTCAAGTTCATTGCCCCCGTTAAGTGAATTGAGAAAAAATAGAAAGGTGTTCCTATTGTTACACAACCAAGAGAGAGCAGGTGTACTAGATACTGACACACCTACTTGGATACGGCTATTGTGTTAGGAAAGTTAGAAAGGTTGCCTTTTCTTGAGCCAAATATTTCTACTCAATTGCAGGAAATGCTCGCGACATGAAATTTTCATGATATTATTAAAATCGAGATCATTTGATGCTGCAGAAACTACCGTGGACGTTAAACGTGCGTGCATGTCAAGTAAAAACAAAATGAAATATAATTTAGACCTATGAATATATTTTGTTTTTTATCTCGCTCCTCTCGCTTGTACTCTTCGACCTGTAAGCTAAACTTACGACACTTGATTTAGTTTAAGGAAAATTATGCAAAATCAGATATTAAGTGTCGAGAAAAGTTACCCATCTAAAATCACGAAATTACGTCATGGGAAACATTTACCGGAATTTCTTGATGTGTCACGTAAAATGACCTACACGGCACATAGAGGTCAGTGGTCAGCTATGATATACCAGTACTCAGGCTTAACAGTGAGGCTAGGTAGCGCCTGATGGAAATTTTCGGAATACCGATTGGTTTTGTCACCCGCTTTAAAACAAATCCAAGATGGCAGCGGTTACTCTCAACCAATCAAATAACTGATCAACGCAAGGTCTGACAATTATGTTTGGGCCTGGATACCAGGTTAGGGGTGACATTTCCCATAATTTCGAAAACTTAGGGAAAATTGATCGTGCTGGGACTAATTCGGAATAAAATTTGGTCCAGTAAAGCAGGACATACTGCACAAAATCCGGGCAAATTTCCTGCACAATCCCCAACTAAAGTGCTTCTGACATATCTCTGAATGAAGTAGCCGTACTTTAGATACACATCTTAATTCGTATTTGCCTTTTTATCTTGATATTGTGTTCCGTTTTCCTTCCTTTAAATCTCATTTCAAAATTACTTTATTTTACAGACACTGGAGCAGTGTGGTGGTGATTGAGACTTCCGCTGTCCTCGGCTTAGTTCTCTGGCTTACTGGCTATCGACTTCTCAAGGTATTTCAAACTAATGGTGCCTTCTACGATATATGAAATTCCTGCGTCTTCATTTTGCGGAGTGCTAAGTTTTGGCTGAGCGAGAGCATACGTTACCGCCATGGTTAAGTTGGAACACAAGTCCATGAAACTGAAGGAAGGTTTTTAAGACTTGCATCCAAGTTTGAATAGACTCAAACTTGCTACAAGTCAACGCATTGTGAAGAAGATCATGGCCAAACGAGACGCAGGTTGAAACTTGCAACGAGTTAAATTCTCGCTAAGCCAAGAGTTAACAACGTCAGTCCTTCCGCAACTTGTTTTCAAACCCGTTACCCCGCTAAAAAAATTCCAAACTGTAACAGCGGTTTTATTTTTAGACTGTGTTATTTGTTGCTGGCTTCATCGTTGGTTTCCTCGTTGTGTACACATTTAGCCCATTGTTTATTAATTCATCTTTCTGCTGTGGTGGAAAGAGCAAACGAGAAGGTAATTAACTTCATTATTTGATTACAAATTACCAGTCATCCGGTAAGTGCGAATTTTTAGGCAAAATTCAATCACAAGTTTTGATTATAAACAAGGGATTGATTCAATCTAATGCTTTTTTATACTCAGCTCATCTTGGTCTAAGCGCAGTTATTGGAATACTTGTGGGAATTCTTGCTCTAAAACTCTATCGCCTTGGAGTTTTTGCTGTCGGACAATGTTTAGGTTTGGTAAGTTGTAACTCGTAGAATTCACTAAGTCAGTCCTTGTTTACTGTATGATTTTGCACTTTTACTTTGTGGGGCTTATTGCAATGGAAAGGCTTCGTTCCTGTATTATTCCCACATCTGTTAGCTTGATTTCAACTATCGTTTCATAGTTCGGCTAGTTACGTGGCAAACCAATTTACAGTTTTGTGTGGTCTCTAAGTTCCACAGTAAGCACCCTTGAACAGTTGAACGTTGCATGTAAACAATAAAAAAATTGATGTAATGTGAATATATTTTTCTGACAAACTAACTTCAAAATTACTAGATTGTTGCCCTTTCCATCCTTTGCACTCCGCTTCATGTCTTTTTTGAAAGGTGAGTTACTTTTGTTTCCAAAACGTCCACGTATCAGTTGACCAGAACGGCTGGTAGGTTGAGACTGTCTATTGTCTCGGCACTCCTCAGCGTGTTGCTGTTGGTTTAATTTCTCTTGAATGATAGTAGAGCTCTGGGTGACATATTTTATGTGCGTCAGATGAAAAGGAGAACATAAATCAAACGTTGGGGCATAGGACTGAATGTACGCCGTGAGAGTATTTAGTTTATATGAGAACAGTACATTATGTTTGTAATAGTTTGTAGGGTCTTGTACACCCAGAAACTTAATTTGATTTTTAATTCTTTAGTAATGTAACCTACGGCTTGTTCATGGCAACTTTATCTTGCGTCTTTGGTTCATTAACATGGAAGTATGAAAAACCAGCGGTGATCCTTACTACGTCATGCGGGGGTTCCTTAGCTTTTCTTTACGGTATGAAAGGAAACACAAGAACATAGATTTCCATGAAAAGATAACTGTGATTCACTCAATAACTTTTACTTGCTACATTAACAGTTAAAACATTTTTTTTTTCTTTCGGTAAAAAGTTAAAAGGTTGATAACTACCGTGACTGATATCAAAGGGCCTTCATCAGTTTCTTTCTCTGACGAAGGGCGTTTGCTCGAAACGTTAGAATTCTTTATCATCAGTCACGGCAGTTATCAACTTTTTAATATTCTACCTTATAACTGTCAACGCAGTATTCTATTCTTATATCATTGATCATTTTTTCTTTCTACGTTTAGGACTGGATCATTTCACTAAAACTAGCTTCTCTGTCACGGTGGAAAGTTTGATTTTTAGAATTAAAGACGTGGTTTTCGACGGACTGCATTCCGAGTACACAAACTGGACGTATCACGCGACTAAACTGACACATTACAAAGCTTTACATTTCGAAAGAAAAGGTCAGTGAAAAGTTGTTTGAGGATTTCCATTATTAATTTGTTTGTCCATAGCTTTTCATCAATTTGTTGTAATATTAGTTAGGAGTTTACAAGTGCCTCATCAAGTCTCCTCCATCATGTTAAAGTCAGATTATCGCTTTACTACAGACGCATGTTATACCTAGTAAAGTCGGTTACCTTCAGCGCCTTAAAAAATGGTGCATATTTTCAGTCAGTTATTACGAAAGCATATTCCACGTTCCAGCTACAATCAAGCTACTCTCCTCTTTAGCGTGCAATGCAACACTAGCCTTACTGAATATGATGCCAGGGAAAACATTTTTAAGAACATTTATGGTTAAATATTGGTCCAATTTGTCTTTGAATTTCAGCTGTTCATATTTTCGTCATCTGGGGTGTCATGACAATATTGGGGAGTGTTATTCAATACAAGTGGACCAGCAGTGAGAATTCTGATGGATCTTTTGGAAATCTTCCTTCCATAAATTGTTGCCAAGGTTCCACATCCTAGAAGTCTGACTTTGCTTAGTCAATAATTTCGCACAAACACAACGTTCAAAGCCGAAGAATGCACACTTCCAAAGTAGCACCTTCGACCAAATTTCCAGTAACTGGTAGTCAGTCACATGGTTCTGATTTTGGTTTGCGTTTGCTCTGAGCGAATGTTCACTTCCTTCGCTTCCGTAATTTAGCGAACCCACGAAATTCGAATGCTGACGAAGTATAGCGGATATTCCGAATTCTACATCGTATAAGCACCAGGATGGAAAATTTCAAATGAAAAAGGCAAAGAGAAGTCAGGTTTTTATTAACATTTGTGTAATTTAATTTCGTCAACCAGGTCCAACGATATTTACAAATCTAAGAATAAGACTACACAGCTTCAAGTAAGAAAATGCTTACAACAGTTTTTGCACATCAAATGTTTAACGTATGGAGGAGGGTGTCCTGGCTTTTTGAACGAAACACAACGCATCTCAGAAGTTAGGGAGAGTACATAATCCTTCGACACTGTAAGGGAGCAAGGTACGTCTGTCTAGACTTGTGTTCCAACATCTGGTAAGTACATTATCCGGAGGCTGTTCATACGAAATCAAATAAATATCCCAGGACTTGTAATTACCTCTAGGTCAACAGATATCGTCAACCTAACTTAACATAACCTTTTGTTTTATAACTTGGCAATGCACACCAGAGATACCTTGGTCTCAGCTGTGGGTTAATCTGTTAATCCCATTGAACTCTAAAAAGACTGGAATGGCATCTCGTAGTACCAGGCCTCACGATTAAATGAAGCCGACATGGGGGCAGCCATGTAAGTCAAAAACATGCGTGGGAAAAATTTGTATTGAACCTTTACTTTTCATTGACAGTTAATTCTGTCAAATAAGCAGTCCTCCCGACATTGTCCTCTACTTACGAGGATAAAAAAGAAACCTGTCAAAAAATCCGAAATTTAGGGGTTTTTTTCGGAAAAGGTTGCGTATTTTATCGCGTAGGGGACTGGGGTGACTTGCAAATTGCCCTACATGTCAGCCTCCATGTTGGCTTAAAAATACAGTTTGAAGTTGGTATCGTTCAAGTCTTTTTAGAGTTCATTAGTTAATCCCAACTTCACCCGAGAGACACGGGGAACATCGCTGCGCATGCTAGCTCATTCCAAAGATAACAGACGATATTCACCTCCGTGGACTTGTTCTCCGATGCACATTTCGTGACATGTAACGGAGGTAACGCGGCTGGCTAGTTGGGAAAAGCAAGTGCTCAGCGGGACGCTGTAAGAACACTCTGGCATATTTCTGTTAAGCAAGCACACAAATACAACTTCATGTGACTTTTGGTGAAATAACACAGAAATGTGAACAAAAAGTTGGAATATCGAGCACTGAATATGCGTAACCAATCATCTGACGAGAAAGGTTTGTAAAGTTATCAGCTCCGACAGAAACTTTACGTTAGGACGTAACTCATTGACTATTTATATTACATATCCTTCGATGTAACGTATACTGTCAAAACCAACTGATCTTTTTTAAATAATCACTTCCTAACCGAACATAGTAACAGGTGTTCACAAGTACGTAGGTGGATTGAATGTTAAGAACACCCCAGCTACACGTTACTAACACGTGGTGTGCATGGAATCAACACGTGAGAGTCGAGTCCTTCGTTACATACAAAAACATTGACCAAAGCTGCTTGAGAAGCTGTATGGCGGATTAACTTAGAGTTCTTGTACGTTTCAATAGAATTAACATGTCTCCTGTTCCTTTCGCTTCAGAAGTATATGGCAAGACAAACTTAATACATAAAAATCTTGGCATGAGTGTTCTCTTCACATTCTTTCACTTGGCCAACAGTTTGGTGTTCATGCCCATTTAAAAAATTTTAGAGCATGAACTGTCCTGTAGGCTTTTTAACTTTAAAATACTTCATAAATCTTTATACATATATATTCTTCACATTTATTCTTCTTGCCCATCATGCTTAGTCCAGAAGGTACTGTTAGTGAATGGCGTGAGCGGCGATTTTTCCTTGCTGGTCTTTCCATGCACAAGTACTACGGCCGTGCGGAAACTACGTGTACACGAAGTTCGGGTTAACATACGAGAATCCCTTAAAATCGTCTTGATTTAGATTGTCTAGAACTCCTGCGTCTGTCGGTGTTAATCTCGCGGGCTCTTTGGTGAATTCAAACTCGAAGTTGACTGGGTCAAGGTACGTTTTCTATAAAGCAAGAAAAAAAAAACACAAAAACGTAACGTTAAAAGAGGCGAGTTAAGGAAGAACGCAACAAACTCGTTATTAATCATTCTGATACACGAGGAATAAGATAAAGAGTTCATAAACACGTAAGAAGCTCTAGATTCCAGGTCGCACAGGTAAAGGTAGATAGCAAACATACAACCATTACACTAAAAATGAACTTACGAAATACTTCTCGGAAAGTCACTGACCGTCAAACGTGATAAAGCATACGTGAAGTCTTTTACTCTCGGAAAATCACTGACAGTTTAAGGCGATCAGGCACACGTGAACTAAGTCTTTTAAAAGGAACTTACTCCTGATTTCGGTCTAAAAGGAGGCTTCACTTGCTTGTTCTCCAGCTTATCCCATTCGATATCTTTAAAGAAAACGTGTTCTCGAATACCTTTTTCCCCGCTTGATGTGCAACCGAGTCGCTTACTTGGGTCTTTCGTCATGAACTGAAAAGAAAGTAATAACATGAGAACTAGTTTTCACACAGTTCGATTTTCAGGAAACTTAACAGTTTACTATACCCGGAAGCAGTGAACACATACGGCCTCCAACCCTGTCTCAGTAACACTAAAGTGTAAATGGCAGGTTCCTCTTGTACACCTGCTTAATACAGCTACCAAAATGTCTTTCAAAATCTTGTTTGTAATGTTAATCGGAGCAATTAGACAATTCCATTCGCTTTGGGAATTTATTGCTCGCATGAAAAATATTCTGGTAGTTGTATTCAGCTGACGCAATAAGGGAAACCAGCTCTTGCGCGGTTTTTCGACAACTATGGGGAATGAAACCAAAACTTCACCAAGTAGAGAGGAGACTCAAGGCCATGTACCGAAATGTAACGGAGGTTTCTGATGTATACACGCGCATTACTCGAATGACGTAATGATTTTGGCGGCTGCGCATGCTCAACTATACGTTCCGCTACATTTCTGGGTAGTGCATCCGCAGAGCGATACGCACCGCTACGTTTTGGCGGACCGTATCACTGAGCAAACTGCTGGAAATTGGGTTGTAGAAAATCCTAGTCAAGAGTGGGAGATGACGAACCATGTTTTTTGTTCTTACATAGTTTAATAAAAAAACTAAAAGATGAAATCACTTCAGTCTCTCTGATAATAGATTAGTGAACACAGTCTCAGTTTCACATGCCCAAGTCATCTTCAACCGGACACTCCCGGGATAGTCGCCGAATTAGCCCAAAAACAACCACAGTCTGTCGTCTTGAGTACGTTCCTTCCTTAGTTAACAACCGATTGTTAACTACTCTAAAATAATATTCGCACGTCTGGATACCACGGAGAACTCACGAAAGTATCCGCCCAATATACAGCCAGCCTTAAAATCTTATCGTATTCTTACCCCTTTTAAAATGAGAATCGCCTCCCTAGACAGCCATACAGGGAATAAAACGTCTTCGTAAAGAATGCAGTGGAACAATTCATCTTCGTTGTCAGCTTCAAATGGCGGCTAAATGCAACGAGAATACCGTGATTAAAATCACGATTACCAGATCGAAAACAAAGTCCTGTACAGCATAAATTTCCTATGATTATTCATGCGGGTTTATAATTGGTTGCGAGCCTCGTAAGAGAAAAACCGTTCCATGTTGTAAAAAGATTAATTTTATCTTATTAGTTTCTAAAAGTCGACAAAGAACTCCTTGGTGTTCAAGACCAGTTTACCCTGAGTGGTAGCCATCAGCTACGTGACCATTGTAAAGGATATTAAAGTGCTTAGGAAGCGACAATTTAGTCTTTTTCGAAAGCACTTCTGAAATAATGAAGGAACAGCCACAGTTTTTCGATTTCTCACCTAGTTCTTGGGATATTTCAATTTGTTGGAAATGTAAACAAGGCGGTCTGCAGGGTCATTTTCGGTGAAACTGCATTTTGACTAATGAGAATATAAGCTGTACCTCCGATAGTATTCAACCAAACCAATAGAACATTTTTGCAGTGGATTGATTTATTCAAATGAGCAGCCCCTCATTGCCTCTTTCCTGGCGGGATAAGACTTATTTTATTCTGGCTAACGTCAAAGGAAGAGCTCCCGCCTGGAAAGAGTTTAGTATTGTTATGATAGTAACGTCTTCGTTTCCAGAGGTCAACATCCGTAAAGTATAGTCTTTTGTTTGCATCCAGTTTGAACGATATCTCAGATGTAGCTTATTCTCCAGTTAGCCTAAAATGGTGTCGACTTGTTTACATATATAAATTGAAACATCTCAGGACCGAAGTGAGAAATGGAAAAACTGCTCCATTATCATTTCAAGAGTTAGTTCGAATAAGGCAAACTTAAACTTCATAAGCCCTATAATAACCTGGATTTGTGGGTACACGATCACCAAGCAGTGTTCATCACTTCGTTTAATTCATTCTTAATGGGATAATATTTTTTTTAACTAATTCCTGAAAAATACGCTGCCAACTCTTCTCAATATTTTACAGTTTGCTGCGCGACACACCGGCATGTTCCCATCATTCCACCGATCCACAAACAGTCTTCAAAACTTCAGTATTATGGGCACAGCAGACCCAGAAGTTGTATTTGTGGTAAACTGGTTCTCGACTGGGTCCTACTGAAAGTTTGCCACCGTTATTTCCATCTCTAGTCTCATAATTTCCGTTTTCGATCCAATAACAGAATGTACATTCCAAATATTGCTCATTACATAATTATATCACGCTCAATATCCAATCGAACAATCATTTTGAAATATAATTTCTGTTGGTATCTTTTCTATTTTTATAAATATCAAAAAGTTTGTGAGATATTGAGGAAATCCTACCTGACCAGCCATCATTTCATACATCAAAACACCGAGCGCCCACCAGTCAACTGAGAAGCAATATGGCACTTCTTGAAGAATCTGAAAGACAAAACTCTACTGTCAAATCTCTGAAAAAAAACATAGGTATCCCATATATCATTCCCAGGCTTCATACTGCAAGGAAAACTTCGGACAGAAGTTAAAATTATGAGGCGTCAACTATCACAATACAACACACCACGTTACTCTTGAGCCACCGAATACTTCCCAGGGGTTTCCGACTGACCCCATAGAACTCATTGGCATTTAAACAATGCCATTTCTTGACCGCGACGTATTTTATACGACCGTCGGGATTCAACCAGCAGTGTTCCACATTTGAAAACTTTAAAATGATTCTAAGACTTTCAAAATATACTCCAACATCTGGTATGGCTTTCCTGGAGACCGAGACTTTCCCTGAAGATCGATAGACAAAACAGCCACCAAAATTTCCATTTTATCCCTGTCGAGTCCCGTTAACTCGTTCTCGTAAAAGAGAGATTCAGCTAAAGCGTTGGTCTGATTCTCGACTTTCTTCCTACTGCCCTTTCACTTAACGTTTAATTTTTAACCATGTCGCTTCACAGTTTGGAATCATCACGAAAAAATATATCTTTGGACCATTTATGTACATTTTGTCAGTTATTATAAAAACGTAAAACTTTTAATATTACATAAAGAATTTTTCAACGATAAATTACATATATATGTATGTGTATATATATTATTTTAAGACAGACTCACCTCTGGCGCGATGTAATCTGGTGTACCACAAAATGTATTTGTTGTCATGTTTGGTCTCATTTCTAACTTACACATTCCAAAATCAGCTAATTTAATGTGACCTTCGGAATCCAGTAAAACGTTGTCCAGTTTTAAATCTCTGCCAAGACAAAAGACAATGGGTTAGTTGCTGGAAATTTTACTAAATATGCAGTTTTACTCTTAACTGACGAACTGAAGGTTTCCATTAAATACATGATAAATAAAGGACAAGATGCACGTGATAAATTTACCGATAAATTACGCCTTTCCGATGCAAGAACTGCAACGCTGACACACATTCTGCAGCATAAAACCTAAACGTATAATGAACAGACGATTCAAAATTTTAAATTTTTGATCCCTGACTTAGCAGCAACCTGGCGCACAGTCAATCACCAAATGCATGCGTTACTCCGAACTACAAACCACCACACTATCTCATATCCGCTGTCAACCTCTGTTTGTCTGTCTGTCTGTCTGTTGGCCTGCGTGACTGCCTTCCTGCATATCTGTGCCTGTCTATCTGTCTACCTACTTGCCTGCCTTCCAGTTTGTCTATATCTATCCACATTCTCACCAATATCCTCCCGCTTCCCTGCACTTTTCCACTTCATCCTCTTCTTTCGTCCTTCATCCCCGCTGATCCTCATCATTCCTCCACCTTACAATTCCATCACCTTGCTCGCGGTTCGTCAAACTTCCGCGCCTTCTGAATTTGAAACATGAGGTCCCCTCCTGTCACGTATTCCATTACAAAAAACAACCTTTCCTGTAAAAGATTAAGGAGTAAAAGTCAAACGACGGATTACGTAGAGCACGTATAAGCTGAGCAAAGTTACGGCTTACGTACCGGAGTTTGGAAACACGAATGAAGCGATGTTAAAAACGGATGGCCGGCAGCCAAGGCTAGCACAGTCTTTTCTATCATCGTGCACTCAACGTCATCGTCTTCAAGAATTACTTCTTTCTTCAAAACTTTTATGGCGTATATCTCTTGAGTGCCTTTTCTTTCTGCCAACATAACCTAGGGAAAAGTATTACCAACTAAATGTCGGCGTACTAGCTGGAAACAGAGTTTAAATAAAAAAAAAAAAACAAAACAGAGCGCCTCGGGTCCACTGAGTAAAATGATAACATGTTTCTTGTGAAAGACTATGTCCTTAACAAGACAGTAAACCGCTCATTGTTTTCATACAGCTTCAAAATATCAGTTTTCTCATGAAATATATTAGGGTAAAGCGGTTTCATTTGTTGGTTACGTTTATATAATTAGTCCACATAAAGACGGAGTTTTTTTCAAAACGATTCTTTTGTTGCCGTAACGGTTTGATGCAAACATGCATTTCGCTACGAACTGAAAAGTTTGAAAATCAAGAATGCGCTTACTGTCTCATTTTCCTTGCGCAATTTGGTCTCCGGACGGTATCAAATACACCCTCATCTTAATTTATATGTAGTCCTACGACTGAGAAAGAGTTTAAATTTCATAATAATTTACTCATCGTACATAAAGAGATATAAAATTAAGTACAAGAAAAAAGTTACAGAAAAATCAAGAAGAGACGATAAAATGGTAATACAATAATGAGTATGGGTCATCCTAGTATTACTAATCGAGAGGGCGCCCATTTGCAGACGTGGAACTCGAATGTTTGTATTACAACAGTTCTGAAGTTTCTTTCCATCACGATTGCCGTTTATGTAGCAGGAATATTTACAGATATTTTTATTTGAGTGTAAAATCCTTCACCTGCGAATGAGACTAGGGCGTAAAAAGACTCGCAGCAACCAAATCTAGCGACATTTGTTCATCATGCAAGCCTTTTATACTTTAAAAATCAGTTCAATACAGGACCTAGCTACAACAGTGTTTACGAAGCAATCGTCCTAACTGTTACACGACGACTACAGCACACCAGCCTAGGCTCACGGCTTCGCCCGCAACGTTTCCCTCTTTTGAATTTCAGAACAAGGTTCTTACTCAATTATGAGCAAAACAGATGAACTAACTAGGCATTAAATTAACCAATACAACTTACCTTTCCAAAACTTCCCTTTCCTAAAACTTTTAAAAGGTCAAAATGTGCCAGCGTAAAATTGATGCCGTTCATTTCCATTCGAGTCGTCCTTTTAGTTTTTGGCACCTTGTCTAAGTCATTATCAAATGATTTACTAGGAAAATTTTTCAAGCTCTGGGTCTCGTCTCTTGTTATCTCATTCTTTGGGATAATACTGATGGATTCGGGCTCAGATATTGATCGTGATGGTCTCTGTACATCGGTTGCAAATGGACTGTTATCCGAGATCGACATCTGAAACGTGAAATGAAAGGATTGTCTTATGAAGCAGTCAAACACCTCATTTGTGGACTGACGATCTAGCAGAGACGTTTGGAACACTACTCAACGGAACGCGTCCATCTATCCAACCACAACACACCTGAAACTTTCACTCTTCATTACAATCTTTTTAGTTCCTTGTCAAGGTTGTCAAATGAGCCTTTCTTCACGGCCATAAGAGAAAAGCAGTTGGTAGGTTGGCAGGTTTGGGATTGGTTTCGTAGGCTATTTTAGTTCCTTAGTAGGTTAGTTGGTTGGCTGATATGCCTGGTTGATTGGTTAACAGGTTTACTGGTTGTTTGATTCATTGCTTGATGGTTAATTGATGTGTTGGTTAAATGCTTGAAGGATGCATGAATCTATGTGTAACGATGGTAGCTGAAGTGGTAAAGATGTTAAGACCACTGATCTCTAAAGAAGACTGGATCAACCATCCTATGTTCAGAAAATGAAGCCGGAAGTAGATTGGGGCGGCCATTGCTAAAGGACCAAGTGGAGGGCGTTTTTTTTTATTTTATTTTTGAAAGTGCTAGGCAAAAAATATTTACCACCACTTAGTTCTCTTAGTATTGGCGCGGTCAAATTTCGCGGGCTTCATTTTCTGGGCCTTTCAAACAAGTGGATGTTCGATGCAGTCTTCTCTAGAGATCAGTGGTTAAAACTACCAGTGCATGAGCTAACTACTTACCCTTTGTTGCTTTACTTTTATTTCGTGGGCATTTTGGCCAATTAGCTGGAGCACCTCAGCTACTTGTTTCGTGTCAGTGCCACAGTTATTGCCAACATTTGCCTGGCACCTCTTGTGTACATTCATGAAACAAACTACAGAAAAGAAATCAAACAAATAATTGTTTCGACGAAGACTAGAACAAATGCCTACAACAAAGAATCAATTTTTTTCTGACTCAGAAACTCCCCTTTTAACTGGCAGCTCTTTGGTGGCAGACCTTTGAATTGACAGTTTCCTATCAATGGCAGAAGCTTACTGAAGTCAGACATCTCTCAGAAACGTTCATCTTTCTAAGGCATAAGCTTCTGTGAATATGAACGCCAAAGAGGTAAGGCAGACATCCCTTTGTGAGAATCTCTTGATAAGGGGATAACTTCAGTAATTCTTTCGTTTGTTGTATTTTCAGCTTAACCCTTTGTCTACCACAGTTAGATATGCATGTCAACTGAACACCTTATTGAAGAAAAGACTATGAAGTCCTGCAGGCAAGCAAAGGGTTAAGACAAACACACCATTACAACACACAAACTCAATATAATGGTATAATAGACGCAAAATGAATATGTAAGCCCAGCTCAAAATTCGAAGATGTAATGTCATCACACTCAGGAATTAGTAGTCAAGAGACTGAAACACACAGATAAAGTTTAACACAAGTTTACTGACGTTTCGTTGCCAAGGTTCTGTTAATTACTTTGAAAATGTTGCATGTCGGCAATGAAACGTCAGTGAACTTGTGTTAAACTTTATCTGTGTGTTTCTGTCTCTTGACGATTAATTCCTAAGTGTGATGACATTACATCTTCGAATTTTGAGCTGGACTCTCATCTTCATTTTGCGTCTTAGATTTCCACCCGCTAAATCTCTAGTGAACATTTTAATGGTATAATGAAGTGAGTAAAATAACCCAGCATTAGACCAAACGTTGACACTAGATGTGTTGTCTAAACCATACAACATAAACACACAGTTATGACTCACAATGAACTCAATATACTAGGATAATGTCAAAGAAAAAGTACCGCGTAGCAACAAACCTAACCTTGACACTGGACGCCTTGTCTAAATAAACCATACAGTAACGACCCACAATGGTTACAGAAAGTTGGTCTCCTGTAATTGTGTATTTGAAATCGATGGGGTACATTAATGGTAAATCTTGAGCCACCAATCTGTGCACAGAAGAAAAAAAATAAAACAATGAATGACAACCAAACACTCTCATACTCAGAAAAAAAAACTGGACTCTGACAAGCAGTGCTGGGTTATTTCTCAATTTCAAAGCAAAGTAAACAAATGTCCTCACCACTTCTGTTCCTTCTTCTTTATGCCCTGGACATTGAGTTACAACGGATCGATGGCAACGTTTGTGAACCACACATGTACAAACTGTATCCAAAGAAAACAGAGAATTTTCAGACTAATGAGCTCCTGGCTGAACTCCTGACAGTAAAGTTTGTTGCAAAGCAGCATCGACTGGACATACAAATGTCTAGCTGCTCTTTTTCCTGTGTAAGTATTGTCCCAGTTTTGATTTCAATTTTACTTTCCAAGTTGTGTCACTCACATTCAAAATGCTTGGTCAGCATTAATTTCAGTCATCAATTTACAACTTGACTTGGCTATATTAATAAACAGGTTAATTAACAAGATAACAGATGTATAGTGTTTTACATTCTAACTGCCTTCTGACCCCATTCTTTAGTTCACACTAGAATTACCACAAATGAGCATGACACTCACCATGCAAAAAAAAAAAAAAAGAAAAAATTAAAGGATGTGTGAAAGGTCTATGCCAATTTAAGAATACAAAGTTTGATCTACCAAATTGAAAGTATGACATCAATATTTGGGTCATATTACTTTTTGTTGACTTAACAGAGTGCAGTTCTTTTTGGAGTTTTTTCTTCTTGTCACTGAAGATTTCTACTGATTTTGATAGTATCTATACTTTCAATTACTTACCTTGACACTGATAGCCTTGTTTACCAATAACTCCCCTATGAAAGGACAGCATATTAGAATAGTTTTTTTTTCTTCCCTGAATACTAAACTGTAAGCCTAACCCTTTGATCCTTGGGTACAAACCTCAACAGATTTAAATATTCTACCCTTAGTAAGAATATAATTCTTCAAAGGCAACTTGTGGTGAACAAAACTGACCAAAAAGTCCAACACAAAATGCAAGGTTTACTGTAATTATGAGTGTTGAGTATAGAGAATTTAAAATTATCACTATTTTATTATGATTTTATATTCATCTTCAAGTGGTGTTTAACATTAGTCACAATTTTGTAGAGCAAACATGTGCAAATTAGCACAGTTATCTGGAAATTATGGTAGCATATTTTAAAAAAAAAACCCAACTCTACATGAAGGTAACTTGAAATAGTGTAATCCTGTGAAAATTGAAATAAATTCAAGGGGCAGGTCTTGTCTCTTTGGCCAGTAAAATTGTCTGGCATTAGCCAGAGCAAATTTCTAAAGTGTGCCTTTAATCCTTCATGGGTTAAACTAATCAACTTAAACATGGTTATGAACTTACAGACTGATTTTTAATTAAGGATTTTCATCAATCACCTTTTAAACAACAAGCAAGGCATGGACTTTGACAGTTCAAAGAGATAAATTTCAGGTTACCGGTAGTATTGGGATGACATAAAAGTGAGAAAGGTCAATTGCTTTTTGCACTGTTGAGATGCCACATGGTTTTAATGTAATGTAAAAATATCAACTCCATTCTTTTGTCATTACATTTGGCCAAACAAGTAAAACTTGTAACAAGAGCTAGTTTGTTTGTTCATGCATGTCCTTCAAGGTCTCAGCTAGGCCTACAACTAACAGTCAGAGATGGCCAAGGCTTTACATTGCTGATCATGTTTCTGGTGATAGTTGATCCATTTGCTGACTAGATTTTATGTGAATCTCTATTCATAGAAATGGGAAATTGTTTAAGATATTCTTTCCAGAACTCTCCATGAGTTTGTGTCATTTTTACCCACTGCCTCTGGCCATTTTATCTCATGGTTTAATCATAAACAAGTTTCATTTCATAAGATTGAGTGTAAATGCCAAATGCTCATTGAATATTCAAAGTTCTGTCATGTGATTTACAAAACGAGCTCCTCAAAGTCTTTGGACATCTCACCAAATCACAATTTGGAGCTGACCACCATATTAATCACACCATGAAATTTCTCATTCCAAAATGTTAACCTTCTTGACTGAACACTGTTAAAAATAAACATTTAAAATACTTGTCACTGACCAAATTGGCTCATATTGCCAAATTAATTACAAGGAATGAAAGGAATGTTGATTGTGGTTAGGCTTGGTCAAACTGCACTTAACTTGTAATTTTTTATCACTGTCACTTTTTGTCCTTTAAACTATGTGATGACACATCATGTTGTGCAATACCTTCACATCATTGTAGGACAAACCATCAATTTCATCAACCCATTAACATGTATTAAAAATGTTTAAGTAAACACACAAAAAAATAAAAAAGTTTTCTCCAAATTGTTAAAATTTCAACAAGAAACTCCAAATTGTTGATTTTTTTTTAATGTGAAGTATGATGGTTATGTGATTACTTTATTCCAATACAAAATTTTTATACTGTCACTCTTTCTACTATTTATGCATTTTATCTCCTTAACCCATTCCCAAAAACATAAAAACGACAAACCAGTGCACACAAACTAGAAATCTCTAAACAAAAACTAATAATTTGGTAATGATAACAAATCATAACTGAACACACTCAGGTGATGTACATTTAGTGGCTTGTGCAACTCGGGGGTATATACAGGTCTATCCTTTGCATGCTTGCAAGCCAGTCCACAAACTTTAGGGGTGCAATCCCCAGCATTTAACTGTTTCCTTATTCATCTGCAGATGAATTTAATAAGTTTATTACAAAGAACTTTATGCAAACATTACACATGTCATTAGTGGACTTGCATTAGGGTACTCCATAGTTGTCAAATGATGCTAAAATGATTGTTTCACCAGAGGTGTATTAAATTAACAAAGTGAAACTATTGTTTGCCACAAATATCAACATTAATACATATAAAACAGCAAGGAAATGTTTTCAGTGATTCTTGGGCCTCATTTTTAGCAGATGATCGAAAAATCGGGAAGGTTGCACAGTTTGATTCCAACTGCAATCTGACGTGCAATTTAATTCAAAATGGTTTTTTTCAATTAACTCAGCACAAAGTACTATGTGACCGAATTCCTTTGCATAATTCGGCTGCATTAAATGCATTGGTATTGTTTCGCTACTGATTTTGAAAAGCAATCAAAACTTCCTGTTCTTTTACTTGTACCGGAGACAATAATTCTGTCATGTTGACTGTACACGATATGGACAGAAATCCAAGGTTTTAAAAAAGCAGGTGACATTCCTGGCAAAGTCTTCAGTAACTATTCACCTGGAATCAAATACATGCGGAACTAGTATTTTCGGAGAATAATTTTAATTTCGAACCTATGGCAAGTCACGGCAAGGAATTCTTCAAAAAGCCACCAAAGAAACAGTCTGCTGGCTTTGATTTGATCTACCAAATCAACGATAAGTGATCAGAAATTCACAATCAGCAAAAATCTTGACCGAAACTCTTTATAATGGCTCAGAGCCAGTCAAGATGAACATGAAAAGAAAACAATTGACTGAACTTAGAACCCACGTATTTGGTTTGCACGGTATGAGAAAGTGATTTAATTGCAGCAATTAAAGGTGTTTTTTATTGAAAAGACATCGTACTTGCATTTTTTGGGTACAAACTTTCTTCACCTTTCAAAACTACTCCAGCAGTGTGTGCTGCATCGTCTAATGTGTCGTTTGAATAATAAACAAAAAAGCTGAGTTCTCCGTTTATTATGTCTATACCATTCTGCACTTGAATTAGAGTGAGGAAGGAACATTCGAAGATAATTTAAAGCATTCGAAAGAATTTCAGAATGTAACTATTCTGGAGATTTCGAGTCCAAATTGCGACGGAACTGAGTTTTGAGCCGAACTCAAAACAGCAACCGGGACTAAAAAAAAAACACGCAACAACTCACAGCAGGGATAGCGACCACACCACTCCCGTTCTCCTATTGTTTCAGGAACACGATTCTTTACGGCGAAAACATCAAGAAACGTAACATAATTTCCACTAAACCCAGCTTAAAGCAACTGTCCGCGTACCTACCAAATGAATTCTTTACAGTGTGCACAAAACGTAGGTTGATATAGAAATGTTGCCATGAACTTATGGCCGTTGATTTGATGAATTCTTCTTCGCATGGCCCCTCGTCGTCCTCGGGCCTTGATTGCTCCCTCCTTCATTTTAAACTTTGGTCGTTTATCTAGGTAAAGTTTAAAGACGGTGTGGTTAAGTTACACAAATAAGATGAACAAGCACATCAATAAACAATCTACGGCCGTAAATCTGCCTGCGCTAAAATGTCAAAACACCACACGCTTATTTTGAAAATTAATAAATGAAACAGAGGCTTCAGCCAGCGGTTAAAACATCACCGTCGACTTAACACCTCACAAACCCAAGTCTTACTCCAGTAAGCCAAAAGATATTCCAGTCGAAGTACATCAACAGATAATAATCATGGTCTATGGCAATTTAGAAGTAGAAACACTAGCAACTCCTTACCCGCAGTTTCCTTAAGTTCAATTTTGACTCGAACTTGTCCCGACGGCTCCAGTTTTATCTGGACGACAAACAAGAAGAGATCAACATGGAAATTTCTTCTTCAAATACCAGTCGTGAAAAATCCCTGTCTCGAAAAACCACAGATAATGAATCTTACCCACAAATCTGACTTTGTTTCATTGATAAGTTTGTCGAAGGGAACCGTAACATTGGCTACAAACGGATCAGGAGGCAGCATTGCCTTGTGAAACACGGTCAAGCCAAGCATCTCGCCGTAGTCTATGAACTTCTCAAAGGCCTCTTCCCATCGTGGTGTCGAAGTTTTGCCTTTAGCCTGTGTTTGGGCAAGAAAGATCTCATCCACATAGATGGAGACGTAAGGATCGATACTGGTCAGTTTCGTTCCATGGTGGTGTAGGCTGGTCGGTTTAAGGTCCTGGGCTTCGAAGATTTGTAACTTCAATGTGCCACTAAAACCGACCATATTGTTTACGAATACTTTCACAACATCAGAACGCTCCAGTTACAATTAAATAATAGGTTTTTTACCCCACTCATGAATCTCTACTGTCACGAATACCTTATCCGCTTCCCATCATGCACTGCGTAATAGTTGCGAGGCCAAGACCACTTCCAATGAATGGAGTAAAAAACAATGGCAATTCCGAGAAATCTTAAGCTAGAAACAAAAGTTGCAAAATCTTGCAAAAACGCAAAGTTTTTCTTGAGGTACAACAATTGGGCAAGGATCTTCACAGTGGTCTGTCAAGTATTGATAAATTAAACTTACTGCATATTTCATGAATTAACTGATTATTTTTTTATTCTATTATTATTTGCCAATTGTTTGTGTAGTTTTGTATCAAGCCACATTCCAAATTTGAGAAATTTGCCTGGAAGAGAATCCAAAAAATTTTTAAATTTCACTTTTTTTCTTCTGAAGGGAGCCTTATAAGACAAAAATACTTCCTAGCAGAAAATTTTCCACAGAAGAAATGGGCCCTCATTTGTTTTGGAGAATACATGTTACTGGTTTTTGAATAGCCACACAGAAAACCAGTTCTTGTTTGCACAGCATTTGTATTGTACAATTAAGGAGGTAGTGTTTAGCCTTTTAATGGCCAGGGCTATTCCTTGTGACAATCAAGATCACCTGGCATTAGCTAGAGGAAAATACTGAAGCTGACTGACATTATCACACAAAGTTGACATTGATTTGAAGTAATAAGATGTCTTGTAAAAAAAAATACTTGAAAAAAATTTCACTTGATGAAAAAGTTACTCCCAATACAATATTTGACTACTTTACTTAGAAAAACCATCATTTACTTTAGATATAGAGAATATCAACAAGGAAGAGGGATTTGCTGAAGCAATGACACTTGTGTTGGTAAAGACAATGAATGAATATACAAGTATTAATGACAAATAATATATGCAAATCAGTTGTTCCTAGCACACCTAAAAAATATACATTGTTCAACATATGGCTGATGCTATGTCCTTTGTCTAGTTTTAGGCTTCCCGCAGTTTTTGTTAAGAGTTTATTTTCCACTGCCTGCTCTGGGATTTCTTAGAACTAAGATGACAGAGTCTCCTCTTAAGAACATCTTAGCAATGTATCTATCCTTGTTCACTGGCTTGCCTTTTTTTTTCCCTTTGCCAGCTTTAGGGATTTCTGTCCACATCTCTTTAACGTTTTCCAGCACCATGTTACAATGTCTATCAAATGCTTTCACTCTTGCCAGCAATTTCCTATTATTCCTACAGTTTATCAAAACTTGTGCATTGTCTTTAACAGATTGCATGAGGATTGATAATGGGCCAGTAGCAAATTCTTCTTGTTCTCTTTGTGCTAATTCTTCTGGTGTCATCTCAGACTTTGGTTTAGTTATTCTGCAAATGCAAAAAGTTGACATTTTAATGACTAAGAGTGTGATTGTTACTGCATGAAAGTGCTTCCAGTTAGCCAGAATGAAATTCTAAAGGGCTACATAAATGGTTAAAAAATCACCAAAAGATGATAGGATTTTGTATATGTAATTGCAGCCTTTGATACTTTTTAAGCCACTTCCAGAAATGATCAACCCCATAATATTTTACCATCAACTGAAATTAATTGAAATTTGGTTACTCAACCCTTGGAATACCAACCAGTTCTACGTAAACCTCCCGTTGAGGACATATATGTACATTCTTGGCATTCAAAATGATGGATATTTGAAGCTGATTCAGGTTTAGATTGGATTTCCACTTCATCCAGTCTCACATAACAGCCATGAGTGGAAGTATACTTGAACTTTTGGAGGGGATGAAAGAGTTCCCATTTTCCCAGAAAGCACTACCTTTTAGAATATTGGGGGGGGGGTAAGGTAGCAGGGGGGAGTAGGGCATAGACCTGCATCCAATCAATCTGATTCCTTGCCATATAAATAAGTGTAAGTATCACCCAGTTATTACAATCATATGATCAATTAATTAAGAGAAATAAGTATTTTCTCTAATGTGCTATAAAGGGTACTAAGGAAACTGGTCTGGGTTCTGGAAAGCACCATTGGCTGCCCTTTCCCAATTTGTTGGCCATAGAGCTAGGTTATACCAAGATCCATCAATGCTTGTAAATATGATCATCTGACTACAAAGTCCTCTGGTAAGGCTGTTGTCAGATAAAGTAGTTTTGTAGTGACATATACCATCAGTTGCGCACTTATTTCCCAGAAAAGTAATACGATTTGCCTGCGTGTGCATTACAGTTCCCATAAACTTGTTCTCAACAACAGCAGTCAAGCAACCTTCTAGGTACAAAAATCACCCAAAATTTAATCAAAATGCATGAAATCCGATTTTGGATATTCCAATGCAGTCGTGTAGCCCAATGAATGCAAAAGTAATTCACAACACAGACTAGTCGTCTTTTTAGCATGAATTTTTACGCCAACGTTGCCAACAAAAATGATAAAAAACTTCAGGAATGAACCGAAACAACATGATATTTTACACACAAGATCTACTCACAAAGAAGACATGCTGGATCTCCCTGATATTTAACGATTTCAATTACTTCTTTTCTCGTTCCTTACTCTTTTTAACAACCGTGAGCAATTCGAACGTGCAACGATCGTGTTGTGAAACTGCTGTACTCTGAATCAGCAGTAAGTCATTGTAAAACATGCTCAGTAGCCAAAACGTTCTGTTCACGTTGTCTTTACAATCGTAGTTTGTAGAATTTCTATCTAAAGCAATTTCTTTTCATTTGTTTTAGCATCACAGCATTCTGGTGTACTTTTAACAGACACTCGTGAAGAATGTCCTTAGCAGACGAACTACTCGCCGATTTGGAAGAAGTTGGCGAAGATGCCAATGTTGACTTCGTTGACAATGACAATATCGAAGAGGCTATGGAAACAAATGATATCTCGGACACAAAGTCTGTTAAGTTCATAGCAAAGCTTAGGGACGGCAATCAGCTGAGTCAGGTGCTTGAAAAGATTCAGGAGTATTCTCAGCAACCAAGAGGACAGATGTTTGGTCCCATAGAAACTGATCCAGAGTACCAACTCATCGTAGAAGCTAACAACCTAACTGTTGAAATTGATAATGAAATTAATATTATACATAAATACACCAGAGATTCGTATGCAAAACGTTTTCCCGAGCTTGAATCTCTAGTACCAAGTGCCTTGGACTACATCAAGACCGTACAACTTCTTGACAATGATCTTGAAGTTGGTAAAGTTGACCTAACGGAGGTCTTGCCACCAGCCACAAAGATGGTCGTCAGTGTTACAGCTTCGACCACACAAGGTGAGAGACTGGACGCGGATGAGCTGGAAAGGGTCATGGAAGCTTGTCAAATGGCTTTAGATCTTGTTGAAGCAAAAGCGAATATTTTTGAATATGTTGAGTCTAGAATGTCATTTATTGCTCCCAACACCTCCTGGATTGTTGGTGCCACAGCTGCTGCGAAGATAATGGGCAGTGCTGGAGGTTTGACCAGTCTGTCCAAAATGCCAGCCTGCAATGTGCTTCTTCTTGGTGCTCAGAAAAGGACACTTTCTGGGTTTTCGAGTGCTGCTATTTTGCCTCACACTGGTCACATCTATTATTGTGATTTAGTGCAAGTAAGTTATTGTACTGTAGGGGCAGAGATACAGGGGGCAGGGGGGGTTTGAGCTTCCCCCCACTGTCAAAGTTAGGAGGGCAAAGCTCCCCCATTTCTGTTCAAAAATGCAACATTCATAATTTGTTAGTTAATCTTGACATCTGCAGGAAATTTGGTGTAACATCAAATTGAAAAAATAGCAGAATAAGTTGTAGTAATTTCTAAAAGAAACTGTTCATGGCAACAAGATTTGTTGGAAAGATACCCTATGAAATCCCCCTGCATGTTTTTTACTTTTTGTGCTAGCTTACATCCTATTGCCATCAACACCCCCCACTTTTTGGGCACTGTCTCCACCCTAATAAACTGTAGTGTTACAGGCCTGCACTGTTCCAACAGCCTTTGGTAACTGTATATACCTCTTTAGTGCGTATATTTCATCTTCATTTTCTCTTACTTTATCGTAAATTACCAATCACCATGGTATCAACGTATTCGAAAACTGTGTTTAAATTTGTTACCACGACAAAATCACTGTTTTAAATATTTAAAAAAGATTTACCAGTCTTGTTAAGAATATTAATGTCCAGCATAAAGTTTTAAAAAGACCCATAATAACGGAGACTTTAATAAAAACAGAAATTAATTTTACTGACGTTTACGTTGACGCAAGACTAGCGACGAAACGCCAGTAAAATTAATTTCTGTTTTTAATTAAAGTCTCCGTTATTATGGGTCTTTTTAAAACTTTATGCTGGACATTAATATTCTTAACAAGATAACGTTTCCCTCCTGGTCCGTCTATTGCCACCAATTTACCTGTCTATTATAAATATTTTTATATCTGCCTGTATTTTGTCAGAGATCAGTGGTTTTATTTGACCAATTTCTAGAGCCTCCCCCCCGACTTTCGCAAAAAAGGTGCCCGACTGGTCGCTGCAAAATGCACCCTTGCGGCCAGAGTGGACAGTTTTCATGAAAGTATAGATGGTAGTGTGGGTAGAAGTTTTTTTGAAGAAATTGAACAAAAGTTTGAAAAATGGCAAGAGCCTCCTCCTCTGAAAGAAGCGAAGCCTCTCCCTAGACCTGACGATGCTCCTAAGAAAAAGCGAGGTGGAAGGAGGGTTCGAAGAATGAAGGAAAAGACCGCTGTGACTGAACTTCGAAGGCAGGCCAATCGAGTACAGTTTGGGAAGATTGAAGAAGACTTGTTTCAAACTGAAATTGGTTTCTCGCTTGGTACACAAACAAAAGGTTCTGGGAAAGTGCGAGCAGCAGCCGTGGACAAGAAGACTCAAGTTTCCGTGTCAAAGCGACTGCAGGTGATTATTTTATCATTGTTATGTAATCAGTACATGTTGGTGATGGTAGATCGTCCAGGTTAGTGTAGTCTTGAGAAAGATTGTTGGTGACTGACGTTTCGACAGTCTCACCGGTCGTCATCATCAGTCACCAACAGTCTTTCTCAAGACTACACAAACTTGGACGACCTACTTTCAACACGTACTGATTCTCCCGGGTTCAAACCATTTGCTTTTCTGTTATCCAATTGCTGATAAATGCTGTCGATGTACCATATTAAGGTTCTCTTTCTTTCTGCTCAAGCGGAGTATAATTTTTGGTACTCATGAAAAGTCCGAGCTCCAGACGCGACTCGAACCCGCAACCTTTGAAATGCAACCCAGACAGTTTAACCGGCATCCAGTCCAGCAAATCCTCTTGGTTAGAGCGGTTAGTCTGACTGGTTAGAGCGTCTGGCGGGCATTCAGAGAGTCCCATCTCGAGCTGAGTTTTTTGAGTATGAAAAACCAATACAGCGCTTGAATGGACGGAGACAAAACTTTTAAGGTAACGATTTAGTAAAAATACTTTATGGTATTCCTGGATATCACTGATATGAAGGTCAATAATGTCAATCCAGGGCAGAGCATATTGCAGAGGACAGATTTTTAGTTCATGCTTGACAAATTCCCTTTTTCGAGCAAATACGAACCACGGGAACAAACAAGTGAATCAAATTAATCCATGACTAGATGAGCCCGTGAATAACCAGCAGCCCCGCGGATTGATAGGTGGACGGATGGGGCAGAAAGCAGGCTGATGAGAGATGGGTGAAAGAGCGGGCGGATGGATGTATGGGTGAACGAACGGTCAGATGTCTAGATTTGCGAAAAAACACGCAAGGGCTGTTGAGATGGGTGCTTGAACGAGCATTTGGAAGGGCTGAAGATGGACAGACCACGAGCCTTTTGGAGTAATGCATCACGTGGTACAAAATTCGCAACATGGTATGGCAAAGTAAATGAAACATTATCAAGCAAGGCCCACTGGGTGGGCAAACGGACCGATGGACAAGTGGTTGGAATAACCTGCGGGTGAACAAGAAATGGCAATGGAATGGGCGGACGAACTGCCAAATATGCGTTGTTTAATGTCAACGTTGAATCATGTTATTAATTTTTGTTGAATTACGTCTATCCTATCCGAGTACGCGAGACGTTTAATTTCTTTATTTGTTTGACCCAACAGCGAAGTCTTCAAGGTCAAGTGAGCTATGGTGGAAAATCGACCGTACGTGGTGCGACATCCGGGACCGCATCCAGTGTTGCTTTCACTCCTCTTCAGGGCCTTGAAATCGTCAACCCACACGCGGCCGAGAAAAGAGTGGCAGACGCGAATGCACGTTACTTTTCAAATACTTCTGGTTTCTTACATGCCAAGAAAAAGGGAGACGCTGCTGCAAGCAAATAAACCATCACCATTACCTCCTCATCGTGTAACTGTACTGGTTTTTGAACGAAAGTAGAGTACAAAGACTTGAGGCATAACGACCATTGCACTCTTTGCAATTTTAACCAATAATGTCTCCAAATAATGTCATTCCAACCTAAATCTTCCAGACAAATAAAGCACTAAGGGAGCCTAAAAGTTGGCTTGGGTAGTAAAAAGTCAGCAACCAGTCGATAGGCGCAATTCTGGCCTAAGATATCTCGTAGATATACCATAGATAATACGGGAAAGCCATGTTGACGGCAAAACTTTGGTAACCAGGTAGTCGCCGACATTACTAGTTCACTTACATTGTGTTGGTGGCAACTGTCCTAGTCTCAGTCCTTTGCCTCAACACGCTTCTAATGTTTGTCTCGCAACTTATCCACCACTGCGGCAACCAAGTGGTTACTCGCAGCTCATGGCCACTCGGTCTGCGTTGGTGAAATACCAGAAGTTTGTTTTTTCGCAAACATAAAAACATTGGTCTTGTATCTTACTCGTGCAGACCTCACGCTTGGTCATTGCGTAGTTATTAACCGAGACGTGACATTAATCTAGTCGGTAAGGGTACTCGGAGAATCGTTGGAAACAATTTGGTGCCACAACACCAATTGTTGTGTCGCCAACGACATATCTTTCTACTTACCTACATTTCAATGTGAGTGAAGTAAGGCGAAACAGATCCTTGTACCTATAAATGGGAAGTACAAGACTATCCTTGAGAGCTGAAGTGCAAGGAAAGAGTTTTCAAAACACTTCTAATGATAATATATAGATTTAGAGATGTTTAGATCTAAGGGTAGCGTTGACAATTTGAAATAATTAGATCAACGGGGAGTGGCTGACTATCCCTGCAAACAAAAAACTTGTCAAAATTCAAATTACCGTTCCGTGACGATTTTTGGCCACAAAAGTTGTGTATTTATCGTGAGATGTTTGGTTGTTATAGTTGCATTAATAAAGTTGATTAGGTAACACGCAGGGAGTTTTCGGCGGCAAATCTTAGCAGGCGTGCAGTCGGTTAACGATAAGAACTGCAGATATTTTGACAGTGTTTTTGAAATGTTAGTATTTCAAATTCATCCTCAGGATGCCAACCTTTCAGCTAATAGAATCCAACTATGTGTTTTAAGTTGTTTTTTTTGATCTTGGCGAGAACATGTTTGACGAAAATATACTTAATTTCCGAGGATAATTACAGGTTCTATTTGAACTATTTTAATGAGAAGGCGCCGAAAGTTTTTCGTTGAGTGGTTCTCTCTCTTCGCAGCATCTTATTGCAGAAGGTACAATAAGACGACTTGGGTAAGTTTTTATTAGCCTTACTCGCAATGGTATACTTACTCCGCTATCGCTCGCCTTGAGTGTGGTGATATTAAATTGGTAACAGATGCACTAGTAGATACTACAGATTCAAAGAAAACAATGTCGTATTACTCTTGATACTTCAACCGTAATCTGAGTCAGTCAACGTTATTTAGTAATCTTCGTTTTCTTTTTAAGTTCTTGCATAGTTCAATTCACTTTTAATCGCAGTGGCTGGTGACTACTAAACTATTGGAAGTTGCTTGAGCTGTGTTTAACTTGAGCACTCGATAACTTTCACTTTTCGGTTGCCCGGAAGACATTCGGAGGCCATCGGCTGAAAGCTGATCAGTTGGTCAGTCGTAACAGAAATTTAGAATTGTATCAATTCATGGCTGGACAAATCAAGAAGATTACAGAAGAACTGAGTTACAATAAGTGGAACCAGGGCTCCCACCAGAGTCCTTTATTCATTGTGAATATTGCTCAATTCCGAGACCAACTTTGCAAATCTTTTCAACTTCAACGTTGAGTCTAGCGAGTCTCGGCTTGAGCTTTTCAACATCAATGCGTGTTAAATTCTTGTATTTATGAAAAACAAAGCGATTTTTTATTTTTCTTAAGCATATAAGGTGATTAGTTTTACCGTTGCCGTGATTATTAGACCGTTACAGCAGCACAAGTTAACATCCAAATGAACCTTAACTTGCTGAAAATTTGTTTCCATCTGGTCCGATACCAAAGAAATTTTAATCGTCTACCTTTGTTAGCACTCACCCAAACCGCCTACATCATCTTCCGCAGAGGAAAACACCACCAAATTGGGCAACCATTCACATCCTGCTTTTTGCGTACACACCTGGAGGTTTAATCTCGGCGGGTAGAAGTAGTATTAAGTACCTCAAGCATTCTATTTTTTAGCTCCCATCTGGAAAGAGTTGTAGCCTTCAACATCAACTCTTTCCTGGTGGAATAAGACTTCTATTATCTTACTTTGGCTAACGCCAGACGATTTTACTCGTCAGAGAGAGAGAGTTCCTGCCTGGAAAGAGTTAAGGCTAGGAAACAGGGTGTGAGAAACCGAAATGTAAAAGCCAACATTACATAACCTTTTCGCGCATGAGCATGTTCTCGTTTTGTTCTTTGTTTTCTCATTTGTTTTCTTGTAACTTGTTGGTGTGTAACAACCGTATCCAGGAAATGATCAAACGTACTTCAATGCTTCTTAAGTGTAAATATTCTGTCCAAATTCCATGCGCCAGACAACGGTATATCGCTTAATTGTTAAGGTGTATATGATTTAAAAACCGTGGAAATCATTGTACAAAAACAGGAGTCAACAAAAGTACAGTAAGTAAGTAAATAAATAATGACAAATAATAAATGAGCAAGCTGACTTTGCTGCGTTGTCCGTTGAAGCCAAAATAATCGATAGTAGAACCTTTGCAAATGAACATTTTCGATAATGGAGTTAAGTTTATCTCAAGGCTTTTATCTTGTCCCCATCAAATTTATTTTGTCCGAATTAAAGCAATATCACAATCCTGAAAGTGCTTGGCTGTTTAAGATTCATCTTGTCAGTACGATTTGGCACTTGGTCGTAGGTACCCGAGAACACACCTTAAAAAGTAAGTGAAAAGCTATCGCTTATCGATGTTTGAGTCTCCTGTCCTACAGACCTCCTTCGTTACATCCCTTGACTTTGCAGAGCGAAGACAGAAGACAATGGTGGAGTACAGAGTAAGTTTAATGCCTGTTGTACTCATATCGTAATTTACGTAAATTTAGTTTCAGTTAACTGAAAGTAACTGAACTACGAAAGAAGACATCTTCTCAATACATGCCTCACAGTACATTATCCCAGAAGCATTTTTATATATGACTATTCATTCGATTTCGATATTTCTATCCAAATTGTATGTTAAAAATTTTACAGTAAAGAGAAAGAAAGACGTACAAGCGATATATACGATTCATCATATATCGCACAATCCCACCAAAGCCTTAACAAAGTTTTCCAACATTTCCTTGATCAACGATTTTGGCGTCAACATTACAAGGGACGTGAACTAGTTTGTTGATTATAATTTAAAGAAAACGTAGTTGAGTTTTTAAAGTTCATTTCCTGTGCAGGTTAAGTACAAGATTTTCGCAGGCACCAATCCTGGTAACCTAAGGTAGGCAAGATTCAATCTCAACTGTGATGCACTAGTACTTTGTCTTAAACAAAACACAAACACGTTGATGAACTTTACCATTTCCATTTTCGAGGAAAAAAAGGTTTAAAACTGAATTTCAAATCTGAACTTTAAGACATGGTTTGACGTTACTCTAGCTTGAAAAGCTTCGAACGTTGTTTACAAAGCTACCGTTCGTTACCCAACGTTTCGACACTTGGGTCTAGTATCCTCGTCGCGATTCAATAGCGCGAGAACGGTGGCCCGTAGCCCTAAGCCTATTTGCAGAGGAGCAATTAGAGGGGGAATTAGGGGGAGTCTCGACCCCTACTGTTTTTGCGGAAAGTGTTGTATCTGCCCTGTTAATAATAGTTCTGGCCACAATTTCCCGAAAACATCGGTATGTACTGCACTAGAAACGACTAAAATCGTCTTGACCTTGCTTCGATATTGCCTTCCAGCCTCTGCCCTTAGAAATTCCAAGTTGCGCCTCCGATTCGCATCTCATCAGTAGACAAAGGAGGGAATCTCTTCCCCAGGACGATCACTCCTTGACTCTAGACCGGAGAGTCTAACGTAACGTCATGATCGGCAGGTTTGTAAACTGCGTACTAAACTTTTCAAGTCAGAGTGGCCACGAACTCTATCCAATATCCAATGAATGGTTGGCCAAACTGAAAAGACCGTCAACCCACGTTAATCAATGAAGGATAATATTATCATAGCGCGGTCATTAACACTAGAAAAATTCCAGCAATGAAAGCAGTTGAAATGTTTTCAGTGGGTATTATTGTTATTATAAGAAATATGTGTTCAGATATAAAGTTGAAATGCATATGTTCAAACGAAGAAAAAGTTTGATTGGTAATTGGCTAAAATCCTGGCAAAACCAATTTCTTTGGTGTATTCGTGTATAGTTTATATGAGACATCTTTCAACTGTTGGAATTCAAGACATATTTTTATGCAATTAGACTCAGAACTGGACTGAATGATGGATAAAGACACGTGTTCAATGTTGCAACTACATTGATATAGCTCTATGTGGCAGGCGTAAGCTGTGGCAGGCGTTGAAGAACCAAAGACAGAAATGCCGTTAAATTCAGAGCTAAAAAATGTCATTGAATTCTATTTTCCATTAAGAAGGTCTCGGATCCACCACATTTGATTATGGTATAACTAATAACACAGTGGACAGTGTTCACTTTCGACTGTCTGCTGAATTTTCAAAAGTTTTAATTGTGGTTAGTTGTGGACAAGTCGACTCTCCTCCAAACGTCTTTTTACAAATCACAGTTATGATATAATTTTATGCGATTAGCAAACAAATATACTTAAAAAAACTATCGTTTCGAATTTTTGTACAAAAAGTTTACAATTTACCTGGAACCAATTAGCACGCCGGCAAAGACAAGTCATCTTTGTTTGACATGAACGTTGATTGTTTTCTGGATTAAGGAACTATAACACTTACCACCGATGAGTAAGAAATCGGAACGAAGATTGAAAGGGGCTTCTCTTTAGACCCTAGAAAATTGGTGGTTCTTGATGCTAACTGGCACCTTATCGCATTTGATCGCAGTACTATATACCCCACCCAAGCGTGCTGGATTACCTTGTCCTGACAGAATGTGTTCGGGATCTGGTTCAATCCATCAATCCTCAAGTGGGGTGCATCTAAACGTCGTCTACCATTCTTGCTCTGACAATGTTGACATGTTAGAATACGGACAGAATGGGATCGCCGGCAAATATGCACAGACGTTATGTAGGAAAACATATCTTATATTGATCAAAAAGGCACAAAATTTATTAATGTTACGTTTACGTTGTTGTATTTATTCTCATCACAAACATTCGTCCTTCTCTTTCTCTCTTTGTTTATGTGGTGCCTATGTATGTTTTGAGAATTTTTCCTCACATCTACCAATAACAGGATGTTTGTTTTTGCGCATGCTGAGCTGAAATATTAATTATTTTGTAGTGTAATTGTGATTAAAACCACTTCACTTAATTACTGCGACAGCATTGATTATTTTCGGACTCAATCGCGAAACCGTGCGCTCACTTATAGCCATAGCACTTCGAACAAAGCAAAACCATTCAGGCCGATGTAACTCACTTGAAACAGTCACCGTAATTTCAACATAATTTCACTTGAAACAGTCACCAGACATTGAAGTCTGCGGTGAAGAGAACCAGTACTAAGACGTTAATCTTCGCCTCGGGGGTTACCAAGGACCTCTTGTTTGTGAGAAACGAAATTGGGGCTCATGTTTCAAGCGATCATGTAACAGTATCTACGTGGCTTAAAGTTATTTTGGTCGCTGGTAACCTCGTGAAATGCCAAGCTTTGGCGTCATTTCCTGTTTTACTCTCAGACTCCATTCCGATATCACTTCTCTGTTTTCTCAGGTGAATAGGGCAGATTTTTGCTGCAAACTAAAACAGCTAATTGCACATCGTCACTACGTCTGCCTTGCAAACGTTGAATAGAAAATGAATGATTGAAGTGTTGAGTGTTCAATTGCAATTTTCCCCTGGCACAACTTAATGCAATAACCGTATTACCCTTGCTGGGACAAATTTTGAACTCAAAAAAACCATCTGCTTTACTGTTTTTCTTTAAACCTTTCGGAAAGCAGTTTGAATACTTGTATTTAATGGAATGCTGACTCCTCTATATTCAGTAGTCAATAAATGCAATTGAAGGATTCGGAATTTCAATTTGTTTTTCAGAGGAAAGAGTAGTCACAAAAAGTGCAAATTCGTTTTCCTAGCAAATCAGAATAAATCTTGACTGATGTTGCCCCAAAGGTGTAATTTCATCAAGTGATTTTTTTCTTCAAGCTTTATTATCAAAACGAATCAACATCGAGATTGATCGCACAAATGCGAGCTGTCTTCGGACAAAAGCAATTACACCAGCCATTAAGCATCTGACAGTTGTATGCATGCTGTTTGTCAAGACTATATTAAAAAGATGATGCGTTCGAGATTGTTCAACGATAGAATGCCAATTGACCAGCCACACACAGGGCACGAACAAATACCTATATAGTTATTGAGGTCAATACCAAGCCACAATAACCGTCAGGTTTCGTAGGGTATCTGTTTATGATTAATACTAATAAATATCATCCAAGAGAGGTCAGCTTACAGGCATCTGGATTGGCCCCATTTTGGTCTAGTCGTCCTTGCAAGACCAATGTTTATTTGATATTGAGATTATCTGACAGTTGTTGCTGGTCAGGTTGGTATGAAGTAAGTCTGTAATGGGTTAAAATATGAAAATTATTGTTTTAAAATGATGTTCTTCCGTAAAGAACTGTTTTCACATGATTCAAATGCTGTAATCCTTGCAGAAAGCAAAGTCCTGCGTTATGTGCATCAGCAGCATAGCATAGTCATCAACGCGGCTATCAACATCGCAGTTTACTTAGCTAATAAACGATTTTAATCGACAAAAACAAATGCAAAAATGACAGAAAATGGTTGGTTGGTGCGTTCGTCCGAAACAAAAAAGTGATGTACTCAAACGATTTAGTGGGTGGCATTAATCTTGGCTCTAGGGATAAAGAATTTGTCTTAAAAAGGAAAATTCAATGTAGGTCGTTAATTTTAAAAATTCAAGCAATGTAAAATCCGTGTTCAAGGTATGTTAGCAAGAGCAAACGTGGTTTTTATATTAAGATTAAACAGCTCGTCATTTTGAAACAAGGACGTAATCTATATTTCTTTTTAATCAAAAAGGTAGTTTAAATGGCGTGCAGACAAGAACCCGACAAAGAGGTGATAAGTTGCTTCAAGACCGAGAACGATGAAGTGAAGAACGAGAAACCAGCTAATGATCTGCAGAAGAACGTCGAAATTGTGGTGAAAACTTGGGCATTAGTGAAACAAGATCTGTTAAAACACGGTACAGCTTTCTACATCAGGTAAGGAGAAAAGAGAGTGAAGGAACAGGTCTGGTGTAGCAGGCGAGTAAGTAGAGGAACTTACTAGTACACGAAAAACTTATCTTGACCGTGAAAATAACTTTGGAGTATTGAAAGCAGATTCTTGTTGCCTTTTCTTCACTTCACTCCATCTTATTTATGCTATGCATACAAATGAACATAAAAACGCACCTTTATACACGCACCCGTTCGCCAGCATACGCACACGCACACGTACACGCACAAGCACACCCCGTAGATTTGAGGCTTGGCATCGCAATCCCGGAATTGTTTGCTCTCTGACTGACTTTTTTCAACTTAACGCCAGGTGTGAAAATGGCCGCAGACGAACATTGTCCAGGTCTTTATTTGGATCAGCGAGGGGAGCCTATAGTGGCAGACAAAATTGATATACTAAACATGTTGATTCAATAAATAGTCTCACCCGAGCTCGGATTGGCGCGTAGCCCTGTCATATCAGAGTACGTAAGCAGGCGACTTTTGCGCTCATTTTGTAAGATGTATAAAATAGTATTTCATGTTTATAAACTGATATACAAGATGGTGTTTCATGTATATAAACTGTGATATATATTCTTGGGATGTTAGGCAACTTTCGATAAGCTAAAAATTACGTTCGCCTCTGGCTTGTGTTTTTTTTACGAATTTTATAAAATCTTGAGAATTTATATGAAAGTGCATAAACATGGAAATACGTTTTGTACTTCTTTAACTCTCTCCGGGCTGGATCAGACTTCTATTATTTTGCTCTTGGTAACGCCAAACTATTTTAATTTGGCTAACTCCAGACCACTTTATTCGTCAAGAGGATACATCAGGCTGGGAAACGGTTGATATTAGTAACATTGCTGCCTAAATATCCTGGCTAGTCACAGACTTAGAGCCCAATGGTCAATTTATTCTTTGAGTATGTTATTTCTAATGTTGCTTTTCTAGACTATTTACTGACCATCCTGAGTTAAAGGGTTTGTTTAGCTTCGCTTCGGACACAAATGCTGATAGCATGAAGGATAATCCAGGATTGCAGCGGCAAGCGAAGCTCCTCATGTCCATGATTGACTATGCCGTACGTTCCCTTGATGATCTCACTAAATTGATTCCTAAACTTAAGCGTCTCGGTCAGAGACACTTTACGAAATATCACGTAAAACCAGAACATTTTCAGGTACGTTAGCAAAGTGAACTGCACTAATATATGTTGGCACACAAAGACATTTACCATACCCTGACTATAACACGATGACTAGGAATTAAACATGACAAAGTTAACTGAAAACAAAACCACCAAAACAAGGATGTAGACGCCTATTTGCTCTCACTTTCTTTTTTTCGTTAGTTCGTACTTGGTTGTTTGCTTGCTTGCTTGCTTGCTTGCTTGCTTGCCTGCCTGCCTGCCTGCCTGCCTGCCTGCCTGCCTGCCTGCCTGCCTACCTGCCTGCCTGCCTGCCTGCCTTCCTTCCTTCCTTCCTTCCTTCCTTCCTTCCTTTCTTCCTTCCTTCCCTTCCTCCCTTCCTTCCTTCCTTCCTTCCTTCCTTCCTTCCTTCCTTCCTTCCTTCCTTCCTGCCTTCCTTCCTTCCTGCCTTCCTTCCTTCCTTCCTTTTTCTCTTTCCCTCTTTCTCTCTTTCTCTCTTTTTTTTCTTTCTTTATTCCTTCATCCCTTTCATTCTTTTTTTTTCCTCCTTGCCTTTCTTCCACTAGTGCACATGCATTTTGAACTCCTCTTTCACATGCATGTTCAAGTCATTCGATGGTTTTTTTGCTTCGCCTGTCAAACTTAGTTACCTCTTCAGTTAGTCCACCATCTACCTGGCATGGTAACCAGTTCTTGTTTTCAAAAGCCCGATTTTTACACAGCTAACAGAGAATGCTTTCGTTTAAATTTTCATAGCCGGTTGGTGAAAGCCTGTTGGGGACATTAAGAGAGGGCCTCGGGGAAATGTACACGAATGACGTGGAATCGGCGTGGAGCGCGATTTACAGCATTCTTGCTGAAGTGATGATTGAAGGTGGAATGGAAGCGAACTCGGATGACTCATCTGGCAGCGTTGATGACAAATAAATAACCTCATGTAACCCTGTTATTTAATACGTATACATGAATAGTAGAAACATGTGATCTCAGCCACACCCATTGAACTTTGAAGGACCTTGGGTCCCGGCCTGAAGTTTCCCACGTCACTGCAAGGGGTTATAAAAATCCTTACCGGTGAAGATACAAAGAGAAGCATTTCTGTTTTATGTTGATATCCAATACTTGAAAATAGTTATCCTGTCCAGCAAAAATGTCAAGAGTTTTTGTTTTAGTAAAATCACCCATGTTATTATTACTCTTTGCAGCCTTTTTAATTTATTACTGTTTAGTCAGTTGATTTTCAGTTGTGAGAGAAACTTCCTAGTGGGAATAACAGGTACAACAACAACAACAACAACAACAACAACAACTGCGATTACGACAACACTGAACAGCTTCAAAAATAGCAACAACAAGTAAAGCAGAAAACAAACTCCGAAAACAAACATCTTTTTAACTCAAGATTTGAAGAACAAACAAACAAAAAAAAAGACGAAAAACATTCTAACCAAACACTAACCCTTAACTAATCTTAACCATAAAACAAAGCGAAAAAATAAAATTACAAGCGTTGGTGACACGGTTCAGATCAATGATATCTATTGTTTTCACAATAAGGAGGAAATTACATAATACTTGAGATACACCTCCGACCTCTCCCCCAACTTTGTCTCTCCAATCTCTTGACGTTCTCCCAGGGAGGGGAGATCCTGATTGGATGAAAAGTCGGTTTCTTGCCCTCTGATTGGCTGCTTCTTTATAATAGCAACCCCACAGGATAGTTGTCGATGACGACCATTTCTGCACGTCATTTGTTTTGAGAATTGACAAGGAAGACATGACACCATACAAAGTTCTCTCTGAATGTCTTTTGATTCTCAGATTCGTTACATTGGTTACACCGTTACCACCAAGGTGGAATGAAAGCAGTTTGGAATACAGCGTTGTTCCCGAAGAGTTGCCAGCATCCACCGCTTCACGCGAGTCTTTAACTACAGATGCGAATAACCAAGAAAGTTCGTATGCGTTGCTGAAAGATATTGAGTGTGATGCTTGCAAAGCCATGATAAGGATCATTCAAAGGTTATTCAGACTAAATAAAACCGAACAGTTTATTGCGAATGAGGCGAAAGATTTGTGTATAGAGTTGAAGATACAAGATACACGTATTTGTACAGGAATTATCCTCGAGTTCAAGAACGAAGTCTTGACTGTATTCGACGAAGTTGGGCTGAATCCAGACCAAGTGTGCGGGCTTGTACTAGGTCCTTCGTGCTATAAAGTTAGAGATCTTTACCCAGATTGGAATGTCACTTTTCCCGATGTCCCCAAACCACCGGTAACTGACATTCCTCTGCCGAAGGTCAGTATCCTGTCGTGTCATCTAAAATTTCCACAAAATGAAAGCGTTTTGTAAATTCACAGCATGTAGCTACTTGTTTCGCCATGTTTATTTATCCCTTGGCTAAAAGAGTTCATAACCCGTACACGGATAAATTCGAAAAATTAAGAGAGAAAATATTATTTTAGTGACATTTACCAAGTTTCTTTTTCCTGACCACCAAATAAGATTAATTTGCCCTCAAGGTGGTGTTGTTATAAGATAGCAAATCCAAGGTCGGCGCTAGTGCAGTTTCGCACCTCAACCATATAAATAGAAGTAACACAGGTAAATCACATGAGCCGACAGCTTCTTACCTGTAGATTACAGTGAAACAGTAATTTCAAGAATTCACTCCGAACATTGGGCATTATAGCCAAAAAACAGACACACTGAAGTTCGTGAGCGTCAACAGTAAACCGACGGCTCAAGACCGTAAAGTTTATGGATTTATCTACCATTGTAGTATAGTTCCTCTCCATTGTTTCTTCGCTCTGTAAAAGCCCCGAAAATGTGTATAAACCCAAATCCTAACCCTAACGTTAACGCTAACCCTAATCTAACTTTGGGTTTATACACATTTTCGAAGAAGCACAAAGAAAAGGGATGTTCTTTAAGGCTATAATGCACAATGTTTGCAATGAATGGTTGGTATCATGGTATCACTGTAATTTCCAGGTAATAAACTGTCGAATGATATATAATTTACTTACATTACTTGCATTTATATGGTTGAGGTGCGAAACTGCATTACCGTCACCAAGGTCACATGAGGTGGTAAGATATCAGTTTACAGACTGTTCAACATTTCAATAATTGGGTGGTTCATTTTATGATTTTGATACCACTAAAACCTTTCATGGCAGCATAAATTTGATAAAAGAACCATGAAACACTCTCTTCATTGAAATGCAGTGAAATGAAAGCATGTGGCAGTAACCAGAGGGATGTTCTCAAGGATCACTTTTAGAGGGAAATCACTCAATCCCACCTTGATATCTCCTTCCACATAAAAGGTCTGATATTCACCTGAATAAATTATAATAGACTCATCTCAGAATGGAAAAAGTTGGTAATCAAGATAGGTTCAAACCATTTTCTCCTCAAGATCTCTTCAAGAAGAGGTGTACTAAGACTTCAAAGACACATGACCTCCTTCCCTAAATAATATTTCATAGTTTTTCATGCTGTTCTTTTCCTGCTGTTCTTTTCCTGAAGCTCAGATTCTTAATGTAAACAGAGTTATATCATGTTTCTAATTAGCTGCTTGGCACATTCAGCTATCAAACTATTATGTAAACCATGATGTAACTTTATATAACTCAAGCTATGATTTACTATATGGACCCTTTTTAGCCCTAATATGTCCCTAAATTAACCATTTCACTCCCCCTTTTCATTGTGGTCCCTCATTCTTTCCTTCTTCTTCATTCTGAGTGAAAATTGTCTTTGGTAATCAAACCTAGATACGATGTAACATAAGCTAACCTAAACTAAAACTGATGTTGCATATTGAGTTAAGTTTTTATGGGCCTGAAGAAAGGTGAATTGTGTTGGTGATTGATTGGAATCATGTGACAGAAAAATTTATAGCTATAGGTTTGCAGGCAGTGAAGTGGAAAGCTTTTTCTTTTTGTTTCAGGCTGGTTCTCCTGTGTATAAAATTCTTCACTTGTCAGATATTCATGTAGACCATCTTTATGCTGAGAATACCAGCACTGATTGCAAGGAACCCCTTTGTTGCAGGGAATATAATGGTAATACTAAAACCAGAATTATTTAATGGCTGATAGTTTGAGGCAAGTGGTCATTTTTCCTTGCTCAAAACAAGTTTGGAGACAAAAAGCTAGCCACTTGGAATTTTAAAACTGGTCAATACCTTACTACTTTATATAGAAAAAGAAAATTTCATGATAAAACAAAATTTACTATTCATATTATTCTGACAACAATTCTGAAATTGTATATGCTTTCCCTATCAGTTCATAAGGGCCTATTTACATGATACAATTGTAGTACATAACTGTTTGTTCTGATCTAGTTAACTCACTGGAGTGTCCCAGATGTATTCCTACATCAGACAGCAGATCAAAAGCCAAGATTGTGCCTTTGAGACAGCATCATGTACCCTAGGACAAACAATTTTATACATAATTGTATCATGTAAATGGACCCTAAGAACTCACCATAACTGATCTCATTCTTTCATGCATTTTTATCCATAAATTATACAAAAACATTTTTGGGAAGTGCACTTTTCCTGAAGTTTTTTGAAGTGGCACAAAATGCCCTTCACTGGATTAACATGTCATAAAGCATAGTGCTTGAAAGTGGCTTAATAGTGCTTGAAAGTGACTTAATAGTGCTTGAAAGTGGCTTAATAGTGCTTGAAAGTGGTTTAATAGTGCTTGAAAGTGGCTTAATAGTGCTTGAAAGTGACTTAATAGTGCTTGAAAGTGGCTTAATAGTGCTTGAAAGTGGTTTAATAGTGCTTCCAAACTGCACATCTAAATTTTTAATGTTTTACAGGAAAGGGACAAGCTGGATATTGGGGTTCATATGCATGTGATATTCCCATGTGGACCTTTGAAGCCACGTTACAGCATATCAAGGAAAACCATGGTGATGTATGTGCACCTTTTGTATGTCAACAGGAACAAATTCTGAAGTAGGATTTGTTGTAATAACAGTCCTGTTCAGGAATAACCTAAAATGAATCCATGTTCTGGATGATTTGGGAATTCACAGTAATTGATTATTCAAACTTGCACATATGGTCTGATTATTGATGCTAGTAATTTTTATCCTCACAATGTTAATGCTATAGATAGCAAAATCTGTTTTGTTTGTCCATTTTGTCGACATATCCTTAACTTTATGTTGTTGCCTGAATATGTCTTACTTCAGGTAGATATTATATATTGGACTGGAGACATTCCAGCACATGACGTTTGGAATCAATCGCGTACTGACCAGGTACACATCATATTTCCTGTTAAGTAACATGACTGAAATTAACAGACTAGCATATGGGCACCATTTGCAATTTGCATGTATCATGCTGTTATGCATATAAGTTGGTAATAGAGGAAGTGGCCCAAATGATTACCAAGTCAATTTGAAAAATAATTTAGTTTATAAATCCTTGCTAATAAAAACATATTACTGGTACCTATTTTTGGTCAGGAAAACAGTAAATTGACCAATAATAAAACTCTGCAATGGTATGGGGGTAAAAGCTCCTAAACATTAGCACCCAGTTTCCCATTCAATGTGAGAGCATATGTCTGCAACAATTTAGCAGTTTACTGAAGAATAGAAACAATTGCTGTCCAGTTTTCCAAAAGTTTCTAAGAAATTGTTAGAATACAGATGTATTTAACTCAAAACTGTTTGGAAATATTTCATCACACATTTTTTTTATACTGATTTGTATTCATAGTATGTTGTGTTTAAGGTTTTTTATTGTTCAGTTCTGTCATTCATCTGTAGATTTGATCATTCTTTTTCATCCATTATATTCACTCAGCTAGAAGCCTTGTCATCAGCAATCAAAGTATTTTTACAGTACTTCCCAAATGTGACTGTCTACCCTGCAGTAGGGAATCACGAAAGTGCACCAGTAAACAGGTTTGTTTGATGAAAAAGGCTACCATTCAGTTGACAAGTAGCTAACACATTCTGCAATCAGTGAAGTTGACAGGGATTCTGCCAGTCTCTACCATTAGTTGATACTCTTTACCACTACAAATTCTTTCTTTCAATACAGATTCAACTAGAATCAGTACACATCAAAAGGTATATTATGTAAATACAAAATTTATGATTATGACAAATGTATAGTTTCAAATTTTTCCATCACAAGAGGAATTTGTACCTGGAAAAACTGACATATACAGCATTGTGGAATTTCCGGTTAACCCCAGTGGGCCTGAGTTTTATGTCCTTTTTTGTTCTCTAGTCTCTTCTGTTTCATGCTTTGTTCTTTTCATTTGTTAAATGGTTGTAGTTTGTTGCACAACAACTGTATGTGGTAAAAGGTTAACTATTAGAAACATCACTACCATAAAATTTTTAATTATAATAGACCTTTTCTTTCCTAGTTTTCCTCCACCATTTGTGCATGGTCACAGTTCCAATGAATGGCTCTTGGATGCCTTTGCTGATCTGTGGTCTTTCTGGCTGCCACAAGATACTCTTCCTACTATAAGACAGTGAGTGATTAAATTAATAAGTAAGTTTAACTACTAATTTGTTGAATGTTTTCTTATGCATTGAGAAGAGGGAGGAGATGAATTCAAGTTCTTTTTATTCATTATTCCTGAAAATGTAATAATTTACCAAACTTGTTTTCCATTCTTTTTTGTTCAACATGGTTTAACAGATTATGAACCGTAACTTTTCAAGTTACCAGTTCATTCAACATTTTTCAAGCCAGAATAATATCAAACTTTGACCAATTTCTTCACCTGGTTGTGTCGGAAATACGTTACTTTTTTAGTTAGTTTTTATCTTGGACCATTCTCTCCTATTTTAAATTGTCAAGGTTTCCTTTTAGAAAAAGTTGGGTGCCACTTTAACATTTTACTTTCAATTATGGTTATTTCTTATAGGGGAGGCTTCTATACTGTCTTACATTCTGAGGGTTTTAGAATTGTTTCATTGAATGACAACTACTGTAATAATGAAAACTGGTAAGAATTTAAATTATTTAATTGAGTTATTCTACAGGCATTCTAGTCTTCATAATACACCTTTTGCTGTTCATTACCAGAAAATATACTATCATTAATGCCAACCTCAAACTCATTAACACAAAAACAAATTCATTTTATTCAGTCAACATTCGCTAGCATAGATATGCAACCATTTGCATCAAACGGCATTCTATAGTGCCGACAGATGACCATTAACACAATTCCACTATACATTAGGGATAATAAAAATTTCAATTATGGAAGAGAAATATTTTGCTTAATTGAAATTTTTATTATCCATAATGTATAGTAGAATGCTGTTAATGGTTGTCTGTTGGCATTTTAGAATGCCCTTTGATGCAAATGGTTGCGTATCTACACTAGTGAATGTCGATTGAATAAACAAAATCATGCTTTTATTCAAAAGAAAGCTGAAAGGCTAGATGACCATGGAGATTATGGTAAGAACTCACAAACTTCGACCTTATGGATTACTGCTTTACCAGTTGTGTTGTTGAATCAATAAGGAAAAGCTGTCTTCATTTATTTTTGACTTATGCTGGAGTACTCTTACTATCAGCTGTTAGTAAGTTGTTCTCCCTTGAGGTCTAGTGAGGGCCACCTCTGATAGGTTTAGTATTATTGCACATGGAAGCAGGAGTACTTGGAGAAACCCTGCAGTGCTTGGTAGTGTCAAACTGAACCCTATATTAACTTTAGTCAAACAACTGCATGGGGGCAAAATCAAACCATTCTCATGAAAGTTATAGACATGGGAATTGAACTGTGCTATTATCAACCTTCTTTGTTTATTCAAGTCAAGTGTTAATGATTATGTATGGTGATACTTGGCATAATTTGTTGGGCATTGCTATTTACAGTATTTTAAAGTTACGATTTACTCCTTGACAATTACTCGTAGACCATAAAAACACCTAAAAAGGAAGGACATTTTTGGTCACTTACCGTAAATCCATCAGGGATGTTTCCCTGTGGATTTAGTGCAGGGTTAGAAAAAACAGACCATATGTTTTGTATTTTTTTCCAGGTGGTTGTTGATCAACAACACAGATCCTGCAGGTGAACTTCAGTGGCTTATTAAAGTTTTACAAGCTGCTGAAGACAAAAAGGAGAAGGTACTTCACATTCTCTTTCCTAAGTAATGGTAATGGTAATTGTCATGGTTATGGTGGCAATGATCATGGTGGTGATGATGATGATATTGATGGTAATGGTAGTGATTATGATAATGGTGATGGTGATCATGAAGAGGATGATGATGATGATGGTGATGGTGATAATGATGATGGTGACAATGATGATGGTAATAATGATGGTGATGGTAATGATAATGATAATGGTAATGATAATGGTAATGGTAATGTTAATGATAATGGTAGTGATAATGGTAACGATAATGTTAATGAAAATGTTAATGATAATGGTAATGATAATGGTAATGATAATGGTAATGATAATGGTAATGGTAATGATGATGATAATGATGATGATAATGGTAATGATAATGGTAATGATGATGTTAATGACAATGTTAATGATAATGTTAATAATGGTGATGGTAATGGTAATGATAATGATAGTGATAATGATAGTTTCGTCGCGGTTGCAAAACCAAAAACCCACACTTATGTTGGAAGAGACCCCGAGAAAATGAGTTTTTAAATTTTAGTTTTTTGATTTTATTTTTTTATTTATCGAGGTTCACATAATTTCTCACATTCCTGTGGGACGCAACACTTGCTTAAAACACTGGAGCTGGAATTACTACAAGATTATTGACCGTTACGAGAGCACCGTGGTTGCACAGTTCTTTGGACACACTCACAATGATCACTTTGAACTGTTTTATGATCTCAAAGATAAAACAAGAGCTACAAGGTAAGATTAAGCGCATTTTGTCTCCATGCACGACCTTATAAAATAAGTTGCTTCTCGCTCGAGCTCTTATTGTCAATAGCTGTGTAATATAAGAGAATTTAATCAAAGGATTTTCCCGCCCTCTTTAAATCTGTAAATTATTCTATAAAAGAAGTATAAAACGGTTTGCGATGCTTATGTACTGTGTTATAAAGACTTAGGAGTTGCGATCTTGTGAGACTTGTGAAAAGCATTACAAAAGTTTCGCAGCAGGCATTCCACAGACGTGTTTTTTTAGCTTATCGAAAGTCTCACAATATCCTGCGTTTTTACATCACAGTACGTAAACATGGAAAACCATCTAATATTTGTTAAATGAATGGCTTTTAGGTTTGACCGATTGAAAGTAAATGGTATTTCGTTTGTCTGTTGTCTACCACAGTATAGGTTATATCGGACCCAGTCTTACAACGTATCAGAACCTCAATCCAGGCTATCGTGTCTATGAAGTTGATGGCAATTATCCTGGGGCATCGTCGGTAAGTAGGCTTTCGTCGTTAGTAAATATATGAAAAAAAAATTACCATTTCCAATATCCGAGCCTGCTACCCCAAACACAGATCCTAACGAAGCCTTGAGGAAGATGGCTTGTGGAGGAGACATGTACTGTTTTTACTGAGTTGAATATTCCACTGTATTATAATAAAAAGCTGTACGTCGTTAACCACGGGATAACCCCATATATCAAATCTTGGACTCAGTTTACCGTAGGTGTATCGGTATTACTCAGTTTATTACTCTGAACGATTTAAGGTAATTACAACTTAATCTACGTGACTGACCGTTTATCTTGTCGTTCATTTATCTGCAAACTTTTTTAAGGTTGTTTTAGATCATTTTACTTACATCGTGGACTTGGAAAGTTCGACAAAAGATAACTTGATCTGGAAGTTCGAGTACAGCGCTAAGGTGCAAGAACGTTTTGTTACTGGTTGTGCGATGAAGCCACAACGTCTAAGTTTATTATTATTATCCTAGCATTACAGCGTTAAATTAGTTTGATATATTGTGTAACTCGAATTGTGTTGTATTGTATTGTGCTGTATTGTATTGTGCTATATTATATTGTACTGTATTCTATTGTGTTGCGTTGTGTTGTGTTGTGGTTTATTGTGTTATGTTGTGTTGTACTGTTTGATATTTTACTGTATTGTATTGGGTTGTGCTGTATTGTCCTGTATTTATTTTTTTTGGTAAATTGTTTGTTAGTTCGCAGTTGAAAATACCAACTAAAGTTGCGAAGTTTATAAAATATATTGATAAAGACCGGCGTTTCACTTCGATTGGTAACATCTTCAGAGTGGACAAAATTTCTATTTACAATGATTATAAATCTACTCAAGCATTATTATCACGTAAGCGGTGAGTTGAGGTGAAGGGGCGGAAAGTTGAAAGAGAAACATAGTCAGATAAAGATACCGGGGAAAATTAAGGCTAAAATGGTGAATAAGCACGTTACCTGCGAATTCGGCTTGTTAGAACAATACTTAGAACAGCTGGGCTTCGCGATTCCAATTATATACAATTACTTTGCATACATACGCGTTCTTTCAACAGAAACAACCGCAAAAAGCGACCTAAATACTTGAGAAAGAAAATGGTATTTCAAGCGAAGCACGCGGTTTCAGTCAGATGCATGATTTGGCAATTCTGTTTTATTTTGCGTTCGTCATTTAACCCAAACATATCGTCGAAGCAGCTTGCATATTTTGTCTTACATCTGGATTCTTATGTTGATACAGGACGCTTATGGATTGAAATCTTTGCTTCCATCTGATTGGGATGAGTTTGTTACTCGTATGAGCAAGAACGAAACTCTTTTTCAAACTTACTATAAGTGAGTATCACCTATGGAAAAAACTTAAAGTGATCAAAAAAACTACAGAGCTCAATGAGTTATTAACTTAACTCCATGAAAATGACTCCGTGATGTGCAAGTGGGCAACAACAGTTTAAGAATATTGCTGACTTTTCTGTCTGTATTTGTTTTTACCCACAGGTACAAATGGAAATCTTCTCCTTATGCTCCGAGTTGCACGGACGAGGCTTGCAAGAGAGGTGAACTCTGTGATCTGAGAACAGGTCGCTCATACGATAACTCGTTCTGTAGAAATTCTACAAGACCGGAGTACACAATGTGTTGAACTTCGTCCAATTTAATTTTTCTTTTACATTTAGATTATTATAATGCTATCAATTTTTTTATTTAGTCAAAGGGTTATTAAAGCTAACTTATTTCGGCATAACTTCGCGGAAACCATGGCAAGATTGAGAGCGGGGGATGTCCCAGGTTAACAACGTATCAAGACGACCGTAAGAAACAAAATGTCCGCATCAAATTAGTGATTAATATAAGAATTAATTTCTACCGTACTTATTTGAGTTTTATGCAATTGAATTTGATCTTATGTTTACAATTTACTGTCTTAAAAGTGTTTAGACTATGTAACTAGGCCATGTAAGTTGATCTGAATAGTAAATTAAAAAAGAAAAATATTTATATACCTTAAATCCGTCTGGGATGAACACACTATTGTGAGAGTGTGTCGTCGGTGGTGTTTTAATCTTGGCAATCGCCTTATGCAGTTTGTTTTGGGTAAAAATTCTGCAGCGACGGCGAACGACCAGTAAACCCTTGGGTGGCTTACTTACTTTTTAATTGAGATGCTTCATCATACTTGTAATAAGCAAACACTTTTAAAACAGCAGCTCCTAGCGAGAGCACTAGATATCACGCCATTGTCTCAGTTATGGCCAAGGTCAACGAGATAGAGCAAGCACGTTAGCTCCAAACGTGACCTTGAATCGACACTGCCGACGGCTCAACGTGCTATCGATCATGGTGCTCTTGTGTGTCTTTTCTGTAGCTTTGTAATGAAGCACCCAAGACAAAACAAAAGCTTAGATACTCCTGGTTGTAGACATCGGTTTTGGCCGTGATCGTTTTGTATCAAGTTGTAATGAATGTTTGGGCTTGGAAGGAATCCATCGCTCATAATGTTGACTGGGCGTGTAGAGAAAAGAATTTTTTCCTTTACATTAACGAAAGATTCGAGGTTTTGTCACATTGGGAGATGTTATAAGGAATCCCCTCTGCGTCAGCCATCGCTAATTATAGAGGACGAAATGAAATTACAAACGTTTGCGTGTGTTCAGTCGCTTCAAAGCAGACGAAAACGAGGTAGTACAAAGAATTAGACGTACAGACTTCACCGTCCTTGTGCGCTGTGGATAGTCGCTTCAGAAGTGTGGAAATGGAATTTGATTCACCATACACAGACCTAGAAATTCCAAATCTCTCTTGGCCCTAGACACGAAACAATTACTGTTTATTGCAAAAACACCCAAACAAAAATATACCAACTTAAGGCAATGTCTCGTGTACTCTCACGGTAGGATCATCATCTTGACGACGGACCATACATCTCGATCTTGTAGCCAGCAGGCATGGTCAAAAACCAAATATTTACCAAAAAACACACGTGATCTGATGGTGATATTTATATCCTGTCAGCTGTCTTCGATTCTTTTGTCACCTTGAACGAACTCGTTGCGATTTTTAAGATATTTATACCGTATGACAACTTGAGAGAGTCTTCTTACGTGACACTGTGTTACTGGTCGATTAAGCGAGTTGCTGGCAGTGGATTGTTGCATGGCAAAATGAAGTTTTATTCCATTTTACGAGTATTGGTGGTCGTGGTTTTGTTCCTCAAAGCGCACTCAGCTGAACCAACGAAAATCAAAAACACACTTTCTAAAGTTGAAACGTACGAAAAGGTTGGCAACTTCACAGATAACGAGTTTATGTTACTTTACCGAAAATTGTTTGGCGAGTATGGATCCTACAGGTCTGGGTTAACCTGTCGCAGTTGCAGAGTACTTTTCGGTATTGCGCGAAAGATTTGGCCGGAAAAAGGGATAAGTCATTTCGTTGCTGTCCAGTTTGCCATTAACATCTGTACTGCTCTGGGAATCCAACATCGCGAGGTTTGTAAAGGAGTCATTCATGAATTTCACCACGAGCTCTATTACCTTGTCCGAAATGTTCATATCCGTTCTGACGCCATTTGTGGAGCGCTGTTAGGCAAAGATTGCGGTGGTGGGATATCGGTGGATAAGCCGTGGACTGTTCCTCTACTCGACACACCTAAACCTCCCATCAGTGAATTAAAGCCTCTCAAGGTATGTGAAGAGGAATGGTCACGGGCTGACCAGAGATAAGAATACTCAGGTCAAAACCCAGACACCTATAACAAGCTATGAGGCCTGGGGAACGCCTTCCAAATGTTAGATCAACAAAGCGTCATAATTCTTCAACTACCAGAATGCTTTGCCGTTTCTTTTTTATCATTTGACTTTCATTCCCTGCAAAAGACGATGGTACAAAGCCTAGATAGCTTATCTGTTGCATAAATTCCAGCAACTGAACAACGCTAATCCACGCGTTGAGCAACCAAACTTTGGCTTTATCAGTTGAATCGCGAGTTGTCCATCTTATATTTGCTGTTCTGTGATCAAAGCTATCCGGGCGACTCGCAAAGGATTATGGTAGTTGTAATTCTATGACGTTATCATGTAAAGAACTCGTTGAAACTAAACCAGGCTTCAATTATCAGACCAGCTTACACACCCGACTTTTTTTTTTTTTTTTTTTTTTTTTTGGACAGTTACAATTTTTCCATCGGAGATTAGCTCGTGCGCTGTTCCCCCTGGGGATAGGAAGGACAGACGGGGGATTTTGACCTGTGTCAAAGTTACCCCCTCCTATCCAAAGAGAGACAGCTTGCAGGCCAGTCGGAAATTAAAACCTGTTGATAAATATCATGAGTTGCGCGGAAGATGTGCTTATCTCGGTGCCCTAGTCTGCTGGGTTAGGTCTAGCCAGGGTAAGGTAACACCTCGCACCGCCAACCTTCTTTCATTGATCTTGTACTATTCCAATGAATTATTTGTTCCTAGTAAACTTTTCCTGCGACTAAATCAGAAGCCTTAAGCGGCTTTCCAGAATGCTAAAGATAGTTTTCGCCGACTTCCATTGTCTTTATATTTTTTAGCCCGTTTCTGTGGTCAAAGTTCTTCATCTTACTGACCTCCACATTGACCTCCAGTACAAGGAAAACACGAGTTCAACTTGTAGCGAGCCATTATGTTGCCGAGAGAATAATGGTAATGTTTTTTTTTATTTTTACTTTACTTTTAAGTTTGCAAGGAGAAATATCTTGCTGCCTCCAAGGTTGTCTTGTTTTGAAGGCGAATGGAAAGTGTTTACAGAAGCCTCTGTTGACTGATTTTTCAGCGAGAGCAAAATAAAAGAAAGATGAAATATAAAAATTTATACATTTAATCTATGGTTGTTTATCTAAATGGGTAATTTCCACTATATTATTATTGACTTTTGTCCTGTTTTTTAGTTTGTTACAGCTTGTTGTGAAGTCAGCCTGGCACTAGCTAGGCCAACACAAGCCTTCATAGCCATATCTGACAGTTGTTTTCAACAATGTGATACAGTTCGTGTATCGTGCATACAGCCATCTTGACGCTACTTGTGAGGCTGTAACTTCTGCATACTTACGTTTTTCAACTACTGTTCTGTGATGCACAGTTAATATAATTTTGCCCGCTGCTCTTTGCTGAAACAAAAGACAAAATAGAAATAAGCCAGGAGAGTTTCCACGCCTCGCCAAAGAGATTTGGGTGGAGGGGGGATTGCTCTTTAATAAGAATAGTACCAAAATTCTGTTTCAGCTTTTTCTTTGTTTACGTTGATACAAGATATATTGATTTTAGATGTTGCCACCGTAATCAGGAGAAATGTCAAAAGAATTCTACGTAACTTAAACTCGAAGGATTCCATTCCTAATTTATGTGTGTGTTGTACCAGTTTCACAATAACGTAGTTCCAAAAGATCTTTTCAGAATTAGGTGGCATACGATTCTTGCAGAGATCACAACATTTACTAAGAATAACGTATTTCTAATTTTGTGCGACAACTACTAGGGGGGGGGGATCTTTTGGAAGATTACTTTCAACATCTTTAAAGTATGATTGCAAAGGAAAGCTGCATATAAACCCAAAGTATATAGGGTTGCTAAAACTGGAACTATTATCATTAAGATGATGAAGAAGGAAACCATATCTTTTGACAGGTGCTGGAAATGCAGGTTATTGGGGATCGTTTGGGTGTGATTTGCCCATGAGGACGTTTGAAAGTGCCTTGAAACACATCAGAGAGACCCATAAAGACGTAAGTAAACCTTTACCCTCATGGTTCATACCATGTTGATGTACATTGCTTGATCGAGCTTTCAACAGTTGCTACAGAACTGTAATGATGACATACGAATTTCGCTCTGCAACTGACAGAGGAGCAACTATCTTAGTTAGGCCTTACGTAATGGATTTTGAAAAGCGTTTGCAATAGATTGACGTCAATTTTCTAGAAGAAATCATGATTATAACTCCACTATCTTTTGTCTGGCTCCGTGGAGCTTCGCCCTTATTCCTCTATTTACTCTCTTCAATTGCGTATTTTTTCTTCGTGTCAAACTCACAGTTGTCTTATATCATCCTCACTGGTGACATACCACCTCACGACATCTGGCAAGACACTAAAAAGAGTCAGGTACGTTGCAACAACGTCTTCGTCCAGTAAAAAAAAATACTTCGCTGCTTGATTGTTATGTAATACGTCATTTCCTCATTACCTTACTGTCTGTTGAAGCGAGGCCTGGTGGAAGTCTTTCTATATGAATTCTATTTGTACTTGAATCAGACTCAATTTTTACCAAAAACGTTTCTCACAAGGCCTAGTTTTAAAACAAAAATAAACAGTAATTCGGAAATGGCCTATAGCTTCCAGCTAGAAATGACTATGAACTCCTCACTGTACAACTCTATTTATCCGCCTTCTGAAGATCTTCTCATGTCGGGAAATTTTCACCAACTTTGTGTAGCAGTTACATCATGAAATATTTTTCGAATGTATAAAAAGACTTCGGGTCAGAACGATTTTTGTTGCCTTAGTTTAATGTTACGGTTTGTCGCGAAATCCTGGGTACGTCTTTTTTTCGCCGATTTTTTTCAAGTTCTCGCGGACTTTCAAGAGTTTAGGGTCCTCGTTATCATTTAATATCTGTGGGAACATTTAGCTTGATTTCACCTGTGCACGTTTCTATTATAGATCAATATTATGAAGAGGGTGTTGCAAACAATCTCGAAATACTTTCCCGATAAAAAGGTCTTTCTCGCCGCTGGTAATCATGACACTCATCCAGCCAACAGGTCAATAATAATCCTTATTCTATAAGAAATAATTATTTTCTATGGGATTGTTGCTTGTATACTTTTTTGTTTTATTTGTTTGTTTGTTTGTTTGTTTGTTTGTCTGGTCTTTCCTTTGTTTATTCTTCATTCATCAAATTTTTGTTTTGCCTTTTAAAGTTTTCCCCAACCATCTGTAAGAGGAGAATACTCCATCCAATGGTTGTACGATGCTTACGCCGATATGTGGTCAGTTTGGCTGCCAAACAGCTCGTTGTCTACCATAAGGAAGTGAGTTGACCTCCTTTCCTTCTTCCTGTTTAGAAGAATGTAATATCTTTCTGTAGTTCAACGTAGTAAGTCTCAAAAAATTTCGATGACCACTGAGTATTTTAATGAAATACAAAACAATGGTGACTCCCGAAAGATTGAAGTCATTTTTATTCTCTGTGTTTCTGCTACAAGATTGTCAAAACGTAGAGAATACATATGATTTCTACCTTCCGAGCCATTCTTGTTTCATAAGCTTCGAAGTAGGGGTGCACCGGATAGTGTTTTTTATAGCCGGCCGGATACCGGATTTACCGAATAATTGAAAAAAAATCCGGCCGGATACCGGTGTTTTGGATGAAAAGCTCGCACTTGTCACAAATCAATCAATTATTACCCAAATTAGGTTTGGATTGAGAGGAGAAAAATTAAAACTTTACACTGAAGTTCAAATATGATTTGTCTTTTTTTGCAAGTAATTACTTTAAAACATTACTTGTTCACTGGCGTTTATAATTATTACAAGCATTAATTAGACAAGTTACGAGTTGCAACTTGCAAATGGTGGAAAATGCAACAGAACTGAAGATGAATATGAAGATGAAACTCCTTTTCATTCATCACAATGCAAGAAAATTCTGACAATGCCACTATATAACAAACTAGAGTGGGACTACAAACAACTTTGTGTAAAATGGTTGTTATGCGCATCAAAATGTATCACTTATCGAGATTGTTATCGAGTAACAGACGATTATCTTCTGTTTATTTGTTAAAAAATAACGTTAGAACAGAACACGAGTTTACATTGTTTCTTCCATTAATATCTGTTGTTAGTATGGTACAAGTAACACAAATTGACAATTGTCTTCAGAAAAGCAAATTATCCGGTATCCGGCCGGATACCGGATAGTCCCATTACCCTACAATCCGGCCGGATACAATATCCGGTGCACCCCTACTTCGAAGTCACTCTTTTCTTGAGTGATTGGTTAAAAGGTTATATGCCCAACGAAGGTGACAAGATGTTTGTATACAGTTGTAATATCTTATCACCTTAGGTCAATGTGACTTACTTATTATAAAACTTATTAATAATTCGTAAACAAAAAACAAACGAATATAAAGTTTAATCAGTAGTTGTAAATGTGATATAGCCACTAGTAGGGGCTATATCACACGGCTTTTCATGAACTTTTTGTGCCATTTTCCCAACTAAAATCGTTGGAATCCACACCAATATTCAAGAACACGAATGTCTACTTGTGTAATTGATGCAACACGGTCGCTCGTGTTGTAAACATTATTTACAAGTTTTCCGAACAAAATTCATCAGAGGATGAAGCCTGATGTAAACTTTCGTAATTTTTCACGTACAAGTAATACCATATGGTGTACGCTACTGAAAATAAACTGGATGACTTTTTTTCTATTATAGGGGAGGATATTACACTGTCTTACTATCTGAAGGCTTCAGAATTGTGTCAATAAACAATAACTATTGTAGCAAGATGAACTGGTGGGTAGCACATTAGGATATTGGAAACAGAATGTTGGATAATTTGAATTTGTGTGATTTTGGTTTGTCTTAGTTTGGTAGTGTATTGATATCATATATAGTGTAACAATGTCGTGTTGGTTGGGCGTCTGAACTTTCCATACATAGTTTAGGTGTTGTGTGGTGTAATCTGTCAGTCGTGCCAACATATGGTGTAAATGAACCTTTCCCAGGTGTTAGCCAGAGTAAGCTAATAGAAAACTGATCCTCCTTGGAGGATCTAAGGCTGAAAGAGGTAAAGGTTGAAATAGCGTGTTTGTGTGTGTGTGTGTGTGCACTACCACTCCGTGGCACAGTGCTAGTGCACGTGTCTCTCATCACTGGGACTTGGGTTTGATTCTGGATCCGTGCAGTTATCTGATTAAAGTTACCTTGGTCACATGTGAGAAGAGTATTGTCCAGTTTGACTCTACCAAGCATCGCAGGTTTTCTCCAGGTACTCCGGTTTCTTCATGTAGTGACACTGGACCCATGAGGAGTGGCCCTTACTGGACCTCTAGGGAGAACAGCTTATGTAGCTGATTGGGTTATCCAGTATAAATAAAGGTACTTTGTGTTTGGTTGCATGCTTGCATGTGTTTGGTCACGGTGGTGTCTTTCGAGGAACAGACTGCTGTAAATGGCGAATGGCGGGTTAGTGGCTTACTATAGTTCGGTGAGGTTAGTAAGTATTTAAGCATTTATCTTTATTTATGCTGGACGTCAGTAAATGAAGCTGTTCTCCCGTGAGGTCCAGTATGGTCCACCCCTAATAGGTCCAATGAGTGCATGTTACTACAGAAGGAAAATGGAGTACCTGGAGAAAACCTGCGATGCTTGACACAGTGAAACTAGGCAACGCTCTTTCCTTCTATTATTAAGTTAACCTTTATCAATTAACTGGACGGAGCTGGATTCGAACCCTCGCTACCAAGGTGAAAGACGTGCAGGCTACTACTGTGCCACCAGTACCCCAATAAACTGTACCAAATGAAGTGACAATGAGAAGGATGTTATAATATTTATAAACGAAATAAACTGGCTCAAATGCCGTGGAGCTGTCCGTGACTAAACTGTTTGTTTTCAAATCATTACTTGACGAGGCATTCTCTCTGTGCAGGTGGTTATTACTCAACAACACAGATCCAGCTGAGCAGCTTCAGTGGCTTATCCAAGTTTTACAAGCAGCAGAGGACAAAGGAGAGAAGGTTTGTTGTCTTCGTCTTGACGTTAGGGATGGCGTGGTGAACATATCCTGCTCTTTCCTCCTTTTCAAAAATATGGCTCAAATATACCTTACTTTGTTAGGTACATATCATTGCTCATTTTCCCTCTGGAAGTCACCTATGTTACAAATACTGGAGTTGGAACTATCACAAGATCATAAACCGCTACGAAAGCACAGTGACTGCACAGTTTTGTGGACACACCCATCAGGATCATTTCGAGATCTTTTACGATCTGGCTGACAAAAATCGACCCTTCAGGTTAGTCAAAAATGCGCCTGGTGTGTTGTATTCCTACATGCAGATATTGTACATTTTTAATGGGTGAATCATTCATTCCATGATTTACCCCAATTTTCTCCGAAATGTTGTCGAGAAGCCGATAGAACTCGCGTCACGCTTCGCGTTTCACGTTAGCTTTCAACAATTTAAAATACCAGATTTATTGTGGTGACGAACTGTTGGTGTTAAAGACGTGTCCCGCCACGATTTTGAGGTCTGGTTTAAACCATGCTGGCTCGTCAAAATCGATCGCCGTTTTAATAAGCGCTTGGCAACAGTTGACATGTTACATGTTAACTGTTAAACCGTAATTCAACAGGGGATTTTTTGATTGCACATCCCCAGAAAACGGAGAAACTGGTTTATGTAGCAAGTATTGAATTGATGTATGACGACATAGCAGGAGAGAATAAAAAGAAATTGTAAGAAATCTTTTTTGGCGACTAAAATAGGCTCTTGTCAAAAGACCCTCACAATTTGTTGCAAACTCGCGTCAGTGTTGTTGTGAACTGTTCCGTCAAGTTGACATCAAAACATGTTCGCGGTGGTAGGAGTACCAGGGTGTTAAAACGAAACCTGTCCAGTTTTGTTGGCCACTACTACCAAATAATATGGCACCAAAGTTTGTCACTTCTTGGAGCGACCCATGTGCTCATACGGTGCAAAACTTGGTGCGAAAAAGTTGCATCAGATGTACTTGCAAAAATTCACACATGAAGCCACATCTTTCGTCGTAAAGCTTGTCAAGAACGTACCTTGTTTACTTTGTTAAAATGTTCATTACTGCGTTTCCTAGTTTGTGGTACATCGCTCCCAGTTTGACAACCAGCAGCAAATATCAACCAAGCTACAGGATTTATGAAGTCGACGGAAATCACGTAAACAGTTCAAGAGTAAGTTGTTTGAGAAAAACGTTTTCTCTTAAAGTTTAAAAATTTCCTTCCTTTTGGTTGATTCCTCATGCAAGCGGACGGGTAGCGTGACGACTTCTAGTTGATGAAATGGTGAATCGTGAATTTTGGTTCAATTCAATCAAATGTTTTATACCAGCTTGATCACCTGCAGAGTGCAGACGAATAAACTCTGGCTTTGGTTTACGTCGAACGGAACCCAAGTTCACATTTATTAAAAAATCTCATTTCGTCGTCACCAGCAGAAAACCACTGTAAAGAAATGTAAACTCTGATGACGGCACTTCTGTCTGTTATGTTCACCTAGAGTATCCTTTTTATTTCGTAAAGGTTGTCTTGGATCATAAAACGTTCGTTTTAAATTTAGAAAAGTCAAACAAACTTCATAAAGCGTTTTGGGAATCGGAATATAGTGCCAAGGTAAGGAAATTACGTTGTAATCGTGTAGTATTAATATTGAAAATAAGTGAATTTTAACAACTTTAACCAATACTCTGAGATGGTGAAACAAATGTTGACTGTTGGTGGTTTCATATTATCTGTTTCTGGGTTTAAGGTTTAAGATTGCTAATTTTTAAATAACCGCTTGAACATTAAGGAGTAGCCTCTAGAAGGATTTGATGTTTAGTTGACTATGAAACCGTTTTTGTCGTGAATATTATCGATTTTCGCCCACAAGGACTTTCCAATGTGGTCTTGAAAGAGATCTTTATTTAATTTTGTACTCTCAAAAGTATCGGCAAATTAAACTAATTGGTGGTTAAGAGAAGAATGGGTGAGGTATGTTCCACCAAGGCGAAAAAGAAGTATCGCAAGTTCACGTTTTGGAGCTCCAGTTTTGCAACTGGTCCTTCTTGGGTCTTAAAACAATTTCTGACATTGGAAAATTTACCTAAACTTAAACATCCCTAGAATAGTTTCATTAAAGGAAGTGGGCGCATTTTCCTACAATCCCGCCTCAATCTCGAGGTTGAGCAACGAATGAGTTGGAAGTTTTTCTATCGGATGTTTTTCTTCCTCACATGATATAGCACCTACAGAGAGGAATAACCTTTGATTGTGGCAGCAATGTTTCAGTGGTTAATATACGCAGTGAAAAACGGCATTTCGTGAACATTTTAGGAAGCCCACAACATGAAATTTCACTTGTTAGTCTACGTAGTGAAAGACGACACTTAGTAAATATTTTAGGAAGCCTACAACATGAAATCATTACTTCCAAAGGACTGGGAAGAGCTCGTAAAGCGGATGGAAACCGACGACAAGTTGTTTCAGATGTATTACAAGTAAGTTTTACTTTAACAAAGCAAAGGCGACGCCCCGAAGGTATCTGTCCGAGCGTTCTATTTTCTACAACAATTCACAAACCTTTCGCGCTTCAAAACATCCTCATTAAGTATTTTAAACCATTAGGTTCAAGTACCGTTATCCTTTGAAAGAGAGATGTGACCAAGCTTGTAAGAACCAAGAAATATGTGCCATGAGGACTGCTAGATCATCCGACACCACTTTTTGCAGGACGAACGCTGAACCCGTGTCATTCTGATCGCTGGCGAAACAAATGCCCACGAGTCTACTCACGAAGTATCAAATAATGGGAGCTATAAACTTTACTAATTTTTGCAGGGTTATTTTCCGAGTGTCTTTGAGGCAACAGCATCAAAGTACGTTCCGGATACCAATGAAAACAATGAGTACTGGAAAAAGCATAGCAGTGATTTTAAACTACAACGTATTTTTTTAATCAAATCAATTGTTATTGTGAATTTTTGCTTTTAAATACATTAATTCTTTAAATATTCATCATAGCAGGTTATTTTCGTTCAGCCTGTTTTCCAAAAGGAATTTAACTCTTTGATGCTCAGTGTCTGACATATCGGACGTCTACGAAAAAAAGAATGAGAGAACAAAGCAAGAACGAGGACAAAACTATGAAGAAAAGAAAACAAAAACAACTCAGGCATTAAGGCATTAACTCCTACGGAACAAGGCGGGTTCAAGGAGCAAGAGGTTTCAGTAAATGTTCATTCAGAAGTCCGACATTAAAAACTGTTTGAAATTATATAATTGGAAATACTGAACGAATGAGTAATCGAGGAAAGTTCACGAGGTGGAGATATCTTCACTCAGTGATAGGAGAGGAGATACCACAGATGAAGTGGTTTAACTGAGCCCCCTTCCTCAACCACAAGTGAAGTCGAGCGCCCTTTTTAGGACCATTGAACGATGATGAAGGAAAATTATGGACAAAAAAAGGCCATGTATAACATTTACATCACTATTTACGTCAACGCTTGCAAGTGATATTTGCAGTTGGGTTGATTAGAGTCAATCACCAGCTAATACAAGAGAAGACGCAACTTAAAACTTGCTTCAACTTCCGCTCTCATTTCGTCCAGGCCTGAAGCAGTTCACGTCGTGTAAAAAGGCAACCGCAGAGATTGGATGATAATCATCAGGTTCTACATATTTGCCATCCAAGAATCGGTAAATTTCTATTGAAACATTTTGTCTCTTCTCTGTTCTTCAGCCACCTTTGACTTCTTGCTGATCCTCGTTTGACATCACGGTCGGCCAGATGTCAACCAAATACCAGCCAAGATTCAGATAAACTAGTGCTTTAAATCCATATTCGTACGAGAGGGAGATTGTCTTGATTCCCACCATTTGTGAAGGTTATATTGATCTAAGGCATCGTAGAATAATTGCCACCATAGGATGTTCATATGATCTCGTCTATAAAATGAACAAACCGTTTTTCAGTTATGTGCCATTTGCTTTTTCTATGCGCTAAAAATATTACTCATCAGTAATTCATGAACAAAAAAACAAAAACAAAAAAAAAAAACCCAGAAGCAAACAACCTCCGCAGCAACAGTAAGTTAACAGTACCAAATTCAAAACATCTTCATAAAATAAATTTTTACGACCATAATCTATCAAAAGTTAACTAAAAAACACAAGATTCCTTGGCCATGCATTTTTATTTTAAGACAGATTTTACCCGAACGACAAAGTACCCGTAGATACTGGTAAGAATTAATATTTGATTGATTGGCATAGTATTGTGCGCGAAATTCAAAAGCATTTCCCGTGCGAAAGGACATTTGAAAGACTTGTTTTTATAACAAATCAGTACCAATTAATGGCATCCGGCGATCCTAGCGGCTCCTACTTCATCATAATTTTCATTCGATATCGTCACGCAATAAAGAGGCGATAGTCACCTCATGATTACAGATACTTACTCCACAGCTGGGCCAGGGAAATCGAATGCTTCTTTTCTCGTTGGTGGTTTTTTAAGATCCCAGGGTTTAGGTGTGACGCCATAACCAGCAAAGTGATAGGCTAAAAAGAACGCACTTGATCAATTAGCTTGTTGATTTAGGAGACAGCAATCATGACCTATCTGTAATAAACCAACAAACCAACTAAACACGCAAGCACTTATGCAAGCACTCAATCAATCAATCAATCAAGCAATCAAACCAGAGAAATAGGCAGCTACTTTTGTGTAACGTCATACGTTCGAACACACCAAAACAACACGCCCGCCAGATATGGAGACAATCGCATACCTTTCATTGGATAGTATAACTTCCTACGAACATTATAAGAATATGGAAGTGGGTTCCATCGACCTGAAAAAAATGAAACAAATATGAAAACGACAAACCGACACGATGGCCCTAGATGAGTATTCTATTTAATAAATTCACGCACCATTGAATGCAAAATAATACCACATCACAACTTGGTCGCTGACACAACCCATCACGCCGGTCAGTTCCTGGAAGAAATACGTACGAACAATGAAGTTCACCATGCACGACTTGCAGATCTTGAAAACCCTATTTCCACGAACGTTCCTGGACGTTCAAAGATTAATTGAAAAGTTCAATCATCTGAAATCTCTCCCGGAATAGAACGATGTTTATTAGAGGAACTTTAGTTTCCCATAGAACCATTTATTCTAGAAAAATTTTTAGAAATTCAAAGTTGTATGAGGAATATTGATGATGTTTTATTATTGTTGAGATTATTGTTGAGGTTATGTTTTATTGTTTTTTTGCTGTTTCAGCTTACATGCCAGCCATTGCCAATAGTAATCAACCATTGTCGAGATGCATGTGACTATATGCCGATATGTTATTCACAAGCACAAACAACCAACCACACATTCTTTATTACCTTCCATTTTGACATTAGTTCTTCTCGAATTTTAATCGAAGGCCTAGGGCAATAGAAACGAACAAAGTTTTTAAACCTTGCCTTGCAACAAAGCGCTACGCTTAAGACCTGTTCATGATACAGTAATATAAATGCTGCAATTACCTTAAGACGGCCAGACCTGCATTGAAGCAAGGATCTAAAACACCCTGAAAAAGACGAGACTTTCTTGCCAAAGCTACAAAGTTTATTGAAACACACATTCCTGAAGCCTAGTTCAAAAGAACCCGGAAACAACAGACATTAGCTTATGCCTTGTTTTATAGCCGACTTATAACGATATGCGTCTGCATATAAATCAACTTCTAAAAACTAAGAGGTAGGACTGTTGCCACTACATCTATCAGAAAAGTAACTTATTTAAAAGCCAAATCAATGGAAGAGTGAGCCAACCCTGATCTACTTTGGGTCTTGCAATCAACATTAGCTCGTCCTGACTTACTGGTGAAGTAACACAACTACACCAGTTTAATAGATCCAGTAAAAGACAAAGTTAAAGAAAGCGAAAAATATCATACATCATGTAGGATATCCGCCTTGTATCTTTCAACCAATTTAAGCCTGATTAAATTTAACAGGAGACTTGTTTTGGCTTGTGTATGAATTTACCCTGTGAGCAGGAAGCCTTAAGCCTTTGATTCATTGTTACATATTGGACAACAGGGGGATTTGGGTTGGTGAGTACTGTGGGACAGAAGTATTACCTGACGAAGCACAGCCTTGAGTGACGTGGTAGTAAGTCGCCAAGATATACAGTAAACTGCGCTCGGGGGACTTAAACAGACGACGTTCTCCATAGTTTGAACAGACTCAAACGTACAACATTCATGTAGTTAACCTGTCCATGAACTGGTTTCTTATCAGATCAATTAAACATTTAAGAGCTTTAAAAATACATAAGCAATTTCATACCGGCCTTGCACAGTAAACAGCTGAGAGATCTCCTGGTGAATCAAAAAGCTGTAATAAAAATTTCTGATATTTAATGATTTACAAGAGACAGCAGCTTATATCTTAACTTGGTCGAACAAAAATTAAAAAAAACTCTTATGAAAACAAGATAACATACTCCACTAGGTTCAAACTGCCTTGAATTTTTTTGACAACAGGTTGGCCTATTTCATTTTTACTGGCTCAAATGTCAAGTGATTCACATTGTGACAGTTTGGTCTGAAATTATGAACTTACTTCATCAATGTTGCTTAAAAGCATAAAGTCAATGTCCACATAAATAATCTAGAGAGAAAAGACAGAAAATTAACCAACCAAAAAAAAAAAATTATGTGTATGTTTGTGTACTACAACAAGAACATAAATAAGTGTCTGAGCATTTTCATGCAAAACAGATGGGTGGAGAAGATGATCAGGTGGAGTGGCCCACAGACACACGTGGATGGTTGGGTACTTGGTTGGGAAAACCTATATGTTTATGCATGTCTTTTGTGTACATATGCATTTATGTCTTTATTCATACATGAATGCTCTTAAATACCTATAATTATGCATGTATGCACATACAGACACATATACTGGATAGATGCATTTCTACCACAACATATCTTCAAGATATGCAATGTTCTACTGTGAAATATCAATGATACCCAGCAATAACCTGAGCAGTATACTTAATTCTTCAATATTCCAAGACTAATGCAAGATATGCAATGTTCTACTGTGAAATATCAATGATACCCAGCAATAACCTGAGCAGTATACTTAATTCTTCAATATTCCAAGACTAATGCAACACTCCAAAGATCTTCCTTTTCCCTCACTTGATTATGAAACCAGACCTTTCTACAAAATCATGACTTATCATATGTAAGCAAAGGACAGCCAATGTTTGACTGTAATCCACAATGTCATGATGTGCAAGGAATTATCTGGTATTTTATTAACTACTCGTAAAAATACTGTGTGTTTGCATCACTGTGAATATGTGGTTTAAACTTACTCTTTCAAACCGTGTTAAGGTCCATGCTTGAAATCTTGTGTGAGTACCTGGTATACCTTAGATTTTAAGAAAACCTGATATAAAAACCTAAGGTTTGTGAAGTTTGCTCAAGAACAACAATGTAACACCATAAAACATGCAACAGCATAGTCCAAAATATTAAATCACCCATAGGAACTGATTTAAAGTTTGCCATTCAGCTAATAAATCTCAGTAGTATTCTCTGAATGTTTCACCCTTGGTTTTTGAATTACCTGTGTTTGTTTGTGGAACATTCATTGACTTTTCCATCCAATTACAATCAAGTGATTCAACCTGGTAAATCTCATACCCAACCTAAATCACCAACAAAAAACCCCCATGGGATACATTTGTGGGAGTAGGCTCAGACAAGATGTGATTAAAATAAATCCAAGTAAACTTACTTGTTTCAATATAGTTCTTGTCAAATTGCTCACAGTTGAAGTTACCATTGCCCCTATGTTGCTTCAAAGAAAAACAAGACAAAAATGACCTCCAGAACCACATGGAAGGTAGTTTAATGTATAGCACAACAATATGCCTACTGTAAGTCTTAATGAGTTCTGCTAATGCTTTATATATAACAGAAACAACACTGTGACTATAATAAATAATAAATTATTATATAAGGTGATATGAATGTTTACTTAGTTCAACATACTTGTAGCATGATATCCTTTTTATAGAATGACCAACTGCCACTGCTCCAGGTAAAACATTATCGGATGACTAAATATGGGGTATAATTTCATTCCTGTCAACACAGTGCCATTATAATTTAACAATATCATTCTAATGAAAAAAATTCAGTAGTAATTCTATCTTTCCTATTATATATGTGTCATACCAATGAAATCAACCAAGAAAGCTTTCTTGGAGGAAGTTTCCTTTCCTGTAAAAGGCAACATGTGAAGCAATCACCAAGCATGGTAGGTGACAAAACAGACATGTCATATTGATGATACAATTATGTGATGCAGACAAGTGATGACTGTTGATGCTGCAACAGAAATAAAGAAATATTGATTGCCAGTGTGGTGTAAGGGTGGTTGACATCTTGTAGATCAGACTGACAAAGTGAATGTTGCTGGAGAAACATTCACTATGCCAGCCTGAAAAAAAGATGATAGGATGATATTGATAGCATACTTGCAGCAAAGATGATAGCATGAGGACCAGTACAAATGGTCATATACCTGGATGTAATAAACATGACACACATCATGGAAGAAATATAGAAAGACAAATTAATCATAAAAATCAAACTGATACATCACCTTGCAGATGTTTTGCATGAACTGTTTCTGCATTTGATGGTATCCCCAAACAAGCTTCATTATTCAAAGAACAAAGACAGAAAAATTAAGCCAAATATTGAATCAAATATTGTCTTTAATTGTAAGCCAAATATTATCAACAACTATTATGAAACAAGTTACTTATTGTGACAATATCATAATCTGAAGGAATTCATTACACTTTTGTTACTGAATTATTAAAGCAAAACTGATCAACAATGCCAAATACTAACAGTTGTGCATGAAGTTTGAGCCTTGAAGCTGACCACAGATGTCATATACCAGTGACTCATAACACATTTCACTTTTTTTGCAAGCTGTCTTAAGTTATATTTACTATCACATTATTTTTCATTGGCAGTGCATGTGACACTGATCAAAAGATTCATTTGGGTTTGTTTAACCCTTATAATTGTGCAGACTATTTCTTAAAGTTCTAACCTTTAATATTCAGTATTTATTACCTCAGCTTCTTGTCTCATGACATCTTGATGCCTTTGCATGTCCTTATTTACCATATCAGCTATTACTTTGGCATATGAAATGGTATAAGAGAAGAAGTAAGGCTGTGTGACCTTGAACAGTAGTAGTAGCACCAACAATACAGCCAGTAATTTCACCACGAGATGCCGGCGAATATAAAGCACTATTGACCTAAAGCTCCTTCAAAAACAAAAAACAATAATTGTTCAGTAAATATGACCTATATCTGCATATCGGCCGTTTGGTATCCCATCTATTCATGGCAGAAACACACTAAATATCTTTGTGTAGTCTACTGTTGCCATATGTGTATATACACCTGCATGCATATATGAATCATCAATATAAGGTAAATTTATTGCATAGATATTGCAAAAGGTATTGCTAAAGTGTGTAAACACGCATATAAACTATTAATTGAATATTTCACGAATATATTCAATTGCTAAAGGAATAAAATAAATGGCCTCTGTTCCATATTTGACAAATAAAAATGGAAAATTTTCAAAGTTTCATCATTTTACCAGTAGAGGAATATTGTGCAGATCAAGGAATACAAAAGTAATTTTGATGCCATGAGGATTTTTAGAAAGTTAGGCAGGTGGGCAGCTGGATGAAAGGAATGTCCAAATTATGTGGGCAGGCTGTCGAAAATTAACTTGTGAAGAGTCAGCTGCATTCTGTCTCATCACAGCCAGTCTCCGAGGGAACAGTTCAAATAATCTTTCTCATAAACCCGACCATCGGAATTTTTTGTTCTAACAACAATCAAATGAGCCGCGAAAGCCGTATTACAAGCCATTAATAGTCTATCTGGATCAGTTGTTCTTGATTCAATTATTGTTTGTTTGTGGTTAAAAATGTTATTGAAAATTTACCTCAAACTTGTGTGGATACCCGTGTGCGAGATTATTCTTGAAAACATGAATGCTACGATGTCGAGTTGAAGAAGCCAAAATTAATCAGTGAACTGGAGAATTCGCCTAGATCATAGATAAATGTACAATGTTTTCGTCGTGATCAATCACAACTCTGTATGCTACGCACGGCAGTGTGGTGCACCTTACGACGGGAGGGGAGGGTTGTTCACATAATCACATACCACAAAATGATGATGGGCGGGTTTGCTAGTTCTGCATAACGAAGAGAAACTCAACCTGAACGGTTTTGGTCTGTTGCTTTCATACCAAGAAATAAACTATGTCGAGCCGAGCCGTGCTGGCATGTTGTTTTTAACTTAAAATGTAAGCAATTGACAACGTTGTTGGACAAAACGTTAGGAACGAGCCGGCTTTGAAAGAGCGTGGTGCGTGGCTTGGCTTGGTACGGCTCAAGTGAACGGCTCAGCTAGACCCGGCTTATAAACTACATCAGAGTTGTTTTAGGTGGTGTTTGTCTGCCTCAAAATGTGGTACAAACCAACCACCTTTCTGATAGGCTAACGCCGGCAAAATTTGGTGAAAATGTGTCGACGTGCTTGAACTTTGGATGCAAGCGCAAAACTTTTTTAGAACAGATGATTGAGCTTGCGAAACGAGCGTTGCCCTGGAGTTCCAGGTAAGCTGCAAAACCAGCATGTTATGATATAGATGCATGAAGCTGTTAAAGTTTTACATTTGTGTTTATCACGAAAAACGCTCGTGTTGATATGGCGGGGGCACTTGACCCGTTTCTAACGCTTATGAATATTAACAAAGAAATAGAAGTAGTTTTGGTAACTGGCGAAAATATCGAGGAAAAATGGCAAAGAAAAGCAATTGTTTCATGTCCTTACAAGTAGTATGTCGGAGCATTCAAGAAGACTTGAGCAAACCATCAGAATAGTGTAATTTCAAAGATTTTACCTAGGGTATTTAAAAGTTCTGATAACTTTGGGTGAAGCAACTACCTGAAATATACGAAAAGAAACTTCGACGTTTCGAGCGAAGGGCCTTCCCGACGAAGGGCCTTCGCTCGAAACGTCGAAGTTTCTTTTCGTATATTTCAGGTAGTTGCTTCACCCAAAGTTATCGCATCTTGTTATCCTCGACTACCTACACTGGCACCCATTGCTCAAAATATTTAAAAGTTCTACCCGTGGTTCAACTTGGAAAATATTAAGGAAAAACGCATCGAAGTAAACATGAAGGAAAAACGTAAAAGACAACAAATTGTAGCTGTTCAGTTCTCCTTGGCAAAACTTAGACCCCGTTCACACGATACCGGTGGGAAACTGCACCAGTATCAAAATATCACGGTACGAACCTGTTCCCACGATTAAGGTTTCACATTACGGTTTCAAATCGTTACGGTTAGCATTACAGTTTCATGCTTTTTTGTACCGGTACCGTGTGAACGCAAGGCCTAACCGTAATAATTTCGTTACGGTTTCATTTTGTACCGGTCTCGTGTGAACGGGGTCTTAAACGTATAAATACGAAGACGAGAGCCCGGCTCAAAATATAATAAATATTTAATAAAACATATAACGAAATCGTAAAAACAGACTTGGAAGACAGATTGTTACCAGTCTTCCTGAGTGTAATGACCGAGCACGGCCGTTCTCCTGAACCACCCAAGAGTAACCATCTCTCACCATATGAACGACAAAAGAACTCTATTTTCTGGAATATAACCGCGAGTATTTAGAAGTTTCCGCCTAACAGATGCTTGATTTTAGTACACACTTGTTAGGATGACGTCTAGGACAGTGGCATATTTCCTTCTTCATGCGAGGTAACTTTCGATAAGCATGTTTTACAATAGCGATTAGTTTACCTGTTATAGTGATGTTTATGGAAGCAACGTTATCCTGTAATCCCTAAAAGACGTTTTTTAGGTGAAAATGTGACTTAGGAGTGAATTCCAGTTTTCGTATTACCAACCTTAAAAAGTAGTTAACACTCAATGGCAATACTCAGCTTTAAAAAGTAATGACTTCCAAATAGGAAACGGCTAAACTTCAGAAGTAATTATCATTTACTAATGGCAAATGCCAGCAAGATTGGTGAACAAAATTGGAGCCAGTTGCTTCGCCAGAGTTTGGCAGCCCAGCTGCAAGTATAACAACTAGCTACAGAGTATTTTTGCCCCTGTGGTATATCTACTCAAAAATTTTGTATTTTAAGACTTTTGAAGTTGATTATTTGAAGTCTTGGCTATTGATTTTCCGGGCGGAAGCGTAATAAAAAGATCAGAGCCCAGCTCAGAATTCTTAAGTGTATCACCATAGTGAAATAGGCAAGTCAAAAAGTTTTAAAACATGTTTACTGACGTTTCGTTGCGGCGTGCAACGAAACGTCAGTAAACAAGGCGCCACTTACACACGCGTATCTCAGAACACATGGGGGTTTCGTCTTTGACGGGTAAGAAACGAGCAACCACTTCGTTTCCTACTTCCAGTATCCAGGCTCATACTCGCTTAACTAATCACGCCATTTCTCCCAACGATTTTTCCATTATTTCTTCCTGCAGGTCTTCCTCTAACTTTGAACTCTTCATTCGTGAGAGTTTACTTATTTCTAAATACAAACCGTCTCTCAACAAAAATATCTCTTCCACACCTCTTTCTCTATTCTAATGCTTTCCTCTTCCGTAAACGTGTCACTTCCTGTTACGTCTCCCAGTTTTCTATTGGTTAGCTGTCTAATTATTCCAATATGTAATTATAGATTCATATATATATATATAGTTTTTTCTCATCCCTGTAAACCTACACTCTGAAGATGTTGCATGCCACAACGAAACATCAGTAAACATGTTATAAAACTTTTTGACTTGCCTATTTCACTATGGTGATACACTTAAGAATTCTGAGCTGGGCTCTGATCTTTTTGATTTTGAAGTATTTTAAGATTTTTTTGTGTAGTATTTTTGGAAGTAAGGTGGAAGGTCCAGGAAGCCTGAGCCTTTGTATGTGTATATATGTATATATATTATATAATTAGCAATGTGTTCTGTTGTGTTAATATCTTAGGTATAGGATTCCTCCCTTCTGTTGCTCACACTGTATATATAGACCTTGGCTTGTTTTGTATATCATTCTGTCTGATGATGACTTTGTCATAAAGTCAAAATATTACAGTCTCATATAGTCGTCTTGTTTTGACTCATATCTTAAGTTTTTCCAAGATGTCTTTAATTTTTGGAATTTGTTTTATTTTATACTTTGTATGCATATTTGTATGTATATATGTATGAATATATGTATGTATATATGTGTGTATATATGTATGTATATAGGTATATATATATATATATAAACATATAATTCAAGACTTTTTTAAGCATTATGTTATCTTGTTTAATTGTTTTATGGTTTGAGGAAGTTGATCGTCCAGGTTAGTGTAGTCTTGAGAAAGACTGTTGGTTGAAGTGACTTCAACCAACAGTCTTTCTCAAGACTACACTAACCTGGACGATCAACTTCCTCAAACATGTCACGATTCTCCCAGGTTCAAACCATTTACTTTGTTTTATGGTTTCACATTAACTTTAGGAGTTTCTCCTCAATTTTGAAGTACGTCTGTCGCCACTTACTTGTAAAGTTAATACTGGGATTTTTGTTGGTGCTTTTGGTCTTCCGTGTATTGAAGCCAAATTATTTTTCTTATGGAATCTCTTATGCTAAAATTATCATTGATCTGGTCAACACTGACATGCAACGACAAATGGATGTCAAAAAACAAGAAGCACAGGTATCAATGACTTAATAAAAATAAGAGAAAACTGTAGCAAGGGAACTTTAAGTGTGGATAATGGAATGGTAGCCATCCATCACACCAAAATGGAAAATAAATATACCATTAAGACCTTTAAACTGGAATCAAACCCATGGCACAGGTGATCTATCTAAGTACAATAATACTATACTAGCTAAGTCACATAGGTAATTGTTACAAGCCTGGGCATAAGCTCTGTTTATTTGGTGGAAGAGGTTTTGCTGGGCTCATAGTGATATTATATAATACATTTAATTTATCCTTTTATTTTGGTGTTAGGAAAAATTTCAATATTCAGTAATTCCAGTGCTGGGTTTGATTTTTTATTCTTACAGTTAGTTTGGGACTTGCATCATCTTCAAAAGCTGTACATGAAGGAGTGGTGCAAAGTAAGGATGATACTTTTTATTTTGGATTTATGTACTATGCACTTACATTTATGCCAGAACTTGGTTTAACACTTTTCCATGTCTTTTTAAACACTATCTCAGTACTGATTTCCTTTGCGTTTTAGTTAGAAGTTATCAACAAGTTTGATGTGGAACTTTATATAACTTAACACAAATTCTGTATTTTTCCTTTTCTGGAGAGCTGAGGACATGTTGAAGATTAACACTTACACATTTAAATGACTATGTAACTTCCATTTAATTGGTTACAGAATTACAAGTAAATTTGCAGCCCAAGTATTAACATACATATGTGTAGTAAAAGAACAATATTCTGTTAAAGCCTTCAGTAGCCTTGGTCCTTAAACATGTATGATGCCTTAGCAGTGTCAGACTGTTAAAATAATGGTCTGAATGATACAGCCATTACATCATATAGGATTCAGGTGCGAAGTGACAACAAGCTGTAGCATTCAGTTACATTTTTGCTTACATAAAGTGCACCATACAAAATGAAAATGTTGACTCTTCCAGGAAAATGTAAAGAACAGGAAAGTGACATGGCTGGTTTCAATGGTGAGTAATAAACTAGAATTAATAAGGTTAAGACTTGAAACAGTTTTTTGCTTTACATGTTTTACTATTTGGAAAAATTAAATAAATTAAAATAAATACCAAATGACCAACATATATTGAATAAATTTAGTTATCCTATTTTACACTACCATGGACATAAAAGTTATCTAACAGTTGCTTTCGTGATGTAAAAAAAAAGTCGGCTTTAGGTAGTACAGGTGCTCCCCAGACTTCTTCATACTTTTGCAAATATTAATTCTCCCCAATATTTTGTAAAGTGACCACCACCTTGAGTTCAGTTTGTTCTTGTAACTCATCTTCATGTTCAATGTAATGCTAAAGGATGCTGTCATTATTGCATCTGGGGGTGCTATGCTGTTTTAAAATTGGGGGTGCAGTGGAGAGACATACCAGCTGTCAAAACAATCTTGATATCAGTCAAGGTAATGGCACCACAGGTGGTAAAGTTGTTAACTAAAGGATGTCCCCCACGTCTAGGACCTGATTATGGTGTATTTTGGTCTATCAGCCCATCTCTGGCTCATAACAAAGAGTTTAGCATTTACAATTTCACATTAGTCATATCTAGTTCATTAACTCGAATACTGAGTTTCAAGATGTCTACATTTGTTGTAATATGTTTTGTTTTATATTTTTTTACTGGTAATTGAAAAGGTTGGGTGACACTGTTTTTGCACAAAAATTTAAATTATCCAATTCCATTGTGGTGTATTAACCTATTAAGGTCAGGGTACACTTTGCTATTTTACTCTGGCTAACAGTGGGATTGATTTTACTTGTCAAGGGGACGAGCCCTGCCCCTTAATGAGTTTAAATGCTTGTGATATCAGATCTATGTCACTTTGTCCTTTTTGTAGTCAGGAAACAGTGTTGTCCCAGGAGCAGTTGCTGTTGGTCATGTGATTAAAAAGATTTCCTGCTACTCGTAAGGAATTATGAAACATTGTGTTGTTCTTCTCTGTCTTCATAATTTGAATTGCATATATTTCAAGCTATTTATTAGATTAGTATTGTACAGTGTACTGTAAACCATGTTTAATTCGGAATTGCTTCAATTTTCTTTTAACTCACCAACAATTGTATCTATTTAACCATCTCAAAGCTTGGAAGGATTTGATATTCCTGGAAAATCAAAATACCATCTGGTTGGATCCATGAATTTTTAGGAAGCGATTCAATTCTCTTCATTGAGTTAACCAAATTAGTCTCAAATAAGTCGAAGATAACTCCCAACTTTAAGAATGTCATAGAAAATGTCGTGGGACTTCAAATGAAGAGGTAGCCACCAGTTATGTTTATGTGAGTGTTTTTTTTCTCTTGTCATCAGTTTAATATCCAAACTTTTTACATACCGGGGATATCTATTAAATTTTCTCGTTTTTGTCATTAAAATGACGCCAAAAGTAAAAAAAGACTGGACTAACTTGCTCAGAATTTCATAAGGTTGCCCAAGTATTGGAGCAATGATCTTTCAGACGGTGTGCACACCTTTTCTTTTCGTCAGGTCTGACTGTTTTATCACATGACAGATATTCCGTAATCCACAAGTATTTCCAAAATGCCCTCAAACTATTGTAAAGAAAAGTGGTGCTTCGTATTGCATTGTGTTGATGGTGTGTTTACTATAAGTGTATTATGACGAGCGTGTAAGTTTGCAATGTCAGTGACAACAGAATCTTCGGATAGTGTTTGAATTAAAAAACTTCCAAACTGAGTTGATACTCCCCGACATATCAATTAACTACGACACAGACCAATTAGGGTGTGATGGTTTGTTAACAATGACATGGCTTTTTTGCGATGGTAACAGTCGAATCATTTGAATGTTATATCAGTAACTAGTTCAAGGAATTACCAAAGTGGCATTAAGAAATACGTGTAAATGTTCTTTTATCGGAGGCCTCTAATTACGAACTCAGTCCGTTAAATTTCACAGTACTTCTGCCGCTCACCAGATCAATCCCTTGGTTCGTACAACCTCTTCAGTATGTGCGTGTTGAAGGACGTCCATTCTCAGTGTCTCCTGCATGTTATTCTTCGTTTTTAGAAGTCTTCTTGCACTTGTTACCGACACGGTGGATAAGACGTCGAGATCGGCCCTGGAGTCTGTAAGTAATTAAACAGTTCAGGCAAACTGCAACGAAGGCAGCGACAAGTGAAATACCTACTGTTTGCAAATAGAAAGGAACTGTAGCTTCATTTACGTCATAGCGAACACTTGCTGTTCTTTTTTCTCCTCGTGATTGATATTTAAGAAGCTGAAACTGTCCATAGTAAGTCAAAATTCTGTGAAAAACAGCAAACGTTCTAGCTCTTCGCTCTTAAAGCTGATGTTTTCATGAAAAACATGGAAATCTTCTCAACTCCGTCGTGTTTTGAATAGGTCAACATCTCGAGTACTCCAAGGGAGGAAAATTATACATTCTCTTTGCTTCGAAAGAAAAATTCTTTTGTATGAGCGCGTCGACCTTGTAACCCCGTCTTGGCTGCTTAAACACTGCATTGAGAGCCAATTGTACGTTATTCTGCTAATTTTGAATGCAATTGATTCAAAAGAAAAAAACCCCGACAAAAAGTCCTTCTGTGTTTCATATCTCTATAACTAAAGGCGCATCTGCACCCAATGCGAGCGTCGCGAAAAGGGAACACAATGCAAACAAATTTTATGTCGACAGCAGACGCGAGCGGCGGGTAATTTAACACATTGAAACCATAAGTTTGTCGTCCATCATTCAGTTTCGTTATTTAATCTTTGTTGTGGCTATAATTTGTGTTGACAGCTCTTGCTGATTGGTCCTTCTTAATTTCGTCACACCACTGGGGGGGCGAAAAAATAGGACATGTTTCTGCATGATTCTCGTCGCTCGCTCAATTAAATTTGGCCGCTCGCGTCTGGTGTATAGATGGTTACATAATTACTTCTTTCTAAAAAAATTGCTCGCGTTCAGTGTAGATGCAACTTTAACCTTTTATAATTTCCTTTTCCTTCTGTGCAGTTTCTTTTCTTTTTTTTTTTAAATAAAGCATTTTCTAGGGTAGAAGTATAGAAACGCTCTCGTATGTTTCTTTGTTTTCTAGGCTGGTTTTAGTGTACACGCTGTGCAAGCTTTGGATTGCAACTGGATGGACAAGAAATTAGGACACGAATTATCAAATAAAGGTTTTTAAATAAGCCCGTTAAGACGTTTGGTCCAAATCCGTTCTCAACTTTCATTCTAAAACGATATCTGAAATGATAGGACTGACTCAGTTTGAAGTCACCGAGACTGTTGTTTTGGTCTTTTGCCCCGGCGATATTTATGTTACAGTTGAGTTGAATATACAACAATTAGAACTCCGAAAAACGTGAACAAGCGTTACTGAGAAATCTAGCGTTCGACTAGATTTTATTCCTCATCAGAATTCTACTGCTGGTGATACTTAAAGAATAAATAAGTTAATGGTATGTTTAAAGAAAAAGACGTGTTCTTGTTATTCGAAGCTTTCTTACCATGGTTAAGCGGTGGCTTTTGTCTGCGGGTGAAAGAGGTTCTTTGAATCACAATAAGTTGCAGTGTTTTGTTTTGTCGTGCTTGGGTACAATTTCCGGAAAAGCAAGTATCAGGAGAAAGTTATGCGGGAGTTTTTATTTGCTGAAAATGTTCGTTTAGATACATTAATGTTTTTAGCTACATAAAAATTTCAAAATTCACTACGAATTTCTTTATTGCTAGTTGGACAGCACCAGCTTTACTCCTCACAAAAAATTTTCTAATTTATAGCAAGGAACTAGTTGTCTACTTCCTACTACAAGGAACTAATTGTCTACTTCCTACTACAAGGAACTAATTGTCTACTTCCTACTACAAGGAACTAATTGTCTACTTCCTACTACAAGGAACTAATTGTCTACTTTACCCTGCTAAGGGTTAAGACCTTTAAGAAATGATCAGAGAGAATATTTAGTGCTATATGACTCAAACAGATTCAATTTACTCACTATTTTAAGGTATTCCTGGAACTCATACGAGATTCCATGCTTGGCGGTACACTCAATATGAAGTGGTAAGTGAGGTTCTGTTTCTTAGCAGACCGTAATCAGGGGCTAGATCTCTGCTGTGAATGAGATGTGCATGTGTGCTTTTAAAGATGTTGATTTATTTCAATGTTGACTTCTAGTAGTAGAAAGTATATATGGTTGATCTTTGTTTGTACCATATATGGTGTAAACAAGTACAAGGTTAAGGTCAAAAATGTAATAATGTGTTTGGATTAAATAAAGTTATCCTGTGATTTTTAGTGATTTTGTTCACGTACAGGAAGTGTGGATTTATTATTACCTTGTTTAATTCAAATAGGAGTAGTTGACGTGGGTTAAAAATGTCAAACTATAGAGCTCCAAAGTTTGATGCAGTTGAGCATTTACAATTTTTTTTGAAATCTGATGAGATTTATTTGGCATGTAAATTTGAGAATCATTTGCTTTTAAAATTGTGCGATGATACAGGGACAGGTTATCAATATGTTTATTTACGTTGTGATACACGTAATGTAAACAAGGAAGATATTGGAAAAAGAGTTGTATTTCATCGTGATATTGAAAGTCAAGTATTGAAAGAAATATTGAAAGAAAGTGTGACCACACCCAATTTTAACATCCCCCTCGGTTTTCCAAAATGACCACACCCATAAAATGACCAAATATGGGCATCAAAAGTCAAATCAACCAATCAGAACACTAAAAAGGGCGGTATACACCCCCGATTTTCAAAAAAGCGCTATTATTTACTTTACTACTCTTCTGTCAGATGTAATATCAAATGATAGCTTTGTTCTCTGACTGCAAAAGTGTGATGACGTTTATGGACAAGCTGAAAACTCACGATCATCGGCTACCTTTTGTTAGTGAACTTTCTTCACTCATTCATTCCTGGTTCAATTTGACTTGTTCTGCGCCATTGTTAGTTCCTGCAGATAAGTCCAGCAGTTGGTTAGATGTCTCCATCAAAAATATAGTTTTTTAATTGACGTATCAGCTTGCAATTCTTGCGTAGGATGTCTACCCAACGGCTACACTTTCAAGTAGCAACAACACTAGGTTGGATTCTTAAAGTACTGAAATAATAAATTTGTGTCGTGAATTCGATTTCTGCCGACGCGTCGAAGCCACGCTTGGTGAAGCACTTCAATGGGGATGACTGTAAATCTTTAATCTCTGATGGTTGTAAATTTGCCCTTCATGTTTGCATTACTGTGTTTACGAGTAAACCTATATATTTTTCTGGAAGTCACTATCATAAAACCTGGCTTTGTTGGCGCAAGTATGTAAATGCTTTCCCGCCATTGACGTTTTTCTATTCTCTGTAGATTGTATACATAGATACTGACTTCTTCCCGTTAGTCAACATGGACGAGGTAAAGTCTGTTGGAAAATCTTGGAAGTGTTTTCACGAGGGGCTTCAGGCTTAAAGCCATAAGCATTTCATATGATCGACACGATATGGTTGTTAGATTAATCGCAGAAAACTGATCGATTAGTGAATACCGTATGGATTAAATGGAATCTATTTTCAACTTCTTTTCTTAAGCTGTTCGATTCACCTGAAGATTTTTCAGCTGTCTACTGTGGCCGACCGGTAAGTGGAAACTGCAACCGACCTACGATTTGAGTTGAGGTGGACGGTCTAAGGTTGGGTTTAAGGAAGGTTGGCAAATACGTAGAAAGTTTTGAAGTTTTAAACCTCTGAAATAGCATCTTCAGTGTTTCTTTAAAAATAAATGTACAGAAATTCACAATACTTTGAGAGGTTAAATTTTGCCAATCCGCGTATACTTGAAAGGAGAGTATGTGGTCAAAAGGAGAATAGAGAATTGTAGGGGTGCACATGATTCTCTAACTTGTACCTTTTTCTTTTTTTCAGGGAGTCTTGGATCCTTGTTTCAATGCAGGACTTGCTGTGTTCAAGTTAGTCTCAGTTGTTTAGTTAGTTGTTGCTTAGTTGTTTCTTATTCTTTATTGATTAATTACATAACGTTTGATTCAAACATAACTATGGCAGGAAAAGTTTCCTTTGCAAGCCATTTTTCGTACCCAGAACTACGTTCACCGTCTCTTCTCGGGCGAGAATGGTTCTAGGTGTGAGAATGTATTACTGTACTCTTAAAACACTGAAACGATAACTCCAGTCAGTGACTCAACATAAAAGTAAAGCCAAAAATGGCAAACGTGGAGACCTTTTTGGCGTCAGGTTTAGGTTTCTCGTGTTCAACTGGCTATTAGGGAAGATTATAGAAGACTGATTCGGTTTGTTAATACTATACGTAGATCTTAGGGGCAATATGATTTACTAATTATGGTCCATTAGCAATTAATTTTATTCTCTATGTAATGTAAATGTTTTACATGTGTATGGGATTGGACAGGTGGTGTGTAACTATTAATCGTAGGAGGGAAGGCCCTTACTACTTCTGAAAAATATATGTCATATCTTCATTCCAGACCTTCACTGGAAACATACCAAGGCTTAATGGAAAAATGGGAGGTAAATGTCCGCAGTGTGAAAAGACTGGAGAGGGAACTTTTGACCACGTGGACGATGGGATGTTTCTGGCGTGCTGATTGGTTAGGTTGTATTTTGTTCAGGTTGAAACGTAGTTGAAACATATTGCCACCCCTTAGTTAAGTGGCTATGAAACCAAAGTTAGGTTTGTCTTATTTAAAGGAACTCTTAAAATAATAACGGAACGCGTTCGACCGTTTTTACATTTTAAACTTCATCTTCAAGACATTTCAATTTTTTTGATTTGTAAATTAGATGGTCTTTGAAGTCATTTTGTTAGAACAATATTTTCACTAATTGGTCCATACCAGGAGCGGATCCAGAATTTTTGAGAAACGGGGGGCACAAGAATTTTTATGCTACTGTCGTTCCCGGTGTTTTTTTAATCTGAATTTCTTGGTGGTTGACATGTTTAATGCTTGTGTTTTGTAACCGAGCAAAAAATCATACGACAACTCATGAAAAAAGGGGGGAGTGCGCGTCCGATGCGCCCTCGCCTAAATCCGCCTCTGCATCCCGTCAAGTTCTTGAAGGAATTTTTATAACCATAGCTACGATCAATGAAAGTTTGTTCTTCGTTGTTAAACTTCCTTAGGAACTGACTCACGTCCTGGGATGTCCTCACGACCAAATGGTGCTCTGGTACTACTTTGCGTTTGCCGGTAAGTCTTCCTACTTGGCGCAGTGCACTCACAGTTTTTCCAAGGGTAAAACATGGAGCAGAACAATAGGGGGATAAAACAAGTTACATTTCGGTTGTTTCGTTGTTTCACGCAGTGATTTAGATTGCCGCTCTGCATACTGCGGCTCGTGGAAAATATTTAGCGGGTCGCAAGAACTCTTGAGAAAATTAAAAAACAATTGCCGAAATTGACCCAGTTGGAAACTTATCGAATCAGAGACAAGGACGACTGATCGACTTTGCTTCAGATGGAGGACTGAAAATTGTGTATTTGAACAAAACTCTACAACAAAATTTTGGATGAGTGCAGAGGTTGAACAACTATTTTGTTCCTCTTGACTTCATCTTGTCCGTCAAAGTGGGTCGCACTTTACGTGCAAAAAATACATTCTGGGTCGCAGAATAGATAAAGTTTATCTTTCCGCAGCAGCATGCGAATACTTCTTTCTTGCTGAATTTTTTGTCTGATGTTAAGATGGACGTCCTATATGGAGTTTTTGAAGTTCTTAAGTTAACTTGGTATTGTCAACAAAGTTTTCTGCTCGAAATTTTAGTTCATTCTCAGTTCCATATGTGCCCTCTGCGTTCTACGGTTTCTTCATATCCAATCAGCAGTACTTGGTTATGAAAACATTTCAACCTATGTGCAAAATGTTAATGTTCCTCTAGGTCGATGGAATCCTTTGCCTTACTCCTATAATGTTCGACGAAAGCTTTACTATCCAATGAAAGGTATATATGTATACAATTCCCATCGAGTGAACAACGCTCTAGATGCTTTAAACAACTTGATTAAAATTTTACAGCCGAATTCAAAGTGATCGATATTACAATCGTATTTGGTGGTTAAAATTTAAGTGGGGTTGTTCAAAAGAGTGAGTAGAACTGTTCTCTTGCTGAGGCTTATACACAGGAGAAGTTACCGTGGTTTTGTATAACCAGCCCCCAAACTGCTACAGTGCCTACAGAATTAAAAAACGAACAGTGCATGATATGTCCGGCTCTGAATACCTCTATTTTATTCCTGAGTTCGTTGAAATGGAAAACACATTGTCTTAACTCACCATATTATACCGTTATCAACAACCGTTGCCAATTGTCGGTTCAAAGAATTGTCAGTAGTTGGTGAATAAGGGCTTTAAGGTTTATTTTCTAGTCGAGTAATTAACATAAGCTTGAACGTATTTTTCTCTTTCAAATCCCGCGCAGTCGGGCGCTCGTGCATAAATAAATTCCATTCGCTGCATTAAATTTTGTGTGCTATGACTCTATGCTCCCTGTGGACGGTCGTGTTTCTTAGTCACTTTTCACATACATTAGAGAGGAAGGTTTTGAAATGAACACGAAACAAACACATGTGCACCTTCCCTTTTCAGCCTATCACTTTGCTGGTTATGGAATAACACCCAAACCTTGGGAACTGGAAAACCCTCCTACAAGGAAGGAAGTTTATAGTTTTGGAGGACCTGCTATTGAGTAAGTGAATTGACGTAATCTAATGACATGGAGTTGAGGTGTGCTGTGTTTTGTTGTGTTGAGTGGGGTTCCATTTGTGAGAGGTTTAGCGTCACCTCGCGTTGCACTTTGTGTGTTGTGTTGAGGTATTAATGTCGCGCTTTTCTGTGAACTTGCTTTGCTTAAAGGCAGGGAGACATGAATATCCTCTGGTGGAAAGTCTTTTACGAAGCTTTAGATGAATACAGTTTACACGATTGGTGGAAAACCACTGAGTTTTATAAACCTCTAGCTGGAGATTCTACAACTTAAAGACTAAGTTTGAAAGTTGTTTATCGAACAAACGGGTGAATGAAGGTCCAGCATGGAGCCCTGTGTCGGAGTGGCTCTGTTGGTGCTGTCAGTGCTGTTATCCCGCTATCTTTGGCCACCACAAGACTGATAGTCAAGGTCTGGTGAAATCTGCGGATAATTTTTTACCCTTTCTGGCCCGAATTTTATCTGTAGCAGCTGTTACAGTTCCAAAATTCCCGAAAGTGACAAGAGAAATAAATTATTCTGAACAGGGCATCCATCGATACTGTGAAGAACCGAAGATTATTTATCCAGTGAGGTGCACGGTCTTCACGGACGTGCCTGGCAAGGGAAAATGCATTCCTGATTCGTTTACATTTATTGAGTAAATTGTGACTTATTAAATATTCTATAATGAACATATCCGTCAGCCCTTGTAGCGCAGTTGTGTGAAATATTTAAAAGAATTTTTCACTCACAAAAGAGGAGAGAAGGTGGACTTGTTACACCTACAAAACAACATGGAATGAGACGCCATTTATAACTTCTATGATTCGTTAACTTCTCCTGTTCAGAGGTCCCCCACTGTCGAGGAAAGTCGACTTGAGTTCGCCAGAATCATGAGCCTTATCGACTTCGTAGCCTAGCGACTGATCCATGACGTATTTTCCTCAGAACAAAAGACTAAACAGCAACTGCAGCCGTCCAGTAGCAATGAAGACCGCTGACCCCTAAAGATTAGCGATCGATCGCTTGTTCCTTTGGGTGAAGGACACGTGAAGTACAGGTAACCAAAACCGTAACCCTAACATGAATCCTCACTCAAAACGTCTGAATAAGACAACGATAAAACGGAGAGAAGTAAAAAGCACGTGCAAAGAATTATCGAAAGGGGCTCTGATAACATTAGTTGGTGATAAAGGGGGAAAATGGTTTTGGACTTCATTTTGAGTTTAAGCTATGTGACTCGTACGAACTATTAACCCCAGCTTACCACTCAACGTATGTATCACACTGGTATCCTAGTGACACAGTTTGTCATTTTATTTTCAACGTTTCTTTCTGTTAACAAACAATAAATGTAAGACAGCTACCCGGTATTCTTATATTCCTGTCAACGGGCACGTCAGTTGTGTCGGATCACTGAAGTAGATGTGTTGAGTTGATATGTTTTGGGCCGCCAGGCACGCTGGGAGGGTTTTCAAGTCGAAAAAAAACTAGATGGAACAGAAAAGAGAGAGTGGTTAATGGACTTTTTGTGAGCCGTTTTTAAACTCCTGTTTTGTTGCTGAGCATCGGCAGAATGATGGGGTGAACAAGAATATTCCTGTTGGGCGGAGAGAACTGAGTTAGGTAGCCAAATGGGCATCACCATTAAAGGAAAACTAATTGAGTCAAGGCTACTTCACCACACCTACCGAGTGACTGAGGGACAAAGTAATCAGTCAACCTACCAAACCAACTAAACAACTGGCCAAGCAGTCCTTCAGCAAACCAACGCAACAAATAATAAACCAACTAACTTGCGTACTAATTTGTTTACTTTAATTATTAAAGCCCCGGTCAGACGCTTTTAACATTTCGTTCAACGTCTTTCAACACTGCTGGACGATGTTGAAAAATGCTGAAGTTAGAGATAGCCAAACGCATTCAACGTATTCCACCGTTTGCAAAACCAACAGTAATGCTGAACGCATGTTGAACAAAAATTTGAACATGTTCAAATTACTTCCAACATCATTTCAACATGGGTGGCCAAACGCGTTCAACATGGTGCATGCAACAATGGTGAACGATGGTGAATGAAATGTTGCTACAACTGTTTTTTGTTCTACAATTTACCGGGAAGTTTGCCTTCGTAGGGTGGAGCCAGCGAGGACTTGAGACGTAGCTGGTGATTGCCCATCCAAACGCTTTTAACTTTTTGGTTGTTACGTCATACATCAAAAAAACCGGAAAAAGGTTGTTGCAGGATAGCTGGGGCGATAGATTGTACCAGTAATGCATTCCTGAAAAGTGGAAATTGTTTAGTAGAAAAATGGAAACCTGAAAAAATGAGAGTGAAGTCAATGGCGGATCTACGGTGTCCTCCCTACGCTAAATTCATAAAACTGACATTTGTGTATAAGTAGTCAGAACTATTTTAACACCCGCATGAAGCCAGCTTTCTCGGTTGCCTTACAAATGAGAGGTTTCACATTACTTTGAGCATAAGAACTCTTACTGTGATCTGCTTCTAAATCCCCAAACTTGTACTTCTTGGATTAACTGCGGAGCTAATGTGGGCTTGTAAAGTTAGAGATATCGACAAACTGCCTACTCAAAACTTTAGCAGTCTAGTTTTGGAGAACGGGTGTAAAGCGTTTTCAATGAATCTAGTTAAAGTTGTTACAGTTTTCTATAGTTAAAGAGCTTTTCACTAAACGTCACAGCCGCCATGTTTTTTCATGTGTTTCTTGACAAACGAATTTGGACTATCTTCCTCAGTCAAGTACACCAACATGGCCACCGCCGGGAAGAACAACGCAAAAGATTCGGTGTAAAATAGTCTTATTTCCTGACTTACCCATTCCATCGAAGCACTTTCCTTGGACCCAAAATTGATGCGGTTTACTGAGATCATTCTCTTTCTTCGGGACTTTTAAGATTTTGTCCTGAACTTTTCCGTGGCTGAGCCAACTCTTTACTTGGATAAACAACTCATTGCCGATCTGGGCTTTCTCTTTTTTATGCGATTTCTTACAGATTGATTTGGGATTTCGGAAGTAAGCTGTAACGATAGCTTCTTTTTCGTTCACCACTATCCAAGGCGATGAGTCGCAACGAGAAGGAAATGTTGCAGTCGGGGTGATCTGTTTAGTGGAAATCCTCAATTAATAGACATAGGTACTCAGTGCGTTCAGAATACAGATTTAATCGCTGGTCAAATCTTGGAACAACGCTGGGTGAAACAACTCAACGTTGTTGGGTGCAATATTGTTTGACTTTTTGTCATACCGTGTTGGACCGCGTTTGTCCAACACTTCTTGGTTGACGTGAGGGTGGACGAAGTTTGACAATGTCTTGCTACCCTCTCCCATGATATTGGATCGTTTTTTCCAACATTTTTTACCGTTCAACAACGTTCACTGTTATGCCTCAGTCACGAGTGGAGATTCGTACTCCAATTTCAAGTAATCGAGAGACATTCGTAAAAAACGAAGCGAAACCTAATTATTCTGTTAATGAATCTCAGGGTGTTTTGAAATCGGAAGACGAGCTTGCTGTAATGGAGTCCCGAGTTAACGGAACGAAAGCTTAGTTGTCTCTGACTTTACCCAGTGTTTGTCACAGAAGGTGTTTCATTGTGTTTGTTCGTGTATTATTTCACTTACGAACGTCCGAGCACTGGTCAGTCCTTTGATGTTTGCCTTAAAACAATAAACACTTACTGTCGCTTGAATTCCAGCAATGTTACCATCGTTATCAAATATTAACCTGGTCGATCTGTCATCACCTTTCACATACCGATTGCCAACAAAAACATTGTTTCCTGAAACACAGTGAAAACAGCGATGATTAACGTGACGTTCATGATGGTGATGATGCATGGTGAGGCTGGGGGCTGGTTGTGATAAAATAGAGATGGTTATGATGATTATGGTGATGATGACAAAAACAATGGTAATAATGATAACGATGCTAGAAGTGATGATAGTGGTCGTGATGATGATGATGATGATAATGATGGTGATGGTGATGATGATGATGGTGATGATGATGATGATGATGATAATGATAACGATAATGATAATGATGGTGATGATTATGATGATAATGATAATGATGGTGATGATGATGATGATGATCGTGATGATGATGATAATGATGGTGATGATGATAATGATAATGATAATGATGATGATGATGATAATGATGGTGATGATGATGATGATGATGATGATGATGATGATGGTGATGATGATGATGATGATGATAATTATAATGATGATAATGATAGTGGTGGTAATAACGATGATGGTTATGATAGCGAAAATGATAATGGTAATGATCATGATAATAACGATCATGGTAATGATGACTATAATAATGGTTACGATAATACTGAAGATAATGATTTGGATGATTGTGATGACAATGATATTAGCGGTGATTACTGTAATGTTGGTCAATTATTGTAATTGTGTACACATTGGCTTGTTCGAGAAAAAAAAATTAACGCAATCAAATTTACCACTACAAGAAGCGTCTTTAGTCCAGCCATCATTTTTAGCCTCATTCTTTTTTGTTGGCATAGGTGAGAATATCCCAAAAGTAACTAAAAACAACATCGATATTCAATAGTAATGTCAACTGAGTGGTACTTCTTGCACGTGTGATAGAAATCAGAGGTGTCAGGCACTACATGTCTTCATCAATATGTGTAAGACAAACTGAAGGCGCCATAATCGTTAACCTTTACGTTCTTTCTTACGTCATTTCTCGTAGATTTCTGTAATTTATTGCCTGTCCCACAACTCAAAAACAAGTTTAGGAAAAAGGAAAAGCGACTATAAAACAAGCTTTCTCGCTCTCATTCAAAAGATATACTGCCTAAAAATTGTGTCCTAACATATTTTTTATATCGTGAATGCGACCTGTAATATACATTAACTATCTCATTATCTCCATTATTCACCATCATTTGGTAATAAGCTCAAGCGCGCCAGCTCTCAGTATGGCTATTGCAGCTCAGACATTAGAACCTCAAGCTACTGATTTCTGGGGTCGTGCTTTGAATAAGAAGCCTCTGAAAGCCTGTATGTTGCCTCCGGCAACGCGCCTGGTTTAGGTCTGTCATAAACTTTCATATTTTACCTTCCTCAGCACTTCTCCCTCATATTATGATTAGATACCTATATTGTATGTTTCACATTGAGCGGCGTGTCGTGTGGCTTACCTAACAATCTATCCCATCCAAGATCCTTGCCTGCAAGAAGAACAAAAAATCCTGCTTAATATTGAACTGTCTCTAAATTAAAGTCAAAATTGAAATTTAATTTAAGGTTAAAATTAAAATCAAAGGCTAAAAAAAAGTGCTGGTTAGCCAGTATGCACATTCAAAATTCGTTTTGACACATTATACGACATGACAGAAGATGTGTGAGCAGTATGTTAGGATCAAACAAGAACCTCTTAGTGAAAAGCAATCTTTTGTGAACAGTGGCACTACTTGTTGCTTGGTTAAAAAGTTATCCAGCACTATTAGCGCTAGTCCAAAAGTTCAGGATTACTAGTAATTGCAGTTGAGCTATCCATCTCGAAAAATTAGTGAAATTGTTTTAGTTTTTGTTACAAAACTTGATATGTGTCTTAACACTCTGTCAAGTCTATCGAACAACTTTCGTTCATTGAAAATTGCGCCCTGCGCTTCTCTATTTCTTTTGAAACGTATGAATTGTAAAGATACAGCGAGTAGTCCCAACTATAGTCTGTTTCTATGTCTAGAAAGTACCGAAAACAATACCAGTCATTGCTGCGTTTTACACCGTGCACCTACACCCAGTGAAACTTTCCTTTAAGATCTGGGCATCACAGTAACTCCTCCTTTATGGGGACATGCTTGGAATGCATTCATGAAGTATCAACACTATATCGCCTCTTTTAACAGCTTTTGATCCGCACTCGTGTTTTTTCATACCAGACAAGTTTAATTACAGATTTACTTACCATTCGCTGAGACTTTCTCTACCTTTGTAATGGTAAGCGCGAGATAGAGAGTAGAGAAAAGCTGAAGCATAGCGGGATTTTCACAGCCCGATGTTGCGATACTTAACCTTTGCTTGCCGCTGTTGAACTCAAGTGACTAACAACATGTAATTAAAGCATGGGATTTTAAATTTCCTCCTCTGGGAAATCCACAGCTGGAAATGGTAGTGTATAGGACTGACCTTAATTGTAATATAACTTACACTAGTGTCTCTTCTCAATGTTCAAACACTGCTTTATTTATTTATGAAGACATAGTAAACACTTCTTGAGGTGAAACGTCAAAAGAAACAATCTCCATGATGTTCATCAAAATTTGTGTTTACACATTCTAAAAATAAAATAACCGATAAGGAAACAAGGCCAAATGTGCCTGCACTTTTCACGCAACATCAATATCACACAGTTTTTCATTATATTCCAACGTTCGCTCATTGTGATTTTTACATTTCAGAATTAGATCAATTGTTATCTAAGGAGTTATATTTTTACACAGAATATAAAACTAATTATAAATAATGTGAAGAGGATTTAAAATAAAAGTAATATTCGCGAAAAGAGTTTTGACTGTCCTAAACAGAAATCCAACCTACAGTCAGCGATTTAAAATGTCAGCTTTCTAACAACTGAACCATTCAGATCTCATGGCCCTGGTCCTGGCGGAGATACGTTTTCTTTCCATAGTGACGACATCTTTTTCAGCGAAAACTTTTGAAAGTTTTCACATAGTCTCCAAGTGGCCAGTCAAAACGACGAAAGCGCATTCTTTTGAAAATGGTCTTTTACCAGAAAGTGGAAACTCATTCTGTGGGACAACCTTAGATATACGTCGTCTCGACTGTGGATTTCAATTACTCAGTATAGAGCTTCATGTTAAATGGGAGATTTGGGCTTCAATTCGCAGCTGGGACAGTCATGCAGTTAGCGTTCTAAATAGTGTCTTATATGAAACAAATTGGTATGTCACTGAGAAAAAGTTCGGTTATTAACGTCGTTTTATTTTCCAAAAGCATTTTGACTTTTACCGAACATTTGCGTGAGGAAATACACTTCTGGATCATTTAACTGGCTCTGAAATGGAGATCAAAATTTCAAGAAGGTCCTAGAACAATCTGCTGTCGGGGAAACTAATTTTATCTCCATTTATCCTGCCCCTTTCAAGTGATCTGGTTGGGTTCCTGTCATTATTTTTCCTGATTTTACCCAATTGCAATCAATTTATCATTTTCTTTTGGACGACCAAGCAAATCAAGTCTTCTGCCAGCCCACCCTCAGACTAAAATACAAGAGGTCGTTCCTTGCTCGCCTATCCCAATATTAAAATACGACCGGTCGTTCTTAATAAATCTCAATTCATAAATAATTCTAGAGGAAAATACAAAGTAATTAAAGAGTAGCTAGCGTAAAATTTCGACAATTTTCAACCTGAATTTGTCTCATAATTCCAATTCATTGTAGATGCCGCACCATACGCTAAAGGTACTGGGCACAAATTTACTATATCGGCAATTGATTCACCAGGCGGAAATCACTACGGTAAAGGGAATAATTCGAATGCCCGACATAATATTCGTGGAACAGCCATAACCACTGACATAGAATTAGAAAATTTTAAGTCTGATGTTTTGTTGCTGAACGGGCAACATCTTCAAAGTGACTTAAGTAGATAGCATCTTATTTGAGATTATATATTAGGATTCAATATCATCATGTAAATAGTAATAGTACTCTGAAGATATTCCGCGTTCAGCAACAATACGTTAGGAGGGGGCAACTAGAAGAGGGTTGGGGGGTCGCAACCTCTGCCCCTTTTTTGGAAGATCTTATGTTTGCCCTTTGTTGACAACTGTTTGCCCTCATGTCCCAAGGCTACAAAGATCTACTTTCGTCGAAATGATCAAATTTGCCCCCACGGTGCCTTAATACTACCATCCCATCACTGCCCTTCGAAATTCCTGGTTGCGCTCTTGGTCAGGCTTCATTAAAATGTTCTAATTTTATGCCTGCGGTTATGGCTGGGTTAGGAAAATTATGCTGGGCATTGGCATTCTTTTTGCGAGGGCTCCAACTTATTAATATTTCATAAGGAAAACACAAAAAGAAAATCATAAGTAAGACGTCAATCAATGGATAATCAAGCATCTGCCTTCATTTTATCCTGAAATATTATTTTGTTCGAGAAGATAAATAAAACTCTAGTGGAAGTCTTTGACCCAACGATCAAACACCACGAAGAGCGTTTAAAAAAAACACTTGGCTCCGCCTCGTTTTCCAAACGCTTTTCTCGTTTTCCAGGGTCAAAAGCTGTTACTCGTGTGTGATGAATTACGCAAAACACCTCGAAGTTGTTGAAAGTGTTCATGCAACTCAGTGGTTGCATTCGAAAGACAAAAATAATTAAAAGCCAAAAACGCGAGTGAATTGACCAAACTCAAGAGAAGAGATTCTGACGTTTCGAGCAAAAGCCTTTCGCTATAAACGTCAAGATCTCTTCTACTTAAGATTTGGCGATTGCTTTACCCTGTGGGTTTTTTTTGTACCTCGTGTAACTCTGCCAATGCAATACTCTACTTTTATGAATATAGTTACTGTGGCTGAAACTCCGATGTAATATAAAAATCTTCCTAAAGTCTAGGCTGTTACTCCGGCATTCATTGAAGGTAAAAGTAGGCTTTAAAAGCACGCAGTTAAAACAATAAAAGTTAATGATTTAACCCGTGACGAAGAATTGAGTACCAGCCAAAACCTTGGGAAACTGTTATATAACATCGATTATTGCCAGAGAACTATTATCTATATCAAAGACATCGAAGTTGGTTGAAAAACTCGTTTACCACCTTTTTCAGGAAACTCCATAGTGTCCTCATAGCAGGTCAAACACTCCTGCTCGCGTATTATCTAGTAAAAACGTGACTTGTACATTCCTAAGTTCGTTTTAAGTTCTTTTTAAGTTCACACTCTACCCACTTGTACGCTCTTAACTGAGAAGCCCTTGAGTATTGACGCAACCTCCTCTCCTGTGAAGAGGGAGCGTCAGCACCGAAGGGTTTGTTTAAATTATTCCTAGTTTACTTGGGCATATATTAGCGAGCAATATTTCTTAAACATTTTCTTCAGTGGACATGGACCTTAATGGAAAAGTGTGTTTATTTGACGGTGATTGTGTATGTTAATAAACATGGTATAACACCATATGCCACTGAGACAGTGCAGTCCGTAGTTTGAAATTCCTTCTCTAACCTTACTCAAACGTCGAGGCATATCTTATATGATTGAATGCTTAATATAATGTATGTGAATTCAATGAGTCGCACTTGATGTTCGGCTAAAAGCCAATACTTGTTTCGCATGACTTAAACTTTTAAAATTATACTTAAAATATCATAACATATAAACTGCCAAATCACATTCACTTAGCGTCATTGAAAGTTGCCAGTCATTGAAATCCTAAAGAAATTGTTTGGGCGGAGGCTATCTCGATTTTCAGTCTGTTGAAGGAGTTGACGCGAGTTGGTGCTTAAAAATACTATTGTTTTGTATCGAAACCATTGAAGTGAAGCTCGGCACCTGCTGTACTGATCCACCGCTTCATTTTACCAACCATCGTCAACAAAGTGTGTGACGTCTCCCTCTGTTTACTCCAAGCACACCTTTCTACTACTCGGCCACTTTAAAAACCTTGAGACTATAATATGGTGTTCTAGATGTTTATTTGCCTGACTCAAGGTAAGTCTGTTATGAGACTACTAAAGACTATCTTTGTAATAGGTTGATCTTTTTCGATTAATTTTTCCACTTGGTGAGCAATAATTCTGAAAGACTGTTAGTTCATTGCTGGTCTGATTTATAGCCGATCCTTGTTCCGTTGAAATTGCCTACTCCAAGCATCGACGTATGTAAATGTAACTCCGACATTTAATGACGAAGACCAGGCATTTCAACTTTCTTGTCATAAAAATGTATGGATCTTATGTAAAGATCAAATCGCAGCATTATATTAAAAGGATATCCATAGAGACCACCTATTTGTCTCAAAGTATTTAACAGCAAGAACTGACATTCCGTTGTTTACATCAGTTCACAAAGTCTTCAAAAACTGAATCTTCTGTACATACAATTACCATGTAATTAGGTATCTAGCATTATTAAGTTAATCTTCTAAGATGTGATATGTGAACGTTTGACCATTTCGTTATTAATATTATCCGTCAATTTTAAAGCAAATGGTTTGAACCGGGGAGGATCGGTACATGTTAGTGATAGTAGATCATCCAGGTTACTATAGTCTGGAGAAAGACTGTTGGTGACTGACGTTTCGACGGCCTCAGCGGCGGTCATCTTCAGAGTCAAAATAAGGAATAGTCAGGAACAGTCAGCCTATTTATATAACTGGTTCATTACGTCATGCGTGTGGCTGGTTGTGGGAGGTTGCGGTTTGTGGGTTTGGGTCATTGGCATTGTTAGAGTCGGTGTATTGTCTAGCCGTTTGTCTTAAGTTTTGAATAAGTCTTTTGTAAGGTGCTGGTAATTGTTGTGATCGGTTTAGTGGTTCTGGTTCCAAGTTGGTAAACCAACTTTACAGTGTAAGCCGTTGTTTGTAGTTTGTGCTGTACGTTATGCATGCTGCCGAGTCCCAGTAAATGTTGTGTTTGGTTTGTCGGTGGTGTTCGGCAATGTGGTTAGTTCTATCCCCGTTCTTAGTTGCTCGTTTGTGTTCAGTTAGTCTAGTGTTCAAGTTCCTGTCGGTTTCACAAATATATGTCGCCAGGCAGTCGGCACATTTGATCTTGTAGATTGTACCTTCTCTATCGCGTGGGTGTTCTTTGTCTTTAATTATAAGTAATAGCATGGCATTCAGGTCGATTAGTGATTAAATGTACCCTCAAGCCTCGAGAGGTTTAGTAAAAGTCCCGAGGCGCTGCGCGCCTCGGGACTTTTACTAAACCTCTCGAGGCTTGAGGGAGATTTAATGACTTATGGACCTGAATGGCATGCTATTACTTTGTAATATCATAGCTGCCGAGACAGTAAAACGGTTTAAATCGATTGAATAAGTTGAAATGAAAATGCACGTTTGCTTTTTATGTTAATAACTATTGGGACGTTCGATAACGAGCTTACTGTTGATTTCATATCTGTTAAATATTTTATGGTTCCCGTATACGTATATAAGATGGATGAGTATCGTATTTGGCAGTATAAGTTGAGCGAAGTTTTTAGTTCGCGTATATGTCGGGAGAACACCTTAGTTTCGTTGAACAAAAAGATGTTGAGGCCACACGGGAAGGATATTCCGGCGAATACTAAAAGACATACACTATGGAGTACTAACTGTTACATGAAATGGGCCGAAGCAAGGGAGACGGAGTTTCGAGATTTTGAACCAGAGGACGCAAGATTTCGAACAATTCCAAAGTTGGAAAACATTACTGTCGATGAAATTAACTACTGGCTAAGTAGACTTGCTTTAGAAGTTAAGAAACGGGATGGTACTCATTATCGTCATGAAGTGCTATACAGTTTGTTTTGTGGCTTGAACCATGCAATTAAAGATAAACATCCAGCGCTGTCTTTGTTTCACTCAACGGAGCTTAAGCCGTTTCAAAAAGCTCTTGACGGCCGCCTAAAAGAATTGCAAGCAACGCAAAAGCCCTTCAAGAAGCAATCTGATGCTATTTTGGTGAATGATGAGATGACAATGTGGAGTAAGGGAATACTCGGAACACACAGTCCAGAATCTGTACTTAACACACTGTTGTTTTTGTCGGGAAAATTGTTCGTTCTACGTGGAGGCCATGAGCTGCGGTCATTGACTCATGACCAAATTTATTTTGAAGAAAAGTCTGATGGGTATATGTCTGTCACATACAAAGAAAAGATGAGGTAGATGAACGATCTTCAAGCTCGATACTCAAGCTCTCATGTTTCTCAAACATCAAACTGATACAAAGAAAAGGTCTCGAAAACAAATCAAGGTGGTTTGAAACGACGAAAAGTTGAACCAAAAGTCGTGCTGCACGTTGAAGATCCCCTTGATGAGAAATCATTTGCTTTTATATACCATTTCTACGTTAACAAGTGGTTAGTATAAATTGTTTTTATCATGTCGCTTCTAATTAATTCCGTACTGAAATTCGGACTGTTATTTAATTCTTTCGATATTTTTATTTTATAGCCCCGATGATGTAAAGGTTCCTGCATTTTTTTGAGGCCAAAAGTAAAATGGAAACATGGCGACAATATTTGGTTCGAGAGGAGTCCAATTGGGCGTAATTTGCTCCAAAATCGTTTTAAAGAAATGTGCAAACAGGCGGTTTAGTTGGCAACTTCAGTAACCATTCTATACGCGCCACAGCTGTTACCCGCATGTATCAATCTGGTTTAACCGAAAAGTTAATAATGAAAAGAAGTGGACACCGATCTACAGATGGCGTTAGAGCATACCAAAGAGAAGATGCGAGTGGACAGATCGAAGTATCGAATGCCTTGTCAAGTTCTAAGAGTTTAGTACTGCCTGGCAGCGAAACGTCGTCGCATAATATCTCAAACGATAAGACTGAGACAAATGAATCAATAACTATAAGTGACAAAGATAATTTATTAGTAAATGCGTGTATTGACTATGAAAAAGCCAGTCACAAATTAATATCGGAGGTCTTTTGCAAGGAGCAAATGTTCAGACTGTAAACATTAACATTGTGAATAAATGATACGAAGTGTTGTCTTTTGTGAGTTAATTGAAGATCAATATAAGAGGTTATGCATATACATGAGGTACGATTAGAAACTAATCGTACCTAATGTTTTAATAACGAGGTAAATTAGTCATTAATCGCACCTCATGAAACAAAGAATTTCGAGGTAGCTATGATATTACGTTAGTAAGTAGATTTCGTAAAATTGTAATCGGTCTGTGTGCAGCACGGATGTTGTAAGGCCGTAAGATACGCGAGATGATCTCAGACGTACCTCTGACGTAAGGTATCGTAGCTGTTGTAGTGGTCGGGTTGCTGGTTTCGTTTATTTCGTGGTCTTTTTAGGTGTTGAGTTTGAAGTCAGAGTTGTAGTTGTTCTTACAGAACACGTGTTGTAGGTACTCGTTCTCGTTGCGTAAAGCGTCTGGTGAATCTCTTGCAATAACAAAACTGGAGTGCGACGTCCTGAACATCGCCTGCAAAAATCAGATTTCATGAAGCATCGGAAATGTTTTTTTCTCTTCTCCATGGTTGCAATTGGCGTCTTATTCCTGCGTTCGTTTCCTAAGATCGATGTTTCTACTTGGAGCTTACTTCTGATGACAACAGAGGAGACTAATTTCTTGAAAACTTGGTGTCGTATCCAACAATCACAGCTAGACGTGAATAAACTGTTAGGAACATGCAGACATTGTGTGGGCAATATTCCTAGATCACCAACTTGTGATCGCACACCCAGTCAAAAGACGGACATCAGGTATTCTTATGTTTCCTGGAAGGATATTCAGCCAGCTGGAGACTTCAGTCGTATCTTCATCAACACAAGAAACTCAAGCAATCAGGAAAAGTCCAATGGAGGCGATTACTGGAGAGTTTTCCTCAATGGTCCTTCGTTTCTTTCCGCTACTGTGTTTGACCTCGGCAATGGGACTTACGAAGCCGTGTTTCTACCCGTTGTAGCAGGAAGGTACAAACTCGATGTCATTTTGGTGTATACCCAGTGCAAGGGAGTCATAGATCCTCTGCGCTACTCCACTGATTCAGGTATGGCACCATCTCGGTCAAACGTTGACGAATTTATGGGGAACTTTGTGTCTATAGATCAATTCACGCACACGTACAGATATGTTCACGTACACGAACACGAATACACACGAACATGTGCGCACGCGAACAGATACAGGTACATTCACGTATACGAACGCGAACATGTACACATACACGTACGCACACGTTCAGGTACGTTCACCTTCACGTAAACAAACAGGTGGACATACTCGCACACTAACACGTAGTCATACACCTACAAGAACAAGTACAATTTGTTAACCATACGATAGAGGTAGCATTTTTTATGATCTGTTTTGCGTTTATTTTGAAGGAAAGATTGAGTATTACGTTGGTATACCTGAATCTCAGACTGATCCTCTTTTGCACAGTAAGTTACGCAACAGTTTTCATAAATAATCGTGTAAAATATGTGGATGTTTGGTGACCATACGAAGCCTGGGGTTGTGGTCATCTTCGCGGTGTAGGAAGGAGGGACACAGAAAATAAAATGACAAGTGATGAATGGACAGATGAACGTAATAAATGTCGTTTATTATTCTTTTTCATGTGCTGGCTTGAAGTTACTACACATAGGAAGTAAACGGTGATTATGCTGAGATCTCTGATAGGGTTTTTAAATATTTTCCGAGAATTTGAGCGTGATGGACGCTCGTGCATCGTCTGGAATATACGGATAGAAGGGCCGAAAAAAACACGGATGGATGGATGGATGGATGGATGGATGGGCAGAAAGAGGGAGAAATCGAAAGAAGGACGAATAAATGAATAGGAATGGATGGGTGATGGATGAACAGATGACTGAAGAAATGAACGAACGAACGAACGAACGAACGAACGAATGAATAAATGAATGAATGAATGGATAAGGACTGACAAATGAAAAGACGAACAGACTGAGAGATGGACAAATGGATGGACGGAAGAACAGGCCGATAGACAGGTGGAGGAACAGACGGGCGAACGGATCGATGAACTGATGGACGAAATGATTGACAGCCGGCCGGGCGCTGCGTTGGTAACCTGAGGTGTGGACATGTACAGATTGTAAAATAAATGGATTGATATGTAGAGAGATGGATGAGCCAGAGGGTAGAAGGATGGACAGTAGGAAACATGGGTTGAAAAATGAAGGGACGGTAAAAGAAACTTTTGTAAAACTTTACCAACTTCTTGTGTTTTTTGTTGTTCATCTTTAATTCAGGACTTCAGTACCACATGAACTTCTGCGACTGCTTAGGTTCTCAAATATTTCAATATCAGAGATGTCACGGATGTCATGAAGACTGTAACTTTTTGTGGAATGGCTATGGAACTTGGGAAAATGAAAATGGGAGCTTAAAGTGGAGACCTTATATAAAAATAGATGGTAAGAATTCCTCAAAGATCCCTTACACTTGGAAGAAAAGCAACACGAACTACACCACCAGGAATGTGACCCGTTCGCGATGTGTTTGGGGATATCGGGAATATCGTTTTTCGTATCCTAGCCCGTGTAACAATTGTTTTTTTACGGTTTTTGCACAAGTCTACGGATACTGATCTATCGAATGAGAAATCTTAAGGCACTTCTACACATTCAAGGCTCTTTTGTACCAGCAATAAAGCTTGTACGACACGGCTGACAAAGTGCAATCTCGAAGGAACACGTCCATACTTTTGCCAATACATGTAGTTCGTTTTGTCTCTCTTTTTTGCAGTTTTGTTTCTACTTATTTCTTCCCTGCTCTTCATATTCTGGGCAGTTGTTCATTCTTTGGAAATTATGGTTCAAGGAACTATGCGTGAAGGATATAGCCATTGATTTAATTTTCTGTTCTTACTCAAGGCTTCACAGAGAAAGTCGAGTCTCATTCTCACTTCTGTTATAACGGTTTTTTTTCTAGACAGACCCAGGAGAGTTACTCATCGGAAACGAGCTTTAAGAAAAAACGGAAGTTTGTGGTTCTATGGTGATACACGTTCACTTGTTTATCATTCTGTTGTTCGCAGACCCTTGTGTGAGAAAATTTTTATGAATTGTAAGTACAATTGCAGTTGCATTTTTTTAAAACCTCAAACGAAATATGAAATGACATTTACCCCGTGCGCACGCGCTACGAGGGTAAAGTCGGTCATTCTGTCGGTCTACTGTGCGAGGGTCTGGATACCTGGCGCTTAGGGTTGGTGTCCCCCACAGAGAAATTCATGTCTTGTGAGTTATTACCTATAATTTTATTGTGTTGCAGGTGAAAATGCTACTGCTTTTTATCCTCAACAAGATTTAACTACTTTAAGTGCTGACCGCATCAGTGAGCTTGTCCTCAGCAGTCTTCGATCAATGCTGAAATATTCGTTACAACATCCACAGAATGCTTTGATACTAAATTCAGGTTTTATGGGGCATCTGAAATATGAAAGTTATTCCGTACTTGTCGATAAAATTGCCAAGTTACTGCAGGATGCTTCGAATGGTTCAGCGCGAGCGCAAATAGTTTGGAGTACGATGATGTCACTTCCAACAAGTCCTCTTACTGCTGGGCACAGTGACTCGCAAGGATTCCTAGATGGTTGGGTAAGACTTCGCCTATCGAATTTTTCGCATTAGTTGCTCTTGTTTGTTCGTTCGTTGGTTCCTTCATCCGTCCGTCCGTCCCTCCCTCCCTTCCTTCCTTCCTTCCTTCCTTCCTTCATTTCTCCTTCCCTCCCTCCCTTCCTTCCTTTCTCCCTCCCTCCCTTCCTTCCTTTCTCCCTCCCTCCCTCCCTTCCTGCCTTCCTTTCTCCCTCCCTTTCGTCCTTCATTTCTCCCCTTCCTGTCTTCCTTCCTTTCTCCCTTTCTCCCTCCCTTCCTTCCTTCCTTCCTTCCTTCATTTCTCCCTCCCTCCCTTCCTTCCTTTCTCCCTCCCTCCCTTCCTGCCTTCCTTTCTCCCTCCCTCCCTTCCTGCCTTCCTTTCTCCCTCCCTCCCTTCCTGCCTTCCTTTCTCCCTCCCTCCCTTCCTGCCTTCCTTTCTCCCTCCCTTTCGTCCTTCATTTCTCCCCTTCCTGCCTTTCTTCCTTTCTCCCTCCCTTCCTTCCTTCCTTTCTCCCTCCCTTCCTTCCTTCCTTCCTTCTGCACTTTGTTCTTTCTGTCCTACCTCCTTCTCTTAAATAATTTTGTATCTTTGAAGGCTGACAATGTCTTATGTCTCATTCTTTGGTCTGTTTTTAGCAAGTCCACATTTACAATGCCTATGCAAATCGTAAGATGTGTGATGCCAACATTCCTATCTTGGATTTATTTCCACTTAGTTACAGTCACCCTTTTTACACAGATTTTCCAAATAAAAAGCAGACAAAACCAGACTTCACATTTGAATCAGTGGAAAGACTTCTGGAAGATTTTTTTGAACAAACAACTGATAGATAGTTTTTACAAGATACAAGAAATATTTTCATAAAGCAAAATCTACCGTTTTACTGATTTGTGTTTAGGTTAAAGTGAACAGATATTATTCATAAGTGGGATCTCATATGGTATTCTTTCAAATGCATTCCAATTACCCACTCTTATTTTCTGACAAGCAAAAATTCTTTTGAATATATTTATGTAACAGTGAAATTGAGAAGGGTTTTTGATATGCAAATAAAAATACTCAATTACATGCCACTACATATGAATAAAATCAAAGTGAATGGCACCTCATGTTAATCTAGCATATACTTCAGGCCTTTGTGCCCAGATTTTGTAAATTGTTTTATAGTTCACATGCACAATTAACTAATTTGTTTATGAAATTCAATTATTTTATTTCACAGATTTTGTACAATGTACTGAAATTTTGAAATTTAGACTCAGACATTTGATTGCTGGGCTTGTTCATATATCATAAATGAATGTTTAATAAACACTACTTATCAGTGAGATCTATGTCAATGACATTTCATGTAAATCAAACATATATGTTAAATATTTGTACCCATATTTTGATAAACTGTTTTCTGGTGATTGTACATAATTATCTTAATTAATTTAATGAGTTTTATTAAAATTAAAAGATTACATGTATTACATATGTTGTTACATAATTTTCGGGTCAGGAATTATTTGTGAATTTGAGAGTAATTTAAATGATAATTCACAATGGCAACCAATTTAAATATTCTTTTCTGCACATTTAAATCAGAAATTCTGGCTTTCCTCATCTGTCCATGATTACAATACCTAACAACTACTAGTGATTGACCGACCGATCATCGGAATTGGAATCGGACCAATTATTGCGTTATCGGTAGACAATCGGAATTGGTTACAGTTCCTGTATTTCCCAATTATAATCGATTAATATGGAAATAAAACAACTCTTCAGAAGTTGCCAAATTGGCATCGTTTTCATCAGTTTCTTCTACAGTCAGCAGCGAGATGTGCACGCGTATTTGTCTATCACCAGTCAGTCACTTACACAATCTTATAATGCAATGTGAAATAGATAAAATTACAAAAATAATCGGATGTTGATTGTCAGTTCGGCTTGAGCAACCTTCAGATGTCTACTGAAAATTCTTCGACAGATTTTGAGATGAATGGCTTTCTTTTAAATAAATACAAACTGGTATTTAAGATATTACTATTGTGTGAGTAGGAAATATTTCCTTCACTGCTCAACACAACCGGAAATAAAGATTTGTTGTTTGCTTTATCCAAGTCTTTTCAAAACGTCTGCAAGTTGCACGTTGGCTAGCACTGGAACACTGAATGCTCTAGCTGTGCTGTTGTTATTGATTGCTGGTGTCGTGCCAGATGACAAGGCGTCTGTGAGTCTGGCCGGAAAATTACTTTTTTTAAAAAAAAAAAACCTGTTAAAAGTATTTTGCTATTTCTCCTACTAACAAGTTGAAGCATGTGCAAGTCTCTTATGCAAAGCTACTAACTTAGCAGTGGGTTAAAAATTATTTTACCATGTGAAGGAATTGTGTTTTCTTACAAGTTTTTGGCCAAGGAAGCCATTTAAAGTTGTTTACGCCAGGTTTGCGTGCAGAATGAATGATGTCATTGGACTCGTTTTGATAATCGGAATTGGAATTGGACCGATTATGACTTGGAATGATCGATAATCAGTAATTTCCGATTGTGGCATGATCAGTCAATTACTAACAACTACAAAGCTGGTTTCGATGCATATAGTTAAAGGACATTTAAAAATGGACCATTAGAACTTTATTTATGGTTATTCAATTTGATTTTATTTAGTTCAGGGACATATCTTGACAGATATTGCATAGTAATTACATATGAGAAAAAATGTCAAAATGGATCTTGGCAACTACAATACCCAAAAATTTGTTTAGTTCATTGTAATTTGAACATCTAATTAGAGTCCTTTGCATGCAGTGAATATAATACCTTGCTGAAATTTAGGAATACAGGGTTTCAAAAAGATCAAATTTAATCAGAAACCCTAAACCTAGCAATGAATTAATTTACTGTAAGATGTTGAATATTTATTTGCTGTACAAAGCATTGGCTAATAAAAGCATAGCCATCCTCTTTTTTTTGGAACCATCAACTTCTGTCTTTGTTTGATGAGTTTTAACCAGAATATTTCACGTCTATTATTCCCCTACATTTTTTTTCTCATGACCCATAATTAATGCATTTAATAAATAATATTTGACAAAAAAGAAAAAAATTAATGTAAAACAATATTAATAGACAAAAACAATTTACAAAGGCAATTAAATGTCATAAAAATTTCATTTGAATAATTTCCCAACAGAAGTAATTTACATGTGAAATATTCTAAAGATTAAATACCTTGTAAAGACACAATTTCTTGTGAGTTCATATCTTTACAATTTAACAATATTCTAAATCCTCTATATTAAACTTAGATAACCCCCTATAACAACCCCCTATAATAACCCCCTTCTCTACTTAGCCTCCTCTTTTTGAAGAAAAAAAAATATTAAGCCCCCTTCTCTTTTAAGCCTGCCTCCCCTCCTCTTTTTATCTTCACAACCAAAAAAAACAAGCACCAGTCAGCATTACTGGTGCATTTTTACTATTTCAATCCAGGCATGAATTCACACACCATACTTGCAAGCTTTGGGGGAAATATTTTGGGACTCGTACTAAAAAAAAACTAATTAATCATTAATTGAATACTATATTGATCAAAGTACAGTTTATCTAATATTTGCTGGACATTTGGATCATGCTTCAAGCACCAATTTATTACTGAACTTTGGCTACCAACTGATGAACTCAAACTTCACACACCTGACTGGAGGCCATAACTATTTGAAATAGAGGTTTGAGTCATATTTTGAAATTTATGAATTACAAGAAAATGAGTTGTAAACTGATAACCATTTGGGTTTTGATAAATTAAATAAGCCTAGTTTAAAAGATGAGTTATAGTAATAAATATATGCTACCCTTTAAATAAAATTTGAACCAATAATTATCTATAATGTAGCAATTATCTAACATGTATTAATGATATTTTAATATTTCTCATATAGCTATAGCCACATAATATGACAAGTATCACTATCATGCCAGTACAAATTACTGGATGATATATATGAATGCACATCCATTTAGATGAATTTCTGTACAACACTACTTGGTGATGTACAAAATAGATATCTTTTGGTGACAAATTATCAGCCATACCAAAGATATTCATGTAGGTACACTTATCAAAGTGCTCAACCAGATTGGGCAGAAAGGCCCATTGGATAAAACCACTCAATCGCACTGGTTGTATCCCTAAATACGAAGCCAAAACACCAACATATGCGTCATCAACGGTAATTTGTTTAACTTTGCTACCTACTTCCACCATTTGTTTAACTATTTTGCCAGACAGAACATACAAAGCTCCTTTTGGATACCAAGGATATCGCTTTTCTGGTAAATCATCCCAACTCACAAAATGCCGATGTTTCCTATTCCTAATTACGTTGGCTCTGTAAAGGACTCCGGCATACAAGGGCATCTTTGAAGATGGTCTGCTTTCTATCCACTGGATTAAAGACGGAATGTTTATGTACACATCATCATCCGTTTTCAATAAATATTCATAGTTTTGAACTGAAGCCCACTTGAAAGCTATCATCAGCTTCTTGGTGATGTTACGGTAAGTGTCTGGTAAATCGGCAATAATCATGTCCCCATATCTTCTAGCTTCCCGAATGCGCAAAGAGTCAACGGATGGTTTGTATGTTTTTCCAAGAAAGAAAATAATCCTCCATTGTTTCATTGTTTGGACGGGTTTACCCCACGTATTTCGGATGGCCATCCTCTTTTGAAAGTGATCTTCGCCATCAGCACCAGAAGAAATCAAAACTAGCAAGTACACTCCGACCTTGATCATTGCGCTTGGGTGAATGACAAGACGAGTGTGCGCAACTTGGTCTTTTATGAGAGGATACTTTGCCAAGTCTCGCTTTACTGGAACTGTGAGGTTAGGAATATAGAAATCCACGATATAATTGTAGAGTAAGCCAAATAGAAAATACGTCACGTAAAAGATAAAGATGAATCCAAGAAGACGACGAAGTGGTCTGGTTAGAAACGAAGTACTCCACCAATTTACCTTTGAGAAGAAATATGCGTCAAAGCGCATGATGGCAAAAAAGTATCAGGCAGACAGTTGCCCTGTTTCCTTTCACGTGCGAGCAAAATGCTCCTTGACCTCCATTTTGAATACACAAAACAAAGAACAACACCTACCCGTTGTGGCGAGAACACGGGTTAATCAAAGACTTGTTTATGGTATTTATTGTCGAGTTTCCACTGACTTACATTTTAACTGGGCTTTCGAGACTATTATGCGAGGAATCTGTCAAGGGGCGCCATTTCATGATCTATCTCAATTATTCCCACGTAACTCGCGAGACAAAGAAACTGGAAATTTGAGGGCAATCCTGTGGGACAATGAGGAACTAAAAGATTCAAGGCAGTCACAATATGTCCCTTATTGTTCCAACTTTCTGAAACCCCAAACGACGCCATGGAAGCTTCCGAAACTGCGATTGAGATGGTGGAAGTAAATCCTTCCAATCCATCCAGTAAGCAATATTAAAATTTCCTTTCATGTTTGTACTGTTTTTTTATCATACTTCGTAATGTATAATCTTTGTTGTTTTATAAGACTACGATTTTTTGTAAACTACTTTTCTCGAGCAGATGTTGAATTCCTTCCTCAAGCTGATGAACAGGTGATGGCGCCAGACGAAATGTCTATTGAAAAGTTGAGCATCCCGCTACCTAGTCAAGCCATTGATACAAATGGAGTGGAAAGTAATCAAGAACTAGCTGTAGCCCAGGAAACCCTAACGAACGGAGAAACTGAGCTGGAACAACATGTTAAAAAATCAAATGATAGTGCCCCCGGACCCATGGTTCCTGACGAAGTTGAGAACGCAATCAACGAACAAGAAGTCAAATACTGGAATGCCGTGAAGGAAAATCCACAAGACTTCACAAGCTGGACATATTTGTTGCAGTTCGTTGAACAAGAGGTGGGCAAAAGAGTTCACTGATGGCAAAGTCTTGAAATTGAAGTTCTTGAAGTTTGAAGGCCCCATGTGGTCGTAAAGTTTGACCGCTTCGAGAAGGATTCAACTTACAATGTTTTCTGCATTTTAGGCAGTGCACTTAAGATAATCTACTATACTTTATTAGGGTACTACCGTGTATCAAGTGCGAAAGCGTGTCGACTTCTGTGGTATAGAACCAAGAATAACAACTCCAAATATTGAGTGGGTTTTGTCGTAAATTTGGTTGGACATTTTTTCTTTCTCGGTGAAGTTCCAAATTATGTTTCATATTGGCCAACTCTCAGATTTATTTATTTTTCTTTTTCTTTTAGAATAAGCTGATCTCGGCAAGGCAGGCCTTTGATGCTTTCTTGAAAAGATATCCATTTTGTTATGGGTATTGGAAGAAGTTTGCTGACATGGAAAAAAAGAACGGGGACCTGAGCCGTGCACGTGAGGTACAATTATCATTAATTATGGCATTATATATTCAAGGAAGTGTACTCAAGGGTCACTGTTCCTGCCCATCCCAACCTAGCAAAGGGGAATTTTTGGATCAGGTTAACAGTACACTCACTCCATTCATTCTTTGTTCTTTGAAAACCCCCAAAATGTGCATAAATCCTAATCCCAACCTTAACCCTCTGGTTTACACACAATTTCAGGTTTTTTAAAGAACCAAGAATGGATTAGATTCTTTATCCTTCACCTGATTTGAATTTTTTAATTGTGTGAACATGAATTGTATGAAGTGTTCATTAGTACTATTGCCAGGAATACTTGTCATTATGTTTGGACAGGTTGATAATTTTTGCTATCTAGCAAGCTATCGGGTTTTCTCAGTGATTACAAAAATGAGTCCAAAGGAAAATTAGAAACATGTAATTATTCAGAAAAAAGTTCAGAAATTTTTGAGGTATTTTTGCTCATTTTACCTTTGAGAATGTTGTTCACTGATTGGGTTTTCTTTTAGGATCTGAATCACACTGGAAGTTGTCAGTGTAAATACAACTTTGTATCAGGGTTATGATTTCATGCTATCACTTGCATGAAATCTTTCAAGTTATTAATTTGTTACCAATGATTATTTTGGATGTTGAGAGTGTTGCTCTTAAATGAGACCTAAAAGTAAAATCTACTTTGGAAATAGTTTTCACTGATTTTGCTTTGAAATTATATAAAACACTATAATCCTTTGTTTAATATAACTTAACTAGGCTCCTCTGGACATTTGGAAAGAAAAAGTCCATGACATGTCAGAGTTTGTTAAAACAGTATAACCCATAGTTTGGGAACATTTATTTTCTCCCATGCAATTTTTGTTATTCAGCTGCTGGCTTTGCCTCTACTTCATTGTGTCACACTGAAAAATATGTTGCCCTTCAGGCTGGCAACCTTTGCTAGCAGTTATACCAGTTATTTGGTTTTCTGCTCGTTCCCTGTTGCCTATAGTAACTAACTGCAGTCTACAAACTTAACATTGTCTTGTTCAACATGATATGAAGCAAGATTAGTTTGCAGAATGTTACATTAGATTAAAATTATAAGCTATAAAGTAAGGCTGTCAGTTTACATTTAATTTGGTATACGTTTAAATGGACATATCATAAATGTTTAAATGTTTAAACGTTGGAAAATAAAGCTCCAAAATTCCAAATTATTCTATTTCTTTTCAAGACACAATGAACATTAAATAGCTTCAGAATTTGATATTTTTACTCAAAAAAATCAACATGTTGATGTTGTCTGGAAGCAGACAACTTCTCTTATTATTTACAATATTGCCTGCCATCGAAAACACTCTATGACCAATAATAGCTTTTCAAACTGCAAAAACTACGATTGATCGCTTTTCAAACTTTGAAGTCAGTTGAGCAGACATGGTTAATGGTAAACAGTTAAATGCATAGTCATTTATGAAACAGATATTGATATTGCAAAACGTTTAACCATTCAACCATGACAGCACTACTATAAAGTAATTTTGTAGTACATTAGTAAAACCATATGCATATTTTATTGTAAAGCATGTTTTTTTTACTTGAAATTTTAATTTGTTTTTAGGTGTTTGAAAAAGGTGTTGAAGCTATTCCCCTTAGTGTTGATCTCTGGGTGCATTACCTTAATTTTACATCTCATTCTACAAAAGCACAGCCTGACAGTTCATCAGTTATGCGGTGGTAATTGTCTGTTTAAATTATTTTAGTTTTTACATCACTCTGTCAATGTAAAGGTGAAAATGTTCTGCAGTATTTTAGTTATGCATTAAGGGATGAGCCTCCTATTGAAACTCTTAAAATCTCCTTGGATATAGAGCAACTAGTTACTTTCCTCTCCAGGAATATTATTTGCTAGAATTTTGCCAAGAATATCTTTTTATTTTAAGGGTTTAAATGGATTTCTACTTAAGAAATGGTCCTGTTCTGAGTGCTACTGTAATCCAGAATCCTCTATTAAACTTTAAAATAACAATTAAAAGAATTAACCATTTTAAGTGGACTTACTACAGTATTGGCATTTTTGGCTTCAGGTCATGAAACAGTGTTTTTGATAAAAGTAAACTGTGATTATTGTACTCTGGGACAAAATGATTTATTTGCTACCATTCTTATTAGTTTAAGAAAGCGTACAATCTGGTGTTCCACTTTTTTTCCTTTTACAATCTTCATGTTCCCAGAATACCTATGTAAAGACACTTTTCTTTCACCAGTGCTGATTTTGTAACTCATTTTTCAACTGTTTGGCCATTGCAGTTTATTTGAAAGAGCTATTTCAGCAGCTGGTGAAGACTTCCGTTCAGACAAGTTATGGGATGCTTACGTTGAGTGGGAAAAGGCTCAAGGACAACTTCAGAGGGTTACAGCATTATACGATCGTGTTCTAACTGTGCCAACTCAAAATTATACCAAACATTGGGAAAAGTGAGTAACCATAAAGCAGCTTTTATTTTTTCTTTTCTCCATTTTTGACGTTTTGACATCTTATGATTTTTAATATAAAAGTTCTGTTTTATTTAAATATCTGTGTTATAAATCCCATTAGAGTTCAGATCCTCGGTGGCAAATGAGATCAGTCGTTAGCAATTCATGTAATTTGGTTTTCCACAAATGCTGCTGTCAGGAAAAGCAGACTGGGTTGTCTGTGTAGTACTGTCTTGTTTCTTTTCAAATCAAGACCATTATCCATTTGTGATAGCAGTGAACCTAAAATGATTAGGTATTGTTCATGCTGTTTCATCCATGAGAATTTAATATTACATGCCAGAAGTAAGTAATTGGAAGTAAATGAGTTTTTTCTGTATATTTAGGTTTCAAGAACACATCAATTCAAATCCTCTTCATGAAGTTCTCACAGCTGAAGAGTTGTTAAAGTTAAAAGCAGAAGTTGGTGCTGCTCCACCTGGCTTGTTCTCTTTTGAACGTGAACCAACTGTGACAGCCATTTCAGGTTTATTTTTAACTATAAATGTTTTCTTTCATCTCCCCAAGACTGAAATGGGCTCAACACATTCCTGCAAATAAGGCAGGCCAGTGTCCTGTTCTCAATTAATAAAAAATTTTAGGATTAGCTAGAATAAAATAATGTGAAAGCCTCAGAAGTAAAAGTTTTCAGCATCTTGTAACTGTTAATGAAGTAATTATTATTCAGTGATGCAGATTACATGTAGTTTGAATTGACTGGAGAATATTTATGTGCATAATTTTTTTTATTCAAAGCAAAGTGTTTGGGGAGGTTTGACCCATACTATATTGTGGCAGGTAATAGACCATCATGTGGCAAACACCTGCCAATATGTGTGTAAAACCAATGGGTAAATCCTAACTAATGAAAATATCCTTAATTGTTATTAGACAAAATTAATGATAAATTCATGAATAAAGTGCCTTCCATGAAGGTATTAGTTCCTGTGTTATCTGACAGCCTGAGATGGGTGTATATCTATGACTATACTGTATCTATGATGAATTTGTTGCTGCCATTGTAAACAATATGGTGTGTAGTTTATCCCTATCTTGCTTCAAGTTTTCTCATGTTTTGGCCATAATGTAGATATTAATTCATTATGCAATGTTGAATTGAACCCTGTTTTTGCCTGTAGTTACACTGGTTTGGGTTTTTTGTGTTAGGGTCTGAAAATGAGGCTGAAGACAGTGCAATACCTGTTGGTGAAGAAAAATTAGAACAAGCTGCTGAGGTGTGTACATGGCATGGCATTCAGTATAGCTGAGTAACAGTGTTTTGTATCTTGTTAAGTACAGATAAATTGGGTAAAAATTTTACACAACCCAAAAACCTTAGAAGTTATTTCAGCATTGTTAACTAAACAGCACTGTGAGGACATTGTTATCATGTATGAGCAGCTAAACATACTAATTTTGTTAATAATGTTGTTCAGCACTATCATGTTAGTCACCATGACAGGTGAGCATGCTATCTTTCCAGCATGAATAGGTCTGTTCACTCCATTTTATCTGTTGAATAAAATGCAGCTTCTTGCAATTGATCCCAGATTAACTGTCAACCTGTAGCTTCCACGACAAGGCCTCCTTGTTTTGGAAATGAGCTAAGGCAAACAATGTTTTCTGTCATACACAAATGTAATTGGATGTGTTATTGATTGATACTAAAGGTCTATTTCAGTTGGTCACCTATATCACAAGTCAGTTGTTGGTAGGATGTTTCAAGTTGAAATACATGTATTCTTATTCTTGCAGTCAGAGGATCCTGAAGTGAATGCTGTTCGTGAAAAGGTCATTGCCACCAGGAAAATTCTACGTGATGCCAATGAGGCAGAAGTTAATAAAAGATGGGTTTTTGAAGATGCTATTAAACGACCATACTTTCATGTTAAACCTTTGGAGAGGGTGCAGCTGAAAAACTGGAGAGAATATTTAGACTTTGAAATTAGCACAGGCAATCACAGGAGAGTTGTGATTCTTTTTGAAAGATGTGTTATTGCTTGTGCTTTGTATGAGGATTTCTGGCAGAGGTTTGCATCTTACATGGAGATTCATGATTGTGTGGAAGGGTGTCAGCATGTATACGAAAGAGCATGTGGTGTTCATTTGCCTTCCAAGCCGCATATCCACTTGGCATGGGCAGCTTTTGAAGAGAAGCATGGTAATGTCAGTTTGCTATTTCTAACACCAGCATGAACAAATTCCTGGCATTAGCCAGAGTGAAATTGTAGAAGGTTATCTGGGCATGAATGCATGAATATGTGGTTTACATCACAGAATTCCAAAGCTTCCATAAAAGAAAATCCTATTTTTCTAAGCAACATGCTTAAAAAAAACTCCTGTCAGTGCAGGATAATCAAAAGTCAATTTTTGAAAAACTGACTCGGTGGGAATAGTTTTCTTTTCCTTAGAATATGAAGACATCAAGAAAGTTAAAATAAATTATTTAATATATTTTATAATAAATAATTCTTAAATGTAATATCTGAGAAAAATCCCAGTTTTGTTTTTTCACTTTGTCATGCTTTTTTTGCTAGGCAACCTATACTTAAGGCATGCTTTAGTTAGTGGGGATTTTCTAGTAAAAGTTCATGGGTATAACAGTATTTTTTACTGACAATGTCCCTACTCCCTACATGAATTGCCAGAAAAAGTGGCTACCAGTCCTGCAGTCACAAAACTTTAAGTGAAAAAAGTTGATAAACTGGCTTAGACTGAAAGTATTCTACTTCTAAACGTCAGTTATTTAGTGGAAGTTGTATAATATGTTCCATATTATTACTAAACCACTTATATTAGGTTACAGTAAACCTTGTGTTTAGCTTACATTTTTGATATCTTTCCATTTTTAGGAAATGTCGAAAAAGCCAGAGAAATATTAGCAAACTTGGATTACATTGTCCCAGGACTTGCTTATGTGAAGCTTAGGAGAATAAATATTGAAAGAAGATCCAAACAAATTTCTAGTGCTTGTTCTATATATGAAAGTGCTATAAATGAAAGCACTGACACAGATTTAGTATCATTCTATTGTATTAAATATGCAAGATTTCTGACAAAGGTAAGGCAAAAAATTATCAAATGAGTCATTTAGAATAGGTTTCATGTCTGATTGGGGAAGACATTTCCCTATTAAGTGAACGTGGTCACATATTGTGTTCTGATTTAGTTCAAATTATTGTTCTTAATTTTTGACAGGGGAAGTCAAAGTAAACTTTTTGTACTGTTATAATTTGGTACACTGTATAGATTGCAAAAGATCTAAAGAAGGCTAGAGATGTTTTGAAGTCAGCAGTAGAGAAAGATAAAGTAAGTTTTCTGCCTAATTCTGATAAAAAGATTTCAATGTTTTGCCCCCAAGACTAGAAAAATGTTATGACCAATTATATGTTATATATGATATGTTTAAAGGAAAACAAAAGACTTTACCTGCAGCTACTAGACCTTGAGCTTAGTGCTCCTGATATTGATGAAGACAAGGTAGAGGAGTTATTTGATATGGTCAAAAACAGTGGACTTTCTGAAGACATTAAAGAAGGATTTTCTCAAAGACGCTTGGAATTCCTTGAAGATTTCAGCCCAAGTATAGTAAAAATTACAAAAGCACAAGAAGCTCACAGCAAGTTGTATAAGTCAAAAGCAAGTGTTTCTAGTGCTACTGGAAGAAAGAGATCGCAAGAAGATGGGTGCGTTTTGTGATTTAGTTTGGTTGCACTAAGGGGATCTCAAAATCAAGTTGACGTTATCTAAAAAGATGGTTGTTGTTTAGGTTTACAGTAACCACAATGTTTAGCTTTAACTAACTCTGACAACAGGCTAAAAAAATGTTTAACTTATTACTATGGATTAAAAAGGAAAGAGTTTTCTTATTTCTGAACTTAGTCATTTTGAAGCCCAATCCTATTGGTACCTACCTTTTATGTTATAGTGAATAGGCCCATTTATCAAGCTACCCTTAGTTGTGGCAACCTTTAGCTAGTAGTTATGTCTGTGTTGATGACTTTCTACTCGTTCCCTGTTGCCAAAATCAATGCTGAAAGACATTTTTATCTTACTTTGATGTTCATGACAGTAAAATTAAACTCTTCACAGCAACATTTCCTTAAATCATTTACAACAGAACTTTCTTCATTGAAACCTGAGTTGATGTTCATGTCTTCAAGTGAAAGCTGTTTTGGCCATGATTTCATGAAATATTTGATATGCCTTTGAAATGTTTCTTGCTCATGAAAACTCAACCCAACACAAGGAAAATAGATCTTTTGGCCTTAGGCACATGATTGAATATTTCAGACATAGTTTACCTGAATTGACAAATTTGTTTGTATAGTTGACAAAAAGCTCAAAAGGTTGAAGAACTGGCTAGGCTAACTTGACCAAAGCTTCTTTGTCATTCTGACTTGTAGCATTTGCTCAAAACATCAGGACATTCTGTCGTCAATTTCAACAGTTCCAGTGTCAGTTATTTACGTATTGCTTAATTTTGCCTATGCAAATTTGTACACTGTAGCTCTTATGAGGTAAACCTCTCCTCTAACATTTGTTTTTTTAGCCTGGAAACAAGTTCCAAAGTGGCCAAGACTGATTCCTCATCTGATGCAGTACAACCAAGTGGAGTTTATGATTCAACAACAGATTATTCAGCTATGTATCCGGCTGGTGCAACATCATACAATTATGCTAATCCCCACTGGCCTGGCTATCAAACTGGACATGCTGTAAGAACCTTTGTTGATACTTTAACTTAACCCATTTAGGAGCAAGGGCACACTTCAGTATTTTACTCTGGCTGATGCCAGATGATTTTGCTCGTCTAATGGATGAGCCTTCCCCTTTAGGAGTTAGATGCAATGAAGCACAATAATTTGGTTTTTTGTGGTTTCTTTTCAGGCATATAATTATTCAACTTGGTATCAACAGTATGGCCAAACTTATCAACCAGCTCAGTGACAAGATGTTGTAAACCAATTGTTGGTTTTTGACAACATAGCCATGCACACACAAAGCCAGCACAAAGTGGTATTTCCAGGAAGTGATGCATGAATTAAGCCATGGCAGAACCATATGAACTAGTCAAATGAGAAAAACTTTTCTTGCTTCTCCCAGTTTGCATAGAAAGTACTTGGACTTTAGTTGGTGACAAAAAGTAAAGTTTTCTTTAGGAATGCTATAATATGAAAGCCTTCCGGAAAAAGAAAAAAAAATCATTTTGTGTGTGCTTGTGGGTTGCATTACCTCCAGTTCACACTTGAAAGAGTCCTTGTTGACATGTTTAATTATAAATCAAGCTAACTTGGAAACCTTTCATATATTAAATGTAAATAGTCTTGACATTTAATTTGGTTTGAAAACACATTCATTGCTGTGAGATTCTCTAAAAAGCGGGGAACTACATCTTGTACATGCCAATGTAACAACATTAAAGAACCCCAAATCTACCAGAATTTTTTAATCTTTAACCCTGGAATTGACTTTGGTTGAACATTTAATCATATTATGTTAACTTTCTTCTATTTTGATTTGAGAAGAGTTCTAATTTACAAAGCTAATGCACAATGACTAGGCTGTTGAAGGAATATGAGGGGTTCAAATCACCCCTGCTGTTCAGAACCATGGTCAACCAGATCAGTTCAAATATTGAGAGAAGTCATGTAGGTAGGGGTGGGGCCTGCCACTTGCTGGAGAGGGCTGAAAAACTCTGGAGACGCGTTAGAATTGATGTAACGAGTGTAAGGTGCTTTTTCCAGACCTTACAGAGCCAGTATATTTGATCAGCATGGATCCCCCTGAAACCTCATTTTCTCTGGTAACCGTGCCGAGTGTTGCAATATTGATCTTCCTGTATCCATCTTGGTATGTAATTTTTTTTCCCTGGAAGAAAATTTCCTTTCATATTCCTAAAACACTCCAGAAATAGATCTCCTGGCACAAGTATAGCATGAAAGACGCTTCTTGGTGAAAAAATAACATTTCGTAAAGACAAAAAATTTCTTCCGCCAAGGATGGTAGAAGTTGCTCCATTACTTATGGGTTTCATTAGAAGGCGGCTGTCAGGCGACGAGTCAGCGGTTACTTTTCCATGTTTCTCAAATTATTTGTGTTACAAAACCTCACAATTAACCTACACTGCCGTAGTCAATTGAAAAATGTTGACTCGAGCGGGATTTGAACTCGCACCTTCGGGATACCGGTCCGCCGCTCAACCTGTTGAGCTATCGAGTCCACAGGGATTAGAGGCGAGTTTTATCCAATTTAACTGCGCGAGATATTCTCGTGACAACTTAACCGTGTCCATGAGGATGGATGTACAGTGTTTCAATTCTATTCCAGAATCATCCTCAGGATAATATGAAACGAAAACTTCACAATTAACCTTTCGTGTTAGCAGTGTAGGTTAATTGTGCAGTTTTCGTTTCATAATACCCTGAGGATGATTCTGAAATAGAATTGAAACACTGCACATCCATTCTCATGGATAGGGGTAAGTTGTCACGAGAATATCTCGTGCACCTCAATTGGATAGAACCCGCCTCCAATCCCTGTGGACACAATAGCTCAACAGGTAGAGCCGCTCGAGTCAACATTTTTCAGTCGCCTTCGGCAATGTAGATTAGTTGCGAAGGTTTCGCTTCAGCTTTCAGAATGGTGGATAGTATTTACCGTACACGATCACTGGGTGTTGGTGCCGCAGGCATCCCAGATCAATACGCTGATGGCAAAGCTGCTAAAGTCTGGGAATTCTACATTGGCGGTAGCCGAAAGAGGACTGCCCAATATCGAGAATTTTTCTGTAATCTTTTACGAGAAAAAGGCGTCGAAAAGATTCTTGACGTGGCTTGCGGAAACGGGTAAACATTTTGTAAAGTTTGTAAACAATGAGGCAATGAAACTTCGACTGAATTTTTCATTAAAAGTACATATTCTGACTTGTACTTCTTTACTTCGGGATATTTCTATTTTAAAGATTCTTGTTAGGTGATATATGCATTGATTATAAACCTCCAGATTGTGGTTTGAAAAATGGCCGACGAAGTTGCCAACTGGAGAGTTGTTTGTGAGTTTGAAAAACTGGTCTGGCCTTGTAATGATTGTGCTGGTCAGGATATCAGCTGTTTGGAACAATTATTTGTCAAAGTCATAATTTGAAGTTCGAACGTGATGAACATTCTTGAAATCTGACTTATTCCATTCTAGTGTCTGTCGTGAAACTTCGTGTAGCTGTGATATGCTTTTGTCATATTAACTGATTTAGCACAAAAAAACCTCTCCTTCTTTCACATGATTGTTTAGCTGGCAGCTAAAATGGACGAGGTCAGGTTTTTTTCCTTCACCATGGGGGTGGTGCCGGAGGGGGGCAGAGGGGGCTACAGCCCCTCCGTCAGGGAACCTTAGACCCCCAGTAGGGGAAAAAATTAACCATCCATCAGGGAATTTTCACTGATGTGCACACATATAAATACTGCACAAACTATGAGAACTTGTTACTGATTTAGTCAAGAAAGATAATAGACTCTTCTTTTCATGTCAAATTTAAAAGCAAACTGTTTCTAGTCAAAAGTTGAGATTCTTGTGAAAAATTAGATGATGTTTTCCACCTTTAAGTAATGAAATTATGAAGAGGGCGTGGTCATGCCTCCTTTGGTTTAGCTGCCCTGTTGGGGACATTAGCCCCTGGGTCAGGGAATTCCTGGTGCCACCACTGCTTCACCATAATGACACATTAATGGTTATCCTTCTCCATTCAAGCTTACCAAAGCATGATAAAAAAGGAAACTATGTTTTTAATTACATGGAGTTGACACATAATAATGTGAAAGGTAATGAAAAGTTTTGTCTTTCATTTTTTACAGAACCAGTGGTGAGTGACGAAAATATTTAGATGTTTTCATGAGTTTAAAAAATATAATAGAACTCTTGAGTTTTGACATATGCACTTCAGCTTTAAGATGTTGAAATGATGTCTTCAGTTTTGGAAGACTGGACTGATGACCACTTCTATATGTTGACTGTTTTAACCATTTGACTAACTTGTGTAGCTTCCATACTTTATTTTGGCTGCCTTCAGATAAGTAATATTGGTCTAAAGATCAAAAAGTGTTTTAATCAACTGTTTTGATCTATAGCCATATCTGATATTGTCCTTCATCAGTTATTAACTTTTTGTCTTCACATTTTTGTAGGGTGGATTCAATTATGCTGTTGGAAGAAGGTTTCAAAGTGACCAGTATGGATGCTAGTGATAAAATGCTCAAGTATGCTTTAAAAACACGCTGGCAGCGTAGGAAAGAACCAGTGTTTGATGAATGGGGTAAGTCCAGCCAATGCTGCAGTGAAGGCAATTGGAAGTTCTTGTTACCACCAAAATTTAATGTTAACAGTGCAAGAAAGCAGTTAAAATCTCAAGATATGCCTTTAGATATTAAATTATTTAACTTGAACCAGCCCAATTAGAAATTTCTAACCACATGCCTGGAGTCAGTCATTACAACTACAGGATTTCTGGCTGTCAGCCAGTAAATCTTGTTGAATTCAAAAGTTTGAGCCAGAGTTATACAAGGGCATTAAAAATGAGGGATAGTTATCCCCCAAATGAACAAAAGTTGAGAGCTGTGCCATTAAATTTTGTAAGATATTCATTGATTTGTAATTTGATGCATTTGTCATTACAGTGATTGAAGAAGGAAATTGGATGGCAATACAAGAGTCTGACATACCAATTCCTGAAGGAGGTTTTGATGCTGTGATATGTCTGGGTAACTCCTTTGCTCATCTTCCAGAATTTTCTGGTGATCAAGAAAATCACAAAATTGCTGTGAAAAATTTTCATGATGTTCTCAAACCAGGAGGACTCCTTTTTATTGACCATAGAAACTATGATGCCATCTTGGATACTGGCAAAGCTCCACAAAGGAACATGTATTACAATGTAAATAAAAATGAAATCATACAGTTTAAGTGGCTCCCAGCATTTTTATTGTTAAATGCTTTCACTTTTCCATTTGTATGTAAATTTGTCCTGTTTAGTTACTGGAAACTAATTACAGAAGTTGCATTTTAGAGTGACCATATTGTTGATATCAAAACATCAGTGCTCCATGTGAATGGAAAACCAACTATGATCACATTGGATTATGTTATTGATGGTACTGACAAAAGAAAAAACACTGCAGAAGGGCAGAAAAAGGATTTAAGGTATCTAAATTCTCAGGCCTATACTAAATCTCCAAGGAAACTTGAATGACTATAATATTCATACATTTAATGCTTTAGTCTCACTTGCTGTGTTCCCCATTACTACCCAGACCAGAGTAAAAAGAATAACATCACTTTTGTAATGTAACAGTGATAGTGTTCTTTTAAATTGATGGAAGAAACAATTTTTTATTATTTATTTCTGTAGCAAGTTTAGACTGTCTTATTACCCACACCGACTGGAGCAGTTTGGAAAATTGTTACAGACTGCCTTTGGGGAAGAGACACAACATGTGATCTGGGGTGATTTCAAGCCACAAGGAGAGGTTGCTGTGCCTGCTTATTACATTCACATGATTCAGAAAACTACTAGGTGACAATCTATTCAAATTTATCATATATGGTGTTTGTTTCTGAAGCAGAACAATTTTGAGAGTTGGAAATTTTCATGTGCTTGATTGATAATTAATTATTTGAGGTTTAGTTTGTAGAAATCATGTTTCTCACTTGAAAAATTTGTAATGCAAACTTGCTTGATTCTAGCAAACATATGAAAGCAAAACTGCTTTTACCACCACCAAAAATCCTTAACATTGAAGTTGGTTTTGGCCCAGACTAAGGATTGTATAGTCAGTAAACCATAGAAAAAATGTAGTTAGCAGAATGTACTGTGTGGTGAAAGGCAAATTGAATACAGACTTTATATCAAGCTCCTTTTTTTCAGTTCAGATAACCCCTCTTTATTGCCAAGGCTTCTGTTTAGAATTTTATTAATATGAGGAGAGGACAGGTCTGGGAGGTTGAGGGTTAATGCTGACCATTCTGGGTGACTGTTTAAAAAAAAAACTCTTCATTCCTTGAGTGAAGTCAAATCTTGATAAATAAAAGTTTGGTTGATTTATACAGATGTTTGACGATAATCCTTGGTATTCAGGATCTGCTTTCCACACATTGAACATATCCCTGAAGTTAAAAAAAAATAAAAAAATTAAAATTGCCACTTCATAAAACTGTTAATGCTCAAGGCAATGGTTAAATGGTGGATTATGACTCCCAGGAGCTGCATTACATTTTGGGAGGATATCAGGAGTTTAATCATAATGCAAGAGAATTAATGTAATGTTTAATTAACAAATGGGAAAACTACACATTTCTTGGTGACATCATTCATGTTTTCTTAACAAATATTTAGTAATATACCACATATCACTAACAAGGAGTGTTTCATCAGACATTGAAGACCAACTTTTGGATGTTTAGAAACTTGAAGAAACACTCAGACCTTTTGAGTGTATGATATAACAATCTGAAACAAATCCACATTTAACCCTTTCTGGTCCAAGATGTCTCCCTTTCATAATTGCTACAAACTGGAGACAGCATTGTCCTGATTTCAATAAACTTTCAATAAACTTCAAAATAGTTGGCAGATGTGGACATTTAATAGTATATGTACTTTGAAAAAGATACAATATTTGCATCCAAACTGTGTGTGGGAACTTCTATAGCTACCTAGTAAATTCCATACAGTTTGGCTGCTCATATTGTCTCTATCATTTATAGAAATACTGTGTAAACAAATCGTCAGCTTAATTTCATGTCGGGAGCTCAGTACGGCACTACTGGCTTACAACTACAAAGTAAAGAAAGTAGAATTACAACATCAGGCCTCAGTGGGATGCGCGCGAGCATGCAAACATGCGCCCTACTAATGTTACACACGTGAATGGTCATGTGCACAAATGTTAATTTCTGCTCGCCTGTCAAACTGTTTTGTTCTCAAAATGCTCCCATCTTTGTTGTTGCATGGTACTCCATGGAGACTAGTAGCTAAGTTGATTTTAATAAATTTAAAAAGTGGGTGGAAAGATAACATAATTGGTTAAAAGACAATCGAAGAAGGAGATCGGAAGTTTGTGAATTTTGTGTGGTGTAAGGTTTGTACCCATAACAAAGATTCCATTTTCGCACAACTGAATTATAAAGGATCAATAAAAACAGCAATCAAAGCCTACACTGATGGAACACAGCAACTCAGACTGAAGCAATATCTTAACATTTCTGTTCCTTCTTTTGTTATAAAAAACATTGATATGACATTGTATTCATGTCGGAATTAGATTAATGTGATTACAAGAAAATTGAGAAATTTTTTTGACAACCCCACTAATTTGTTGTTAATTAATCGCGCATGCAGCATAATCTGCCCATGTGATAGACCACTCATGCCAAATTTCAAACATGAGAAGCCTGCAATATACAGAAAAAACTTTTGACTAAAGAGATGTAATGTGGGTAATAATGAGTGAACTAATTATTTCCCAATGACAAAGTGAGTATTGTTGATTCACTGAGCCCAAGGCTAATAATGGCTTTAGTACAATTATACAGGTAATTATTTTTAAAGAAATTGGTGAATGAGCTCTTTTAAAATCTCCTTGGAAACATTTACAAGGGCAGTTGCCATCTTGCTTTTGAACCTTCACTGTTATATTAACTAATAGGTGAATATCAAAAATTATGACATAATTTTCTGGCCAATCTCCACATGAGATTTTTGATAATCACCTTTGTAATTATACTAAAAAGATGCACTTGCCCTAATCCATAATGCACTGTTTTAATAAAAGGGCTTATACTATAATACTATTACCTACCTTTCTTGTAAGCACATCCTAAGAATACAAGAAAAAACATATCAAATTAGATTTATGCATGGTACAGTACATGGCTTACCTCAGTGGGATGTGACGGATTGACAAAGACAGTGAAATCAGCAAAGTTTATAATCAGAACTAACCTTGGCAGTACTTGGAATGAGGCTGGTGGATATTTTGCCTACAGATTCGACATTTTTCAAATTGAGCGTAAGGGTTAAACCTCGAAATACATAAAAAAATCCAGAACGACAAAGTTAGAAATAGATTTCTTTAGCCAAGCTATGAATCCATGTTACAACCCCCAAACTTACCGTCCCTCTGTTTATTTACGGCTTACCCATCAAGGGAGACCTCTTACTCTTGGCTAGTTTAGGGGGTGAAGGGTTTAACTTTAAACCTTACATCGTGAAAGTGTTGGGAGTATATCGAAAATCGAGGGACTGAAATATTAACATACCTATTTTTCTTTTGCGTCAGCAACTTATTTTCGCCAACCTTTCTTCCTCCTCCTTCTGTAACATTCATAGATCAATAAAATTACGGCAAACCGTAACAATCCACTTAAATATCGACCAGAGTCAACACTTCACAGCAAAATCTAAATCAAAATACCTGTTGTATTTCTTGCCCCTGATTTCCACGGATCTGGTGTAATAACTTTCCCAAGCTTTTTTTCACCTTTTAAAGGAATTAGAAACCAAAAAGTGGACATAGGATACATAAATAGTCTTTCCCAACGTAATCAAAGTATAAATACCATAATTTTCTCACATTTTTCGCACACCATTCTCGGTTTCTTTCAATGTTTATCTCAACTTTATTTCCCCTCTTTACGAAGCCGCGACGTTTCAGAATCAAAGGGCCTGGAGAGTTTTATTAAGGTGTCCCTCGGAGTTTTAGGAGACATCGCGCACGGTACTGCAGTAATCTGGAAAAAGTCGCTCAACAGTGATCCAGATTGGAACCTTCTGCAATACTTCCAAAAGACATAATAACAGAGACATGTCAAGTGGGCGGAGGCATATGGCGTCCGTGGAACAGGACGTGATTGTTTTCCCCCTGTGCACCTTATTTGAGATGCAATTGTGAAGAGTTTCCAAGGCAGGGTTTCCATTCACCATGAAAGTACATGATGTAATGTACCCAAAAAAGCTCCACCCCATACCGGAGCCCTTGTCTCTCTTCTGGTCCCCACTAAGTAAAGTTTAACACACACCAGGAAACTGTATAATGAAACACTTTCTCGAGAATGACACCAAACATCACAACAGATGTCACCAAATATCACACACACACATACACGCACGCACACACACACACACACACACACACACACACACACACACATATATATATGAGTGTGTGTGTGTGTGTGTGTGTGTGTGTGCGTGTGCATATATATACATGACTTAGATGTGTGCATATATATACATGGCTAAGATGTACCACAAGTGTGGAACATTTGAGTTGCCTATATAATGTAGGCTTCTCCATCCTGCTCCTCAGCACTACACTGATGAGGCCCAGTAGGCCGAAACGGTTCCGTCTGTAGTTATATATATATATATATATATAAATATAAATATATTTACTAATATATATATATATATATATATATATATATATATATATATATATATATAACTACAGACGGAACCGTTTCGGCCTATTGGGCCTCATCAGTGTAGTGCTGATGAGCAGGATGGAGTAGCCTACATTATATGTATAGGATGGAGAAGCCTATATTATATAGGCAACTCAATATATATTGTATATATATATATATATATATATATATATATATATATTGTATATATATATATATATATATATATATATATATATGTTCAATCTACAGAAGTACGTTTTGCTGGATCACAGCTCATCAGTGCAGCTCAGGACGAACATGGATTGATAAGGGAACAGTATATATAACATCACAATCGAGAGTCTTATGAGTTCAACTCTTTTTGGTCCGTGCCCGACATTTTAATTTTACTCTGGCCAATGTCAGACGATTTTACTTGTCAGGTGGAGACGGCTCGGACTGGGAAGAGATAACACATCAATGAAAGACCCGGATGAGACACAACTTGAAGCATAGGATGTCGTTAAATACGAGTAGGGGAACACTTGCATTAAACAATTGCGCGTAAATACCGTAGACTTTCGATAATAAGCCCCCAAAAATGAACCTCTAAGTGTGAAACCCTCTCTAATCTAAAACGAAAAAATCATTCAGATAATAAACCTCTACGAAAATGAATCCACGGGCTTATATTAGAATATTGTTTCTCAAAAATAAGATTTTTAATGCACAGCGTTTGTTATACCATAGTGTCTCCTCTTCCTATTAACTGTGGTCAAACTTCTATTTTTAATCCATTAACCCCGTACCAGGTAGGTTTTCAGTAGGTATCGCCTTGACCAGTGAAATGGCCTCGCGTTTGCCGCTTTGGCCAGAGTAAAATTAAATTATTTCCCAAATGGCAACTGTGTCATATGAAGGTTTTACTCTCTTCAGGTCGTTTAGTAAAATTCCCTGAGGGGCGAAGGCTCAAGGAAATTTTACTAAATGACCCTCATCGAGCGGGAGGTTTAATAGCTAATACACCTCATTTCATGGTATTACTTTGTAATATCATGTTTACGTAAACTCAACTAATACTACCTCCGATGATGTCAAACCGGGTCGAATTAGTCCTAATACGACCCTGTTTGACGTCACTGGAGGCAGTATTAGTACAAATGAATTTTTATGAGGTAAATTAGTTATTAATGCGACCTGGGAAAAGAACAGAAATTCATGTAAACATGATATTACTCAGGCTAACGCCATAACGATTTTACTGGTCAAGGGAAGACGTCCTGGACAGGAAAGGTTTAAGGGGGTAGGGCCGTAGGCGACTTTATCTGATGAACGAAATCGTTTGGCATTGGCCAGAATAAAATTCTACAGTGCAGCCTTGGGACTTGCTGGGTTATGAAATATGGTTTACTAAATCCATATGGACGTTGTCTAGATCAATGCTTTCCGTCTCGTAATCCGCTCGTTACATTTGACCATAGTTATGACCTTCATCTTTTTTGGGGCATACAGAAAGTATTCGCAAGGAAGTTTCATCCCGTCACCCTCAACCCAGGCTCCTTCAGGCGCTGCGAGTTTCTCTCCAGTTGTCGTTGCATCATCAGAATCAATAATTTCTCCTTCGGCCCCACGGAAAATGAGCCGTGCGAGTATAAGCCCAGAGAAAAGTCCTTTGAAATAATATAGGCAAAAAGCTTGTTATCGGACTTTACAGTAATTTGATATGGTATCCAGACAATGTGCAGATGCTATTATGGGATTGTGTTTTGTTTTATATATTATTTTATATATTTAAGAACTTTGATCATTTCAAAACGGAATGACTTTTAGTCGCAGTGGAGGGAAAGCCATCCCCAAAATTTTTCAGTACGATTCTGAAAGTATAATATGGACTACGTTTTTTTGATTAGAAAGGATGTTTCGTCAACTTGAAACCTAGGGTTCTCGAAAGTGTCCAGTCACAAGTAATGGAGGAGTTAGTTGTTGTTGGGGAAAGAGATGTCGAAATACCAGTTGGGCCCCTGGAGTTGGAGGGAAGAGTGGCAGTGTATCTGCGGCCAAGATTGCTTAACCTTGTTGAGAAGACAATGCCATCACACATACCACCAAGACATCATTAGTTTTGTCTTCCGCGAGGCAATGTAAACAGCCATATCAGCGGTCTCCTTCAAATAAAAGCGGACCTTTGCCATTAATTCGTTAAGAAAACCACGACGTAAACAAGATAGTTCCAGAGAATCAACCAAAATGAAACTTATGGGCAGAAACCATTTAAAACCGCATCAATACTAATAATTTAGCTCGAAAACGAAGATGCAAATAAGATGGACTCAGAGCATCGATCCAAATGGATGCCTAGAAACTGCAAATAGTTGTATCGACCCCACGACAGCCACTTACCACTGAAGTCAGCGCACTTATGGAATTTGCGCAAAGTTTACTTCAAAAGAATTCCATTTATATCGTACTACAACAGATGAACGGTCTAAATTAAAACGGCTTACCAGGTTAGTCGAAGTGTGGTGTTATGTTGTATAAGGTCGTTTTGGTCATTTTGAGTTTAATGGCATTTTCGATGGTCACGAAAATTTTTCAAAAATGTATCACATTAAAGCAGCGCCGTGGTTTGTGATTGCACGAGACATGCGCAAAGTATCTCGCGTCAACAATGAGGTATATCGTTGCACAAGTTGACGTCAATGGTGACCTCTTGGTGACCTCTACTTAAATTGGTTTTTCTAAGCCTTTGATCTTGTTATCACAAGTAATAAGCGGTAGTGAACATCACTACTTAATAACGCATTGTTCACTCTGTCACACTTTGCGCATTCATTTATGAAACAAGGCACAGCTCTCTGGTGTAATGGCGTATCTTCACTACTTCAGTTACCCGAATGCTTGCCCAAACGAACTCGTGTTTGTAATACGAGGAAAATGTACTTATCGTTGACTTTTCGTAGTAAATTGTCAAAAATGGTCTTCGGACCCATTTCCCTGTTTTTGTTCAAATGGTAAAAAAATTCTACCCAATCAATCATCTGTGCTTTCCAAGTGGCATTCTACGCCAAAATCGACAGTAACTCAACCCCACCTTCTTAAATTCCAATTAAAAAAAGCAACACTCAGGTCATGTCGATGTACAACGTCCTAGGTATATCATCGAATCAATACGATAATGTTACTCCAATTACGTTTTCGAATAGAGAGGATTCTCTTACTCAGCCTGTTTTTGAATGTTAAGCGCCTGTGTTTACTTGATTGGCAGTTGTACAGCATCTTTCAGATTGAAGTATTTTCAAACGAGGTCGCCGGCGTTACTGGAGCATTTTTTAACCCTGGCCCTTGACTCCTCTGGTGTGACTTTGATGGCAAGAACGCGCCGCTGTTAGGCGAAGGCCCTGAACTGATGGTTAAGTCTTTGCTTTCCGGAAACAGTTTCACTAAATAAAACATATCGTAATTATCGCTGGATATGGAAAGGCACAACTGTCGAAACAACGAAAAACGGGGTGACGTCACCGCTAGCTTTTTATAGGCCGGCTAGTGTTTATATCCTTACGATTTATTTCGTCGCAGTTTCCTACGGTTAAGATAACCCATGGATAAACCACTTGAGACGTTTCTAAGACGTTATCAACGAGATGGTCAGTTGACGTGTACTAAGCTAAAAATTCGCACGCAAAGGGGTTGTTCTAGGTCTACCTTCTCAAAACCACAGGATATTTTTCAAACAATATTGGGCAATAAGGTGACAACTGTCTAGCAATTTCAACGAGGTTGTTAGCATGATTTGAAGGAAGTCAACCAGTGCATCTGATCACCTTTTCATGTTTAGTCTGGTGCGCAACGATCGCTTGACTCAGGGTTCTCGTAGGAACCAGAAAATGACCAACAAGAATTCCGCAAGTACTCGCGGCATTTGAAACTGTCGTTGGGTGCCATCAGAAATTTGACATCACGACTGAACACTTGGCTGTTTCAATTAATTTCTGGACTAGCGACCAATAGCGGACGAGTACGGCTATTGGAATTTGCACCGTAAGCCAATGACCTGCAGTTTGAGAACCAACGCCAGTTGTTTCACGCTGATCAGGTCATCAAGTTCGGTCGCTTATCAGACGCAGCGCAGTAAGGGCGCAGTAGCCAGTGATGGACACTGTCAGAGACGCCGCATAAACTGACCCTTGAGAGTTGAACTCCACAAACACAGCTCGCAAGACATATCCAAGTCAAAGTGAAGGTTACATTTACTCGTACTCCTGATCATGACTACCTCTCCGGGTGCTCTCTCTTCCTGTTCTGCCGAAAAACCTCGCAGAAAACGCGTCTTGGATGACAAAGGTCAGTAAGCAGTCATTTGGCTGCAACAGTTCTACGCTCGCTTTACTGTAACACGACACGGCTTTCTCCATAAACTTTTCCGTGCGCACCATTGGCAAGGGTACCCGACGCGAATTAATTTGCGTCAATCTATGGCTTGGAGCTTTCTAGGAGGTGGCTGAACTTGTATTCAACGCAGCTAAAGGGGACCAAGTGTAGGTAGGATTGGGCCAATTAACAAATCGAGACCTTTTGCGAGGAAACGTTTGGAAGGAAGTGGTCACTTAATCTGTCACACCATCCCCAGTTCACAAGACAATACCCTCACATGGTGAAATTCTTGCACCAAGTTAGACCACGTATTGTAATTTTCTTCACACTAAATTGATTTGAAAGGAACGTTTAGTGTTTCAAACACAGTGATGTCAATTACGACGGGCAACTAGGTATACTTAGACTGTAATTATTCATCGACTGTTCCGATTAAGGGTTGCTTAAAATGATTGGGTGCTTTCACTCAAGAATTATTTTAGCCCCTGTGACCTTGAATAATCGATTAATTTTGTCTATATGTCTACCAGAAAGATACCGGCATCTGTTAACTGAACTTACACCAACAAAATATAACAGAAGTTAGTACCTAAGTCAGCTCGTGTGCATGAACAAAATGTATAAATTCGTTGGCTTGTTTTTGAGGGTTTTTCCAAGCTGTCTCCAGCATGTAGTTGTCGTTCGTTTATCTGCTAGAAGAGATCCTTCGCTCGATGTTATACGTATTTAGTCCATCCTTGAATCAGATATATTGCATAGTATAGTCTGTGCTAAATAATCGCAAGTTACCCGCGAGGCTGTATCAACACCTATTGGCCTTGCAGGATATCTCTTATTGTGTTAAGCAGATGGGGATGTGCATATAGCCATGACATCTCAAGACGCTTTCAACGACATTTGCCTCCACAGAAACTACTTTTTACAGGCTAAGCTTTTGCTGCACAGAGCGCCAGAGATCGGCAGCTTAATTAGAAATCTGTTCCATTGTTAGTACAAATCAAGGCGCTAAAAGTATAATAGAAGTGTGCACTGCATGGCGTGCGGTGACACGTTTATTCCGGATTCAGGATATCTCCAACGTTTCTTGTCGAGAAATGAAGTTGATATTCACTTTACAGCTCATATGTATTGTCTTAATTTCAAATACTACTCATTCTCACAGTAGGCTCCTCAGATGTACCAATTTCTCCTAAAGCACAGAATTGATATTTTTCTTTTGTTTTAAAAGGAATAACTACACCTTAACATTGAATTTGAGTTAACGTTTGACTTCGTTCTTCGTGTTGTGTTTCTTTATAAGACCAGCAAACAATAAAATAGCATTTCGAGGGTAGATGTGTCAATCTTGTCGTGGCTGACCAGTTGGCTGCTGTATTTTTAAACGTTTACGTGCCACTATAAGTTTGTGGTGCAATTTAACCTCAAAAACAAACAAAAAAGCACAACGCGAAAGCAAACTGAATTGTACAATTTAAACAGTGTTTTTCATTGGACTCTTCAATTCTGTTCTTTTTAATCTAAATAGAGAAAACTTTATGGAATGTGAACATTCCATGCCAATCATTAACCGTTAGACTTTTTTTGAGCGATTCTTATGCTTTTAGAAGAAAGAAGCAGAAAAATGAAGTTTAGCCTGCTTTGTTTGCGAGAGAAAATCGAAAAGCTCTTGCGTTAAGCCGAGATGTGTCTTCGAAAGACGAAAGTTTACAATAACCTCGTTGTTAACGGATGAAAATAATAATATTTTATCAGGCTCAGCTGGTTGCTAGTTCTATCTCGTGTATAATTGAAGTTATTGACGCATGTTGAAAGGATCTTATCGATCCTGCAAATATTTTTTTGCAAACTGTTTTTAAACAAGCAACAGTTTTCTCCCAGTGATTTTAATTAAGAACATGTAACGGTACAACACTGGGGAAGGTTCGGGGTGTGCGAATGAATCCATTTTTATATCGTGGAAAAATAGGTGAAAGGTAAAACATTTTAAAATTCTGTTTAAATCGATAGAAAATACATCCGCAAAGATTTACAGTTGAAAACGTTTCTCGGAAACGCATGCCCCTAGACGCCTCCTTAATCTCGGTTTTCGCGCCGTTACAATTTTAATTGAAAGACAATCTGTTCGAATGATACAGTTCCAAAGAAAATTCCATTAATCTACTATAAGATTTACAAGAAAAAACTAAGAAGTGGCTGGCTAATGAACAGCTGCAAAACGGATTACGTAAGATTTTCCTACTATTATATTTCAGTGCTCGGCTCGAAGGTCCTGTATCTCATTTCGCGTCCGAGCAATATAGGATTATGAATGATAGATGAACGTTCTTCATGTTTTATCCTCAGGAAAACGATTTTTGAGCTCCAGACGGGGGTCGAACCCGTAACCTTGTGATGACCGGTGAGACGCTCTAACCATTGAGCAACCAAGACTCAGATGGCGAGCTAAGGTGGGAGTTATGGGATTAGTATACACACGCAGTTTGACGGCTCATTGTATCTATCAATATATTCAAAATTACATTAATTATTAAAAAGACACCCATATCGATATCAGTAATACCATTTAATATTTTATCCGGTTTATAAGGACTTACTCATACTTTCATCCAAATATGCAAACCTTTCTTGGGGGCCATCAACACGATACGACTCTTATACGACTGTCCTTTCTGATGCATCCGAGTAACTTGCTGAAGTCTTCCGGACGTATTGCTACATTAGCGAGCCAATCGAAAGCAGCAATTGTGCCTTTTATACAACATTATATACTTCAGGACGATCAAACACATACGGCAGTCGCATCGTGTAAATGGACCCCAAAACAGCTAACTTTCTCCGTCTTTGTAGCATGTGAAGTATGTCATGATAAATCAACAGGAAAACACTACGGGGTCTACGTTTGCGATGGTTGTAGCGGTTTCTTCAAGCGGTCCGTCCGTAGATCAGTGCCTTGGGTGTGCAGAAGCAATGGCAACTGTGTCGTGGATAAAGCGAGCAGAACAGAATGCCGAGCTTGCAGATTTAAAAAATGTTTGATGGTGAATATGAATCCAGAAGGTTAGAAGTGTATTTGCCCATATCATGAGACAAAGAGACAGACAACGACGGAGACGGAAACGATAAAGTTGACAATCACAGAGGCACAAGTGCACCCAGACGTAGACGTTGAGAAATAAAGGGGCAGACAGACAGACAGACAGACATTGTATTTTCCTGTTGGTTGGTTTTGCTCTTTTTCCTTGGCAGACGACGGAAACAACGAAGTTGACAGAGGCAGAGGTGGACCCAGACAAAGACGTTGAGAAATAAAGGGACAGACAGACCGACAGACATTGCATATTTTCTGTTGATTGATTTTGCTCTTTTTTTCATGATAGACGACGACGGAGACGGAAACAATAAATTTGACAATAACAGAGGCGAAGGTGGACCCAAACGCAGACGTTGAGAAATAAAGGGACAGACAGACAGACAGACAGGCGGATAAAAGAATTATGTTTTTTTGTTGTTGATAGATTGGGCATTTTTTTCCATGGCAAGCAAATACATTTTTGTTGCACAAATTATTACTGAATTTAATGGTACAAAATACCGATCATCTGGTGCTTTTCATCCAAAGAGTGATATTACGAGGAATGATTTTCAAAGACCTTTTGTTAGCCAAATAAAGTTGCACAAAGGTTGACAAGTGTCAGTCATTCGTTCATCGTTACCCGCATCACAAAACCTTCGTTAAAAATCTTTTCCTAAAACATCGCCTTTCTGACATAGTGTCTTCACTTTCCACAGGTGTTCAAACCCCTCGTGGTTCGCGCATGACCCACGAAAGGAAAAACGCTAGCAGCGACAGCGACTCAAACAACTCGTTCTCTCGGAATCCTTCGCCAAATTCCGAGATGAGTGGATCAGGTTTCTACGAAGGCCGGGAACATTCGAAATACGATAAAAATGATCAGGACACAGGAACAAAATTTGCTAAAATTGGTGAGAATTATGCATTGAAATTTCCCGCCATGTAAACGCCTTGATAACACTCAATGTCATTTCAACTTATAACTTTAAACTCAAAAGTTTATACTTAACCCGTTAAAGGTTGAATTCCTTTTCTTTTGTTCATTGTTCTTTCATTGTTTTTCCTTTGTTCTTTCACTTGTTCTTTTGTTCTTGTTGTCCTGTATTCAGGATGCTGACCCTTAGAGGGTTAAACTCACAGTTTATACTCAAATTTTGAAGATATTTCCTCGCAATCCAAAACGAAACGATCGTCACCACTCCAACCAGACTCTCCACCACTTTCAATGGCTGTACCTGCAGTTGGTGGTGAGTTGCAACACCAAATCGATTCTCCCGTTATGGTAAAGCTTGAAAGTCAACGACATGATCCGCATGGTAGTGATGATGACGTGAACAACATTGACAACGAATCAGAGAAAGAGACGGACCCCAGCCGAAGGCCATCAAACAATAGCCAAGTGGTTGCTGGGCAACCAAACAACGTTGAACCAGTTGGTCCTGGTCAACACCGACTAGCTCAAATTGTGCCGTTTGCGGCAAGGCGACCTGAATGTTACAACCAGGGAGTGACTGGTCAAATGCACCCACTAATTGTCCCTGACTCTTCCTTCACACCATATGGTGGCCCCACCTCTCGTTTTTCGGCCACATCGTCCTTCCCTCGTTATGTCGCCGCTGTACCGCATATTCGCAGTACTACAACCAAACCCATTCCTTTATCTTGCCCGCCAAGTGACTCCGTGTACAGTATGGCCGTTCGTTTATTATCAAGCGCCGTTAAATTTGCTAAAAACATTCCAAGTTTTAAACTCTTACCATTTCGTGACCAAGTGATCCTGCTGGAGGAAAGCTGGAAGGATTTGTTTATATTAGATGCCGCCTACTGGTCGTTCCCGCTCGAAGTTTCTTACGTTGTGAACCCCATGGAATTAAAGAAAGAGGTGAACTCAAGTCTTATTGCCAGTTTACGAGTCTTGCAGGAGCTGGTAGCTAGGGTCCAGGCTCTTGAGATGGACGACGCCGAGTGTGCATACTTAAAAACGATTGTAATATTCAAACCAGGTAAGGGGCAAAGCTACCAGGCATTTCATATTGCATTGCGTCGTTCAGGAGTGGTTGGTTATGACAGCTGGTTGCATTTGACAGTTGTTTGAGCGCTGGTTGATTAGTAAGTGGTGCCTGTTCACACACGTTGATGCAAATGCCCCTTGCGCGAACATTCCTAGGCCCATGTGCACGTTCGAAAAAGCTTAAGGCGTGACGTGCCCGCTAATCAGAAATTCATAAACAAGAAAGACTCGGCAAATAAAACGTCAAATTTCTGTTATTCTTCCCAGTTCTTGCCACGCATACAAACTTTTAAGAATGGCTGTCCCACAAAGAGCAGTATAAAAACAGTTTCAGTTACAGGAGGGAAAAAAAGAAAATCAAAATTTCTGTTCTATTTAACCTTTAAGGAGACGTAGTTTTGCTATTTATTTGACTTGGTTGTTCATAAGGGGCGACCGTTTTTGAAACTATTGTTTCTGAAGAGCGGTGGTTGAATGATATTGTGAGAGGTTTCTTATTTGCAATGTTTACCATGATGAAAAGTGTTTAATGAGTGGCAGTTACGAACACAGACTTTGTATAAAGGTAAATTTAAACATAAATTTACCATTTTTAGACATCAAAGGTCTCAAAGACTCCCAGCAAGTGGAGAAGCTGCAAGACGACACTCAGGTGAAGTTTTCCGAATACGTCCGGGCCAAACGCGGGGACAATCCCGCGAGATTTGGTAGACTTCTTTTAACGTTGTTAACATTTGAAAGAGTCACTCAAGAAGTGATTGAAAAATTGTTTTTCCGCACTCAGAGCGAAAACGTTTCCGTTGAATACATTCTTCACGACATGTTTAAAAGCAATTGACTGGATGCGTGAATTTCAACGTCGTGGCTGACAAAAGTTTTGTTCACTTGTTATACGTCGGAAAGACTCGTGTGAGCAAAATTGGATTCATCAGAATGAACAATACTATGCAACAATCGTACTGCGTAGGTCGACCAACATTCGCTTGCGAATAGCAAGCAGGAATTGTGTTCTTAAAAGATGATGGTAAGCCAGAGTGTATGGCCTTATTGGGGAACTTCGTCCCATAGGCACTTTGTGCGTGGAAGCCGGCAAAATACCATGGGGACGAGGTTCCGCATGAGACAACCGTATCACGAGGTGGGGCTTTTAGGGGTGATTGTGGTATTATGGCCATCACGAATTTGTCTTCAACCACGCAAATAAACGACTGTGTAGCTCAGTTCATCATCCAGATTAGAGTTAGGTTTAGATTTAGAGAAGAGGCGGAGCCTAGTTCGAAAATCACCAGCGGCTTTTATGAGCCTCAACTAAATTAAGTCGTAAACACCAGCTCTAAGGGCTCCACAGTGAACTAGCTCACGAATGAAATGAGTCGTGGCTAATTTAAACCACGAAAATAATCGTGTAAAAGCACTATTCGCTGCTTATCTTCTCTGGTAAAAAAGGCGCTAATTATACCTCGATAACTGAGTATACCAGGGTGAAGAACCCGTCCACGTCAATCAGTATTGCGTGGGTTGCCTTGTACGGACGTTTGGTAACCAGTTCTCGGGTTCTGAGCTCTATGAAACTAAGTAAAGGAACGGAAAAGACGAAGCATTGGATGTCAATTTTCCTCGAGTTTTGAAGGACTAAGGACTCTCTATGTCGTAATAGCAGACTTGACTTGTGGCATTATGAGCTGCCAAAATAAAACATTCCTAATATTTTCTCTGACGCGACTAGGAATTTTGAAAGTTGACGAAGTGGTCAGTCTGAGTGAGCGGGAAGTCGAAACACGCATAGGGACATAGGAACTAGTTCATGAACTAGCTGAGGGAATTGTGGATCAATGTGGATCACATATGGGTAGTGCGTGTGAAGAATGTTCTCCGCTGGACACCAAATTGTGATGTGTAAAAATAAAAAAGTTTAAAACCTTTTTCTGCCTACGTGGGCTTCAAAGTCCGTTAATTCTTGTATATTTTTAAAGTGTTTAGTTGAGACGCATATCTAATTGTGGTGAACAAAGGTTGAACTCAAGATAAAATACAAAAATATCACAAATGCCACGACAATTTTATCCGACTGAATTGTGAGAAATAGAAGGAATTTTTTGGTGCGCGGATTTTATTATATATATAGAAAGCTATGCTACATTATTAATTTTTATCAAAAGTACTTTACCACATTCGGGTCAGAACTGAATTAAATTTAAGGTCGCATGACACGTAAAACTGTAGTTTTTTACACTGTGGTTACGATGCAAATAAAATGATCCAAATAGTTACTTTTTGGAAAAGGCAAACGTACATCATTGAATAAGGGAGGCGCATTTTTGTTTTTGTGAGTGAGTTCGGCTTATGCGCCTAATGTCCTGAAGCACCGCCTTTAATCACAATATTCAACATCTTAGGCCTAGCTCACACGAGAGGTAAACGCAAGAATTATTTCATGGATGAGATGCTTGCGCTTTCGTTTGTCCCTCGTGTGAACCAGGGTTACTCTTTCTTCCAGTTTTTTCTTCCAAGGAGTTCAAGACGAATGGGTGAACGTCAGCCGACGTACCTACTTGACCACCGCTTTCGGGCCATGAAGAAAACTTCTCTGAATTCAAACTGAACATCCTGTCACTTTCTTTTCTTTGATGAAGGCATTTTGTCCGTGGTGTCATTGGGAAAGGCTCGCTTTCCTGCTTGCTTATTTTGACCTTCATCTACTTCCGCTGTTCGGCCATTTGGAACTTCTTCCGATTTTTTATTTGTCTCTGAGGTAATTTTATTTGCTACGGGGTACAAAGAAAGACCTTTTTTAACATATTAATCTATCTACGGCTTGAAATGAACATTGCAGACATGGACATTTTATTGAGACGTTGAAGTGCTTTTTTTCACTGCATCGTGTTAGTCGATGACAGCGCCAAATTAGCAGAAACTGCGGAATCAAATCTGAAGTATACATACCAGCTGCATCTGCTGAACTGGTTGGAAACTAGAAAACGAAGTGATTAAAACAAGTTAGAAATTCTTTAATTCATTTACTAAGATTAAGCTAGCGCAGGTTTTTGAAAATATAAATGATAGAATCAGGAGTTAACGTCATTAACGGGGAAACCTCCATAAACATTTCCAAAGGATATAAAGATATGTCAAAAATTTATAAACTTAAGAGAATTAGTGCCTCAGAGTAGGCAACTTTGAAGAACAACATCTAGTACACTCAACATTCGAATTATAATAACAAGACAAAAATGTTCATGGTAATATTTCGACTTTATTCTGAAATCCTTGTAAAAGTTATTGAAAACAGATTTAATAATCTCAGTTTGCTGGATATTGTACTTTGTAGTATGTTTCTGGTTCTATTTCTTAAAATTGTCGGTTGGCAACTTTTTTTATTGGTTTGTTTACTGTCTTTACCTTAACGCGTCGAGGTGGGAACTTTTTGATAAGTTCTTCAAGTAGTAGATCGACATGCTGCCGCTGAAACACTGAACTTGGGGCCATTTTTGACTTCTCTTTCTTGCTGTTTCGTTTTTTTGAGTTTTCAGATTCTAAACGACCAAACAGGAACACATAAACATGATTTTATAGCACTTGCAGCTTTAAATGTGAAGTGTAAAACTGAAAAGTTAACTCTGCCATTACCTTTCTTGTCACTGGCATCTTTAAATTCCCACCAATAGCCTTTTGAAGGATGGTATCTTGAGTAGGAGAATGCTGAGTGCAAAGACGTTCTCGAGATTAGTTAGATCTGGTAAGACTTGATAGATTTTGGAAATTTTTTCAGTTTTGCTTTAAAAATTTCCTTGCAATTGTTTTTATATTAACATTTTCATTGTTTTATTTTTGAACATTGCAAATAGGATTGTTTAAAGCTGCACAATTACAATTGTACTATTATAACTTGTACAGGTAATTCATGTAACAGTCTTACCTTCATCAAAGGCTGATGTGAGGTTGTGAAGAGCAGAAAGCTAAAAAAATATTACACAAAATAAGGGCTTTGCATCAAAGCAACTATAATTCAACATCACCACATGTAAACATCCATGAAATGTTGTGATTTAAATGCTTTTTCCTGGTAGACATTGAGATTAGGAGCTCATGGATAAATAAAAATTTCTAATAGGCTTATAACTAACAATAGTTTTGTTTTATTTGGTGAAAATAAAAGTTTTTTTATACCATTCTGGAGTTGATAAGAGAGCCCAGGTCTGGAGACTGGTAAACAACACCAGCCAAGATGTAGTAGTCTGCAAGTGCAGTAACTGGATAAAAAAAATTTATAATAAAAATATTTAATAGAAGATATTATGATATATCATATAACATAACAAAACATAACATAGTGTAACAACATATATTATAGTATAATTTAGCATAACATAATACAACATAGAACAGCATAATATAACATAATACAACAATATAATATGTAATATAATATAAATATATTTTGTAATATAATGTTATGTAATGTAACATATTGTCATATAATATAACATAATATAATAAAATACAACATAATGTAATATAATATAAGATAATTTATACATTTGAGCAGGAATCACGACTAAAAGTTTTATAAGTTTCATCCAATATGCGTCAAACTTTTACCTTGTGTAGGAGAATGTCTGTGTTGTTTTCTTATGATAAACAAAATAGGATTTTGCACATGAAGTAAAATGTACTCTAAGCCTTGCATCATCCTAAAATACAAAACAAGTAAACAGTAATGGTGACAAAAAGGACTTAGTTACTCATTAGCCTGATAAAAGAATAACCGTAAAATGTCCAGTTTCGTTAGAAAGTGCAGCATTACGGCAGACACACCGTAATGCAGTATCGGTAAAGGTATGCAGAAGTAAAATTAAACATTATCCGATCATGAATATTTGAAAAAATCAAGTTATCCATACTTTATTAACTGTTTGTTTACATTAATTACTGTTACTTCGATATCTTTACTGTGACCGCTCTTACTGTAATTGTGACATATCCAGACGTTGCATTTTAACTATTTCGTTATTACAAGTTCTATCATAGAAAGGGTTTGTTCTCTGGGAAAAATAATCCAGCACATTTTCGGGATTTAATACAGGAATCCAAGCGCTATCGTGCCAAGAAATTCCGAACTGATTCTCAGCCGGGTCTGCGGCCATATTGGAAAGAGAAATGCGAGGGAGGACTGGGTGGGAATGGGATTGTTGCCACATCATCCGTGTAATACAGTTGCAAGATATTTATGAATTAAATTTGAATGCTGTTTTTAATGTTGTTAGAAAGGGAAAATGTCTTGGTTAAGTACGAGTCTTTCGGAAAACTTAACCAATATAACTGGACAAATATCTACTTTTACGAAGGATATGCTAACAGAAGGAACAGAGGAAGTTCGTGGTAAGTTCAGGTAGTTAAAATGATCACAAACCTCATGTGGTTTAAATGGTTCATTCAGTACATTTAGGAGCTCTCGTGATTTATTTGGGGTTTTTTCCTTTTGAGCTTTAAATGTCTCACGATTACGCATTTTAACATTAGTTAGTTGCTGAATTCAGCGCTGTGCAATATTGTTTATTTAATTGTTACCCTTCACATGTAGATCATGAAACGGAGCTTAAGATTGCCAAGGCTCGTCTGAGGGAACTTGAATTATCTTTGTACACCCAACGAGAAGAAGTACGTGTGACCCGTTATTGTCTTTTGTGCCGTTGTTATTTCCTTGTAATTAACTGAATGGTTTAAATGGTTTGTTTTTTAAATAGTACGACAGAGTGAAAGAACTGAACCATGAACTGCAGGAAAGAGCTGAAGCTGCAGAACTCCAGATCAGCAGTATCTCACGAGAATACAGAATATTGTTGGAGAGTAAAGAGGTAATATTATCAGAGCTTCAAATTAGTTGAGGTCAACCTGACGGTGCATGGGTAACTTGGGAGTGACTTAGACTTTCATTTTCAACATTACTATTGAAGCTGTCTAACTCTAAGTAGTCTTTTGTCAATGCAATATTTAACAATTAGACAACTAGGCTGAATTTTGCTTAAGCAGACAATGTAGGCGAAGTCCAAGAGGAATCCAGGTCATTTAGAAAAGGAAGACTAGTTGTTTAAGTGTTTTGATATAAATTTGTTTGACTTGTTTGATCAACTTATTACAGGAGATAAATTTTTATGAGTTTGTTAAAGTTTATTTACAATGAGCAGATTGTAAATTGTAGGGCAGTTGATCAAATTCCTAGATTTCTGATATATGATATATGTGCTTGAAATATTGATCAAACTTTTAAAAGTGACTTTATTCCCTTTGTGACCAACTTGGAATTGCTAGTTGGTGACCCAAAATTGAGTAAAATCCATTGATTAAGAAAAGCAGCAGTAAAGCCATAGATTAAGTCTACAATGATATCTAAGTAACAAAAAATTCTAACATGACTGATGGATTCCTTTTGCTTTGTTTCATAAGAATGACCTTGTGGAACTTAGGGAACAGCTGGAACTGTTAAAGGAACAGAACACAAGACAAGATCGAGAAAGGTTTCCCAGTTTTGGTGAAGATTCCTTTGTGAGTGGCTCAAGTCATGAAGAGATTCAACATCTCAAAGCAATCATAGATAAACTCCAAGCAGAAAAGAAAGCATTAACAAAAAAAGTATGTAGAATTGAGAATCTAACTGTGATGATCATCATGACTAATATATACAATGCAGCCTCATCTTGTTACTGCTTCCCATGTTACATCTTCTGTTTGGCATTGCATTTTCTCTTTGAGTTTGTTCATACCAGGAACACTAAAGCAGTGAACACACATAAAATACAAACTGTACAAATACTGATCCCAGTTCTATCCCTTCAAATGTCATTGGTAAAATACCCATATCCAGAATGTTTTGCAGCAAGGGCTGTGCAAAAATCAAAGATACATGTAATTTACAAACACTTCAAAATCTCCAATGTTATCTTGTTGCATCACATGTAGTGTTGGTTCAGTGCTTGATTTTATCAAAATTCTCATACCTTTACTTTTACTATTGCATGCTCACTATGTATCTTTCAAATTTTTCCACAGTATTGCTGCTTGTTAAGCACAACAATCAGTGTGTGCATAATGTTCTTGTGGATTCTCGTCTTTTTATTAGAGTGAGAAGGAAAATCTTCACAAAGAACTTGATCATTACCAGCACGAATTGGCCACATTACATTCAACATACTCCCAGAGAATAGCATCTTTAAACAAGAAACACAAGGAAGAGCTGGAGGACGAAGAAAAATCTCGACTAGAGGATTCTCTGAGGATTGATGAATTGGAAAAGCAACTAGCTGAACTGAGTAAGGCAGTCCTCCAAAGCTTTGAAATTGAAGTAGAAACATTGTGTAAACAAGTCGATATATGTTGTAGAAGTGAGAGCTTCGAGATATCTTAGATGATCGAAGAATGAGTGTGTGTTGAACTTGAGCCTTAGCCTACCATCTGAGTCATGGTAGCTCAATGGTTAAAGCGTCTCACCGATCATCAGAAGGTTGCGGGTTCGATCCCCGTCTGGGGCTCAGAAATCGTTTTTCTGGGGTTAGAGCTTGACGAACGTTCATCTATCATCCAAGATTGTGTAAATAAATGGTCAGTTCTTGACAGTCCACTCCCTAGTTTGCTGATTATATGGCGATTTTTTTATTCCTAGGGCTGTCAAGAAACCAAGAGATCTCTGCAGAAACATCAGCTTTGAAGGAGGCATTGGAAAATTCTGAAAACACGGTTAGGCATTTGAACCAGGAGCTTGAATCGTTACGAAAGAGTTCTACTGTGGAGGAGGAACATGTTAAGGAATCTTCCAGCCATTCTGTTGAAAGTCAGGTGGATACCGTCAGTGATTTTGAGCTGATAGACAAAGAAAAGACGGAACAAGATATGCAGATGTCGTCTTCTATGGAAGAAGAAGGGAATTCTGCAAACCTAAGTGAACTTAAGGCATTGATAGATCAGCTTCAACGCGAGAACCAAGATCTCACTCACCAACGTGACCAAGCTGTCATTGCTGAAGAACAAACATCAGCTTCGTTAGAAAGTTTAAAAGAAGAGCTCTCTAGTCTTGGCATGGTAACCATGGAACTCATGAAAGAAGTAGAACAGTCTCAGGGCGTCGATAAAGAGAAGAGCATCGAGATTGAGTCTTTGAAGAAAATTTGTCAATTTAGGGGAGATGGTAACAAAGAAGAGGTGGTTAAGTTGAAAGACATGCTTGCAGGTTCGTATTATCGCACATCTCATGGATGCATACAAGTCCTTATCGGATGAGCATACGAGATCGCCGTTTCTAATACTTTATCTCATCCAGTTATGTCAATAATTATAAACTTCCCTTTACGTTTCCCGCATTTCGTTTGGCCTATAATCTTGTTTTCCCGTTCTTGCCTGTCTTCATTATCTTCTCTTTAATTAAACATACTTCTCCGTTATCAAGATTTTCTCGACTGCTCCTCTCTCTCTTTTGCTTGTTCATCCTCTTCCTCATTTTTCTTGCTGCCTTTTCCGTCCATCCATTACTTCACCTCGTTTCACATTCTCACCTTGTATTCTTCCAAAAACTTCATGATTTTGTCTACACTAGGTCAGTAACTTTAACAAGAGGGTTTCCTATACAAAATAGGAAAACATTTGCTCCTGTTTTGAAAGCCTTGGTTGAGAAACTTGTTTGTTTATTTCAGCGTTATGGAAGAAGTATGCTGCAGTGGTGCTGGCGAACGAGAAGGTCAGGCTTGAGCTGCACAATGTTAAACAAAGGCTGTTATTCCAGCTCCAGGATAGACACGTAATGTTATTGATGATTTTTATCATGATTTTATATTGATTGATGTTATGTCTTAATGATCTGGGTGATTTATGAATGATCTGAATGAAAAATGGTGATTATAATCATTACAATAATAAGAACCTGCTTAATTAATATGCTTTATTGACTGCCGACATATTGCCGATATATCACTGACGAAATTTTGCGAATATTTACCGGAATAGATACGGAAGGGATTTTTTAGGGATTACTATCGAAGAAAGGGATTGATTTTGGCTATTCAAGAACTTGCCTGCGTCGCGTTATATACAGGTCCATCAACTGAGCTGCTATAGTATGACTACGATACGCTTGAAAAGTTGGGTAAAAAGCAGAGATAAGTTACTAACCATTCAGAGGTCAGAGAGCAAGCTCTTGAATGTTTGCCAGCTTGTAATCTTCATTAAGTATAGATGCACAGGTTATCAGGAACCGTCTGACATAATTTTAATTCAAATGCTCACTCCTATCTGGACGAGGGAAAAGTCAGCCTGTGGCTCACCCTACTTCGATAACTTTCCTAAGGTATTTGAAATACTTAATCTCGGGAACTTAACTGTCGCCAAAAACTGGGCTGAAACTGAAAATCTTCGGAAACTCGTTCTGATGGTTTTAAATCGGTGTTTCTCGATCAAAAGAAATTCAAAAATAGGACGAATTCACCTATTTCACACTGAATTTCTTGATTTTTTCTAATTGATAAAGAATTCTGTTTTGGGGAGATAAAGCGATTTTGGTAATATCCACGCACTGAAACTGCATGTGCAAAACAATGTTGCTTCAGTCTCACTGTATTTAGAATGATAGAATTCGAACCAATGTCCTTCATGCTGTAAATATGAATTATTTTAGGGAGACACAAGGTCCATCATTGAAGGTATCGGCGACGTTCGTACGAAGCTTGAAGGAAAACTAGACGGCCACCGAGAAGTGGTTCACACGGAGAAAGAACAGTTGGCGTCGTTGATACCAGAGGTTGAGAGCGACGTTCAAGAGCAAGAGGAGTGCGTATCTCGGTTGCAGCAAGAAAACGAACAAACGATTAGGGAAACCAAGGATATTGTAAGCGACATTGGCAAAATGTGGTCGACAAACAACCTTGTTGCTTCCTTACAAGCTGAAAAGGCCGTCCTTGAGCGAACCATAGTGGGACTTGAGGAGAAAGTCGAGGAACTACAGCGTTTATTGGAAAACCGTGGTGATTGGAACAGCCCCCGTAGTAGTGTATCTACGGTTATTTCAATTGACACTGCCATTAGAGCAGCTTCTGAGTTGTCGGAGCCTGGGGAGGACAGTGTTGTGCAGTCAGAGGCTGAGGAGAGAGGTAGTCCTGCGTCAGAAGGTGAGCATGCTGGAGTGTTATCGGAGCAAAAATTTAGTGAAAATGTAGTTATTAACAAGTTACAGGAGAAGCTGAAGGATTACGAGGAGACCATTCAAGAGTTTGAGCTGATTAGGGAAGACTGGGAGGGAGAGAAGGAGGCACTGGAAGGCGTAGTGGTAGAACTGAGGAACCGTCTAAAGGATGCATCATTATTTGCAAATGTCGAGACTACGTCGAGAGGGCATTGCGAAGGAAATCTTGAAAATAACGTTCACTTGAACGAAATCCAGGAATGGTTAATCGAGAAGAACCGTTTGAATAAACAGGAATTTCTTGAGTCGACAAACGGAAAAAGTCGGGCGGACTTCGTACTCCTTCGTACTCTCGAATGGCTAAGGCAAGACAAGGCCGAGAAGCCTATGACAGTCAGCGAAGGACTGATCAAGAAACAAGAAAGCAATGCGTGGTTCGGTGCTCTAGATGCTAGTCCGGATGGGTCAGGTGAAGTAGTATCAGAAACTGAGTTTTCGGAGAATCTTTCTGAGAAACTTTACAAGTCTGAGAAGGAATTAGAAAAAGCGGCAAACGAACTGAGTCGAGCAGTTGAAGAAAGAGCCAAACTCGAATCCAAACTGAAGTTCCTAGAAAAGAAACTTGAAGAGAGCCATGAGAACGTTAATTCAGCCCTTTCTGAGAAAAACGATGAGATATATAAACTAAGGAATGTGGCCGAGCAACTTAGAAAGACATTGTCGGATTTCCAAAACCATAAGGATAACGATCTTGTTGCTTTAAAAGAAGAAAATGGTAAACTTCAGAGAGAACTAGGGGAAGCTGCAACGTCTTATGAAACAATGTCTGCTCTAGCAGTAGCAAAAGAAGAGGAGGTAAACTCTGTTATGGAAGAAAAGACTTTGCTGAAGGATAAAGTTGAAGAGCTTAACGTAGCGAAAGAAAGGCTGGTAGCTATGGTAAACGAAAGAGATGAAAGGATCGAAGAACTTCAAGACGTGTGTGATTCTGCAGATCAGAGAGCTAACTTTCTTCAGGAAGAAGGAAAAGGAAAAACGAAAGCTTTTAACGAACTGAGTGAGGAGTTTTTCATGCTTAAAGAAGAGAAAGCTGAGTTGTTTAGCTTGCTTGAAGAGAAAGACACGGAATTAAACAGTTCTTTAAGAGAGAACGACAAACTGTCCGAGTTACTGCACCAACAGGAACTCGCGAGTGAAGAAATCAAGAAACAGAACACGGAGCTGGCTCAAGACTTGGAAAAATGGAGGCTACAAATGGAAGAGTTAAATCAAGCAAAAGAAACTTTGAATCACGATCTTGATGCTAAAGTAGAAGAAATTCTCATGTTAAAAGAAAATAATATTGAACTTTTAAATCAAAGTTTTGAATATACGAAACACAACCGTGAGGTTTCTGAAAAGTTGAACATGTTTGAGCAGTTGGTGTCTGAGAATTCAACATTGAAATCAGAAAAAGAGGCCTTAATGGAGGCCATTTCACAGAAAGAAATCTCGGAAAAAGAGTTAAAGGATTCTTATAATTTAATGTTACAAGAAAAACAACAACTTGAGTTGTCATTTTCTCAGAAGTTGAACGAATGCGAGAAAGAAATTCAGAGAAAGGTCGACGAAGCAGAAACGCTTCGTCTCGAGGTTGGACGATTGACAAAAGAAACCCAAGAAAAAGATCAGGTTATACGAGCCCAAGTGTCGTCTAACCTTGTCAGCGGTGACGTGGATGATGCGGCTGCGAAGCAAGAGCACGTCCGAAGGATTTTGGAAGAGAAGGATGTGGAAATAACAGCACTGAAGACAAAGAACGAGTCCTTGCTAGCAGTATTTGCTGAAAATGAGCAGAACAATGCCAAGGTTAGCGAGCAACACGACAAACAAATACGTGCGATGTTAGAACAACAGGAACGAATGCTTGCTGAAATCAACGAGAAAACCGAACAATTGGTGGCGCTTGAAGACAAACTGGAAATGATAAAGATCAAAGCAGCAAGCAAGGATAAGGCTTCAGCGCTTATTCACGCTGAGCATCAAAAGTTGCTTCACTTGAACGAATCTCAGGGCGAGGAAATTGGGAAGTTGCGGGAGAAGGTGTCATCGCTGGGACTACTCGTGGCTGAGAAGGATCATGGCATGGGGAACGAAGTTCAAAGGTTGCACCAATTAAATGCTGATCTTCAGCAACAGGTCGCTGCCTTGCAAGGAGAACAGGAAAGACTACTTACACTTGTTCACGAGAAAGACAAACAACTGTCTGGTATTGTTCACGAAGCTCCTTTTAAGAAATTCAAGGAAACTGTGGTAAACGAGTTACCTTCTCAAAGTGATCGTGCAAACCGCGACAAGGAAGAGTACAAGAAGTATGTCGAAGAAAATGCCAAACTTACGGAGGAGATGATTTCGTTACGGACTAAGGTGACCTTATTAAACGATTTGGTTGAGAATGAGAGAAACACAAGCAAAAGTCTTCATGCAGAGAATGAGATTTTGGGACAACGTTTGCTTTCCCTTGAAAAAGATCAAACAGACGCAGGAGACCAGGTGGTGAGACTTCAGCGTGAACTGAAAAAACTGAAGATGGATTTGTCCACAAAAATGGAAGAGATCAGTTCCATGAAGGAAGATAGCGAGCGAGAGAGTAACCGTAAAATGTACGAGATTAATTGTTTGAAGAATGAGAAAAACGAGATTTTGCTGGAGCAAAACTCGCGCGTCGAAGAACTCCAAAGGAAGCTTAGCACGTTGCTTGAAGTAATCTCTAGTGACGAAGGCTTCATAGATGAACAGTTTGAGATACTCGAAGATAGGCAGGATTTTCAGAGACTGTTAAGTAAAGTTAGGAGCCATCGTGCTCGATTGATCAGCGAAAAAGATAACGAAGTGAGGTTACTTAAAGAACAAGTTCAGACACTTTCTTCAGTTCAGAATATTTCGACCCCGGAGCTGGAGAGAAAGGTTGAATCTTTCATTAAGGAAAAAGATGAAATGAGCCAAAAATTGTTAGAACTACAAAACGCAAAGTTGGCCCTATTAGATGAGAAGGAGAATGAACTGGCGTCACTTCAAACTCAAGTGTTAAATCTTTCTAGTGTTTTAAAACAGAAGGAACGAAAGTGGTTGATCGATAAAGAGAATTTAAATCAAGAAAATGTTTTACTGGACAATAGAATAAAAACTTTACAGGATGAGCGAGATTCTTTATTGGAGTTGAAAGCTCATTTGGAAAGTGAAGCGATTACGCTGCGTGAGGAAATATCGTCGCTGTCAAAGACTGCAAGCCAGAAACAAGAAATTGTTGTCAATGAGAAGGATAGACGAATAAAGGAACTTGAAATAGACGTTGAAGAATTGAAAGAAAGACACGCAAGAAGTGCGCGGGAGGTACACGATTTAATGGATAGTCTAAATAAGGCAAAAGAACTTGCCAACGAATTTGAAACTAAGAAAGAAAAGGAGCTGGAACGATTGAGAACTCATCTTCTTCAGGTATATGCTAGGGTTTATCGTTTTACTGCTGGGCCATGTTAAGTGATGGTTTGAAAAGGATACTTCAGTCTAAAATGCTTTCTTTTCACCCCACTTTTTGTCGTTATGACAATTTATAAGTTTCAAAGCATGCTTAACTTGACAGAATTGCAGTTTGAAAACAAAGTCTAAGATCCTTTTGTCCCGGATAAGTCGTCGAAGATTTTACTCTGGCTGATGACAGACGATTTTAATTGCCACAAGCAGGTCTCTGAACAGGAAAAGATTCATCTTCATGATTTTGTTTGAAAAAATTGTTCAGAAAAACTTGAAGTATTTAATGGAATTCACTGAAAATTTATTCACTCTCAACTTATTACAACTTTGGTTTTGTTTCCCTAGGTTGAAGACAGCTACACTCAGGAGGCATTAGCTAGTGAGGAACGTGAAAAGGAATTGAGGACTCAATTAGACCGTGTTCACAAACAGTTAATGTCTAGTTCACATTCACTGCAGGATAGCAAGTAGGTCGTGAAATGACGTTTTGTAATTACTATTATATCATTGTAATTGTTTTAGTTGTTGCAGTTGTTGTTATTGTTGATTCTGTTGCTGTTGGAGGTGTTATTATTGTTGTTGTTATTCTTGTTATTGTTGCTGTTATTCTTCTTGTTGTTATTATTGTTGTTGCTGTTTTGGTTATTGTTGTTGTTGTTTTGGTTGGTTGGTTGTTGTTGTTGTTGTTTTGGTTATTGTTGTTGTTGTTTTGGTTGTTGTTGTTGTTGTTTTGGTCATTGTTGTTGTTGTTTTGGTCATTGTTGTTGTTGTTGTTTTGGTCATTGTTATTGTTGTTGTTTTGGTTTTGGTTATTGTTGTTGTCGTTGTCGTTGTTGTTGTCGTTGTCGTTGTCGTTGTTGTCGTTGTTGTCATTGTTGTTATTGTTTTGGTTGTTGTCGTTGTTATAATCGTCATCATTCACTTCTCTTTCGTTATTATGAGTGTCGTTTTTTATTGATATTGCTGTGATAACACTATCTTGAAAAACACATTTGAAAAGAAACGCTTCTTTAAACAAAACACATTTTCGAACATTCTTTTTGATTCGACAGTCGTACTGCTACGATGAAGATGGAGAATTTGCAAGAACAGCTCATGAACATGACCGCACACCGGGATGAACTGCTTGCTCAGTTAGAACAATCACAAGAACAAAGTCTTCAGTACATGAGAAGTGTAGAAAATTTACAAATGGTTTTGGAACAGTTTCAAAGAGGTAATCATAAAACAATTTTGTCGAAGAGTACTTATAGTCTGTTCATTATTTCTGTGTATTAAACTTATGCGCTATTGTCTCATAGGGCAGCTTATATGAGAGAAAATGAGACTGGGCTAAAATAAGCCGCCAGCAGGGTGGTTATACGAGCATTTTTGCCACCTAAATTAGCCGACAGTTATTTCAGCCGCGAACAACCTCACGATGCACCTTTTATGCGAGTATTCGCGGCTTATTTTAGCCATTACTTAGCTTCTGTTCATTAAACGGCCTTGTTGTATCGGTGTGCGAAGACTGGTTTGTTGCTGTTTTTAAACTTTTTAGTCTTCTTAACCCTTGAAACCTCAATCTTTTTAAACTTTTCAATTTCTTTAATAATTTTAACCTTTTTAATCAGAAAAGGAATCTGAGATAAGAACGTTGCATGAGAACAACCGCAAGGAATTGAACGAAGCTCAAAGAGAAGCCAAAAGACTACTAAACCGGGAGGCTGAACTTCAGGTATAAATACACAGAGGTTTCTCACTTTAACCTCTGTGAATTGGCACGTCTGCCATGGAAACTTCCACTTACGTTAACAATTCGTCGTTTAGGAATTGCTGCAGAATGCTTCCGATGCGCTCAATAAAGCTGACCAGATGGGAGAAGATCTAAGATCAAAGGAGGAGGAGATTGAAGTTTTGAAGACAGCAGGTCGGTTTGAAAACATTTCACATGTCATTTCAATTTGGTCAATAGCTTCTGGTCCCCGGTCTATTCCCATGTCGCATTCCAAGTTTTTTTTCTCATATTTTAAGTTCGATAACATCCCATGTTGTCATTATCATTATCACCATTGTCATGAACATCATTATCATCATTGTCATTGTCATCATCGTTTTCGTGATGATTATAATCATTTCATCGTCACCATCATTATTATCATGATCATGATCATGATCATGATCATGATCATGATCATTATTATTATTATTATCGCCACCATTATCATCATTATCATCATTAACATAATCATCATCATCATTATCATCATCACCATCAGTATTGTTATCGCCATTTTTTATTGATATTATCGTCATTATTCCTACCTGTCGTCCCATTCTGTCCTATTGTTGCCTATCTTATCCTATTCTGTCCTGCTCTATCCCATCCTATCACCCTACCTTATCCAATTCCTTTCGATTCAATATCTTTTTGCTTTTCTTATTCCTCAATCACTTTCGTTCTTTTAGTTGCAAACCTGGAATCTGATCTACAATCTAGCCATGACAAAATACGACAATTGACAAGTAACAATGATGGCAAGATTGAAAAGTAACGTATCTTCTTATTCAAGAAATTTTGTGAACTCCCCATCGCTGTAAATATAGTCTGTAATTGTGGAAGAGTCATGTTTTCCGTCACTTGTGTAAAAATTAAATAAAAATGATGTCCAGAGTAAGTTGCTGCTGTTGGCTTAGCTCTGGACTCGCATGTTAGAAACTTCAAAAATAGATTAATTTGTACTTGTTCGTTACAGTCTACTTTTTACCATGTTTCACAGTTTTGTTTATTTCTTTTTCTTGCTATAGGTCCCTGATGAAGAACATGCTCATGGCTTATTTCAACACTGTAGAGCAGAAACGTCCCGATGTCGTGGTCATTCTTGGTCATATCTTAAATTTTACTGATGAAGAGATTAAAAAGGTATGGTTGCAAGACATCTTCACTGGTCATAAGTTTGTGTGTTAATACCGCCAACAGGTTAACGGGAGAGCTGGGGGTTCTAGTTGTAAATATGAATCATACAGATCAGTATTAGTTTATTTCTATCCCAGGTTGGATCTGGTTCTCATCCGCCACAATCCACGGGCTGGCTTTCTGGTTTACTTTCTTATTCTGGAGCAAACCAATCTCGACAGCATGACAAGGTAAGGAAGCAAATGAACTTCGACTCAGGTAGGTCTCATTTCTACAATTTTCCCTTTCACACACCATCATGAACCCGAATAAGTTCAAAGTGTATCCATTTCGTCGAAACTTAATGTAACAAACTTAACCCGTGCTATACCTTCAACCCCACCCTATTTCATCAGGCGACTCCAATTCCAACCCAACTCCTTCCCCTACCCCATATCCAGCCACATCCCAAGCCAGTCTTCAGATGTCTTCTCGTCTCCACTTTTTTTCGCTTCAAAATCTATGTCCAACAACTCCAACCCAACCCCATCTGATTGCCTTCCCAACCGACCTCATCTTTATCATTGACCCTTTGCTTTTTAACATCTGGACGTGGACTTATTTTTGGTTTCTACGTGGTTCCTTTTGTCCTTATTCGCCTCTGTACTGTTACTATTGAGGGTCAAACCATCATTTCTATTTTATTTATTTAATATTTTAATTTGTCAATGTTTGAACGTTGCTGCGCATTTCATTTCAAGACGTTCTCGGAATTGTTCGTGAGTTTCCTGGAAAAGGAGTCTGAAAGTCAAATTGCGTCTCCATCTGGTGTTCAGCCTTCTCCCGCTGCCACCCTACCAAGAAGTGTCGGTACAACAGTGGCTCCAGTCAGACCACGTGCTCCAGTACTACCCGTCAATCCCTTGGCCACTTCAACTCCGCATGAGGACGCTAGACCGGTCAGTAACCCTCTATTAATCAACGCCAGAATGGACGGCGTTGTGAAGGAGTCCAGTGGATCTTCAGTGCTTCCGTAAGTGACGTTCATGGTTGTGTGAAAGTATGTTTGACCCTTGAGCAACCAGGAATGGCAACGATATTCAACTTACAGCTCATATTTTGGCGTCTGAATGAAACAGATGGTCGACGTCTTAACGGAACGTGTACATGTTTTTTTCGAGTAAATAACGTTAAAGTTTCTAAAAAGGTCTGCTCGCTGTTGTTAAGTTAAACAAAAGGAAGGATTTTAATGTTGCTAGAGTTGACTGCATCGTGAAAACTTGGGGAGTACGGTTCGTGAAATGACAACAGAATTGAGATTATTCTCAGAACTTCAATTTATTCATTCTCGTTTAGACAGAAGAAAGTGTGTCGAAAGACACTGACTATGTCGGCATTTGTCGGTTTTTATTTGCTTATGTCGGGTTTTCAAATTACATGTACGTCTAAGGATTATCCTACGCCGGAATTCATCTCGGTTAAATTATTTCAAAGCTTTGGAAATCTGTAGGAAAATGGTTCAAAGTTGTAGATAGATGTACTTTGTAGCCCATTCAAGCAGCATTTGCCATCTGTAGATAGGTATTGAGAAGTAGGATTTCCCGATAGTTATGAGTACAAAGTTTACAGTGCAATCATGAGAATTTTTGTTTCAGTTTTAGAGCATTTTTTTTCTTCTTCTGTTTCAGTTCGGATGGCAATCCTTTGCTTGGTTCAAGTTTAAGGCCGTCTCTTAACCTACCCTCCATCAGTAACTCTTCATCGTCCTCGTCTGCTCTCCGTAAGATTCTGTTTAATGACTGAATGACTGAACATTTGTTCAAGTATATTCAACGACAAACCGTATATCGTGGTAAGGTGTAGGAGTGATGAATCTACTATTTTGTATGAGGAAGATTCGGCGAAAGCCTCGAGAATCAAAGTTTTTGGAGAAAGCTAGAAAAGTTTAAAGTGAAAGTACAGGGATTGTCTCTCACATTCGTACAAAGATGGCGGTTCAAATATCCAGTGACAAAAGTTGTCACGTGGTGTGTATGAGTGACTGGCATACTACGTTATCCTGTAGGCAGGACTGCGCGGAAACTCATGAAAACTGACGTTTCTGGAGAAAATCAAAGAAGTTTCAAGCGAAATATGAGGAGTATTTCTCACGTTCGTAGCGGTCGAACATAAGTAATGGCGATTAAAGATGTAAAAGCCCAGTTCCCGATTGGACATTAGAGATGACGATATTTTATTATAGAATTTTCGACTTCCTTGGCGGCCGAAGTTATCAAATTAAAATGGCGAACTAAAACATTCTTGGTATTAAATTATTTCTTTTTCATTACGTTTGTCTTCGACCGGCTTGCACGTGGTGGGATGCCTTCACGAAGAACTTGCAGACTCACTTCCAGCCACTATATCTATTGAAAAGTTAATTTTTGACGAAATTCATCCACAATCATTTCGGTCATTTCGCATCAAGTGTTATACCCAGAGATAGGACGGAACTTATTTCCGTACTTTATGTCTTTGTAAGGATAAAGATCCTTTAGTTTTTGTCAAAGTTCTTAGTTGAACTTTAAAAACGTCTGAGTATCATCAGGCTTCTCGCGACTGTGGTCCGTTGAAAGGTTTGGTAACTTTTTTTTTTTTTGTTCGTTTCTTGGGTGTCATTCGCGTTTGGCTGTGCTTGCCAGCAAAATATCGAATAACTTGGATACTTAGATATTTTTACAGTTTTGTATACGCAAGAATGTCGTAGAGTATAATAGTTAAGCGCGTAATCTGTTTCTTATCGCATACCTTATAAACTTGGGGCCTCATGGTGATTCCTTAAAACCCCTCTCAACTGCACAAGCACATCTGGGGCCGATTGTTCAAAGCACGACTAGCGCCAATGCAGGATTACCAGTTAACCTGTTGTGTTGCGTTTTTTTTATTTTGGTTCAAGTATCTAGTTCAGTTCTCACAGTTTAAAACCTTTTTGTATTCACCCGAAAACTGTTAAAGAAAATTCCAACTATTCTAAGCTGCATTATCGGAAAGTTGACTACAATGTTTCTGCTAAACCAAGATTAAGCTGATCGCGCCGAGGGGTATTTTAAAAATTGCCTTTGAGGCGGTACCATTTGAGATAAAGTGTCTTTCCAGAAGTTACAAGAACTTGGAAAAAAAACCCAAAAACACAGGACTTTCCTCGCCTCGTCGTAGTTGCTCGGTCTTGCTTTGTTACAAGTAAGACAATTGTACATACATTTACAACGTGTCTGTCCCGCGTTCGTAATGAATCCTTCGAAACAGTCGTGTTCCAATTCATCGGAAATATTCGACATTTAAACGATAATTAAACTAGAACTGTTGTAAAATATATTTACCTAGGCCAGATTTAATTATTTATATACAAAGTTTCTTAAACAAAATTATTTTACGAATATAGTGAATTAAAAATTGATTGAGAAATGATGCAAAATGCAACGTTAACGGGGTGAAACTGTGGGTAGGTAAAAAGTCGTGTATGCGTCATTTAACTCCATTAGAAACAAAATTATGAGGTTGCTGTATGGGCGTGAGTGCATTCGCCGCTGGGGTTAATCGTGTGTCTCAATTTTTTCTGGGACTGAAACAGGAACATGATTTATTATAAGATCTTAAGATTTGAACTTTATCAAATGAAGCAAACTTCTTAACTGACACCTTTGGTTTTATTCAAATGTTACCGTGTCTACAAAATTAACGTTGGCATTGTCAAGGTGGTATCTTGTCCCTGTTCGTCATAATTGCCGCAAACCTTTTGTATCGTAAGAACCTCCTTGAGTCAACCGGTTGTCATGCTTTCGATCTCACTGTTGCATCGCTATACGACTTCCGTGCTAAGAGGCTATCGCTTTACTTTGACGCCAATTCAAAGCTTCGTTTGATTAACAAGAGCAAAAACATTACCGCCAGTGGCTTGGGAAATGGTCTTGCAGTGTTCAGTTTTCAGCAATAGTTTTCACGACCCAAGGAGACAGCAGCTTCATATTTGAGTAGACCCCATACTTGTGAGGAAGAGCACACTTATCTCCCCAAGAAACCTGGCCGACAAGGTACCACATTCCTGCACTCTCACAGGCCAGCGGACCTCCGCTGTCGTACTGACAAGCGTCACGGCCTCCTATATCGTACCCAGCGCAAATAGCGCGCTCGTGGACACTGCCGTTGTAAGATTTGGGTGAGTTGCATTTCATACGGGACACCAGTTCAACGTGGACGTCATGAAGGAGGTCCTGAACGTAGCCACCAAAACTTTTGTGTCCCCAGCCTGCCACGATACACTGGTGACCCGGGAGGAAGTTGGTCTGGTCATCTTGTAGGCAAATTGGTTTAACGTAATGTGTATAAGAGACAGGCTGGTCCAGCTCTAAGAGCGCTGGAACAACAAAACAGAGAAAATTGCTGTCAATTTAGTTTCAAAATAACCTTTAGATGTTCTGACATACACATACATCTTCACATATATTATATAACATGTGATTCTACATCGTAAGTATTCCATATCCCTGGAACCATGATAATACCGTCATAATTCGCTCAGACTCCCACAGTTCCTACGAGTCCCTTGTTAAATTTAGTACCATGCCCCCAATTACCTCACATTGTGCACCTCACTTCAGGATGACTTACCAACGTCATTATCGTCTGGTTTATCCACTTTGAACGTGTCCCACATGCTGACGTAGTTCGGGTGGTAAATGATCCGTTTTACAGTTCGGTTTTGCTGATGCCATTCGTTTTTCTTTAGGCTAAATTTTCCAACTTTCACTGACCAGTCTTTCGGGTCGAGCGAGGTTGAACCACCTTAATCACAAGTCAAGAAAACCGCATTAAGCCTTCCAGCGAAAGAAGAGACGTTATAAGTGCTGGAGGGAGTGGAGAGGGAATGGGACTGACGGGTACTTGGAGGGACGGGAAGGAACACGTAGGGAGGTAAACAATAGTTAAAACAAATAGAATGCAAAGGAATGGAATGGGAAATTATAAGCCGTTCTATGTTTACTACACCTTCCTTATTTCAAAACTGATTATTAGTATTGACGGTAAATAATGATTAATTAACAAGTAACGATGGTAGTAATTATGATATCATATCATAATGTCGGACATGTAATTATTGATAATTAATAATTCATTGGATCAGTAATGATCAGTAACAGAAATACTTTTTCAAGTGGCCAATGAGTGTGGTTCTAGGGTACGTCAGGTTGCCCACAGCTGTCCGGGATCGTTACTGGGGACGTTTCCCACATCACAGAGATGGGGGCACTGGCGCCCGAATTTGGTGATCACCAGCGTCAGTCGTTTGTCCCACAACAAACGTAATGTTTGTCTTCCAACTGGCCAAAATGGGAGCTCCCAATTGGTTACTCGCTTGCCCCTCGTGTCATCCGCGCGTCACGGATCTAGAGTCCTTAGAAGTGGTCCCAAACGCCATTGCAATACTAGAGGTGAAGTGTCCCATAGTCACTCAGTATTCTCACCATGAAAGCAATGCGATGTTGTTACCACCCATTTTCTCCCGACAATTGATCCAGCGCAGTACTGGGAATTGTTGAACATCAAGGTGGCTATCCAGGGCCATTTGCCGGCGTAGACAGGCTGCCCACCAACAATCCGTTTCCCTCTTCGGGCTTTCACAAAGGACGAAGGAAGACCACAACCTGAAATCAATAATTACACAATGGCTAAGGGTCGCCAACAGAACAACATGTTATTGGTTATGATATGATTTCAAATTCCCAACCAGGGGGTAAACCTGTGGTTATTCTAGTTCGAAACACTGCCTTCGCGATACTTGAAATATTAGATCCTAAAATGTAAAGTTCTACCACGAATTGCTTTTACAAAATGCTTCATGAGGAGAACAAGGAAGAAGCTCAGAAACATTTGAATCGAGGAGTTTAGAATGACAAATAACACCTACATGAAGACGCTGCTTGTATTTGAAATTAATTTCTTGTTCACTCATAAAAATTGGTTTCACTTTCTTTCTGGGTCGAAGTAATTATAAAGTTGTTTAGAGAGTACAATTACTGATTCTTGGTCGAAAGCCAAAGAATTCGTCTTTAACCGTAATTTAATTAGAGAATTAATAACAAATAAATCATCAGTGTATGGTAATACTTTCCACCGTAATTTAATTAGAGAATTAATAACAAATAAATCATCAGTGTACGGTAATACTTTCCACTTATGATATCGTATTTTCTCTTACAAGGGGTAACCACTCGAAACTGGGTCCTCAACAAGTGTTCTTTAATTAACAACCGAAGTAAGGAATGACGATGTACATAACAGAAAACTCTGTACGTACAATATTAGTTCTGACAACAGTGATATGAAATTGTGACTAGTCCACAAAACTATTAAGGTTCGCATTTCAAATGAAATTATACCAGTAAAAGAGTTCTCGAAACTCAGAGAAACTGAGAAACAAGTATTGGGGTACTCCGTGACAATACAAGACAGTTAAACAACTTAATTGAACTGAACTAAATCTAGTGGTGAGCTTCATTCTAATAATAAAGGTGACAAATTAACGTGCGTAATGTCACCGTGAGATTATCCCATCTGTTATAGTTACCTAGCCTTTCATACGCTCTTTTGCTGTGATTTTTGATAACTGGTATGAGGGCGTTGCAAGGATTTTCTCAAAGGGTGTCAAGAGAGCCTGTCAAACTTGAACGGTCAAGAGGTGGCACAATAGTTTTGAGAAAATCAAACGTAAAAAAAAAATCCCAAAAGGTACCACTTTGTCAAATACGTTTGTCCAAAATATTCAAAAGTAACGAACGTTCACTTGCTCGAAAAATAAAGTTTAAACAGAACGAAGAACGTAAAAAGACGGACACAGTTCTTGATCAGCTGTAAATACGCATTTCCGTAAATTTATAAATTGCATATTTACCATGTTCCAGAGGCGAATTAAAAAACCCCAACAAGAAGACTCGAAATATGCATCTATTTTCCCTTCAAAAACTGTATATATATTAAATAGATTTAGGTTAAGCCGATGGAAAGCATTTTCAAACAATAAAAGTGGCGGTAGTGAGATAAATACCATGTCACATAAACAGTTGGACTCTGCCCTTGAGATCCAAATAAAAGAAAATTACTGCTTACACATTCTTTGACAAGTGGTAGTTCGATCACAGAGTTTTCTGTGGTTTCGCTAAGCCGCCCAGCGAAATGATACGGAAAACAATGATTCTTTCCGGTTTCATTTTCCCGAAATTTTCAAAAATTCCTGTACAATATTATAGTACCAAATGTAGCGAAACAGTTGCAACTAAATACATTTCTAAACTCTGCTGATTGGCTGATGAGTTTAGGATGCCAAAACATCATAACAAATCTCTCTAAGCTTTCCACTTTATTACTACTGACGTTAGTTTGTAATCGTTCGGATGCATTGCCAGGTTAAAAGATTGCTTCTCAAATTATTACTTGTTATACCAAAGCTAGTAAGCGTCGTGAGAATGGTGCTCTCTGGTGGAAAATTCTGCATGTGTTTTTAATTTATCTTTAAATTTCAAAGTCAGTTCTCGTTTCGTTTGGTAGAATCAATTGAACAGTTAGATCCCAGCATGCTTAGTTGAAAATAGCTGGATTGGACGTACACTTCTATTTTGAAATGTACAGCACGAACAACCTTAGTGTATTGTCTTTTATAAATCTAAACGTATTTCATATCAATGATCTGGCCAAATATCCCTGGAGCTACGAACTCCGGTTTGAACTGAACGTTCCAATTTACATGAAATTCAAATTTTACTTCAAGTACAGTTGACGCATGCGAAACCACCTCCGAACAAGCTCGGTACTTCTTAGAAAAAATCAAATAGAAATTCCAGCTGGGGGACGAGAGCCATTGTGCCGTAAATAAATGGATCCCATAGCGAGTCCCCGACAAAAATGTAATTTAACGATATCAATAGCTTGTAATAGTAGAATCTTACATGGAAAAACAAACGTACCAAACATTCCTGGCAAGCCAAGGAAATCTATTGCTCATTTCTTTATTTAGTTACAAGTAAAACCAGTGCTGGTTTCTCGCATTTAGTCTTTTAGGCTGGCATGACGACAAGGGTTAACGGAATGTGCAAAGTTTTAAATGATGGCACATTTTTTCGGTTTTAAAAAGTCCCACAAACTTTCGGGTCTTTATACAGGTAACGAAAATATAATGACCAGATGTCTCTATTGATAGATCTTAGCAACAGGATGATCTCTTTCTATCGTGATCATTATGACCTGGCAGACCTGCCTCTTTTTTCATCTTTTAACCCTTATTCTAGGTTCACTACTTTCCCAGCAAATCTACCGGAATTTTGTCACATCGAGATTTATATTTACTCCGCTTTACTTTCCACCTACTCGTCTACGGTATTTCTTGCGGCAGGTTTGCAGAGTGCTTGACTCCGGGTGTAACCAGCGTTTGGCTCAAGTGTCCGTCGAAGTAAATACTCAGAAAGAGCCGACAACATTTAGACTTACGCTACTTGTCTCACCTTGTTTTTGAATTGTGGGATATTGCCAAGTTCTGGAACCTGTACAACAAAAAAAGATGTTACCCAACGCAACATTTGATTTGTAAATCCAAAGGAAAACCTTGATACTTTCTTAGTTACATTGCACAGTTGTCTAATACACAAAGATTTTATTTACCAAGGAGTAATACAAAAAGTAGATGGAGGACAAGTCCACGTAAAGTCAGCATTGTTTCCAATAGTGAGGTTTCTTGGTGCTTTCTACGCCTCAGGTTACGTGCACGTGTATTAGCAGTCAAGTTCTCTAGAAATGGCTCGTGGCCCGATCCAGCGTCCGGTTTTAAACATTCACTTAACGATGAAATCAGCTGGAGGTGAGGGAAACATTTTAAGCTTAATTCCTAAATTGGTGATGATTTGTGCAGGAAATGGGTTCGTAATTGACAAGGAGACTCAGCTGGGAAGCAGACAAATTCAAGAGGTGATCACAGATTACATACGTGGTGCAGTTTTGATAAGCAAATTGGTCCTTAGGTTAACCTGTTTCTTTTCAGTCAGAAAACGATCAGAATTGCAACTGTTCCTTTTTTTGCCGCGTAACTTTCACTTCATTGAGGAAATTAGGTAAGCTTCGAAAAGAACAACATTCTTTTCGCAATAATATGCTGAAATTAAACGTTTTCAGGGACAGATCGATTTTTGGAATAATTGCTGGGCCCTATAAACAAATGAAATTTTTTGGTCATGGTCTTCATACTTTGTGAATCACCGATAACTCATCTTAGAATAAATTTATTATTTCATATCACAAAACCGTGAATCTGCACTGATAGACTATCAACGTATTTATTATTAGCTGATTGTAAATAAAATGCAACACGCCAGTTAAAATCGTCCTTCTGTTGCAAATAGAACGAACAAATCTATGAAATTTATCCTAAAAACTTTGAACAGTTATGACAAATTGACCAATTTTATACAAAAACATAGTCTGCTCATCTGCTCATAGAAAACTTGGGGTTTTTGTCTTACTCTGTGAGTGTGTTCGTTTGTATGTGTCACTGTGTATAAGAACATGAATTGTAAATCTTTTACCATTAATATTTTCGCTTGTTGATATTTTCTCCAACGCTAACCACGCCCGTGAGCCTGTGGAGAAAGAAGTGAGGTTAGGTCAGTGGTTCCTCCAGGTCTTGGTATGCGCTATAGTTAAACATGGCCGACGAAATTGAACTAGGGAAAATCGAAGAGTAAAGTTTGCTTTGTTTTAAAATTAAAAACAACTGCTTCTCGTTCGGAAAAATTTAACGTCACTGAGCGAGGCCAAGATAATCAGGGTGTGAATTAAGTTTTTTAAATTTCCATTCGAAATTCAGATAGTGTTATGTTTTAACGAAGTTCCGGGAGAAAACTTGAAGGAGTCAAGGAGATAGGATCAGTGATATGACTTCTATTATCAAGTTGACCGTGTTGTCTGGAGGACAGGATGAGTCTCCTCTGGCCTACCTTCTGCAGGTAGATGAGTTTCGCTTCCTGTTAGATTGTGGATGGGACGAATTTCTTTCAATAGAAACCATTGAGCCTATGAAGCGGTAAGTCTGGTCAATTTGTTGCTTTATGTATACTTTATGCTATATTTATATGTAAATTTGATGATGTGAACACGGAAGACACTAGCACAATGCAATGGTGATAAGGCTGTACATGCCAAACGTTCCAGTGTTAATGTGGAGGTATACCAACACTTATTCAATTATTTTGGGCTGCAAGGAAACCAAATCTGTTTGTTTCTGAAGAAACTTATCCATTAGTCCAAAGGCAAGAAAGTACCAAATATTTTTCATATGGCCTCAGCTATGTGAACCTGGATTCCAGGTGCATCCTAATAAAGATGAAAAGAAGAGGCACTACAAACCCTATGACAACTGACACTGTAGCAGGGGTTGTTGGTGTTGAGTGCATGGAATGCACTCTGACAATGGACATACCAGTGTTCTCTGTTAGAACTACCACTAAATATTGGTGAAACAGAATGCCACTCTTTCTTATTCATATAATTATTACACTGGACATGAGATTTGTGATACATTACTGTATGTCAATATTCACAGGATAAAAGATTATAATTTTGGATATTAAATGTTATAAGCTTGGTATTTTAACTGGATCTGAAAAAATATGATAAATCAAAGTTTTGACATAATATTCTATTAAACATCAAATTTTCCCATGCTTTTTATGCCTATCTCCATATATTTTAAGCTTCTAATATAATGATCATTAGTTATTAAAACACATGAACCCAAACATTTCAAAGCAACATGTAACAAGATGGGAATGGAAAGAAAGCTTTATTAAGCAGCAGTCTTTGAGATTCTAAAAGAAAACAGCTATGACACTGAAATAGTATGTCAACAATAGGTTGCCCACTTTTATAGTACAGCATTTTTGCTACATTTGACAGGCATGTTAACCAAATTGATGCTGTATTAATCAGTCATCCTGATATTTATCATCTTGGTGCTCTACCATACCTTGTTGGAAAAGGAGGACTCAGCTGCCCAGTGTATTCCACTATTCCTGTCTATAAAATGGGGCAGATGTTTATGTATGACCTTTATCAGGTATGGTATGAACAGACCTTATATTTCTTATGTAGCCATGGAACATTATAGTATATAGCCTGTAATCTTCTTTTCTAGGATCTGATTTAGAGTTGTTTTTTTCCCATGTTTGCACATAAATTTTTGTACATTATCAAGAAAAATATTACAGTTATCCTCAGTTTATCAAGTGTAACATACTGTAAATTGTTTATTCTATACTGACTTTTTTGGTTAGTGGTGTTAGGGGAAAATCATGCAAATTTTATCAGCAAATGAAGGATGAGATATAAATTGAACAGGTTATTATTGTATTTAAGGTTATTACTGTAGCTTGAAAAAGTGAAAGACCCAGCAGACTTGAACCATTTTAGAAAAGAATCACTGTCAGAATATTGATTACTAGCACTTACATGAATTAACTAAGTGTAAGGTCTTGTATAAGCAATGAAGGAACAAGGTCTGTGTGAAAAAGCAAAGGCAAATACTAACCAAACAAATAAGGTTAATTATTAATAAATTTGTTACATTATAAATTTAATAATTTAATATTAAATATGTAAATTTCTTTTTGTTTGTTGATGTGTTGATGTTGGTTTATTTGCTTGTTTTTGCCCATGATTGCATTTTTTGTGGTATCTATTCAATCATGTAGCTATTTGTCTAGCTTTCTGCTTACTTGTAAAATAATCCTTGAAAAGATTTAACAACATTGAAAGCAATTTTGCTTCAAATCAGACAATTTCCTGCCTAGTCAGTATGGAAAATTTATTTTATAGTTAAGACAGGCAAGCAGTGGCTGTACTAAATGGGTGTACTTCACCATGACATCATTCTTATCTTGTTACAGTCTCGCCACAATTATGAGGACTTTGACTTATTTTCCCTTGATGATGTTGATGCAGCATTTGATAAAATAATTCAGCTCAAGTACTCCCAACATGTTAGTTTAAAAGGTACTGATATATATTCCCTAATTTTACAGATAGTCTGTTTCCAAGGGCAAAGTTTGGCACTTCTTTAATTGTAAAATGTGTACAAACATTTACCATAGTTCATCTGTTTGCCAGCTATTGCTTGCAAGTTAGACTTCAGAGTTGCAAAGTACAGAAAATGTCTAGGGAGGAATTTTAATTACTTCTGCAAAATTACAGCATTAAATTTTATGAGTTGATTCCAGAACTCAGCTTGTACTGCATAATTTTATCATTGCTCTAAATTTTTTTGTGAGAGTCAACAAAAATTGCAAATGCAAATTTATTCATAAATGAAGGATCTTTCATAAAATTGTCCAGAGGGGCAGTTTGCTACCAAGAAGAGAAAACCTTATGGTGTATAGATTCTCAATTTTGGACTGTCAAACTAGCTGTTCATAAATTATTAGTGACCATGGCTGGGAATGCAATAGAAAGTAACAAGAAATTACTTAGGAAGTTTGTTTGTGGTATAAGGTTGCTTTATCATACAAGACATAATATCAATGTCAGGGAAGATGTGAACATGCAGTTATGTATTTTCAGCTCATTCTTTATAATAAACTTTTTTTTCAGGAAAGGGCCATGGGTTGACCATAACCCCTTATGCTGCTGGTCATATGATTGGGGGTACAATGTGGAAGATTGTAAAAGATGGTGAAGAAGATATAATATATGCTGTTGACTACAACCATAAAAAAGAAAGGTGAAAAATGTTTATCATCAAATAAAGAAAAACAATCAGTGAATTGTTGTTTAATTGTGCTTGCCTTGGATTTACCTCCCTTTGCCAACACATTTCTTTTTTGTTACTTTTAATGACTTAGGCATTTAAATGGAGCTGTTTTAGAGACATTGAGTCGTCCTTCATTACTTATTGCCGATTCATTTAATGTTTTAAATGTTCAAGCAAGGAGAAGAGACAGAGATACTCAATTAATGTGTATGTATATAAAGTAATTTATCCCTTTTTGAACAAACTATCGTTACTGTAGTTGAATCCCAATTGCATAAAGTCCTCTTATCTTGATGTCATAATTATACTCTTGTAATTGCTGGCATTTATGTGCAAATTTTAGCCCAGATTTTAAAAACAACTCGAAGGGGAGGAAATGTGTTACTTGCTGTGGACACTGCTGGAAGAGTGCTGGAACTTTCTCAGTTACTGGTATTGCGACAGATTTAAGTGACAACCACTTTAAATAAGTACTTGAAGATGAGTTTATAATTAACATCACATAATTAGAAGTGTATGACAATTTTCCTTTCCTCATTTATTTTCTAAATCTTTAACAGGATCAACTTTGGCGTAACCCTGATTCAGGATTATTTGCTTATTCATTGGCATTGTTGAACAATGTCAGTTATAATGTAGTTGAATTTGCCAAGTCACTGGTAAGTAATGTTTTTTTATATTTGGGTTCAGCTTGGAATAATGTTTTGATGTACGTACATGTACTAATACTGTATACCTGTTTTAAATTTAGAGGTTTAATCCCCATAATTTGCATGAACAATACTAATTACAGTGTTTTAATTTAAATGTAAACTAGTTACTATATTATAATAATTATAACTGAATTATAACTTCCAGGTAGAATGGATGAGTGATAAGGTAATGAAGTCTTTTGAGGTTGGCAGGACAAATCCTTATCAATTCAAGTAAGTGACTGAAGCATGTAAGTTTGACCCATCCATTGTTTGGTTTGTTTTGGGTTTTTTTTTAATATTATTTTTTTTTTTTTGCCAGATATTGTAAACTGTGTCACAATCTAACTGAGTTATCAAAAGTTCCTTCACCAAAAGTATGTATTGAGTCAATGCTTCTTTTATAGATAACTGGTACTGTAGTATATGTGTAAAATGACAGTGTTACAGTATGTAAGACCAATAGACGTACCTGTTTGATGTAGCTTCTTGATCAAGTCTTTGCTTCAGGAGTGGGCTCAATTTAATTTTGTTGACCAAATGTAGTAATATGGATGGAATGCTCACTCCTCAGAATGAGATGTAGAAATTAATGAGTGAATTAATTGGTTGGTTAGATAAATAAGTAAATAAATAAATAAATAAAAATACAAAACAAAACATGAGTGAATGAGTAATTTAATTCACCAATCTGTTGGTATTGAATACAAGTGATTGATTTGATTATGAACTTTTTGTCTTTACTTCTGTTACCATATAGTGGGGTTTTTTTTATCTATCCTTCTTATCTTTCAGGTGGTATTGGCCAGTATGCAAGATCTTACCTCAGGTTTTGCCAAAGATCTTTTTGTGGAGTGGGCAGAAGATGAAAAAAATAGTGTGATCTTTTCAACAAGAACAGCACCTGGGTCGTTAGGGCGTAGACTTATTGAAAATCCCAACACAGCCAAAGTTGAAGTTGAGGTAATGGTTGTTTTGGCTGTTCTTTTTTCCACTTTGGGGCAAACTTATTGTTTTCTGTCAAAAACCAAAAATTCATAAATAAAGTCTGCTTTAGCAGTTCAATTGTAATTCTTGACCACCCTTGGGTTAATATTTTAGATAAAGACTAGAGTAAAACTTGAAGGAGAGGAGTTGGAGAGGTATTGGGAAATACAAAAGGAAAAAGAGAAAGACAAAAAAATAACGGATGCAGGCAGTAAAAGGTGGAAGTATTTGTATTGTATTTACTGTAGATTTTTAATTCCCCAGCCCAGTTGTCTTTAGTACTATTAACAGATATGAGCACTCCTTATTTTACAACTACAAAGCTATTTATCACAAAGCACAAACTCAGCAAAGTATATCATACCAAATATTACAATGATCAAAGTAGCTACTGTATTATAGTGTTGATAGCTTCAAATCAACCTTGAAGTAATACTGTGTATGCATTTGTGTGGGGAAAATATAAGTATTTTGTTAACTTATACTTAATCTAGATTATATTTTAAGCTTTTAGCTTGTATTTGTTGATAACAATAATTATCATAACTCTGATTTTTTTGTCTTCATTATAAATGAGCAGTAGACAAACTATTGAAGAAAGTGATAGTGATAGTGAAGATGAGGGCATTGGACTGATGTTTGGAGGCAAAAGTCGACACGATCTGATGATGACTGATGAAAAGGTAAAAGATAGAGCAACTCACCAACTTTTGTATGATTTATGATAATTTTTACATAACTTTCAGACATTACAAATATCTTTACAAGCAGTATTAACTGGCAAGTGTTGTATAACTATACAATTTATTACACTTGCTTTGTCTTTTTTAATAGAGAGGCAACAAAAGTAGTTTCTTCAAACAGGCAAAGTCCTACCCCATGTTTCCTTGCAAAGAAGAGAAAGTTAAATGGGATGAATACGGGGAAATTATAAGGTATTGTATTTTTTGCAATTAAAATTTAACTGGGATTTCAATGCAAATAAAATAACACAAAACTGTTGAAGGTGTGTTTTCTTTGTGTTCTGCTTGGTAGCACAAACCATCAAGACTGAACAATACATGTCCTACTTCATATGGCTTTGTTTTGCAGTTTTTGGCACTAATATGCTTGTATTTATAGAACAAAATGTAATGAATTTGTGTGGTACTTTTATTCAGTATTGAAACAACTTTTTTGGGTCAAGACTGATTTTGACTTTTTCTAATTCAAGGCCTGAAGATTATCTAATAGCAGAGACTGCCATTGCAGAAGAAGAGAAGAAAAAGACTGTGAGTGTTTATCCTGACATTTTAAAATTAAAAGTTGCTGAGTAAGGGTTCTCTACAAGTAGCAGGAAATGTGGTTGGCTATGAGAAATGTCACTAGGGTCAAGTTTAGCAAGTCTGAGAAACCTCTAAGTTCTGTGAACCCCCAGAAAGAACTAAAACTATCTTTTTCCAACACAGGAACAAGATTCTGGAACATCTGACACTGAGGGAACATTAGGACAAGGTAATGTTTTAAAACAACATAAGGGTGTGCATCAGTGTGGTGACATTATACTGTAATGTACATTGAAATAATTTTTTATAAGGCCAAATAACATGCAAAATTGTGACTATGCAACCTACATTATATTACTCTGTAAACAAGCTACAAACAATATAACAAAAGTAAACATCTATTTTTTTAGATGACCATAGTGTACCAACAAAATGTATTGTGGAAAAACGGACCATAAATATCAAGTAAAAATATCTTACATCTGTCATATGCAACATAATAGTCGAACAATATTCTTTAAATCTGAACTGGAGAATATCATGTTTAACAAGAAAATGGAATGAAATTTGTTGCTTTCTTAAATCTTGTCAATAGCTCAGCACAGTAGTTTTTGGTTTCATTCTTATTTAGGTGTTCCATAGTGTATATTGACTTTGAAGGTCGTTCAGATGGTGAATCCATAAAAAGAATTATATCAATTGTTAAACCCAGACAACTGGTGAGTCTCCAGAATTTCAATCTCTTTTTAATCTTACTTTTTGCTCACAAGTTACCATAAGTAAATACCAAGCTAGATTCTGGATAAGTTTTAGAGTACTGGAGGCAATCAATAACTTTAAAATCAATGTGTGGAAGAATAGTTGTCAACACTACTCAATGAGTGGAATGGTACTGCATGACTATTATTAATGATGCTTATCCTTGAGAATGTAATTGGCTACTTTGTCAGAAGGTCAATGTGTTGAAAACAGTAGATCAAATGGAGAATGGCTGGGTTGTTGTGTTTTTTCCCAGGTCTTAATTCATGGTAACTCTGATGCTACTACACACTTAGCTGAACATTGTGGGAAAAATAATGATATGGAAGTCAAGAAAGTGTATACTCCTTGCACTGGAGAAACTGTGGATGCTACTAGAGAAAGTCATATTTACCAGGTATTCATTAAATATATCAGAGGTGGACAAATTCACTTTTGTTTATGTCCAAGATGAATCACAATTAGATTATGGCTAGATGAAATTGACGTGATTTTTGCCAATGAACGAGATGAATTTTGAAGATTAAAGGCAATCTGTTCTGACAGTGTTTTCACATGCATAATGATGGTCCTCTTTTTTTCCACCAAAGAAAGTAAAGAAGTATATGGAGTGATGCCAAAGTGAAGCTTTGATTGTAAAATTAATCACAACTGCTTTTGATGCAAGGTTAAAGACTTTGATTAGAACTAAACTGAAAACAAAAACCTTACTGAACTTATCCACATGTTGTAGAAAAAAAAATTTGGGAAAAACAAATTTCAACCATTATCAGTGCAAATCTGGAGACAAAAACTTATTGTTTCAAGACTGTCAACTGGTTTGGCTACATTTTCATGTTCTCTTCTATAGATTAAGCTGAGGGACTCCTTGGTCAGTGCTCTTCAATTTTCTCAGACTCGTGATGCTGAGATTGCCTGGGTAGATGGACAGCTTGTGAAAGAGAACATCAGATCTCTAATTAACTTGTCACATGGATCGAATGATGAAGAAAAAATGGATGTTGACAGGGTGGATGCCTTTGACTCGGTACCTGTGTTGGAACAGTTAGCTTTGAATGAGGTGAGATAGTGATTTACAACTCATGCTCTTTAAATTTATTAGAATTGGTATTTAGAAGACAAAAAAGATAGAGATAGAATGAGAGGAAGAGAGAATTGAGAGTGAAAAAGGCAGAGTGGATTGGAAGCATTAAAATTGCTGATACCTGTTGTACTCTGGAATAAGAGTTGAATAGACCATCTTGGCATGAATGGGTTAAATAACAATGAAAAAACAAGGATTGTTTTATCGGACTTAAAACATCATAAGTCTTATAATAGCTGGCTCTTTTAGATTTGATAAAGCATGTACTAAAAGTTTTTAACTCTTTGGTGGCAAACCCTCATAAAATTGATCATATATGACTTACAACCTTCATGTTGACTTAAATAACCTTCCCCAACAAATTATTTATAAACCACCTTGAAAATAGCCATTTTTCTTGCTGTGCAACCAAAGAGTTAAATGATTTCAAAAACAAAACCCTTAATATGCTAATTTGGGAAGAAAGTTTGAAAATGGGTGTTTTCTAAGCTGCAGAAATTTAAGGGGAAAAGTGTGTTTTTATGAAATTTAAAGACACAACATGGTAATGATTTTCCTTTGCATTTCACTTATGAATTATTAACAAGTTTTTGAAGATGTGTTGAAAAGATGGTTCCTATAAGGAATTTACACCAAACACATTGTTGGGACCTCAGAGTACAAGGTATATTGGGTAGATTTTGTGTTCTTCAGATTCCAGGTCATGACCAGGTGTTTATCAATGATCCAAGACTATCTGATTTTAAACAGATTCTTCAGAAGAATGGGATTCAGGTATGTATAATGTTATATTTAGCCATGCTTTAATTTTGACTTGAGCTGTAAAGCACAAAAATAATTATATAGATGCCAGAAATTTCTGTACTTAGTTTAAATTCCTAAGTATTTTTTGGAGTATAATAAATTTGTCATTTTCATTGGATATGTTTATTGCAGGCAGAGTTTGCTGGTGGTGTTCTGGTTTGCTGTAATGGTGTGGTTGCAATCACCAGGGTAGGCTGAATAAATTTTGGATATTTTGGATAAATATTAGAGTTTATGAGCAACATAATTCAAGCATGTACAAGCTTGCTACCCTATGTATTTCTCCTATACAGAATGAAGCTGGACGCATTGGTCTGGATGGAGCTGTTTGTGATGGATACTACAAGATCAGAGAGTTGCTGTATGATCAATTTGCAATATGTTAGATTCTTGGTATGAGCACATATTAAATGGTCCATTGCAGATTTCTGTTCTTTCAAAGAAAAAAAAGTATAAAATGTTATCAGAAATGAACCAAAATAAACTGCTGAGATATGAAAGACCCAGATTGAGTCAATGAATGTTCAATTTTGTGTTTTGCAATATCAAGGCCAAGATGGCAGTCATCCTTCATGTCAAATTTGAAGGAGTTTAAAGAAATCTGCTGGCTGTAAAAACAAACTATTCTGTTGTATTATTAACATGGTGTGTTAGCAATACCAGTAAGTAATACAGAGCTGTGGAAAGGAGAAACCAAAACAAAGTTTTAATGCTTACAAGTAATGTTCTTTATGGAATACTTCAGACCTTAAAGAATGAAATCAATACTGCAATTTTTGTGCTACATTCTGAACAGCTAGTTGCTGCTCAGTAGGTCAGGGTTGTGGAAACTAAGACACCAAAACATCACATATGTACTTTTAGGCACAGTAACAGATTATAAGTTTAAAAATGCTTATTTATTCAATTTAAGAGATTAGGGTAAATTACATTTCCTCTCAATAATACTGTCAATATTAACATTTCATGTAACTAAAACAAAATGTTACAGCCAGTTGTCATGCAAAACCTATTGACAGATATGCAACCATCAGACAGTGCCAGTTTAAGTCCTGAACATTCCTGAATTATTTTTTTTTAGTTTATAAAACTAAAGCTAAAGCAGTTACCAAGAAATTGGTACCAGCTAGTCAAAAAGAAAGCTGTTTAAGTAGCAAGATTTAGTAATCATTACAAAAGCTCATGAGTTCAAAAACAAGCACCAGCTTCATTGCTCTTTTTCTTCATTGTCAATTTTCCCTAAAGCTTTATTCCTTTTAACACGAGCATATGGTCCAATGGCAGGATCTGTTATGAAGTCATACAGTACTTTTACCCACGAGGTGTGATGGGGCAAGTGGTTGTAGTATTCAGGAGCAATTTCACGAACTTTAGGCAACAGAGATCCAGGTATGCTTGGAAAATCATGATGCTCATTGTGGTAACCAACATTGAAGGTTACTATATTCAGTGGGCCATAATAGGAGTATGTCTCGTAACCTTTCTTAAACATGTAGTGCTCGGAAATGAAGTGACCAGCAACTGGGTGTAGTCCCATACCAAGCAGACTTCCTGCAATCAAGTAAACTAATGCTTTACTACCCAGGAAATAAACAATCAGAACATCTACACCAAACTGGCTGACCATGTTGAATATCTCCAACGGTAATGGTGTTTTGGGATTGACAAACAGTGGCCTGAATGTGTAAAAGAATGGTTGCAACACAACCCATACAAACTTTGTAAATGTGTTAAAGAACAGCTTTGTTTCCAGTTCACTGGGAAGGTCAACATCTAACATCTCCTGGCCTTGGTAACGATGATGTTCAAGATGGTATTTCTTAAAAGCAACACTGCAAGGAACACCAATGGGAAGATTTGCTATAAGGCCAAGCACACGGTTATGCCATGGCTTTGCATGTCCAAAACCTGCATTGTGTGCTATTTCATGGATTGCCAAAAGCAATGCATGATTGACCACACCTCCAAAGCAGTATGCCAAGATAAAAACAGCCGGCCAACTTGCATAATGTCCCACAAAATATGCTGCCACCATTTGTACCAGCACCAACCCAACCACCACGTACTTGAACTGTTCGTCAACTTGCATCAGCTTTTTGATCTCGGGATATTTCTCTGAAACAAAGGAATTTTTAAAACAGAATTAGTGCGACTTTCAAAAATGATGTTCTGATTGATGCAGTCGCCCTCCCATTCTTTTCCACCAGCAGCATATTCTTGCTGATCTCTAGCAATTAGCGCTGCCGTTTGCAAAATAACGAAAGAGTTCATCAGTTTAAGCGGGAACAAGGAACATCTAAAGCGCAAAAACGGACTGTAAGAATCTGGTAACAATATGAAGTAATTTCAGCAAGAAAAAGGAACATCAATGCGGGAACTTCTGGAATAATATTTTCAAGTTTGAAAATTGAATGTGAACACCGGTGGCAGGTTTAGAAAATGAAGTGGAAAGCAATGAACTTGCACTCACTGCGTCTTGAGAAAATCTTTGGTTTTAGGTCACGTTGGTCATAGTATTCTACGAAATTGTTTCTCATGAAATTGACAGTTGTGTCGCGTTGTTCACGAGAGTTTCTTCATTGGAGAAAAGAAACTGGACGCCTTTGTTCCAAAATCGACAGCTGCATTTGGCTTTACATAGATTATAGATTGCCTTGAAAAAAAGAGATTAACGAATTTCTCATTTCAAACTGTTATATGTTCCCGGCCGGCAAGTACTGTATCTTTCGTAAGCATGGATTTGTAAACTAGAATATCTTCCAGTTATTTTTGAAATTAGTTGTGTTGACACAGTGGCCACTTATGTCTCGGAAATAGTCAAGGAAAGTTAAAGTTTTGCACTATTTTCATCAGGTAAATGATGACCGTTTCCAAATATCTGACGTGAGATATCCAGTAGAGAGATTATAGTCAAGTTCGAACAGGATAAGTCGATGAAGATGAAGACCCGTTAAGTAAAAATAATAAAAAATTAAATATTTACGAATTGCGAAGGTCCGTCAATCAACAATAAATAGTTGTCGGAAGAACTAGATTGCTTTGTTCTTAAAATGCAATGTTAAATTTCAGACATTCAGTTCAACCTTTCAAAAAAATAACTAGCGTATTAAAAGCGACTGTCAAAGTATTGGATAGCAGGTGCAAATATCTCGTTTTCTGTAGAAAAGTTTAATATTTGCCGTACATCTTCCTGAATCCGAAACAAATACAACACAAAAGAAGCGGCACGTGAACTCGTGGTACCTATTGTTGTTGGGAAAGCCCTTTGCCGGTGAGAAACACAGCTAATCTTACAGCAACTCTTGTCCAAAGCGATTAGTTGCTTGGCGTTCACAGGTGTACTCACTTAAAATTTCCTTTCTCCTAGTCGCGTGAGGCTCTTCTGTGTAAGACCATTCGAAGTCGCTCCGCGAAACCTGTCCTCCCATTGTCAAGTTCGTAGAAATTATCGATTCCGATACACTTGCAATGAAAAACTTCCTCGAGTTTTCCTAGAGCATAACAGACTCCGCCTCAAGGAAGCTCTTCAGACAATACTGACATTGAACTGATGTGACGTCACATGTGACCTAATCTGGCCATCTGGTGATCATGAAAGGCTAACCTTTGTTAACAATCTAGTATTACATCGCTATTATTATATAATTAAGCTATAAAAATTAAGTATTAATATTAAACCTTATGTATGAAAGTTCAGCTAAAACTTAGAACGCTCTAAAATATCTCTAATTGCGAAAACCTGGGTGCCATTACACTGTATTTTGCTTCTGTCTTAAGGAGAATTTTGTAGGTTTTGTCCTTTGGACTTTGTTCAACTGTGTGTGACGGAAATGGGTTTCCTCTACCGGAAGTAAATATTTGGAAATGATTTCGTAAATTACTCAGGAGAGAATACCTTATTTGTATACGGGCGCCACTTCAAGAGCGATTTTTTTACATGCAGATGTTTTAACTCAAGCAAACAAAAGTATTTAGATGATTTTTTAAAGTGTAGAATTAGAGATCAGAATAGAAGATTTGATGCAAGCAAAAGTGAAATATAAATGTAGGTGGCGAGTTCAAATCCCGCTCGAGTCAACATTTTTCAGTTGACTTCAACAGTGTAGGTTAATTGTGAAGTTATCGTGACAAATGTAGTCGGACTGTGCTGAAAAACTGTTGCCACTTTCATACATGCCATATTTACATATCGAGCTCGTGTGTGCGACAACGCTATGCTACTGATCAAGAAGAACATGTCCATCTGCATCAATCGACCCTTAACCAATACACAGTGGTTAAGGGTCGATTGGTTAGTGGTCTTCTCCTTCCGTCAATTCAAACGCCAAGTATATAAAAAATTTGCATTTTTTTTCTCATCTTGGGCAAGAAACGTTACTTGAGGAGCCGAGTCACATCAAAGTTGGCATATCATCAATTCATTTCACATCGTCTTGAAGAATTTGAAATTTGGATAAAAATTGCATCAGCTACTACCACACTCCGGGACAATTTGGGTTAGGTTAGGTGAGTAAGGGACATTTCGCGCATGTAGGTACATGTTGACAACCGATAGTGGCGCTGAACTTTTAGTCTGGACTTTTAAATAGCTAAAGAAAATGAACTTCAGCGTTTTAAGACGTGGTTATACGCTCACGAGAATAGTTACAGGCCCTTCCGTCTTTCAGGCACGAAGGCTAATTTGTGCAAATGTTAAATGGGACAAGAAGAATCTGGATAAAATTGTACGAGACAACAAGGTTGTCGTTTTTATGAAAGGAGTACCAAATCAACCGATGTGTGGTTTCAGCAATGCCGTGGTACAAGTCTTGCGAATGCATGGTGTTGACGAATACGAGAGCTTTAACATTCTCGAAGATGAAGAGTTGCGGCGGGAAATGAAAGCTTATTCCAACTGGCCAACATTTCCCCAAGTGTATGTCGGAGGAGAGTTTTTGGGAGGCTGTGACATCGTAATGCAGTTACATCGGAATGGTGAACTTATTGAAGAACTTGAAAAGGTCGGAATCAGATCTGTTTTGTTGGATAAAGCAAAGCAGTAGCATGTTCCACTGCTCCCCATTTGGGAACGTACAAATTTTTATTTGCTTGTGTTGTCAAGGCCTCAAGGGGCAGTTTAGGAAAATTTTACAAAAAATCACCACAGCTTGTTTGAGAGAATGTATGAAGACTTATTTAATGGATTCTAACTCGTTCAAAAGAATTACAGATAATGTTAATGGTATATGCCAACTACATGAAATATTTTAAGCTTACATGTGATGAATAATGCTTGGGCTGTAATGAGTGACACACTTATAAATGGAGGTTACATAACTGACCTTAGGTTAGGTAATTTATTATTATTTTTCTGAATATAATCTCACATTCCAAAACCCTAGCATCAATTCCATACAAGGGACCAGTGTTGTAAGTAATTGACACAAAAGTAGTTACTTCTCGGAGTAATTTGTTGGTATTTAATTACTTTTTCTGTTTGTGAAAACTTGTAGGTAATCAGTTACAAATATTTTAAGTAACATGTTAGTATCTGAAACAAATGGAAGTTACTTGTTACATTTCCAGGTATGTGATAGTCTGTTGTTGGAAACTTGCAACCTGACATTCTTAGGAAGTGACAAGAATAATAAAGCTAGGTAACTAGGGACAAAAATGCATATCTGGAACTGGCTTTTGAACAGTGGCACAACAGAACTACTGAGGGCCTTTATGACATTTTTGTTTGGGGGCTCCCATCGTCCCTCTCAGAATTGACGTATATTTCAAGACTTTAATCTCAATTGTTTTCACAGATTCAACGGGAGCCCTTAGGAGTTGCTCTAACCCTAACCATAGTTTGTTACACCACTGCTTTTGAGTATACAATATCACCCATTCTTTCACCATCCAACATCAGTGACAAGGGAAATAAATGAGCTAAAAGTACTGAACATATTTCAACACCAAGTTTCAATTTGCGCGACAATGCGGTATTTTCATTTGCAGAATTATTTTCGAGTACATAATCTGCCCGTTTATTAGCATTACACGCGCGAAAATGACGAAATGAGCCGATAGTGGTCGAGACTAACCATTAAATCTCGTGTGATATCTCGCAGGATATTTAAAAATAAATATTAATTTCCGAAAAATATTGTACAAACAACAAAAAGCTTGATATGGATGCGGATGACTGGGGAAAGAAGAGGTGTCTTCAACTTGTGTTCTTCCTGACTCTTACAGTCAAGACGTTAGAGTCATCAAAAATGAAATTAACCGGCAAAGTGACCGTCCCAAGTTTAAAAGAAGAAGTAAGTCTTGCCAAAGAATCTCATCTTACCGTGAAATTTGAAGATACCAGTATGATGGACGCCCCGTCGGTTGTCTTGGGAAAACAAGAGCAAGCCCTTCCCGAAAGAACTAAAGTTGGACGTGGTGCTGAACCTTTGAATTACACTATCGTCTGTGATAAACCAAAAAATCTTGGCCCTTCTTTCTACTCAGTTTCTGCCGTTCTGAATGTTGGATGGCGTCCCAGCGATGAAGAATGGCTGCGCAAGGGAGATTTCTTCAACGATGCAACTCATAATGTTGATATCACTGAAGACTCTGACCATTTCGTCCAAGACATTGAAATGGTACTATATCAACACTAAAACAGTTCATAATTGATGTTTTGTAGCTGCCTCCGCTCGGTTATTAAAATGAGCACACGTTGAAGTTTGGGAGGCCAAAAATAGCTCTTTAAGGTCTCATAAATTGTGACAAAGTTGTTTACGAATTGTAGTGTAATCACAGTTGTACAAACAACTGAATAAAACGTTAAACTGTTGGAAAAGAGTTTCGCCGATGATTGATTAATACATTTTAAAAATAATTGACGCACATTCGTCGGCCAAATTCGCGATATTGTTACGTGAATACTACTAGGGGAGGCCACTATCCCAGTACTCTGAATCGATCAAATTATTTAAGATTTGTTTAAAAAAATTCTTGGATCTAAAGGGTTAACCCCTTTACTTTGTCATTGTAAACACAAAGGAACAAGCTGGTTAAACATTTAAAGTTAAGGAGATTGTGTTTAATCTGTTGTTTTACTGCATTAGACTTTGATTGGCTAACTGGTTTTTATATAACTTCAGAGCATAAAAGCCTTTCTTAATTATAACTTTTCTTCTAGTCCAAAATTGGGCTAATTGTCTTTTGAGCAACTGTCCCCATGTATCTGAAGACTTGGTTCAAGGGTTTACCAGCTGAACATGAGAATTTAAAGTTGAGCAATTTAAGAGAATACTACTCACCCATGATATGACATTGTTTCACTTGAGCCATCTTCTGGTTTGGTAATAAGATGACTCAATAGATAATTCCACAGTGTGTTCTTTGCAAAATGTTAAATGAGGTGGCCCATTAGGTAATAAATTTCTCCCACTATTATAAGATCAAGACTACATGGAATTTATCATTGTATTTGCTTGGCAATAAAAGTTTACAAAAATTATATACTCAATTGTCAATTACATAATTCTTTCCCAAAGGTCTCATCACCCTTGTTTAATGTTTTACATTTTCTTTGTCTTGTGACAGGGTCTGCTGTTAAATTAACTGGGTCTGCACATGAAGTTTAGTCTCCAAGGTAGAATTATTGAGAATTTTCAATGTGACATTCCACATGTCAAGTGAATGCTGTTCAATTGAATGTTCAACTTTACCACTGTGAAAAACATGGCTAAATTTGTACAAAAACTTCACTCAAGTGACTTCTAATGTGGACAAACTGCCTGGGTGTTTTATACTGCTGCACAGTAACTGTTACATATTAAAATCAAAAATATATCTGCTTAAAACAGGTTGTGGCACAATGATTTTCATTGATGCCTTGTGAGACATACCCACCAAACATTTTTGTTTACCCAATAAAATCATGTACTTCTGTGTAGTGCCTTGGTCATGCCACAATATTGAACTTTCATGCATAGATCCTGTTATTTAAAAACACTTGCAATTCACTTGAGATGTCCTTTCTGTAAACACAGTATCTGAAAGCAGAATATTACCAAAACAGCCTAAATCTAGAAATTGTTTGGAAAAAGATTAAGAGTCAATTAAAATATCTACATTCATGTTAAAAATGTCCTGACTGCCACCATCTTTGTGTAAGATACCCATCTGGCACTGGAATCCTTTGTGACTTTATACACTCTTCCAAGAAATCTTTCAACCTCTGTGTTGGGCCTCTCTTCTCTGGAGGTGTAATTTTGTCTATGGCAGGTACAAACTCCTTGCACAACACTAATAGAAGTTTTTGAAACTGTCTGCCATATTTCTTCATCAGTGCATGGCCAGCAACTTTTATGAACTGATACAGCATTGTTGCAGTTACACTTGGAATAGGTTTCAAGTTTAGGACTCTTGCAAGCCAAGTCCAGCCATGCTCAATTCCGTGAGGGTGATCACTATCACCTGCACCAGAAGATGTCATTACAGCTGCATAAAGTTGTACAGTTCCAGAAAACTTCTTCAAGAAGTTGTCTTGATCTTCAATTCTTTCACGGACAATAGAATATCCTAAAGCTTTATGATAGTCTTCAGTAGACTGTCCATTTTTTTTTGGTAAGTAATAGGGTACAAGATAAGGATAGCTGTGTTGGAAATGAGCCAGTATGAGTTGACCAACATCTGGGAAGGCTGACCAAATCCCAGCAATGACAGCAGCATAAATAAATGCTGAGGATGGGTTTGAAGAAACCTGCTGGGCTCCCTGCATTACTAGTTTCTTGGCAACCAGATCTTTGCAAAAAGCCTGAAAGAAAACACAGCTTGTAAGAAAAATTATTAACCATAGCAAACTACCATAATACCAAAATATGAATAGCATTTTAATCTCAGCACATGGTTGGATATGTTAATTAGTCACAGTGACAAAGATTTCATCCGTTTTCTGCTTGCTTGAGGACTTGTCCCTGTTTAGTGATAATTCAAAGACTAATAATTTTCTGAACAAAGATCTCCATGGATTACCCACAGAAATTATCCTCCAAAATGAATGTTAACTGTTAAATGTTCACCAGAACAAGTCAATGACTTACAATCTTGAATGCTTTGACTGACATATTTCTTTTGCTAATAAATTCATAAACAACCAGTACTGAACATTGTTCTCACTGGGCTGGCTACCAAAGCAATTTGGAAGACATTAAAGGCTGGAGTTCAAATTTTTTATTGGCCAACATTTTTCTGTAGACTTTTTCACTAATGAAATGTTCTCTTGGAAGTGGATAAGCAACAAAAATTTTGCTTGAATAGTTATAATTTTCTGATTAACTCCTTAAGGGGCAGGGCTCATCTCTTCAACGAGTAAAACTGTCTGGTGTTAGCTAGAGTAAAACATTAGAGTGTGCCCTTGCTCCTTAATGGGTTAATCTGTCAGAATAAAATGTTGTGGAACAAAGTACAATCACAGATTACCAGTATATTTTCATACCAGTACTTACCAGTGCACTTGGATGTGATTTACAGTTTAGGCTCTTACCACCAACAAGGACATTGTTTTCTGAAAGAAGACTGACAAGGCGATGTATTTTGTCATTCAGATGGCTTGGTGAGTGAGCTGATAAAGCATTTATTGGCACATTAACTGCTTTTTGCAGGTCAAACTTGTATTTAGATTGTTTTGGATCAGAGATGAAATCTTTGAATGATTCTTGCATGGCTTTCAACATTTCTTGTAATTTTGCATACTCAGAAAAAGCATGATCTGAAATACACCTTGCTTTGTTCAGGTCATAATCCTTTGACTGCTTGTCACTACTTTTTTTCAAGCTAGTTAATTCACTAACAGCTGGTGAAGTTTTATCAGCTGGTTTTTTAACTGCAAACTTTGTTGTTTGATCATCCACTTCAGCTTTCCTTATTTGTTCTTTCTTGAATTCCTCATCTTTAGCTTTTGCCACCTCCTCCATCTCTTTCTTCTTCATTGCAGCTTTCTCTTCTGCTGATTTCAAAATGATCATGGCTTTGTTACCATTAGACACTGTTTTTTCAACTAAGTTATTCATTTTCTGGAGATGATCTTCAGCTACAGAAAGATCAGTCAAAGTTTTACACTTTCTAAGCACCACCTCAGCTTCACTGAGAATTGTTGACAAAGCAGCAGTAAGATCTTGATAAACCTTGCCATCGACACATGATACATGACGAAAGTCTTTAAACTTCTTCTGGATCAAGTCTACATTCTTTAAAATCTGGTGATAGAGAGCTACAATATTTTCTTTCAGATTCCTCAAAACAGTCCTTTTTTCTTCTTCTTCTTGAGCAATGTGACTTTCTTCTAACAAGGCTTTCATGCATATTTCGTCAAGCTTCCTCTTGTGTTCTTTCGCCTTTTCATCCAGGTGGTGTTTCAGTTTCTTTGACTCTTCATAATCCTGGCGTATTTTTTCACAAATTTCGCGCTGAAACATTTCTCTCTCCTCGGCCAAACGTTTCTGCATAATATTAATTGACTCAACTGTGTCCTTTTTTAAATTTTCCATTCGCCTATTCAAAATCTGAGCGCGAAATGTCTTACTAGCTTCTGCCATTTCTCTGCTTTCCTTATGGAACTCTCTCAGAATTAATTCATTTTTAGTTTCCACATTTGCAGCTATTCTTGCCGACTTTTTCCTCTTCCCCTGGCCATAGTTAGTCGGAAGAATTCCAGTGCTCGTGCAAGCGTCATTTTCCAACTTCTTTTCCTTTTGCAAAAAACTCGAGCTGACAATTTCCACCCCATTCTCAGAACTGCTATCAATCTGGCTCGTTCGCAAAAGTAACGATGGCCGCGACAGAAATGATTCCAAAGAATTCGAAAATTCTTCTGAATTATGTTTTGTTAATTCCCAAGAACTATCGTATTTTAATTGACCTTTTGAAGTGGATCTAAGCCCGGATAAAGTCTCGTATAGTTGTTCATATTCTCTTATACGTGCCGCCATATTTAATTTCCGTCTATATCCTTTGGTTGCCCGGTTCTTCTATCTGGGGACTGGGAAGTATATTCTATCCAGTTCTATTCTTTGTTCTTGTATTGTGTATTTACTTTGTTGTAAGTTACAGAGAATGAAGTTTGCTGTAATTTTATTAAATGCGTTATTTTTTCTTCAGAATTTTATAACCACGCCTTAGATTTCAAATTTTATCCATTGCATTGCAGAGGCTAGGAATGACCTGGAATTAAATAGTGAATTTTAAGAAGATGGGTTTTCTATGAAATTGTACCACTCTTATTGCTTATAAGGTAACTTGAAAGTGGTGAAGTTAAGGATTGATAGTTTCATATGATTATACCATAAATTAAGCCTTTTTTAAGGGAGATTAGAAGAACAATTTGCATATCCCTTGAAAATATTTGCTGCTGTTGAAGGTTCAAGGTCTCAGTTTCTTCCAGTAATAACTGTCAAGATTGCAGAGACATAAATTAATGGCATCCATGGAAATATTGCAAATGAACATGTCTGCTTCTGTTTTAATTGTGTTATCTGCTTATACTGTGTTTTTCTTGTTTACAATGAACACTTTGGTTTTTTGGAAGTCAGTATCTATTTATTGCAGGCTACCACTACTTATTACTCAACAATGGTTGAAAATATTATTGCCATTACAACCTCCCTCGGTCCATCAGTTTGCCTGAGAATGGCCTGGTTCCTCCCAATTTCTTTGTTGAGTACAAAAAACAGAAGTGCATGTGATTGAAGGTGTCTCCTTAATTCTTTAGCCAACTGAAAAAACCACTAATTAATTTTCCTGATTTGATGGAGGTGCATTTTCCTCCTGGCTCACACCCACATGTGATGTTGATTTAACTCAATTTTGCATGAATGCAGTTCTCTTGTTTATTTTTGCTTGTTACTACCTCGAAGTTGGTTAAAAAACTCGGCTATCGCCTCGTTTTTCAACTCACTTCTCGATGTTTGGATATCTGATGAAACACTCCTTCTCGTGTATGATATATTACGTCAATAATGCAAGTGAATAAAATAACAATGGTATGACCTGATCCATACGTTCAAAAATATTTGCATAACAAACCTGTTACTAAGGGGTGGGACTTTGCGCAAAATTATCCAATCAACATTCAGTATTTTCGCAGGGTTTATTCGGCGAAGCGTCGACGTTTCGAAGGAAGAGAGTATTAAATCAGGTAATCGTTATTTGGCATTCCAATGGACAAAACTAATGGATATTCTGTTTGCTGGAATAGAGCTCGTATCAGTAGAACAAGTAGCTGTTGAGTTGAATCAAGCTTTTGTTACGGAGATAATTTAAGACTGACAGTCTGGGCGCATTGCGACCAAGGAACGCTGATCTTTGCGTCATCCAAGGAACCAAACAATGGCACGAGTTGCTCACTTGCTGGTTTTCTTCACGCTTACACTGCAGTTTCGTGAGGCTGCGAGTTACTTTCCAACGCTTAGAGACCTTGCCCAGAAAAGTTCAATCCGCTCCTCTTCAACTTGCGGTCAAACTAGCAGTAGTAAATATTGTGATGCTTCCTCGCTCAGTAGCAGGACATGCACAGAAAAAGTTTGTCACTATGGTTGTTGTTCGACATGTACAAGTTCGACACCGAGCTCTCACAACTTAGGAGCATCAAGTAACACTCTTTATGAAATATATAGCGGTGAACCTAGACCTGGAAAAACCAGTCATTCGCTAGGGTTTGACTCTCTCAAAGATTCAAAAATTGAGGTGCGACGTTTACCTTCCATTGACCACAAAAACAAAGGATTTACCATTTGTGTTTGGGTCAACCAAAGCCACGGGAATACTGGGTAAGCAGTTTAGAATGTTTGCTTTAATAGCCATTGTTTTATGGCGAGATTTTATCAATAATTTTATGGGAAGAAGGGCCTTTTAATATTAACCCAGCTACTAGTTTATCAAGATTATTATAGAACTAACTAAATTATTTCATACCAAAGAATCCATAATGAGTTACACCATAGTGGGTTACACGTACACTATGAATCACTACTCAGACGGAGTGGAAAAGCAAATAAATTTCATGTTCTATGAAACTGGGAAGTTTTTTGTTCCAATTTAATACCAAGTAACAAATAAAGGTTGAATTTGAGATTATCATACTTATCTTAAAGCTTACCTAATATATCAGAAATCATTAGATCTTACTCTAATGCATGGTATGTTAAGAAAAAGGTCTTATGTTCGTGAATAGTTTAGGACAACATATTATGCAATGTTCATTATAACTGTAAAATGTCATCCTCAAAGATTGTTTCCTTCTTCTTTGATTCAGAACTATCGTTTCCAAATCTTCGGTGACCACTTCATCAGTTATATATGGAGTAGTTTTGGCAGACTATTCTGTGACCCTCCATTATATTCCTGAAGGTTCAAACCTGACAGAAAATGTGCAGGTTGTACCTCTTGCAAGTCAGTATCCAAGAAATCCTAATGAGTGGCATTTTATCACTGTCATGGTATTTAATACTGAACTATCTTATTTCTTGGATGGGGAATATGTTGGCAAAGCTGGACTTAGAAATCCTGTTGATGATGGAGCTGGACGTCTAACAGTTGGGCAAATGTACTCAGGTAATTTAGACAAGAGTAATGGTATGCAATGTCCAAATTGTCGATCATTTTGGTCAAGATAACCATGCATTGTGTTTAAAATGGTGTGCAAAATGTCCTTGACAGATAGAAGTGCAAAATTTAGTTAAATTTTTTATTTTACAGACATCTGCTGAACTGTATTTCACAGATTAGAATGGTTAAATGAGTAGATAAACTTCCTTAAACTCTTTACTGTGGAAAAAAAATGCATGTGGAAGAAACTTATTTGAGTTTTGATAATAGAAAAGTACATGAAAAATGGAAGTAGTGTTCCAAGGATGCCTAAATAATTAGTTTTGTAGAAGTTTGATGTTTGAGAAAATGTGAGAGCTTGGATATATTGAGGCAGATGAACGACCTTCAAGCTCGATACTCAGAAAATGATTTCTGAGCCCCAGATGGGGATCAAACCCATCAGACAGTTGCAGGTTTGATCCCTGTCTGGGGCTCAGAAATCATTTTCTGAGTGTCGAGCTTGAAGAGCATTCATCTGCCTCAATTACTTTTGTCTTGTTGAACTGACATGTAGAAACTTTGAAACCTTTTGGGAAGATTCAAATTTTGTTTGGTGGGAGAGGGCTGAGCAGACTCACCTAGCACCAGTAATGACATTGAAAATGAGGCAGCAATTTTTCTTTTCATGTGAGGGGGCAGCAATTGTTATTTATAATGTCCCTTCTGAAGACACATGCTAGTAGTTTTTGTTGCTGAAAAATCTACATTCCTTGGTCTAACATGTTAGAAACTTACCATTGAGGATTTTGTACCTTTCTAGGTGATTACAAATATGATGGACTTATGCAAGACATATTTCTCTATGCCAAAGCATTAACCAACAGGTGTGTATACTGCAAAATCCTACTTGTGAATTTCCAGCTAAAAAGCACTCCAGTTAATGTACATCAATCTCATGACAGCAAGTACCAGCTGCCTATCAATTTGTTGTGAGAAAGTACAGTTTTTTGCCTGGGGAAGCCATGGAGGAAATTTTGAAATTTTAAATTTTCTGGAGGGTAATCTTTTTGCAGCCTGGTGCCTAATAATTTGAGTGCTTTTTCTGGTTGAAAGTTTGAGAAAATCCTTTTTTAGCTTATTCAGTTCCCAGGTGACCTCAACGGACTAAAAAAATTGCAAGCATAATATATGTATCATTTTGCTCAGTTGGGTAAACAGTTGAAAGTTGCTAATTGTTAAGCTGTTGTTTTTAACCATAGGGAAGTCATAGAAGTGTTCACTGGTACTTTTCCAAGCACATACATTGCTTCAGAGTGCAGATGTCCACCATCACATCCAAAGATCTCTACAAAATTGCCTGCAAAGTGTGGCAAAAACTCAGACAGCACAGAGTCAAGCCTTGTTTCAAGACTAAGTGAGACATCCCACCCCATTGAGTTTGCTACAGATTTTGACCCTGTCACCTATTGGTTGTCTGAACTCACGAATGAAGTCACTATTGATATTGACCTTTTGTATGGGCTCTTGCAGGTGAGAATCTTGGGTTGTTAAGGCCTGATTTCCATTTAATTGTGATTGATGTTTTTCAGCCAAGACTAGTGTAAGTTGTAGTAGTTATAAGAACAGAACAACAAGGAGGTCGATCGCTACTTATTACAGCGAAGATAATGTTTTACAACGGTCTAATTAAATGTTAAACTCGACCCTAACTCTAATCCAAATCCTTAAGCCTAACTCTTACCTTATACCTGACCCTAACCCACAAAATATGATCACCCACATCAAAAAACAATCAGAAAAACACCAAGAAAAAAGAGTTTTTGCTAATTTTACCACACAACTGACCTCCCAGGTGTCAAGTCATTTTACCCATTTTTTTGAGTGATTTTCCGAGTTGCGGGAAAGTGGAAATGATTTTTCATTCTTGGTGCGGAATTCTTAATCATTTGCTTCGGTGTTACAAAATTTAACATTGTTGTCTCTTTTTAGGTAATTGACGTTATCAGTATATTCTACGGTACTCTGCCAGAGGCCATATTCATTGAACGATCTTTTGACTACGGCCAAACCTATCACCCTTGGCAATATTTTGCTCAAAGTTGTGTTAAATCGTTTGGAATGCCAGATAATGGGAAGCTCGATGAACCTGACTCCGTAAACTGCTTACAATATCTCAGGTAATGTATGCCGCGTTTGTCATCTTTTCCGAGTTATAATAATTCACAGCTGCGCTTTAAAATTGACTTCACAAACTAAAGCTGAATTATGAATGGCGCGTGAAAAACTAAATGTCATTTAAGGCCCTGAACCATGTACTGTCAAAAGTCATTCAAGTGTCATCAAACCCGTGACGGAATGGTATTTCTGTTCTTAGACCTTACAAATACGATGCCGCGTCCGTAGCCTTTCGACCTGAAAATCCAGGAAAAGATAACGTATCATTGCGCCCGTATGGACCGGGTTGTAACAGCCTATATTGCTCACCCAAGCTCTTGGGTTTTATCAGGGCAACAAGTATAAGAATCCATTTTTACAATCATACACTAGTCAATGAAGCAGACGCCAAATATTTTGGTCTTTACAGACTTCTCATTTCTGGAAGGTAAGTTTCGTCATAGTGGAAAAAAAATGAATTAGTATTAGAATGAATTGGCATCACTTCATGTGCCCGCTGGAAATTCCAGTCAGCCATCGGTTTAACATAACTTCTAGGTTTGGTGATGTTTAGAGTGCTCGTTCTAACAAACTGCATTGCCTGTTCAGTCCTTGCTTCTTTGTGACTGTGTGTTTATGTCCGTCAATCTGATTGTCTGTCTGTCATTGTATGCAAGTGTTTGTCTATGTGTATGTAGGTTTCTACGTGCGTGTGAAGGTATTCTTCTTAGAAATATTACGGTAATCTCCAGCATTCCTACTAAGATATTATAGTTCGCACCTGGTGAATCGATTGCTACTTCACTGGGCATGAATGTAAGTATGAAGTCAACGAAACGTGACGTAACATAACGTGACGGACGTGACGTAACGTAGCGTAATGTATCTCAGATGTGAACTTTTTGGCTCAGAGGAGAAGGAACCAACTAATTATTGGGAGGGCACAACCCACGTGTAGAGGGTTGCGAGAGCATGCCCCCTCCAGGAATTTTTTGATTTTTTTTCGAGGCTTTGAAACGCTATTTCCTGCATTTTGAGAGCAGTAAAACTCTAATCCTGATTTTTACTTATTCGTTCGTTTGTTTTATTTTCTGTGTCTGCACTTGTATTTGCATATGGTTAATTACGTGGAACTATGTACTTGGGTGAAGGACAAGGATATAGGCGCTACCTCAGGTGAACGAACCCTCTGTACTTGACCGCGACTGGGATACGGCAGGTAAACCAAAGATCCTGGGTTCGCATCGCAGCCGCGGTCAAGTACAGAGGGTTCGTTCACTTGGAGTAGCGCTAATATCCTTGCATCTTGTTGTTCATGAGGAAATGTTAACTGCCTTTCAGGTGCGAATGCTACGGTCATGCCGAAGTTGCCGAGTACATTGCTGGAAACGGAACTAACAACGGCTCATGTGTATGCCAATGCCATCCCTCTACAAACAGTGAAGGAACTCAGGTTTGTCATTTGGTGCCAATATGTTTACGAAAGCTTAAGTTTTATATCAAAGAACACCCGAAGAAAGTGTCCCTAACGGTATGCTTAAGCCAACTGCAAAAGATAAACTTGCCAGTCAGGTATTGTAATGCCAAGTTGTCGTTGTACTCTAGGCGATATGCTTTCTTTCAGCTGTAAATTTAATGTGTTTCTGGTGGGAAGATAAAAGTACTAAAGTATGTTAGGCCGTCTTGCAATTTAATCACTGTCACTAGGACTTCATTTTGTTTAGCTATCTTGTTTTCCGCTTTCCCCTAGCTTAATATGAAATGTGTCGTACTTTCCTTGTATTTTAGTGCACTTGGGCTAGAAAATGACATTCTACGTTTGTCGGTTGACATTGATCTGACATTTTGTATGTTGTAGTGTAACCGCTGTAAACCGTTATTCAACAACAAACCATTTCGTCGAGGCAGCACAACAAACCCTTTTCCTTGCGTGAAATGCCAGTGCTATAATCACACCGATAGCTGCTACTACAATAGAACCTTGGATCCCAATCCGAACGATCGAACTCGAGGTGGTGGAGGAGTGTGCATCAATTGCCTTCATAATACGGCGGGACAGCACTGCGAAAAATGCAAGGAGAAATTTTACAGGAAAGCAGGGAAAGCTTTAGATGATCCTGGAGTGTGTGTTCCGTGTAGATGTAGTGGACCTGGTGTTAAAACTGGCGCACAAGATTGCGTTAAGGTAAATATCCATCAACTTTCGATTGTAAGCCGAAAGACGTGCATTGCTGGTTAAATCCACGTGTTTTGTGACTCACTAATAAACAAACTATGGTGTGAACGGACTAACGAGTGAACGAACGAACAGACGAACGAAGAAACGAAGGAACGAAGAAACGAAGGAACGAAGAAACGAACGAAAAAACGAACGAATTTATGAAGTGACAACCGGAAGGGCCGACGGACGGACGAACGAACGAAAGAACGAATCGAGAGGTGAACGAACTAGCGAACAAGCAAGTGAACAAAAAATATGAAAGAAAGTTTGGAAAACGAAAAGTGATTTACTTATCCTGCTGTTTTTTTTTGTCCAGGATAACTCTGATCCTTCAGTCTCACCAGGCCAATGTCAATGCAAGGACAATGTCATGGGTCATCTGTGCGACCAGTGTAAACCTGGTTACTATAATCTGACGTCTCCTCACGATCATGGCTGCGTCAGTTGCAGTTGTGATCCCAGGGGAACGACTAATGGTGACATAACATGTGACGTAACAACTGGTCAATGCAACTGTAAAGCAAACGTCACAGGTCGCCGATGTGACCAGTGTAAAGCGACGTTCTATAACCTGCACAACAGTAGTTCAAACGGGTGTCAAACATGTCAGTGTAACCTGATTGGAGCCACTAGTTCAGAGTGTGATAAGGTCAGCGGTCAATGTCCGTGCAAGTCTAGGGTCACTGGTCGTCAATGCGAAAGATGTGAATCTACTTTTCATAGATTGAACTTCAGCGGGTGTGAACCATGTAACTGCTCTCCACTCGGCAGTCTGCGGTGCCACCCGCTCAGCGGAAGATGCCAGTGTAAGAACTACGTTAGTGGATACAGCTGTGACAGGTGCGCGGTGGGATACTACAACCTACGTGGAGACAATAGCAACGGTTGTACACCATGCCCATGTGACACTAAGGGAACTTTAGGGAACACTAGAGAATGTCATGCGATCACTGGTAGTTGCATTTGCAAAAGTAATGTCACTGGAGCCAACTGTGGTCAGTGTCCAGCAGGTTTCTTCAATCTGAGCTCTGCCAATCCAAATGGTTGTCAACCATGTCGGTGTTATCCCAAAGGGACGAAAGACGGGAATAGTAGAAACCCTGGTAGGTACATATACCGGCAGTTTCTTGGAAAGGTGCATGTCAGTTCCTGGATGTCACCTCGTTCAATATTGTGCTAGTAGTCTTCTGTTAACTTGTTTGTCGCAGAACAGCAATGTTTTTTATCTTTTTTCTGAATAATTTTTTTTAGTGTAGGGATATTAGCTGACTGCTGATGCATTTGCCATTTTTAGCTCGTGTACACTGGTGGGTTGTTGTGATAACTTCTTGCCCCTTACTTTCTTGAAGCAAACCTTACAATATCGTAAACAAGGTCAATGTTCTTCTGAGAAAGCTCATTTCCACGCTACGTGAGTCTGTTACGAAATTCAACCAAATGTGGAATTTCCTCGATCCAGAACTCCTGTTTTCCAACTCGCCCTATTAAAAGTTTCCCTGTTTTTCCGGTCAGTTTCTGGGGTTTCGATTCCACGTAAACCGAGCTAATTCACTACATCATTGCTGGAACTTAATCATCCCGTTTTCTCCCTGAGGCAACTAGACACGTTGTGGTCATGGTCAATTGTTTTATTTTTTTTGTTCATAGATAAGCTTGACTGTCTGCCCAGAATTGGGCAATGTGTATGTCTGGCAAACGTTAAAGGCACGAAATGTGATGAATGTGATGAAGGTTACGTGTGGAATCAAGCTGGTCAGGGATGCATTCCTTGCAATTGCGATCCGTATGGTTCGGTCTCTAGAACTTGTAATGAAACAGGATTTTGTGATTGTAGAAGTGGAAACGGGGTTGGAGGACAGTTTTGCAGCCAGTGCCTACCAGGGTATCATAGTTTCAATCGAGGAAAGTAAGTAGAGTGAGGATTGGTAAAGAAGTGTGTTGTGAAATAGAATGGATGGAAAGTGAATAAACGTACCGTGGGGTAAGATGAGGTTATATAAAAGGGGTAGGGTGGGTGGTAGAAGGAGGGGAGGGGAGGCGGAGAAAAGGAAGAATTAGTGAGGTTGAAGGTAGGTGAAGTGAAATGAAGGTGTGGTGACATACCAGGAAGTAAAATATATATTAGAGTGGAACGGAGTGGAATTAAGAGCGTGGTTTGACAAAGAATGAAGAAGAGTGAACTGGACGGCACTGGAGTGACAGTGTAGTGAGGTGTGATTTGGGGTGGGGTGGTGTGATGTGATGCCGTGTGATGTGGTGTGACATGGTGTGATGTGAGGCGGGATGATGTGATGTGGTGTAGTGTGGTATGGTGTGGTGTGATGTGGGGTGGTGTAATATGGGGTAATGTAGTGTGATGTGGGATGTGACGTGAGGTTGGGTGAGGTGGAGTGAAATGGAGTAAAGTAAAGGTAAGATGTTGTTTGATGTAGTGTGTTGACATGACGTGAGTTAAATGAAAGTGAAGTCGCCGGTAGTGGAGTGGATGGGAATGGGGTGAAGTGTAGCAATGTCAGTTCGGCAAGAAGTGAAAACGTTGCTGGTGCAAAGGGAAACGAAGCTATGTTACGCATGGGACGAAGTATTTTATTATGACTCCTTGTGTTAAATTTTATATTAGCTGCTCACCATGCTACTGCAACAAGGCTGGGATTAAAAAAGACGAATGTGACGCCGTTCGATGTCTTCATTGTAAAGAGAACGTTGAGGGAACTCGATGTGATCGCTGTAAACCTGGCACGAGGAACCTAAAACAAGAAAATCCATTTGGCTGCAGTGGAGGTATTTTTTGTAGACATCTATTTCAACATTCTGCTCGTTCCCTTACTCGTGTTCCGGGGAAATCATTTGAAAGAGCAGTTTGTTTAAATTTATTGTTTATTTACATCGCATAACGCGCAATGCTTGCTTTTTATATTCTTTTGTGTTCACGTAAAATTATCTTGAAAAAAACTATACTATTTCCTCAATACTTATAACAATAATAATAATAATAATAATAATAACTTTATTTAACGAGGGTAAAACACTTTACAGTTAAAACTGGTAAACTAGTTGCCCTCATTCTTTTTGCCCGAAATATTTCCAGGAACTTACCTGTTTGCTTTCATATTTTCTGCTTTAATTAAAGTCATTCTCCATTGTGCGAACAGTTGACAGGTAACATGCAATGTTCTGGCTTCTTTTACTACATATTGTTTCATAGTTCCATCACAGCAAGGTCCTCCTTTCGTTCATGTGGTGAACTCACGAACACTAGGGATCGCATGGGACCCTCCTGATCAACTGAATGGCCTTATCACAAACTACGTACTTTACCGTAACGGTTCCCGAGTGTACAGCGGTTTGTCGCGTCATTTCAACGACACGGGTCTTCGACCGTATACGTTGTACGCGTACTACTTGATCACGCACACGGATGGTGGTTCCGTGCGAAGCCTGCCGGATGGAAGAGTTTATCGGACCGCGCAAGATGTGCCCTCCGGAGTTGCGCCTCCCAATATTACTCGAGTATTTCCACGAACTGCGAAGGCTGTTTGGTCATACCCAGCCACACCCAATGGAATTATTCGAGAATTTTTCTTGGAATCTGTTAACCAGAAAGACTCGAGAGTTAACGTGCATTGTCATGGGTTATTTCTGACGTGTGACGTCACTCACCTCAGGCCGTACACTGTGTACAACTTCACCATCCGGGTTTGCACTGATGTCGGGTGTACCACAAGTCAGGCAAGCATTATACTGACTCGCCCAACTGCGCCTGATAGTCAGCCTGCACCTGTCGTGACACCATTATCCGGTGGGAAGATGTTTCTTGTGTACTGGGATGAACCATCCGAACCTAACGGAGTAATATTTCGTTATGAGTTATATCAACGAAATTATCCTCCCCAGCCCGGTGATCGTATTATTTTGGTATTTTACTCGTCTTCTGCTAATCCCGGTGATGTACTCTTGAGAAATACTACTGTAAGAGGACTGGTACCGTTCACTTTATATGAATTCCGAGTGGTAAGTTTTTCTGCTCAAGTTAGTGGTGATACCGCAAGTAACTGGACCAAACAAAGAACTGCTGAGGCTGGTAAGAGACAAGAATTGGCCGTGGATATTGTTTCTGCTTCTCACAAATGGGATTTCATTTGCCTTGTTTTTCCTCAGTTCAATTCAATTTTTTTTTGAGCTTTCTTTTCTCTCTCTTTTCTCTCCTTGTTCAGTGGCATTTATTTGTCGTCCTCCTTCCTTCTTCTCATTGTTTTTTAACTTCTCTCTCCATTGTCTTCTTCATCTTGCCCTTCTTATCATTCATCTTCTCCAAATTCGTTATCCCAGTCTTCTTTGTTCCCCCCTCCTCCTCCTCCTCCTCCTCCTCCTTCTCCTCCTTCTTCTTCTCCTCCTCCTTCTCCTTCTCCTTCTCTTCCTCCTCCTCCTCCTTCTCCTCCTCCTCCTCCTCCTCCTTCTCCTCCTCCTTCTCCTTCTCCTCCTCCTCCTCCTTCTCCTCCTCCTCCTCCTCCTCCTCCTCCTCCTCCTCCTCCTCCTTCTCCTCCTCCTCCTTCTTCTCATTCTTCTCCTTCTCCGTCTCCTCCTCCTTCTTCTCCTCCTCCTCCTCCTACTTCTCCTTCTCCTCCTTCTTCTCCTTCTCCGTCTCCTCCTCCTTCTCCTCCTCCTCCTACTTCTCCTCCTCCTCCTTCTTCTCCTTCTCCTCCTTCTTCTCCTTCTCCTCTTTCTCCATCCTCTCCTCCTTCTCCTACTCCTTCTCCTTCATCTCTTTCTTCTTCTCCTTCTCATTCTCCTTCTCATTCTCCTTCTCCTTCTCCTTCACTTCCTCCTCCCCTCTACCTACTCCATTCGTTTCCTCCTAGTTTATTTTAGTCCTAGTGTTTCATTTTAATTTCCCATTTCTCATTCCAGTTCCAGAAGGAGAAAGTGCAATAAACCCCCAATCTTACGCAGTCTCCAGTTCTCAAGTCAATGTTTCATGGCATCTACCGTCCACTCCGTACGGCATCATCGTCAGATCAAACGTTTATATTTATACCAATGAAACTTCTTACTTAAATCCAGTCTTAGCGCTGACCGTGAACGCGAGCTCGAGTGCTTTGGTCGGCGGCCTCTTATCGTATACCATCTATATGTTCACCGTGACGTCATGTAACAGCGTTGGTTGCACTAAACATAGCAGCAAGACCCAGACAAGAACATTAGCTTCAGGTAGAGTGAATGAAACCTGTCGCACTTACCTTTGATTATATTGAATCAAACATGGAAAAAGTTGTTTAAAAAATTCAGTTTCACAATGATGAAGGCAACGAAGATATACAATTGATTAGAGAATTAAGTAACCAGTTAATGAACAAAGTACTATAAAAAGTGGCATAAAATCTAATCTGAAATTATGTAGGGATGTTTTGGGATATCACTGTTGTTTCTGATATGTCTGGGCAGCTGTGTTATTAATATAATTATAAGAAACTTTGTAATTTTGTTATTAATATATTATCTTTTTTTCTCGGTTAGCCCCTGCCGGCCAAGAAGCTCCTCACGGGAACCCACTGAATGCCACCCATATCCACCTGACATGGCGTCCTCCTACACGTCCAAACGGTCCAGTTCCTCCGGTCTATCAAGTGTCGAGATCACGTGCTGCGTTCTACTACCCACCAATCAATGCTATTGCCGGGACATACTTCCCGGGGTTAGGTTACTACAGGTTTAGTAGTAGCGTCATCCCACCTAATTCCAGGACAGACATAGAGTTGTTCTTCAAGACGAGGTACAGCAATGGCCTCCTGGTGTTCCTAGCATCTGTAGATCAGGACGATTTTCTTGCCGTGGAACTGCGCAATGGCATTCCTTGGTTTATTTTCGATTGTCAGACGGGGGTTGCCGAAATAACTGTCGTCAATTCTTCGGCATTAAACGACGAACGATGGCATCATTTGAAAATCACGCGTGATCGTCGGAATGGAAAAATTGTTGTGGATGGTAGTTATGAAGGGCGTGGTACAAGTGCGGGACCAAGTACTGTGATAGGTGAAAATACAGGGGTATATATTGGTGGTATAACTGACCTCTTTCAACCGAAAGGAAGTATCACTAGGTTTGTCCATAGCGTTGGAAGTCGTACAAATTTTATTGGCTGTCTTAAGGATTTGCGCTTACAAAGTAAAGAGGTCAGGTACCAAGATGCAGATGAAAAAGTTGGTGTTGATCCGTTGTCTAGCGGCTGTCCACTGGATTTAGATCGAGGAGTTTATCTAAAAGGTGGCGGCTTCTTTAGCCTCAAGAAAGGCGTGTTCACTGGTAGAAATCTTTACACTCTGTCGTTTAATTTTAAGACTCACTATGTATCGGGGTTGTTGTTGTTTACTTACGGCGAAAGTCCTGGCCAAGAATCCTACCTGGCTTTGGTATTGGACTTGGGTGACATCCGCGTGCTCTATCGAACTACTTGTTGTTATGGAAACTTCACAGTGTCGCCCACAAACTCCGTTTGCGACGGTCAGTGGCATCACATTGAGCTTACGAACTTTCATAGCGCACGTTTCTCGTTTGTGGTCGATGGTGAAGTGACGCCAGTTGGTGCCATCAGTGTTCTGGAGGTGTCATCGGAACTGTACTTCGGTGGTGTACCTCATTCGTCTCCGGCGTCGGAGAGAGTGGCAGCAGTTGGTGTGAAAACGGATGGTGTATTTGGTGGGTGTATCAAGAACATCAGGACTTCTCGCAAAGTGGATTTACTCACTGACGTCGCGTCGATGAAGAACGCAGACTTGGGAGGCTGTCCGAGAAATCGTTCAGTCAACATCACAGCTGACACTTGCAGAACTGTTAACTCCACTTTAGTTTACACCGGCAGAAGTGACGACATCGTTGACTCAAACCTAGCTCCTTTTACAGGTATTTGGAATATTTGTTCATGGCGAACTTTTCATAAAGACTAAAACTGACATCGGTTTTCGCAGTGTGCACTCGGACACACTCCAAATGCACCTTCTCTACTCACCTCCCACTTCCATTTCTCTTACTGGCCACCTCCCCATGAGGCACTCCTTATTTGTAAGTGATACCTTGACTTGAGGCAAATTAGAAATTAAATTTCGTCACAACCGAGGGAAGATATGTGGAAGTTTTGAGGGCATCTACGAGACGACATACCACGACATGGCACATCTTCATGCGTGCCACCTCCACAAAGACATCTTCGTGGATATGAGCATAAACTCGTCCTTGTCCATGTAAAAAAGTGCCTGTAGCTTTGCACAAGAAATATCAACTGTTCGGCTGTGTTTGCGTAGCCTGATACAAACACGAAGAGGGGTTTGGGGGAAAACTCGACAGCTTCTATTTGAGCCCTAAATCGAAGGTTCACAACTTCGAATTGGGCTTAATTGTAAATCATACTGAACTGTCCAAATGCTACTATCTGGCCTAACAAACATCGCCAAACAATTGCTATTTTTTACATGAAGTAAATAAAGAAATATGTAATTAGTAAAGGTTAGTAATGAACTTTAGTTTGAATATGGAATACCATGCAGTTTCTCCACTCTGAAAAAACAAAGACAAAAACAAAAAAAAGAAACATTTAGAGGAGATGTGACAGCATGACTGTGTTTACCTGGGCCTTACCAGACACATTGACCAATCATGGTGTGCACATGACGGAACTTGTTTTGCAATTCCTTACAGATTACCTTTACCGAGTGGAAAGTAAGCAACCTGGGACCGAAGGTGGTGGAAAGAGTCCATGGCTAGCAGTCAGGAGTGGTGAAGGAGGTGAGGATTTCTGTTAGGAGAATTATTTCGACAGAAAATGCGTTAGTTTATTATACATTATTGAATATTTTTATTTATTTAAATTTTTTAGTCTTTGTTGTTATTTATGTTATTAATCATATATTTATTGTGTTTTTATAATGTATTTATTTATTTTCAAATTAATTGTAGGGCCCTACTGAAAAGCACTTATAGTGAGTGGGCTCCCTACTAAAAGATTTATTATAAATAAATAAATAAATAAATAAACAAACAAACAAAGAAACAACAAACTATAGAGGTATCAAGCTACAATTTCTAACATGAATAACAATTAGCTTGTCTTCCCTTTTTCCTTGGATTTCTTTGACTTCCGTATCCATTTTTCTTCAGTGCAGCGGCAGCTGAATGGAGCCAGTGTCTTTCATGAAAGTGAATAATATGAGAACGAATAAGCGTACTTTAGTCTGGTGAAAGTCTTTTAGTGGAAACTTACTCCGGTTTACCCATTTTTGACGAGGTTTTTTTCTCTGTAGGTTCTGTCTTGACAGCCGTTTAAAGTAGGTTTGTGTTCTTGCATTGTAGCTCCTGAATACCGCAGAAGTCCTCATCGTGTCACAGCCCTTGACGGTGGAAGGTCTGTTGAAGCATCGTGGTTCCCCCCCTTCATTTACCACGGAGTCTTACGGGGCTACATTCTACGTGCTTATAACTATCGTAATTCATCGTCACGTCCGGTCGAGAAGATTATCGATGACGTGGAAGCTCGAAATGCAACGCTTAGTGGACTGGAACCGTTTACAGTATACGACGTCAGAGTGGCTGCTTTCACGAACGGAGGGGAGGGGGAAAGTCCTGGGACCCTGGTTACAACAAAGGAGTCAGGTAAGATCCTTTGATAGGCCTGGGACCAAGTTAGGAAGTGAGCAACGGTCAAGACTTTGGTGAAACATTCTTAATGTTGTTGTGGCGGTCGGGATATGTCGGGATATGTCGGGATATATCCTTGAAAGTCAAAGAAAGAGGCTGTCCGATTCAAGTGCCCGAAAGAGACCGTTTTTTTAAGACGAGATTTTTCCACAGGGTTCAGGGGTTTGATCCCGAGAAAATCTTAGAATTGTCAAACCTCTGAAATGCCATCGTATTTCGAGAGAACTTTAAGCAAAACCAAACGGCTTTAATGTTACTTTAATTTTAATTTTAAATTTACATTTACTGGGGCACCATCCCTCTGTGCTTAAAAGAGTTACCACCTGTGTCGGCTCTTTCAATGCATTTGGATTGAAAGCTTTTTAACTAGACAGATCTCGGGCAGAATTACAACTTACAAATCACACAAGACAAAAGAAAGTATTTTTTTTCCGTTACAAAAACCACAAGAATGCTACACCTTTCGATTGGTGTAATCATATCGAGACGAGCCAATTCAAATATTTTTTTTTTCATTTGTTAGAACAGTAAAGGACAGTGTTTCAGACCTAATTTAGCATGAATAGTCTTCAAAAAGTTTGCAAAAAACACTTTCCACGAGTTCTTTGTAGATTCAAAGCTTCTAGAAAACTAAACATGTAATCTATTCACAGGGAACGCCAAAAGGGAACCTGACAGTACTAGTCTACCATAAACTTGATGCTTAATTCTTTTATGCCCGTGCCCGACTTTTTAATTTACCCTGGCTAACTCCAGACGAGTGGAGGAGACGTCTCGGACTGGAAAGGGTCAACGACTTCAGTAATTTCTCTGGCTAACTCCAGACGATTTTATCCGACAAAAGGACGTTTACCTGCAAAAATATTTTATACACAGTATTCATGGGGACACTGATCTTGGTCAGAACAATAAAAGAACTGTTTATCTTTGTTGTTTTACAGTCCCGGAAGGTGTTCCCGTACCCGATGTGGAACGTCATCCCTATTCACTCTTCATCTCCTGGAGAAGACCTTCCAAGCCAAATGGAATCATCACCAGTTACAATCTGAGCATCGATGGCGTCTTGGTGTATCGAGGTCTCAACCGCACATTCAACCAAACTGGTCTTGGTGTCTTCTCCACTCATGAGTTGAAACTTATTGCGTGTACTAAGATAGGTTGTACTGAAGGCAGACCCATCACAGTTTACACCGCAGAAATCCCACCCCAGGGAGTTAGTTCTCCGGACGTCGTGATCCTTGGTGCCCACAGTGCCGAAGTCCGTTGGAAAGAGCCGGACTCTGTGAACGGAATCATGCTCGGTTACCAAGTTTTGTTGACGAAACAAGGAACCCCAGGAACTGACCTTACAGTTTACAACGTAACCAAGGATCAGTTTAGTCTGACTATAGTGAATTTAACCGCTGGCACTTGGTATTTCTTTCGCATAAACGCCTTCAATGGTGGTGGAGGTACGTTAAGTGCGTCAACGCGTCGACGAACGGTGGAGAGCAGTCCCGAAGACATTCCGAAGCCCGACGTGCGAGGTCTCAGCCCTTACAGTATCCTCGTAACGATTCGAAAGCCACGCCTCCCAAATGGAAATATCACCCGTTACGAACTTTTCGAGGTTGTTGGACTGAACGAAACAGTTGTTTTAAACAGCACGTCGCTAAATTACACCAAGACTGGCTTGTCACCGTACACGCCTTACTACTTCAGGTCCAAGGCGTGCACTGTGCAAGGGTGTGGCAGTAGCCCTATTGGGTACGGATTTACGTTGGAAACGGCACCAAATGGAACTGTTTCATTAAACGTTTCAATCTTAAACTCAACAAGTGCGTTGGCCAGGTGGACCGGCGTTCACTCTCCAAACGGCATTGTTTATTACAATTTGTCTGTTTATGGAGAATTCTTTGTCGAAGGTTCATCTTCTTTTGAAACCGAAAATATGAGTCGTGTAGTGGCCAGCGTTCGTCATCCGGGCCGAGAAGTTTTATACAGCTCACTACTGCCTTACGCATCGTTCCAATTTCAAATCAATGCGTCGAATAGCGTAGGCTTTATTCTTAGCAATATCGTGGAAGGCACGACAGGAGAAGGTGGTAAGTTTTGGATCATATTTAAATTTAAATTGTTTCTTTCTTTGTGCGACATTGTACGGTGAGCACTTCGTTTCAGAAGCAGCAATTCTCAGATTACATTCCTTGGGTTAATGACTGGCATTGTTCACCTTCGTATAACTCTACCGTTCGACTGTTCTATGTCCACTATTTTATTCTTTTTACTATTGCCTCATTAATGTTAAACTGATATGTTTTCTCCTGCCTATACTTCTCCTCCGGGGTTTTAATCGCAAGTACACAACTACACTGCACACAACAACCACGATGTTTTCCACTATATTTTGATTTACCTTTATTCATTATTTCATCCAACCCTAACCCTAACCCTTACTCCTAACCCCTTACTCTAATCCCTTACTCGACTCTCTGCTAGGTTTGTAACCTGCCATACTTGCCAAGATCCGAATACCTGAATGTTAGCTTTATGTTTAATTTTATTTCCTTTTAAATGCACAGTAAGTTCTTATCTTGTTCATTGATGTTAAACTGATATATTTCAGCTCCCGTTGGCTTAATTGCACCCAATGTCACTATCTTGAATTCCACTGCAGCACGGATAACGTGGCTACCTCCTGCTCGCGACAACGGAATTTTGCTTTATTATGAAATAACAATAAAAAACTTGGAAACTAATACTTCTAAGAACATTAACAACAGTCTGGATATGTACTTCGTTGTGACGGACTTGGAGCCTTACACCACGTATCAGTTTCGAGTAGCGGCCAGCACCAATGGTGGAAAGTCGTGGAGCCCGAGAACTGTGATAACAACCTTTCAAGACAGTAAGTTGCTCGAGGCTTCAGGCGTGTTATATTAAAGCACGTTCTGAAAATAGACTAACTTATGAGCAGTTATCAAAGAATGGTAATGAAGCTTCGATTTAAGTTGGACGGGGCCTTGTACAAATCTTCTTTGTTATGGCAATTGAAATTCACAGGGCACTGTTGAGACACTGTTGCCCATCGTTTGGATAAACTGATTGCTAGTATTGTACGATAAAGTGCAGTCTTGCTGGTTAACTTAAGTATTGTTACCGTAAGAAGAAAAATTTTTCTTTCGGCAGTACCTAAAATTGTAGCTCGCGAAGTTTGGATGTAAACCACAAGTTAACAAGATAAAAGTTGCGTTGTTTTAATGATAATATTTCTTTCGTAATCTGTCTTTTATTGTATTTCTAGTTCCTTATCCAGTTGACCGTCCCATCATTCCTCGTTCGACAGTGGATTCTCGAAGTCTGGTTGTCACTTGGGATTATCCTACCAAACCCAATGGCATAATTGTCCGCTATGTAGTATACAGGAATAATTCTCACCGAACGACAGTGTCGAGCAATCTAACCATGTTGACTGTTACCAACCTGGAACCCTTTACCATTTACACTTTCAGCGTGAGCGTTTGTACTGTGATAGGATGCAGCAACAGCTCGCTTTCTCGTCCCGTTAGAACTCTTGAAGATGGTAAGGAGACTGTTCTTGGTGGTAGTCAGTGGTTTCATGATATCACATTATGTGCCTCCCCATTCCTTCCTAGAGATATCGTCTCGTGTAACTTTAAGTTCTTTTATCTGGTTTTTCTCATGTCATGTTCTTTGATCTTGTCGTATTGTCTCTCGTTGTCCCGTCATCTTCGTCACTTTACCCTCCTTCATCCCCCCCATCTCTTCATGTCTCGTCCGGTCTCGTCTTATCTACTCTAATCTGATCTTGTCCCGTCATATCCCGTCTCGTTCCGCTTCATTCCATCTTGTTACATCTCATTCTTGTCTTATTATTCCGCATCTTGTCCTGTTGTTTACCACTCATCCTGTACTTATTTGTTGTATCTAATTCATTCCATTAAATTGTTACCCGTCAATTTTACTTTTTTTATCACCCTGCGCGATCCTTACTGATTGCATGACCTGGTTATCATCTGCTCTGATCCTAATCAATGGTATCTAAGTCCATCTAGCAATCTTATTCCTCCATTACATTCTTCCAATCCTATTCCATTTATTTATTCGTCATTCTCAGTACAACGGCTCCTACTCTTGACGCACTTTCCTCTCACAGGAGCTGTAGCTTCGAAAAACTTGCATAAACCTGAGGAACAACCTATCATTTCCTTAATGAGCACCTTAAATACATGCAACAAATTTTTCTCTTCAGTTCCAGAAGGACAGTCTTCCCCAGTTCTCTCCCGTGCTCCCGGTCCATCTGTCTTGATCCGCTGGTCTGCGCCGACGGTGACCAATGGCAAAATTTCCGAGTACCGGCTCCAAAGACGATCAGAACACGACTTGTCGAACATTTCCTCCTTGGCAACTGTGCCTGCAAACCTGTCAACAGAGTACCTGGACGATACCGTGAAACCTTGCACCAGTTATCATTATCGAGTGATCGCGTTTACCAGGAGAGGAGGTGGTACTCCCAGTTCTTGGAGCAACATCACGACTCAGGAAGGAGGTATCGTATGGCTCTAGTTTTGAAATGTTTCGGAGAGGTAGGTAAGAGGCTGGCACGCAGGAAAATTGTTTGTTCAGACTTAGATTTACGAGTAATTTTCACTGTGGTGGTGTTATTTCGGTTATTGTCATGGCATTTGGTGTTCGGGATTAGTTTCGTGTAGCGCAGGCAAAGGCGAGAAGGACCAACTTAGGACGGATTAGAATGAAGCAAGATCTTGCTGCAAAATGTACTAAAGGGCCAGGAACGGCAGGAAAGCATTGTTCAGCAATTCTGTCATTGCAAGTTGCATAAGTTTTTTTTTTAATTTACGTATTTTCATGGTTTCCTTTTAGCTCCTGATGTTGTTCCTTCACCAACAACAAGACCTGTTAGTTCACATGCAATTCACGTGACATGGTCTAGGGCAATTTCCCAGTGCACCATTACCGGGTACATCATTCGAATGCTTGACAACGGCAAGAATTATTCTGGATTCGGGCCCAGTGCACCTCGCAATTTTACTGTGCAAGATTTACTTCCATACAAGGATTATAGCATCGTAGTGGCTGGCTGCGTCAATACAGCATGCCGGGATAGCTCCCCCCGCGTTGCCAGAACATATTCATCGTTGCCTAGAGACCAACCTCCACCTTCGGCCACGCCTTTGGATTCCAGGAGTTTACGGGTGACGTGGCGGCCTCCAAGGGTACCTGCTGGACGAATTTTAGAATTTAGATTGTACCGAAGAACCCTTGACGAACCTTTGTCAGAGAATTTCACTACGCCGGCGTATTATGTATTGATTTACCAAGGAATTACGAAGAGTTTTGACGATAAAGGATTGGGTGTATTTTCGTTGCAGCAATATAAGGTAAAGTTGTGAGTAGTGTGAAGAAAACAAAACGTATTGACATGTGGCTCTGTTTGCTTCAGTGCCTGCTTACTAATGCTCTTGGAGATTTACGTTGATTATAATTCTTTGTTTATGTGAGTGTATGTTTTGTTTTCTCTCCGGGCTAAACGTATGACGTTATTTTCTATTTAAATTAGATTTTCTGTTTCAGGTGATGGTTATCAACACTGAAGGAAACACCACCAGCAACGACTCGGTATCTTTCCGCACAGGACCCGTGCCTCCTCAGGCAGGTGCCCTACTTAGCGGACTGGCGATCAATCATACCACTGTCCTTCTCAACTGGACTTTACCGGAACTAAAACTTCTGCGGGGATACGTACTCAGCTATGCAGTTCATTACAAAGACATTTTAGAAAATGTTGAGTATACTTATGTGAATGATTTGGATGGTACAGCGAGGAGCGTGATAGTCAGTCCTTTGAAACCAAGTAGAGATTACAGCTTTCAGGCGAGTTGGGCTATTTTTGTTCATTTAAGACAACGTTCAAAGACAGATGCAGTCCCCAAAAATTGTGATTATTTTCGCTTCTGAAAGAGTTGAAGTCAAAAATAAGAATCTTTTTTAAAAAATAATTATTAATTATATATGTAAATTGCTCACCAACGCAGTTTCTTTCACGTAGAAGCATATTACAGAGGTATAAGTAAATTTAAGATTTTTCACTCCAAAGCCTCTAAATCAGGTCTTTATCACTCGTCGAGTGATTAGTAAAATCCTCCTTGACGAAAGTTGAATATCAATCATTTTATACCATCGACTCTAGGTTTGCTAGGGACCTTGGGATGTTAGGCTATCTTGAATTGGTTCCCAAGGGTCTCGAGTCATTGTCGTTCTTCACGTTTTTCCTCATGCAAAAAGACTTCCAAGAGCTTGCTGAAAGTATGTATAGTGGATTTTGTCATTGTGACTGTGCTAACACCGTTTTAATTTAGGTTGTATTGGACAATGGTGCTGGAACGTTTGGAAGCAATAAAATCAGAGTTCGTACACTGGACGGCGGTAAGTTTCTAGACGAGATTGTCTCTCAGTATTTTTCACCTAATTTATTGAAGAGGAATTGTAATCAAAATGAATAATAATGAAAACAACTTGGATTGACCAGGAACCGAAGTCATGCTTCCTTGTTGCTGTCGTGAGCTCAGCAAACCTTATGTGATAGTTTTGAAATCCCTTGTACATTTTGCTTATTATTTTCCTAATAATGATGTTTTGTCACTCAGCGGTTTGCATTCACCACCTTTTCTTCGTTTCAGCTCCCGAAGGATTCAACAAACCAGATGTCCGTACGATAAACAGTACGACAATTGAAGTCAGATGGTTGCCACCCAGCACTCCAAATGGCAAAATTACTACCTACATTATTTACGCGTAAGTGCGTCCCGACGATGTTGTCCAATTGCATTATAATAACGTAAAGAGAAACAAATGATATTAAAAGGTATGTTTTGACAAAATGCTCGACTTGTTTTGAAGGTGTCCGAGAATGTGCCCTTGAATGTGGAATAATGTAAACCCAGGCGAAGCTGCGTCTCTAAGTTATCGTCAACAAAGAGTTTTCCACAATTGACTTACAAACCATTGTGTATGTCTGTGTTCAAAAATTGTCAGCTTTGTATTAACCTTTTCATTTCAATGTATCGTTCTACAGGAATGCCACGAGAGTGGGAAATACTTCTGCTTTAGATTTCAATGTTACTTCGTTGATACCTTTTACTGTTTATGTCATTCAGGTTAGAAACTCTATTGATCTTGTCAATCTAGGCGGATTCCGTCAGATTTTATTGTTTCAAGTACAGCGGAGAACGGATGGTAGTTTCTTGTAGATGTCTCAACGTCATACTGTTGTTGGCATTTTTAGGTGGAAGTGTGCACAGTGTATGCTTGTGTCAGGAGTGAGTCAAACAGTGCCAAGACTTTACCGGCAGGTATGCCTTTTCACCCGTAGTAGTTTTTCCCTCACTTGGTCGTAATTTCATTCCTTACTATACAAAACCCTGGGATTTTAAGAGTAATTTAGGTTCGTAAAGATTTTCAATCGGTGTGCAAGTATCTATACGATGACTTGATAGCGCAAATAAATTGTTTATTATCATTTAAAAAAGGGTCTTTTTGATTCGTCCTCTAGCCCCAGATCTGTTTCATCCACCACGTTTGTTTCCTGGTCCACGAAATATGATAGTTGTTTGGGGTAAGTCCGAAAAAAAGCAACTATGTGACACTTTAGATATCTTTGCGACCAGTCATCTCAAGAAGAACTGTCAGGTTTGTTTTTTTTATTGTTCTGCTATCACTTTATAACCAAAGAGTTAATAGAATTTGTGTTGTAGATCCTCCTAGAAGACCAAATGGTGTGATACTTGAATATAAGCTATTCAGGAGACGACTTGAAACGTGTCCCACCAGGTTTGTGATGTATTTAATAGTGCTGGGCGATACCGAGTACTTGATATTCGATACCAGCGATACCACGAGCAGCGGTATCGCTATCGATTACTGACCTGGTATCGCTCGATACTTGCTCCCGGTTTTTCGGCTATGTGTGTGACTTTACTTTTTCTTATGATCAATTTTTTCGTTAAACAGTTAGAGATTCAACAAACTATTAAAATAACTATGAAAAAGTACGCCAACTTAAGTATAAAAAATGGTGATTTGAATCGTTGGGCCGTTGGCTTAGTCGCAGCTTCATTTAGTAATGTTAAAGTCTTAGCATAAAATATAAATACGAAAATCTACCTTGTTCGAGACTACATTTTCACAATCGCGCGAAGTATCGGAATTGAACGATACCAGCATTATAAGTACTCACTTATGGTATCGAAAATTAAAACTTCGCACTCATTTTGGTATCGAAATAGGTATCGGTATCGACCGATACCAATTTTCAAGTAATCGGTATCGAAATAAAAATCCTGGTATCGCCCAGCACTAGTACTTAATAAGAGAAAAAGGACATTTTGATCCTTTAACGGACAGGTTCTTTTAAAGAAGTAAGGAGTTAACGAAAGACTTAACGGGGTTAACAAGTTGTTGTGTTAGGAAGCTTGTTCAACACGAAATAGGTGAATTAGGGGGAGTCTGTAGGGTTTTATTCTTTAGATTATGTTTCTGTATCTTCTTTATCTTCATGTAATTCTAATGTTACCGTCAGGACTCACCGTAAATAGGCCTTGAAAAAAGTCAGAAGACTTTTTGTTAATAGGTTTCAGTTGGTTAGTTGACAAGCTTTATTGAACTGTATTTTATAGTCCTCCGCCTGTTACATATTGCACGTACATCGAATGTGGTTTAGCCGAGCAACTTTGTGGTAGCGTGTGTTACAATCCCAGGACAAAGGTGAGACATAAGTCACTTTGAAGTACTTACCTGTGGCCTGCAAGCACCATTCAAACTTTGTAAGACAAAGAATTATTGACATACATGGGCATGGCTTGTATTGGGTACTTTTGATATAAGGTGATACAAAATGTTGGGAAGCTTCATTTGGAGTGGTTACCGTGAGATTGTATTTTATTGGACTGCGTGTGACGTTTGGGAGGTAGAGGAGGACGTGAGGAGAGCGTAAAGATACTGTAGAGGTAAGGAAAGCAAAGCATTATTAGGTTCTAAAATATGGCAAGGATAGAAAGAGCATAAAACGAATAAGGAAGGGTAGCAGAAGGTAGAAAAAAAGAAACAAAGTGAAAATATATTACAAAAGTGAAATGATTTTCATCCTTTTAGATCTGCTGCAATGACGTCCTTTATGATAGAGACCCCACGAAGACTTGTTGCGACGATAAATACTTGACAAAGACATCTTCAAGCGATGTTTGTTGCTCTGGCCGTTTCTACCCAAAATTATCATATCACCAGTGTTGCTTCGGATTTTACAAACTCATCAGACCAGGTCAAATATGTTGCAAGAGTTCTAGTGGCTCAGTCGTGGTTGGCTATGGGACCTCCTGTTGCGAAGGAACTCCTTACGTCAACAGCAGCTCATATTGTGTTTGTGGCTCCCTGTACAGTGACCCCTTGAGACAGTGCTGCGGAGGGAACGTGGTCTCACGGGTGCAGGTTTGTTGTGGAGGGACTGAGTCCAATGGCCGTGCTTACGATCAAGAACCTGGGAAGATGTGTTGTGGAAGTGATTATGTTCCTCGTTCGAGTCTTTGTTGCAAGTCAACCGCAGGCTCGTGGGAGGTGAGAGAATATAAAAAGATGTTTGTCTCGAGGGTTCTTTCTGGGATTTTCAAGCGCCACTTTGCAAATGCTGAGTTCCTAGTGTATCACTGGTAGATCCGAGCTAAGGTGTTTTAAGTGACCAGGGGGGTTGCACAGCCTGAGGGTCATTAAATCTCGTAGTACCTGCAGCCCCACACCATGTGAAAGAGTACACATAGTTAAATCGTTGTCAAGTCATGTGAAGCGTCACTTGAGGTGCTTAAAGGATTGAGTGAAAAACCTGTTGAACCGATCGTGCACTTGCCATAGCTCATCGAAGTTTTATTTGGGGAAAAAAAAAATTCGGATTCATTGAGAAAGGTTGCAAAGCAATTTACGTGAATGATTTTGATGAACTTCTACGCCCTACTCGTGGAGGTGCCCATGAACTTAACGGTGCTGGCACGGGGGTACACAAATCCAAAAACATAAATCTCGCTTTATCTCATTGATTATGGTCCACCTTGCTAGCCACAATTAGATCTACAGTTGAGTAGGAAATAATTTGAAAGAATATCGGGCAGTTTCGTGCATACCTGGGGTACAACAGTTCCTATCGGTGTGGAGGTGTTTCCCTTTGGGCAAATTTTGAAAACTAGATGGTTGGATACAATGAATATATATATATATATATATATATATATATATATAACATAACTATATTCATACATGTAGCGTTGGGTGGAAAGAGAAAGCCAGAGTTAAAACGCTAGTTCTCAAGAATCAAGTGGCTTGCTGTCCATTAATTCCTTTTATTCCCATTAGATACATTACACTCGTAGGCTCTATGTAAAACCGTGGTTTCTCTGTTTTTGAAGGTGTACAATTACTCATCCGTTGCTGAACGTGATTCGTCCGGGGACCAATGTTGCGAAACCAACAGAATAAATGCTGGCTTGAGTTGTTGCAACGGCCGAGGGTACAACGGCAGCTTTGAAGTTTGTGCCGATAAAGCCACTGTACAAAAGACTGGATGTGGTACCGGGACTACCTGCCTCAAGTCATTCCAGTCAACCGCCATGTGTAATCGATGCGATTTTAACCAGAACACGTTATACTGTGGCTACGTAGACGGTTACTACAATCCAGTTTCACCCACTCCACCCTCAGATGATTGTGGAAGTGAGTTTACAGACATTGGTTCTGGTGATGCAGGATTTCGTAGCTACGACGACCAGGGGTTGAAACCCTTCACAAATTATGAGTATTATGTTGTTGCTCGAAACACAGAAGGCAATGTGACAAGTAGTAAGTCCCGGAACACAACCCTGATGGACGCTCCTGAAGGTCTTTCACCACCAATCACAACCGTTCTCTCAGCGCGTTCAATTGAAATTCGATTTACGCCTCCTAGTAAGCCTAACGGAATCGTTAGAGAATACAAACTGAGCAGAATTGACCAGAGCTCGTTGACAGTTACACTGGTATACCAAGGAAATAACTTGTCATTTGTGGACTCCTCCGGTTTACGTCCATTCACCGGGTATCTTTATATCCTCGAAGCTTGTACCTCGGTCTGCTCTAATGTGACATCTCAGAATATTGTGTATACGATGGAAGCGCCCCCAGAGAATGTTTACCCCCCGATGTTAAGGGCTTTGAGCTCTTCTAGTATCGAAGTAAGGTGGCAGCAACCTGGCAAGCCTAACGGGATCATCGTTGTTTATAATATCAGCAGAGTTAATGCAACCAATCACACGATGGCACAGTGGTCACGTAATGGTTCTATGATGGTATTGGTGGACGTTAGTGTCGATTTGAGACCGTATACAACTTACAGCTACACTGTGACCGCTTGTACCCAGGTGGGTTGTACTACGAGCTCACGCGAGTTAGTCACCACCCTCGAGGCTGCCCCCGAAGGCCTGAGGCCGCCTGTGTTGATAAAGCGAAGCGCGCGGTCAGTTGAAGCTTACTGGAAAGAGCCGGACACTCCCAACGGTAAAATTACCTGGTATGCTTTATACCGAGGAGATACAGTAATTTATAACGGAACTAGCGTATGCCAAGTAGCCAAAGGTTCAACCGCGGAGTGTAAGTACCTGGATAGCGGGCTCAGTCCTCATACTTGGTATAGCTACATGGTAGAGGCCAGTACTGATGGAGGAAGCACGAAGAGTAATAGAAGTAGAGTTCAAACGCCGGAGAGTTCCCCAGAAGGTATTCCACTTCCCTCGTTAACCCCTCAATCGTCTTCCAGTGTGCTGGTGAGATGGAACGCTCCTGCTAATCCGAATGGAGTGATCGTGAACTACAGTGTCATTGTTGATACCTTGCTCGAGAGGCCGGCTGGCCTCGGCAGGCAATTTACTGCGATTGGCCTGCAACCTTTTACTTCGTACACTTTTCAAATTAAGGCATGTACTGTTCGAGGTTGCGGAGTCGGGGAAAGAGCCAGTGCTAAAACCCTGGAAGCACCACCCCAGGGACAACATCCTCCCGGGTTAGTTGCCCTGAGTGATGCCATTGTTAAAGTTACCTGGCGTCCTCCCGCCTTACCCAATGGTATAATCATCAGTTATGAGGTCGAGAGAAGCCAGCGGTCTTCAGTTCCTGTCGTGGTCTTCAAGACTACCCTCGCTAATGGCCTCCGGTGGCAGACCCTCAACAGTGGTCTGTTACCCTACCGGAATTACAATTACAGGATTCGAGCAATAAATAATGTCGGGAGTACACGAAGTCCGTGGGCAACTGTACGTACGTTAGAAGGTGCTCCCAGCGGTCTCTATGCTCCAGTCGTCCATGTTCTTAATGCAACTGCAGTGATGGCGTCATGGCAACGACCACAGGAAAGTAACGGCCACATAACTCAGTACGAACTTTGGTCCCGGGAGTTAGATGACCCCGAAAACAAGATCCGTGTAGCAAGAAGCCCGAACGTTGAACGAAACGTGACCGTTGGAGGACTCAAGCCTAATACAAATTACGAATTTCAATTGACTGCGAGAACAATTGGTGGAGTTGGTTACAGCCAATGGGTGCTCGCCGAGACTTTAGAGGCTCCTCCACTCGGACTTAGTTCCCTGAGGGCAACCAAGCACCCAATTGGTCGCGAGTTAACCTTGACATGGGACGAGCCCTCACAGCCAAATGGCGTCATCACCGACTATATTTTGTATTCTGACGGCGTAGTAGTGTTCAACGGTATTTCCAGGGAATGTCGACTGAGACGGTTACAACCCTTCACGGCATATACTTTCCAATTAGAGGCGTGCACTTCAGCCGGATGCACCAGAGGTCGTGCGCAGGTAATCACGACCGCTGAGATACTACCGGAGCGACAGCAGGCGCCGATATTTTTGAATATTAGCCACACGTCCATCACTGTCCAGTGGCAACCACCTGCTCTTCCCTACGGGGAAATCCGCTTATACCAAGTACTGCGGCAAAACAGCCAATTTGCAGTCTATAACACAACTGACACAAATAAAACCAAGTTTACTTATACCGATACCAATCTTGAGCCGTTTACCCAGTACAGTTATAAAATCCGAGTTCAAAATGGCGCTGGTATTCGTGAATCGTCTTACGCTAGCGTCACGACTGAACAGGCTTCACCGGAATTTGTGAACGCTCCGATACTTATACCGGATGGATCATCTTCTGTTAATATTTCTTGGAGTGAACCAAGAAAGCCTAACGGTATTGTAATCTTTTACATCCTAAGAAGGAACAACACAGTGGTTGGACAGTGGGATAGTAAATTGTCCTTCAACGATATATCATTAACCCCTGCTACGTATTATAGTTATTGGTTGACGGTGTGCACGGGAGGTGGCTGCACCGACAGTCCGAGGTCTCTTGTAAAAACTGGCGAAAGTCGCCCGGGTGCCGTGGGGGCTCCTACCCTCACGGTATTGTCTGCTATAGCTATCAGAGCCGAATGGCAGCCTCCCGTGATCGCCAATGGCCTGGTGATTGGCTATCAACTTTACATGAACCACGTGCAGAGATACAGCGGAAACCAAATGTCCTACGTCATTTCAAGATTGGAGCCATTTACGACGTACACGTTCTACGTGAGTGCGTGCACAACCAGAGGTTGCACTCCCGGTGATTCAAACTCGGCGACTACTCACGAAGCACGACCGGCAAATCTCGCTAAACCGACGTACAGCGTCCTTGGTTCCAATGCTCTCGAAATCAAATGGACGCCTCCTAGCACCCCGAATGGTATGATCAAGTACTACGTGCTGCAGAGGAACGGCTCTGTTATCTACAATGGCTCTGATATTAGGTTCAACGACCTCCAAGTTTTACCATACAGATACTACGCATACGTTGTGACAGCTGCGAACTCCGCTGGCCAGGTGTCCAGTCCTGCCCTCTACACAAATCGTACCTCTCCCGGAACCCCCGAAAATGTCAGTAAACCTGTTTTAACTCCCTTGAGCGGAACTGAGATAAGAGTAACTTGGCTTGCTCCAGCGAAACCAAACGGAAAAATCAGGGAGTACTTGGTACTTTACAACAATATTCAAGTCAGCGTCGGTCTGAACATGTCTTACGTTGCCAAGAATTTAAATTATTACACAGAATATAGTTTTCGTATTAGAGCTTGTACCGCCAGCTCGCCTTGTGCCGACAGTGTGGAGACCTCGGCCAGAACACTGGAGGGACCTCCGGACGGGCAAAATGCACCATCCATGCCAAACAACGAGATTAAAGCTCGGTCTATTTTTGTTCTCTGGACTCGACCCTCATCTCCAAATGGTGTGATTGAACGATATCTCTTACAGCGCAGGTCAGTTATTCAAGAAGCTCCAGGAATTACAATTACGGAAGTATACAGTGGCTTGTCGTTTAATTACACCGATACAAGCGTGGTGCCGTTCCACACGTACGAGTACCGCGTACTTAGTGAAAATTCCGTCGGCCAAGCACGAAGTAAATGGGCACAGGTCACTACGAGAAGTGCACCACCGGAGAATGTACCCGCGCCCCGTGTCCTCGAAGCTACTGTCTCGTCTATTGTTGTAGCCATTGACCCACCTGGGGTACCCAATGGATTGATTGTTGATTACAAGGTGGAGGTGAATGGCGAGAATGTTTCACGTGGTGTATCGAGAGAACGAACAATTGCCAACCTTGAACCTTATGTTGTTTACACTATGCGGGTATTTGCCTGCACACTTGCGGGTTGTACTCCAAGTGAAGCCATCACCAGGCGGACAGACACAGGGACACCAAGCAAGGTCGAGGAACCAACTTTTGGGGAGGTAACACCTACAAGCATTCAAGTTTTGTGGCAGCCTCCGCTCAAGCCAAACGGCATTCTGAAAAGGTTCGTAAACGTTTGATTTGCAAAGGTCCAGTTTTATGGCAAATTCTGTCCTTCTGAGGTCATGTTAGTCTGACTCAGAGCCTCTGCTCAACTGTCTGTTTATTTGCTCTTTATAGATTATTTTTATCTGGCTCTTTACTGGCGACTCGAGATTTTTATTTCCTTGCATTCGTGTCATACATGTAGATTCGTAGAAATTTAGTATTTAAATAAGAATAGAGTAACTTCAATAACAATATTAGACGTACGATTTTCATTTTATATATGCATTAACTAAAACAGCAAAGGGGGTTCGGAATTGACTGCCTTAATAGTGATGCGAGTGGCGTTGAAGAGAATGTTTTTCTTTCTTTTTTTCCACGCTCAGATACTTCGTTGTATACAAGTCTGTTTGTTCAGAAAATTGCATCAGGAAGCGAGCGGTTACCAATGCAGATGTCAACGTAGGTCTGAACACTAGTTACGTCATCACTAACCTGCAGCCATATACGGAGTATGAGATAGTGATCAGGGTTGAAAATGGGAAGTTTAGTGCGGATTCCAACCCAGTGACCAAAAGAACAGCAGCTTCAGGTACTTGTTTATTCTTACTTAACGTTTGCTCCTTGTTGGTTTGATCGCAACTTTGATACAGACTTGAAATATCACCACACTTTTGTCTCTCTCTTGTCTTCTTTCTAACTCCAATACTAAGCTAACAAGATCACGTCTTTGGTACATATTTTTGTTGTATCGTAATAATAATAGAAGAAGTAACTGTACTAAATCCTAGCTAAGATTGATTGACATGAGTAACACGTGATTATTGTAAGAGACCAGAGATCGAAAGTTGTCAGGTGTAGTCATCTGTCTCAGCAGGGTAATAAACCAGTTTAATAAATCACGGCAAGGAACAAATACAAAAGTTTTATCCCAAGTTATACTTCCATCAGACTTGATGACATCCTCGTGATTGTAATGACTGTCATATTTTCCTGCCTGTTTCAGACCCTGAGAGCATCCGCAAACCTGTTGCCAACATTACTGGTGACGTTATAATCATAGATTGGAGTAAGTCATTTCGACTAAATGGTCCTCTGTCGGAATACGTCTTGGAGGAGAACGGGATCGTGATCTTCCGTGGGATAAGCACGAATAGTGGCGACTTACCGAACCGAGGAGGATCAGGTATACAGACAGTTTCCCAACAACCGAAGCAAAACCACATAAACGACAACGACAACAACCACAACGACAACAACCACAACGACAACAACCACAACGACAACAACCACAACGACAACAACCACAACCACAACCACAACCACAGCAACAACCACAGCAACAACAACAACAACAACAACCAGAACAACAACAGCAACAACAACAACAACAACATAAACATAAACAATAACAACAACAATAACATAAACATAAACAATAACAATAACAACAACAACAACAATAACAACAACAACAACAACAACAACAACACGCACTCTATTTCAGTTAGATTTGTGAATTTGGTTTAACCCTTTCCGGGTCCGTACCAACTTTTGAATTTTACTTCTGGCTAACACCAGACGATTTTACTCGTGAAAGGGGAGACGTCTCGGACAGGAAAGGGTTAAAGTTAAATTGTTCTGTTCTTTTGTAAATTCATACTGCAGTAATTGTCTTTACTGAGTTGCCATTTTAGTACCTGTCTTTAGTAAGTTGTTACAGTAGAGATTTATTTACTCTTGTAACTTACAACTTTGGTAATTTGTAACCTTGGTAATTTAAAATTATAGCACTTTGTAACCTTTTTAATTTTTAACTGCAGTAGTTCATCTTTTTAATAATTTGTTAATTCAGTAATTTTTGAACTCTGATAACTTGTCATTTTAGTAATTTGTCACTGCATTATATTTTGCAATTTCAGTGATTTTTAACCCCACAATGGCTTTTCTACTTTTTCTTGTTTTAACACAGAATTTGTGTATGTAGTTAGCGCTACGACAATTGTAAATGGCGAGAGGAGGACAGTAAAGTCTTTACCATTCACCATCAACATCTCAGGTAGCGTGTCATTTCCAAGTCTTAGACATTTTTTTTTCAGTCTTCGTGGGAGGCCACTTTCCACGTCGTGTTTTCCCCAGTCCTTTTAGCATGCCTGAAATGTGACGTTTATTTCTCTTATTTTTAGGCGGGTCTCCTCAAAGCGGTGGGCAAAGTGACCCATGGTATCAAACTGTTTGGTTTTTAGTTGTGATTTCTGTCTTCATCATTCTCGCCGTGTTTGCGGTGGTTGCTTTGTGTCTTCGCAGAACCAGCGGGGATCGGACGGTGTATGTGCGAGAAAGAGATCCGTTGCCGGTACGAGCAAAGTCCCGGTCGGGACTTGCTTCCATGTCAAGCGATTACACACCAAGCGAAGCTTTCTTCAATGTAGGAATGGTAGGTACAACAGCATTGCGCGAGGGTTGAAGGGGGATAACGGTAGACTGGAGAACTAAAAAGTGAAAATTAAAGTGGATGTATGAATAGACAAATGAATGAAGGAATTAGCATTATATATACATATACATATACATATACATATACATATACTGTACATATACATATACATGTACATATACATATACATATACTGTACATATACATATACATATACATATACTGTACATATACATATACATATACATATACTGTACATATACATATACATGTACATATACGTATACATATGTATATTGTTGCTTTTAGAATGAGTTTAACCTCGACACGCGAAGTCGAACTTCAACCATGATTGATGGATCGGAGAAACCCAACAAGTTGGACGACAGCACGGAATGGGAAGGATATGTACCATATGGATCGCAGGGAAATACTGGATGGGTGAGAACGTGTTATTTTTTTCTTTTCTTTTTTTTTTTTTAATTGCATCATTGTTCTCATCAATGGTTGTAACTCTGACAACTGTTTCGAATTTTTTCTGAAAATGGCCTTGTTCAAAAAGTGGATAGATAAGGCCAACATGCCATTTCATAACAAATCATTTTACCGTCAAAACCATACAATGTTTCTTCCCGACACGAAGTGCAAGACCGGGTGTGCGGATTTTTGTGACTTAACACGAAAGAAAAATCCTTGCATTGGTCACGGCGTGGTGTTTGACTTTATGTTCTATAAATGGCTGTTTACAATTGCAATTTTGTGCCAGCGATTGATATTTTGGAGTATATGTTAAACTGACGAGAGCATCCAGGACAAACTACAGCGATTCATAAGCGGATGTCTTGCTGCATAAACTGTTACGAGTTTATTAGATACACCAGGATGACAATCGCAACGTACCAAATTGCACGAATAAACGGCCTTTAGTTTGCTTTATATTGCACGAGCAACCTCTTGAGATGCATCCGTTGGAAGGGCCGATGTAGGAGCTATTTAACCTGCTTAGTTCTTGATTACGAGATTTTCAAGTTTAGAAGATTTGTTTTCATTGAAGTTTTTAGTACTTCTAGTTTTGAATCCCCAAGTCAACCATTTTAATTCAGTTTTGTTTGACACCATGTAGTTTGATGATGATAAAACGTGGACCGATGAAGATGAGCCCGAAGCAGAGAGATCAACAAAATATCAAGTTTTTACCGACACTCACTTATGAGACAAGATTTGTGAAATATAGCTGAAATATTGATTATCTATCTTAATTTTGGAAATTTTATGCAGCTAAATACGATGGACCTGGTTATTTAAATGCGGTTTAAAGGAAACGAGCTCGAGTGAATATAGCAAAATCTGTTTTGTTGATTTATTTTGTTTTTACTGAACAGTGACCGAAAAAACAATCGGTAAACGATTGTCTTTTATGAATGAATGTGTTGAACTGGCCGTTTTCGGAAATAGCTGAGCAAGGCCTAATAACGCTGCTCTTACCTTGCAAGAAATAAGTAGTTACTTTCAAAAAAAATTGTGAGTGATAGGGCAGTTACAGTTACAGTTGCTTAAAGTTCAAAAACCGGACTTTTATGTGCGGAATTCATTCTAGTCTGTGACCTAATTGACAAGTCACGCCTTTGGAGAATGTGGTGTCAATCGTTTAGACAAGTGTTTAGATGCCCTTTTGGTCTCTGTGAACTCATGTTCACTTTAAGCTGCGTTCAAAGAATCGTCTGTCTATTGTCAATTTTGTTTTATTTTTGTACAGAAACAAATGCAGGACGCTAAGCAATTTTTGTATTCACGCTCTCAAGGTGCATGCGAGGCAATTGTAGTTTGAGAAAAAACTGTAATGTTAAATATTTTAATGTATTTTCTACCTTTTACATCATACATTGAATACCTTGGTTTTAGCATACGTATATATTCCAGTCGTCCACAGCGAAGAAAAACGTAGTTATTTTAAAATACTTTAAAAAAATCAAATATCGATGTTTAAAAAAATTCTTAGAGTTTTTTTTGTTTTTTTTTTCCCTGTACAATAGCCACTGACCGAAAAGTACTGTCGTCATCCTACCAAAGCGCGCGAAACTCCCCCCAAAAAAACACTGACAAAAAATGGCGTCTTGTTGGAAAATGCAAGTAATATTGATTTCTAGTTTCCTCCTGAAAGCAAGAAGTGAAGGAACTCATGTTTTGATTAAAGAATCAAGGGTAACAGTATTTATGTCGTGCCTGTGTGAACAAAACGCTGATTACTTTCTTGACGATAACCTGAAAAACAGTTGATGTTTTCAACGTATTGCCATATCGATCTTTTCGGCGTTAAACTGTTGAAGGACTTTGAATAACATGGCCGTTTTATTATTCATTCCTGTTTGTATTGCTTTAGTATCAAACATTCGTCCACAGTTTAAAGAAACAGTATTTTTTAGACAAAGGTGAAACTATCCAGGTTAGGCCGAGTATAATTTTGAGCTAAATTTTGAACATTGTTAAACAACATTGGGTAATTCTTAGTCCAGTAATTTTAGCTGGATGAAAGTTTGCTTTCGGTTTGATATTCACAACTACAAGAACAAATTGTTATGGTGCCCTTGTACGTTGCCTTTCTAGGTTTGGGCAAAAGTTGTACCTTTTCCATGGCAAGACAATCGACTTATAGTAAGTGGTCGTTTTTTGGGGAACGTAGGGGTAGGTTGTATTTTGTTAAAAAGTCAGTTTGGTGCGAAGTTGTTTCCTTTCTCGCAACTGAATAGATGTCTCGCGATATTTTGGAAATGTGAGAGCATGGAGATATCTTGGATGACAGATGAACGTTCGTCAGGCCCTAACCTCCGTCATTTGAACTATGAATTATATTTTACAGGCTGGAACATCGGACCCAACGTTGCTGGAGTTTAACACATCTTGCAAAGAGGAAGCTCTGTCAACGGGAGTTGTTGTTCGTAATTTGGTGAGTTAAGTAGCATGGGAAAATTTGAAATGTTGAAGGGTAAGGTGAAAATATTTACTTCCTGAATGAGGAAAGGTCTTGATTTTACTACTTCGGAACAATTCTAGTGATATCATAGTCAGGAACGTATTTTATTTACATTTATTTCATAATTATTAAATTTACGAGGTTTAAACAAATGCAAAGTTCGTCAGAAGGCCGACTCAAACGTTGGTGTGGTAGACATGCTATGAGTGCAAGAAGCGTATTCACAATTTTGATTCTCTACTGATGGTTTTGTCGGGGCAGATAACTGGGTAGGGTAAAAAAGGAAAAAACATACACGGTTAGTGTCTTTAAGGCCTGGTTTTCCACAAGATGGCAAGGATCTGTTTCTGGCACGAAAAATTTCAAGATTACCAATCTAATACGTCTAAAATTTAGGGAACAGCCCTCTAGCTTTTACAACTAGGAGGCCCATCTCACCTGTCTCCCTTATTGATACCGATGAATTAATCAATTTTTAGACAGCGTGGATATCCTGCCAAGTCAACGAGACGAATGAAGATAGGTAATCAGATCCGCTCAGTAAACATCTGTAATATTTTGGTCTGTTTTGGTCTACGTACTCTGGTAACTGTTTCCCTAAGGCCAGCATATGGTTATTTGATTCAAGATGTGCTCAACGACATTTAGGATCGGTGTGCTTTAGTTCATTGCAGGAAAAAACTGGAAATGCGACATTTTTCATTGAAGTCTTCGACGAAATGGAAAGCATGCAGGAAACTATACGAGCTGTAAGTAGTTGTAGAAATTTTATTTGTTAGAAAAAGGGTTTTCGCCGATTCAAAGAAAAACATTAAGTATGCTTAAAAAAGTAGGGCAATATTGATTACTTATTAATTGAGTATGTGGTCCGTACGGAAAACAATTTGCCTGAGGTTTTAATTCGTACAGACTGAGCGACGAACAAGTGAGTAATGCTGGAAAAAAACTTCGGGCAAACATTTCTCGTGCACACCAGACAAACGAGGTTAGTACGGAGTTTGTCATATGGCTTTTGGTTCCTTTCTTCGTCGCGTTAACGCTCTTTTTGTTTTGCGAGTTGGTGGTTTATACCTACTTCGTTGTTCTTACGTATGAGTTCCCGTTTTTTATTTATTCACCTAGTTTTCTTCTTAAAATCATCATTGAAGACATTTAACTACGTCTTCAGCCGTTTGTTATTGTTAATCTTTCGTAAAATGTGCGTGAATCTGTCTTTTTTAGTTTTCAATTCAACTTGAAGATTTTCCAGGACTGTGCGCAAACTTCATTGCAATGCTAGGCATCCAATCAGCAGGCGTTATTGTGCATGCTAACCGGATAACAAGCTCAGCCTGATAATCTTTCTCTTATACTTTATTGTCTTAATTAAATTTACGGAATTTAAGCGATATCAGTTCTGGTTTTGAGGAAAACCTTGTCAGTGCTCCTTTTCTTTGTCAAAATAAAGTTGATGTTTATTAAATGTTCTTTTCATTTCTAGGAAACAGATATCACTGTTGGTTGCCCACCAGGACGAATCATCAGAGTTCGCAGGTCTAATTTTCAGTTCTTCATTACTGCGACCTAATATATTCTCCCCTATAGAAAACAATTTTTGTTCGATTTCTCTTTTACTAGAAATGTGGACCAATGTTCGTTCCAAAATTATACTTTTATTATTCCAAGGTACGTGTTGGAAAGGATAGGGTAGTGGTGAGGCAGAGACGCGGGAATGTAAGTAGATTAGGGGAAGGAAGGATGAAATCTGACGGGCTTTTTTTTTCTCGTTTTATTGCTGTGTATTTTATTATCTACAGTGGTCATTACCGTACTAATTTTACGTCGGAGCATCCTGAGGAAAGCCATAGGAAGGTTTGTTTCTTTTCAGCACATTTACCTATTGATAAGCCTTGGTGAAGCGAATGCCAGTAAATTAAAATAACTTGTATTAAATGGTATTTGATTGCTGCGAGGCTGGTGAATATTCTGTTATAAATTGGAAAAAAAATGAAGACCTAAAGATATACACCTTTTGCTGTTCACTACCAGAAAATATACTATCATTAACGCCAACTTCGAAGTCATTAACGCCAAAATACAGTCATTTTATTCAATCGACATTTATTTACGTAGATACGCATTCCATAGCGACAACAGACGACCATTAACACCATTCTACTATACATTAGGGATAATAAAATTTCAATTACAGAAGAGAAATATCTTGCCTAACTGAAATTTTATTATCCCTAATGTATGGTAGAATAGTGTTAATGGTCGTCTGTTGGCGCTATGGAATGCCCTTCGATGCAAATGGTTGAGTATCTACGTAAATGAATGTCGATTAGATAAAATGAATGTATTTTTGCATTAATGAGTTTGAGGTTGGCGTTAATGGTGGTATATTTTCTGGTAATGAACAGCAAAAGGTGTAAAATCAGGTAACGGTATCAAAGTTGTGCCATAATATTACCATTGCTTGGCGGGATTATTGATCCATCCCTGTAGTTAGAAGGATATTGATAGGAGGAGTCGTGACCCCACTTTTTGTCAGAAGTGTTTTTATGCGTCTGTTCAAAACATGAGTAAGGTTTGTAGATTAGTCTAAGGCTCATCCCGACAGTATACTACTGCTCACGTTGTCGTGTGCAATTAACTCTTAAGAGCGCAATTACTGCTTTCGATTCGCCCACGAATGTTGCAATACTTCCTGAAGACGCTGGTGACTGATTCGTATCCATCAGGGTGAATTATCGTATGTGGCAGTCGTATCGTGTTGATGGGACCTGAGGGAGCGTGAGGGTAGGGCGTACATTGGAGTTAGGGAGTGAATTAGGCATTGGGATTAAGGGGCTGGGAGGCAAGCTGAATATGGATCTGTCATTAATAAAAAAAATTTTTATAGTGGCTGTGAAAGAGATAAAAAAAAGAAGAAAAATAGACAGGAAGGAATGTGAAAAGAAAGGGAGCGCGAAACCAGGGTGCTTGATCAGAGACCTGGGTGCTAACATTCACTTGTCAAGTGCTCCTAACTCACTTACGTCACTTTTCCTCATTTCTTACTTGTAGAAAGTGCAGTACAATTTCTCAGCCCTGGGTTGTCCAGTTGAAGCCAATTTCTATGATTTGTTTAAACCCACACTTCAACTGTAAGTAGCAACTGGTCGTTGAGTGTTAAGTCGTTAGACTCAAAATATAGTGACATCAAACCAACACAATACACGACTCGGTAAACGAAGTTTCGAGCAAGAACCATAAATATAGTTGCAGTTAAACTAAATTCTACATGTGTCTAAATTAATATATTTTCCTCAGGTACGAAAACGAAGTTTTTTTGGAAGACGTTTCTGCAAATTTTGTTTTGTTCGAGTTAAATGGCCGGATTGACTACTCATTTTCAGCAACCATGGCGGAGGTTAGGTCGAACCATCTTAGTATTACCTCGTTAATTATGCTTTCCAGAGCGTCTCCACTTATAATGTTCAGTAGACGTAAATAGTATTATTGAAAATCTTTTAGGTACTGTGTTTAAGAGAAGCTCAAAGATGGAAAGACCTTGTCCGAGATGAGACTGATCCGTCCAAATCTTGGACAAGACAGGTAGCTACATTTTTAAACTTGAAAGTTGATTTAAAAAGCGTATGTACGTTCAAAGTGGTAAATAACGTTCTCAAACTTGTTACTAATTCACGGCGAAAACGCAAAGGAAGTACCACCACAAAGTTTGTGGCGAAACGTAACATTGATTAGCACGAAATTCTGACAACTTTAAGCTCGATTTTCTCTTTAAGTACGGATTCTTTTTGAGAAGCCATATCATACGATTGAAAGTTATGTTCGAACAGATTTCCAAACACTTCTCGATGTTTGCAAATCAGATCGAACACTTCTTCTCGACTGAAATACTCCTTACATGCCAGACCGTAATTTCTAGACTCAAAAGGATATTTTAACTGTATGGTTGTATGTGTCCGGAGTTCGTGGCGGGAAATATTGCTATGGTCAACTTTGGCTCTTATTTCGATCCTTGTAGTTGTAATCTTTTTCCTGTGATTCAGCTGATAAAACTTTGACAGTCGTAATCTAACTTTACACCCTATGGCACATTTTGCTACTGCGTAACACTGTTAAAAAGTATGTTATTTTACATTAAAAACTACAGGCAGGTTGAACCTCAAAAAAGTACTGTAAATTTGCCAAATGAAAGTAAATTTACGAAAAAAGTATATCAATAATGAAATGTATTGCAGTAGTGTGTAAGGTTAAAATATGGAGACTTTTCAAACAACTGTATTTTTTTTTATTAAAGTAGTTACACACAATTAGTTACTCAAAAAGTTTACACTTTGACATTTCTACCCGGTTATTCTGGCTGGCCTCCGACAGTTTATGTGGGAAAGTTTCAGCTCGTACTCAAGGGCGGTCCCAGCTAATCAGGCTGGCTGCGTTTTACATGTAAACGTCTTTTTTTCCTTTTTTTTTAAAAAAAAAAAAGCTGAGTATTAAGGGATACTTCGCTTAACCAAGATAGTCCGGCTAATAAGAGCGCAATTCCTGCTATTCATTTCATAATATCCTGCTAACTATTCGCTCGTGAGTGTTAGAATGCATCGCAGACACTTGTGACTAAGTTACACACATCAGAATAAACACTCGTATGCGGAATCCTAATAACGAAGAGATCAGTCCTAAACAGCCCCTAAACGTTTAACCAAGGAGAGTTTCACGAGCATCAGCGATCATTATTGTGCATTTTTTTACTATTATACGTATTCTTTAGGAGTACAAGAGCTGCTTTACGTCCGACAGCGGGCACAATCCTGATCTTAACCAGCCATACGAAATTCTTAACAAGACCGGGCTGTCAGGAATAAGATGGCAAAATGAGGGTGTTTTCTTCTTCAGGGCTACCGTAATCGACCCAGATTACAGGTTACTGCAATAAAATTCTTTGATTATAAATAAATTAAAATTTGGCATCGTTAAGAAACCAGTTCTGATACTACAACTGCTTTTTTTTCAGCTTTTGCGATTTGACAACGGTGTTTGCGGTTCGTGTGTACGGCATTGCACCGGAATCAGAGGAACTGGTACCATTCCTAGTGCTAGGAACGTCCGCTCTAGCTTTGTTATCAGCTATCTTCATCCTTTTTGTCACCAGCAAATATTTTCATCATGATGACGATGATGAGGACGGTGATGATTAGAACAAATTTCAACCTGGCATGGTAGACAAGCTCTTGTCTTTTATAGTTTTTCTTTGAATCCGTGCTTCACACAACAGTTCGACTGGAAATTGATCGTATTAATGACTTTGGACTGTCTTGTACAATTCTTCTTGGTAACGTGTTCTTGAAAGATTATTTTAACGAGGTAGCTTATTTTACCAAAGCATCTAGCCCATAAATAACGACCTCCTTTCTACACTAGAGTGGCATGAGGGTTTTGCCTCTTTGCCCAATTAAATTCATTTGTTAATCAAGATCACAGGTAAGCAGAGGACTGTTCAGTTCAATTATAACTAGCACCTGTAGGTTTCACCTGCGTTCTTCCATTAAGGGTTTTATATTAACATGACAGTCGAACTATCACACTTGAATTTTATGCACTGAAGATGCGTGATTTATCCTTTGGTAAAACTTAAAATCGCTTGCTCAAAGCAAGGATATCTCTAACCGATTTAAAATATTGATTTAATCATAATAACTCTTGATTTTTCTTCATGAGTTGTTGGTAGGTTTTTTACTGTGTCTATAAATAAAGTAAAAAAACATTTGCTCAAAGTAATCAAATTATTTTGTTATTTCTTCCATATATTTATCTCACGCAGACATATCCACTCTTTCTGTTTTTCAATATTGAGTTTAAGGCAATTCACTGTCAGTCCTTCAGGAAATGATGTATCCAAACTTCTACCTTTGATGTTGATTGGATTTCTGCTATCATAGTGAAGGCAGTCATCTCCGTTCATCGCTGTCCCTGACTCTAAGCTGCCTTTATGAATCGTGTCATTTAAAGCAAAATTTGCTCCCGATTCGATAACAATTCTCTTTACTGTCACTGTGTCTTGAAATATTATTTTAATGAAACAGTTTAATTTATCTCTGCATGTTGCCCAAAAAAAGCCACTCCCCTTCTCATATGCACTTTCTATGGCGAGATTTTGTTGTCCAGTTAAATCAGTTTGCAGTTTTGCTGGTGGATTCCGTCCAAGGAATTTATGGCTGTGATTATCAAAATAAGGTTCTTTTAAGGGATTTTCCTTCCCAGCCATGGATGAAACTTTCCCACAATGTTGAAAAAGTGATGCAGCCCGAAAACGCCAACGACCAGATTGTCCTTTAATTTCCCTCCAGTTATATTCCAACCAATCCACTGGCATCTCATCAAAGAAAAGATAGTAAAATGTTGCTATTTCATTCAGATCATTATTATGATAAACCTTTCCAATATAGCCAAGAACTGATGCATCAAGTGTGAACCAAGTTTCCTTTTTCTCATAATCTTCAATGAAGTCCTTAAGTTTGAGGAAATACTGAGGGGAGGCAAGAACATCATCCTCTAATTGCAAATGGTACTTGCCCAAACCATAACAGTAACATAAGAGAAATGAAAAATCAACAACTTGCTTCGACCTCCACTTTATTCTGAATTCGGAGTCTCCAAAACGTCTTTTAAGTTTTGCTCGAGAAGGATAATATCCAAATGGTACTTGAATTACATCTATTACACCAGATGCAATGAAACTTGAGTAGAGGTTGCTTATCTTTACTGCCAGTTTCTTTCTGTTGTTTTCATTAGAATCTCCCAGTAATATCACTGTGAGAATCTCAGATTGGCTGCTTTTGTGAAACTCATCAGAAATTAAACTGTTTAAAGTTGCTATAAGGTAGTTGCTTCCAGTCTTCCTTGCAATAGTAGGGATGCCAATAGTTAAATAATCTTGAAAGGAATTAAAATGTTGTTTACAAGTGATTAGTCTAGACCTCATGGAGTAGTTTATTACATGCTAGTATAAACTGGATACTTACATTGTTGATTGGATTTTCTGTTACTGTACAATCTGACTTTATTTCCATTCATGATATTTCTTGGCAGACAAGCAGAAGATAAAGCTTGACTTTCATAATTCTTTATATCTTGAAGAAAATATTGAAATGAAGTGATTGTTCACTCTTTTTTATCTTGACAAGGTTAATTTCAAAAAATGACCAGAAAATATCACTGGATTTCAGATTTGAATTTGATCCAGAGAACTGGAAAGAGAGTTTTCTCTAGTTTGAAACAGACAAAGGGAAACTGACAAGGTTAATTTGGCCTTGCAGATGACATTTTACTCACATTTTAATGTAATTTATGTGAGAAAGCTGGATTCTGCATTGGACTTAACAAAAGTTGCCCAAATAAGTTTGATATAGCTAATATGACTTTTCAACAAGCTTCTGCAAGGCTGACCAGTTTGATTACCGTACCTCAAATTCATTTCATAAGGTTTAGGGTTAGATTTATGGTTTGGGTTAGCAATAGAGTTGGGGATTAAGGATTCTCAAGGAATGTCTCTTTGGCCAATGGAACTGAGGTATCAGCTTACCATAACCTGTCTGTATGTCTTTTTTGAACTGGTGGCATGATATTGTTCATTATTTTCATTTTTGCCATTATTTGACGTTAACAATATCCATGGTGTTTTCACCTTGAAAAATCTCAATGCTTCTGTTTGATGCTATTAAGGCCTATCCACATTATAAGATTGTTGTATACAATTCTTCACTTTGGCATATGCAATTACAAGCCTGAAAATAAGCATTTATTAATGACGGGATCCAAATGTCAGACACCAATTAAAAAATGTCCCGCACCAACTTCTTTGCACCTGACATTCTGTCAGGCACCTCTGTGAAAGTTATTTTCAGGCTTGCAATTATGTCATTAATGCACAATGCCTGCTTGCCATTCACTTGCAAATGTTGCAACTGGTCCTTAAGACTCTTATGAGTGAATCGGATACATCAAAATGTGCAATTGTACATGACAGTCATTTCATGTAAATGGGCCCTTAAATGCACTTAAAGTGTAAGCTGACAAAGAGCTTGTGTTTGTTCTAATATATGAATATAACTGTGGTTTGAATCTTTACCAGTAGAGTCCGTCTTCTGTCATCTTACTTTGGCCAACGCCCCAGACAATTTTACTCATCAAGGGGAGAGTTAATCACATTTTTACCATACTAGTGTGAATGCAGTAAACCAAAGAAAATAAATAATGAAAAACTGCCTCATACTTCTAACTTTTTGAAGTTACAGTAAGTTGATATCACAGTTACACCGGTCTTGGGTAAACAGACCCAATGATATTAAACACCTGCATGTTTGTGATCGTAGCTTTAAGAAATAACGCCATTATATATTGTGCACAGACATGCTACGAGCTTCCTGTGGGCATATTTTGTCTACAAGCTGTGAGGTTTTCATGTACGTCTTTCAGTAATAATTTTCCAACAACAGGTGACAATGGCAAATAATTTATCATTACTAAGACTTAACTCACAGTTGTCAATCTCTTTGTCACACAGTTCTTGATTGTATAGCAGCTTATGAACTAAGTTAACGGTATGTTTTTTTTTTTTAAATATGGCAGGAATAACATTAGTGGATATACACTAAAGAACGTACAGGTGCATCAAAGCAGTGGGGTAACGGAACTACTGGGGGCCCTTAGGAAATTTTTGTCCGGGGGCCTCCGTCACCCCCCTCAGTATCGACATATATTTCAAGACTTTTATCTCAATTGTCTTCACAGATTCATCAGGGGCTCCTTAGAGGTCGGGGGCCCTTAGGAGTTTCTCTAACCCTGACCATAGTCCGTTACGCCACTGCATCAAAGGTGATAACGTGGATCTAGATCCAAGTTATTCACTTTTGTGAGTTTGTTGCATAAACATTTGACGACTTATATTGTCACAAAGTCCTGGAACACTTCCACTGTATTTGAGCAAGTAGTTCTACTCGCTCAAATGCAAAGACCTCCAAGTACATCCAGCCGTTTTCAACTTGTCTGTTTCTTGTTCTAACTTGAATATCAAGTCACAAGATGACATTTTTCCGTCTGTGTTTTATCCTTTACATCCACTGTATCTTCACCGAATTTTGTCACGAGGAGGATCTCACTTAATTTATCTATCCTGGACATTTCCTGAAAGTTCTTTATGTGTGTCGTGGTTACCTGGCGTTGACTACTGCGGCGCATGATACGACCACACTCACCTTGAAATATTTCATAAGTTCTTCCTTCGTATTTCCAGCTGGAATAATCAGGTACAGTGAACAGGAAGACAATCAGTAAACAAACCAATATCAGCAGAGCTACAACTTTTGTTGTCGACAATAATTTTCTCCAACAACAAAACCTCATTTTAACCGGACTTGAAGTGTCAACGCGAGCTGCGATACATAAGGAAACTTATTCATTTACCATTACCGCCCTCTGCTTCTTTATTTATTTCTGATCCATAGAATAAGACGCATCCTACGCATGCTTTGATTGGACGAGCCTCATTTTCGGTCATGGTACAGAGACTGGGGGAGATGTTGGTAATGTCACTTTCATTTTATATTGTATGCATATTATATTGTAATTAACAAAGAAAGAATTGTTTGAGTGTCTCTGTGCTGTGATAGAAACACGAATGACGTCATTTCAACCAGAAAAATGCCTGGTATTTTTGGTATTTTTCTGGTTGAAATGGCGTCATTCATGTTGCTATCACAGTACTGAGACACTCAAGTAATTATTTGTGGCGTTACCCAGAGCCCTTCAAAGCTGGTTAGGGGGTTGCCACAACTGGGAAATTTCCTCTAGATCTAAACAGACTTTTTTAAAATTAGGCTGCGGGTAATTTGTGGAGTGCCAAGAAACCTAGAGAACTCTTTGCAAAATTGGGCAAAATCTAGGGACAATTTAAATTTCATCAAACTCAATGGTAACTTTCAAAGGACAGATCGATTAACTGATTGGTTATTTGGTTAGTTGGTTGACTGATTGGCTGATTGATTGACTGATTGATTGATTGACTGATTGATTGAGCGATCGATCGATCGATTTCGTTTATCGAGTTTAGGACATTGGTTTAGGAGCGCCCAAAGAGTTGCTCCAAAATAGACTGGAACCAAGTATAACAAATGGCGGACAATGAGGTACTCCAGCAGAAGAAGGTTGTATGTTTTCTGCAAGAAACTGTTCATTCTCTCCATTTTGTCAGTATGTTGTGCCACATTATATAACTTAATATGTTTTGATGGGAACTGCAAAGATTCTGAGGTCTCAAATGCAGCTTGGTCTTCGCTGGACGATGTTGTCGCTGAAGCAGGCAAAATGTCAGTGAAAAACAACAATCAATATAAGATCCCGTTTCATTCCTTGTCTACCACATCTGAAACAGGTAGTGTTGTCAGTCCTTTTGATGCACTACAAATTCTGCTCATAGCCGTAAAGTTTGTTATAATGTAAGATTCGAGGTTTAAGATTAGAATTATTTTGGCCAGCTGATAATTGTCACCAAACTTTAGCTAGCTGAAATAAAATTGTTCCAAAATATCGCTAGAAATATTTAGGTAGTAGTTAAAGATTGGTTTTAATCTTGCCTAACAGAACCACGGAAGAAAAAACTGGACGTTGTCAAAAAGATGAGATCTTTAAATCTTACGTCGCTGGATCTGTGCCCCCGAGAGCAAGTGTTCGTCAGTAAGGCAACGTTATTGGCAGGAAGACGAGAAATTCAACGGACTGCAAATAAACGTGAGATTTACAACTTTGTTATTCTTGATAAATCCGGATTTCTGACAGCTTTGAATACAAATAAGAAAAAAAGCAAGTAAATAAACAGATCCAGTACATGTAAAAGACCAAATGAAATGACTGAAGAAATAAAAAGTGAACGAGCAATATAATAGCATGTTCTTACTCATAGCTTGTTGAGGATTGCCTAATGCTGTTTTGTATCCTTTGTTCATGGCAAACAACATTTTGAGCATTTTATGCTTGGCTAGAAGTACAGAATGTGGTGAAACAGACTGATAAAAAGCAGAAAACTCAATATTGTTCAGAAAAGAATAACATGTTATAGAAGTATGGAATAAATTGACACTTCATTGAACAAGTCATCAAACTTGTGGTTATTAATTTACTATTTTTTTTTTTTTTTTTTATTTTCTGGAATGATATTCACCTTTAAAGTAAATGGTTTGAACCTGGGAGAATCGTGACACGTTTGTGGAAGTTGATCATCCAGGTTAGTGTAGTCTTGAGAAAGACTGTTGGTTGAACAGCCAACAGTCTTTCTCAAGACTACACTAACTTGGACGATCAACTTCCTCAAACATGTCACGATATTCACCTTTCAAAAAACATTAAAGTAAAGTGACCTATTTATATGTGTTATTTGAATGTGTGATATTCTACACCTTTCTGTTTTCCTATATCCAGTATCTGCATAATCATTAAGGTCATGACAGGGTGTGCAGTATGATAACATGTTGAGATGGTAGATGAATGATTGTCAAGCCCTATCCTCAGAAAAATGATTTCTGACCCCCAGAAGGTTCTCACCAGTCATCCTAAGGTTGCAGGTCCAATTTCTGTCTGGGGCTCAGAAATTGTTTTCCTGAGAATAGGGCTTGACAATTGTTCATCTATCATCTCAAGATATTTCCAATCTCTCATGCATCTAACATATAAATTTCATTTATGATAACATGTATTTATTTTATAACATTATTGCAATTCTACAAGTCTGTATATCTCTGCAGTAAAATACAGTATATTTAATAAAGGTTGTAATGGACCAGTAGATCAGAGATGAATCACTTCTATTTATATTCATTAACACTTTGTTGTTACTTACAGGGTTTTTGTCAGTTGGTGTTCCTAGCATCACAAGAAAGTCAACATCTTATCTTAAAAAGACATTGACAAGCATCTTCAAAGCAGTAAGCCATGAGGAAGAGCATCATATTATGGTGGTTGTGTTTTTAGCAGACTTTGATGATACTGCAAAGGAAAAACAACTAAAAGAGACCAGCAATAAGTTCAGAAACTATGTTGCAAAGGGGATGCTTCAAATAATTCAAGCACCAGTGGACTTTTATGAACCATTGAGAGATTTACATCGTAGTTTGGGAGATGACATGGATCGAGTGATGTGGCGATCAAAGCAAGCTTTAGATTACTCCTTCCTGATGTGCTACTGTAGCTCCCTTTCTAGATTCTATCTTCAGCTGGAGGATGATGTTTTAGCCAGTCCAAGCTTTGTTTCAAAGGTTGTTGACTTTGTTAGGTCCTGTAAGCACAAGTGGTTTGCTCTCGATGTAGCTGATCTTGGCTTTATCGGCAAACTTTACCCTGCACATGAAGTTCAAAACTTAGCTTCATATCTACATCTGTTTTTCAATGACATGCCAGTTGACTGGTTAGAGCCAAAATGGAGGGAATTCAAAGGACAGTTCCCTTCTAAGAAGGATAGGAGGGCAGCATCACTGTTCCAACACATTGGACTGTATTCATCCTTCAGACCCAAGGAATCACAGGGGCCAAATACATTAAAAGAATGGTATTTTGACAAGTTTGATCAGAAGTATCGAGGATTAAATCCAGCTGCAGAAATAAGCTCTGATTTAGTTTCACATGTGGGACAGGTTTCTGATGCCTATACTAGAGGGGATGGGTACTTCTGGGGCAGTTGTGGTTCAGCTGGTACAAAAATATATCATATTTTGTTAAAGAAAGCTACAAGACTCAAGCGGATTGCAGTAGAAAGTGGAACAAATTTTGCGCCAAGGGATTATATACTAAAAGGCACATTAGAGGTTGGCACAAATGTTGATGACTTTAACCCAAAGCAATGCAAGAACTATTCAAGCCTAGGTGAATTTCGTTTAGGGCAGATAGATGTCACATGCAATGATAGACTTGTAAAGTGTGTTAGGATTAATATTTGGTACCAAGGCAGATGGATGGTTATCCGTGAGGTTAACATTTGGAGTACCTGAGGATTTTGTTATGTTACAAATTGCAAATTTTGCCAGTTCACTGATAGGAGGGGATAATGTTATTTAAATTATTGGAGATGTTCAGTTATCAGCCATCTGTACTGGCAGTAGATTGTGACAAAAACTACAAGTGATGTTGATCATTTTTATTTATATTTCTACAAAACTGCATAGCAGGATTTAGTATCATGGTTCCAACCACAACTGTTGTGACTGTCTTTCTTAAAAACTTCTTTACTTTATTTTCTGCCACACAGCCCTGTCTGTGTTAGTGGCTGAACAAAAATGAACTAGCTGAGAACAAAAGCAATAATATAATGATGAAATATGGGTAACTCATTTAACTGGTAAAAAGTAAAAAATCTTTTTATTCACTAAAAACTTCTTAAAATGCATTAGATATTCCTAAAAAGTGTTTACAATGTTCAGTGATGCATTTCCAATCTGGACTATAAAAATGTTTGGGGTGTTACATTACAGGCTATGGATGACATTACACTGACAGGCCTATATTGACCATTTTAGGTTAACATTAAGGTACCGTTAACCAGATATTTTTTGGGAAATTGCTCAAAATTCCCTTTCAGATATCATTATTGATCAATCATGTTTTCAAATTTAATATCTCAATTTAAAACAAATGTCAAAACGGTAATCTAAAATGCTAGTATCTGTACAAGTTGACAAAATGGTGTGTTGTATTTACATAGTATTTATTGTATAGTTCCCTAGTGTCCTCCATGTTTATCTAATGCAGGAAGAGAGTAATGAGAGAACATTTGCTTCACATTCTGTTGCTGTAGAGAGAAAAGAGAACTAGATCAACCAAAAGTCAAGGAATAAATGCTTGATGCAGTAACACAGGTTTATGTCATCCTTATTAAAGACAATGTGCTCAGAAATTACTGGATCAAAAATTGATATATTACAAAATTATATTTGTGGGACAAATAAGGTACCCACCTTTACTTTGTTATCCTTTTGTATAATTGTAGGGAAAGTTGTGGGAAATTTCACTCCTGTATGTGCTGCACGTGTAGCTCCAGTAATTTTGGGAAGAAAGCTGCCATCACCCATGATTCCCTTAAGGAAAAAAGGCAATTATGAATTCACAAAATCATACATGACAAGCAGATTACTTTTCATGTCTTGTTTTCTCAATTCTTGCAATGCTTACTTTGGGTTTGGAATCTTCTTCATAGACTTTTTTCTGAGAATTATAAGTCAGAATTTACAGTCAGCCATTTTTTGCATTCATGCTATGTTCAGGTCATTTGAATTACCAGTAACCAGATTTTATTGCAAAAAAACTATTGTAAACAGTGTATACTGGAATAGCATGCTAAACACCTTGTGGACCACAGTCTGTAATTCTATTTTAAAAGTTTTGAAAGATTTTTTACCACACCTTTGGTCTTTTATGTGTTTTATGTTTGGTTAAAATTGATCCATGGACTACTGATTGATGGTCTTTTTCCTTATTCCTTTCTTTTTCCAAAACAGCAGCTTTTCTATCAGCATCTCTGAAATTTGTAAGGGTAATTTGTCAGGAAAACATTTAAATTTTAACCTTACCTGACTTTCAGTAGTTTATAATTCTTCCAATCATTGTCATCATCAATAACATTGTTACATGAAAAATCCCAAGTGAGAAACTTTCAACATAGTTGGTATTACATTTGACAAGCAATAGAGCAAAGAGTCACAATACTGACCTTACATCAGAAATGAATAACAATTAAAAATGTTTAGTGTGACCTAATTAACACTCCTCTACCAAATCAATCAAAACTAACAATTAGAAGTGAAGCAGCAAAACAGTAATAAAAAGATGGAATGATGGTTCATGCAAAACTATCAGATCCCTTCAACAGACTGAAATGCTACTTATTTGAATTCAGTCTAAACCAGCACTTACATGCCAACCATTGGGCAAGAACAACATCTTACAAAAGCAAATACCACAATACATAAAATTTTAATACCTTAGTTTCTTGAAATAGCGATGACGTAATGTTTGCCTTGCTGAAATTCTGTGAAAACAGCATTGACAGAAATCTTAGATAAGATTCTTCCTCCAATTAGGGCAAAATTACAGCTTTATTAAACAATTTTCATAATGTAAAAAATATAATATCATATGATTACCTGTCATCTGGATCATATGTACACATAAGTTCTATGAGCTCAATACACTCTGACGATACATGAGGTAATAACTTTCGAATCCCAGAACCCTGTTTTTGTGGAAACTGAAAGTTGATGCTCCGGGACTTGCTAGAAATTCATCAAGAAAAATTTTTTTCACTTAACCTTTTGTTTATATTTAAATATTTAAGTTTGCTGAGATGTCAAATATTGAAGAACACTCAGGTCATTAACCTGGATAATAATGCATACTGTATTCATCAACAGTTTTGCTTTTCAGCAAACATACAGTCAAATATAAGTTTTTTTCTATATTTAAGCTGTTATAAATTGTTTGGGACCTAAATTGAGAGATTAGTCTGAGAGAGCTAGCACAGAGTTGGTTTTACCACAGGAAATTAATTGGTAAGGAGTCAAAGGATTTAAGATATCTTCACTGGACAAGTGTGTATTCTATAGAATGCTGTAGTGGTAACAGCTTCCACTTACTTGGTGAGCTTCTGTAGAACAGATTGTGGAGGTGTTCCAAGAACATCATGAATTTTAGCTATTTGGTCTACTTCATTTGAGCCAGGAAATAGTGGATGTAAGCTAGACAGAGATGTAATATCAGGAGTTTTACTGTTTACAGTATGACCAGAATACTTGATATGTTTGTGTAACTTCTGTTATTATTACTTTGTGTTAAATTTGCTCTTTAACATTACAATACTGTAATCATTGTGCTTCTTCCTCTTCTTTTGTTTTTACTTCTTCATTTTATTTTCCTTCTTGTCATGGTTAGTGTTATTATCATCATTGTTGGCATTACACTCTGAGGCCTACCTCAAAATTTCAAAGAGCACACAACCCAGACTCCATACATCCATCTTATATGAATAATATCCATCTGTAAGAAGGCATTCAGGTGCACGATACCTAAAAATTCATTTTGTTTCCTGGTTACATAGTTGCAGGTTTGTACGTCAGTGCAACTAGAGTACAAAATAAAAAATTAAGGACAAATTCTGCCATGTATGATTTCCTTTCCAAGACTAATGAAATAGTTTTGGAGTGAGAATGGTTGGCACAATGGTGGTAAAATAGACAATATTAATAACTCTGATTTTTAACAGGTGCAAACATGGTGATACAGCATTTCTTGTAAGCTAAATCACCACCATTGATACTTCAAAAAAATTTTAAACCTTAACTATCAATTAACTCATTAATATTTCATGAGGTAAAATTAAAGGAAATTAATGTTTAATCAGCATACCATTGTAATTTTGTAAAACACACACAAACTTGTCGTAATTTTTTTTTTAAACTTTTCTTTCCATTTATTTGGCTCCAAAATGTTTTGTGCTAATGTATTTCCAAAACAGTCAGTAGACATGTAGCTTTAAAATCGTGCAGATGGGCCATATGAGTGGTCCACCTATATGAGTTAGTAATGGCCTACTTTGGTATTGCTTTGTAAATGCCATGCAGGTTGACTGCTAATATTGCTTATCATTGTTACACAGATCAGATACCATTATCACTGTTGCTGTCTTCACAATTGTTTTTGCTGTTGCTTTTATTTTTGTTGTTGCTGTTGTACTCACCATCTTGTTGATATATACTCTGTGTATGGTTGTTTGGAATAGACACTTCTACATGATCCAAAGTCTGCTAATTTGACAATATCATTCTATAAGATAAAATAAAGTTGTATTAATATTTGACTAAAAAGTTAAAAATAATAGTACGATTTATAACTTGAAATCATGTCAAAAAAAATATCAAAAACCAAGTTCAACTCCAACTAAATTGAAGAAATTTCAATACTATTTATTGTTTTACCTTCACTAAAATATTCTCTGGTTTTACATCTCGATGAAATATACCATTCCTATCCAGTGAGAAAGCCAACTTATAAAAGTTATTCAAACAAAGAACAAATAAAATGGCTTTATGGTACTAATATTTTGCTAGAAAGCTGTATTATCTCCCTGACAGTTGATGTTTCCTGTAGAAATATATCAGTTGGAGGATGGAATTGTTAGGAACTATGGCACAGCCCAGAAGAGGAAATAGGTGATCATGCATAATTACTGGAATGACAAGATCACCAGCCCCTAGTTGGTAACAGTTTGCCCTCTTTCTTAAATTGTTCAACATCTTCAACCCTGGAGGGCCCTTGCAAATTTCATTCTGGAAAATGCCAGGCAATTTTATTTACCCATGGAGAAAATCTAGAGATCAAAATCTCATTAATATATGTACAGATTCATGCACAGCAAAATATATGCAGAAAGATAAGTTGATTTTGCTCAGTGACGCTAAAAATGAAAGTCCACAGTTTTTCCCAACTTCCCAGGGGAAAATTCTACACCTAATACTCCTGATTTGAGAGTTTTGCCTCAATGTAGGTGCTTGAACGAGGTTGTTTTACTTGCCTCGGTGACATTTGGTGTTAATTCCTCACGCATACTGAAACTACGTCTGATCCTAACTCAGACCCTAATTCTAAACTCCGATCACTTTTAACTCGAGTGTTTCAAATTAGATCTTTGAACAAATGTTAGTCTGAGGCCAGCGAAATAATCTTCCCTGGGAGGATTTAGGCTACGTCGATGGATATTAACTGTTTCACCGATGCCAACTGGCTCGCGACATATGGCTTGGCCGTCACGGAAGTTTTCTGCTTACAGGTAAAAATATCGCCAACGCGGATCTTTTTGTAGAATTAAAGATTTTCATTTTAACACGTTTCTATTTAATGGCAAATTTTTACTTTTTATGTTGGTACCTGTGCATGTGATCAACGGATTTACAAATCTGATACATGTAATTTTTCACTTGTTCTTCTGGTAGATAGTGGCGTCGTCCTGCGTTATAAAAAAGACAAATTCTTCAACGGTCATCGACAGAGGGTAACGATAAATTTCTGGCGATGGGAAACAAGTGTTCTTATCTCATGACATGCAGTTAAACGATTTTCAATGCGTTCCTATCAACGATCACGTCATCCGATCAATTTCAAGATTTTCACAGCTGTCAGTCGTATCATTTGCAAATAAAATCCGAGAAACTTCAAACAAGTCCCAGAGAAGTATACACTAATTAAAAAGTCTGGCATGCCATATTTCTTTTAATCAGATTATCAAACAAAAAAGTATTACTCTTGTTTGGTGTTGAAACAAAACACAGTTGCACAAACGGATTTGATTTGCAGGTATTTTGGTTTCTATTTTACAATTGGAGTTAGTAGATGTCAAAAATACGCCGACGTAAAACAGGTGAACATCCGATCACTACAAAAACATTCCGAGATCGATTCAACGAGATCTTAAATTGGTAATAACTCCATAAATGTTGAACCAATTCAAAACTGTGGGCTGTCAAAAAGGAGCATTTATTAAACTTTCAAAAATTAAACGACTGATCTTTGTGCTGTACGTGTACCTACCTCGGATAACTTCGTACAGATTCATGTCCATAAGTTCGCAAACCAGCGCTAAGTTACCACTCTTTCGATCGCTGCAAACAAGCATTCTCAACAATCAGCCGGATCTTGAAAGATGTTGGTCTTTTAAATTAAAGGTTAGAGCCCCCAAACACATTATTTTTAAACTTACAAAATTACTTCTTTTAAATCAACAACGTTGGGATGCGGGGTCAGGCGTCTCATCGCTTGAATTTCACGAAGATTGTTCACTTGCTCAAGACTTGAAAGAACAAACGATAGAGAAGCAGAAGGACAGACAAATGAATCACCGTTACACACTACAAATATTGAAAAACTCAACAGTTTGCGCTTAAATTCGTACCTGTCATAATGTTGCTTCATCTTCTTGCAAGCGAAGTAACTTCCATCGCGCACATCCTGTATTTTGAGAACCTCAGAAAAGGTTCCTTCGCCTTTCTTTCCAAGAACCCGGTACTCTGTAAACCAGTGTTATCATCTTGAGACGTGTTTTTCAACATAGAATGAACTTGAATGCAATGAAAATCTCACTTCCTTTTTTTTTATCATCACTTACTTTGCATCTCACTGTGGACATTCAGCTATCACTAAATTAGTAAATTGTCGGACGGATCCCATGGTTTGGCCCGGAGATCGGCAACTTCTGTCATATTGCTTAAGTCACATACTTCTCAGTAAGAAGACAGCACGATCTCGAAGCCAAAATCCTAGAAGTTCAATCTAGTTGCAAGAAGGTAGCGATTCCCTTGATCTTTTGATCGAACCTCAAGCAGCCAACACCGATGTTGCTATGGCTACTGGAGTACGTTCTGTTCGTCCTCAGCTTTTGGCGTCCCGGGATCCTTGAATTAGAGAACCCATCTTTTCCGGCCCTCAGTTTCCTAGGAAAACTCCACCAAACCTCAAAGAAGGCGTTCTGAATTGGAAACAAAAAAAAAAAAACAAGGACTATGCCGAAAAATTTTAACGTGAAATAAGAAAATTAAAACTGACGACGAGGATGGGATTCGAACCCACGCGTGCAGAGCACAATGGATTAGCAGTCCATCGCCTTAACCACTCGGCCACCTCGTCTGATAGGTTACTAGCCTCATAATATAGTTTTTAAAATTTGCGGGTAAGGCTACGAACCTCTTTTGATGCATGTTGTAATGTTTTACCCGTTTTCATGAACAGAAGAAAGCAAAAGTCTCCATGACTGGGAAGACGAGAATGTTTGGCTGATTTGGCCATTATCTTTCTGGTTACCAGTTCCCAAATACTTAAACACATCGTTAATATTACATTAATTTTACATTTTAAAATAGTTTTGTGGGAGTGGAGCTTGCTGAGAGACTGAAACCGAGGAAGTGACATCCACTCACGGTTCCACGTGGTACATCATAAATTTTATTTTATGCAGCTTGTAAAATGGAAGGTAATCATCAAGTTGGTGAAAGAAAGAAGAGAAAACGAGTTAGCAAGAAGTCGAAACGTAGCTGGAGGAAGAATACAGATATCAAGGATATTGAAGAGCATTTGGAGGAAGTGAGAAGGCAGGAACGATTAGGGTGAGGGATGAAGGCTTTGTTTTACTGCACTTAGTTTAATATCTAATCACTTTATAGATGATAATTTATATGAACATTGACACTCTCACGAATCTCTGTACGATTGTATGTTTACGAAATGTATGTTTATGTGTGTATGTGTGGGAAGAAAATGTATACATATACTGCTCAATCATTTGTATGTATATATATGTACGTATGTATATACGTATGTATGTATGTATGAATGGACGAAATTCATTTACAAAATTCGTGAGTCAAAATTTGAGTTAAAATTAAAATTGGAATTCACGTTTTGATGGTGGGTAGTGACTAGAAAAATGGTAGAAACCATTTGTTTCAAGCAATAGCCTATACTTTGATAAATAATATTTAACTATTTGGTGAAACATAAGAACAAAGTATCATATACACTTCCAACTATCTGTACATTTGAAGTATCATAAGACATCAGCTGTTTTACATTCTAGGGGATTAATATCATTAAAAGAAAATGAACAACTTTTTTTTGTTGACCAAGATAATATTGTGGATACAAAAGGTAGGAACTAGTCAGTATTTTAAAATTTCATTTGTTTTCCATGACATTTTCTTTTTAGAGTTCACAACTGTTTTTAATTAGTGTTTTTTTCTTGTTACCAGACTGCACAGTTTACTTGTTCAACCTCTAATATAATAATAATAATAATGACAATGACATCTCCCTTTAAAAAAATAATATAGTCTGGCATTAGCAAGTGTAAATTTAGAAAAGGCTATTATAGGTGTTAATTGATTAATTAAAGAAAAGGGTTTTAAGCTTTTCAGCCCAAGATGTTTCCTCTTGATGATTAAAATCATTATGAAGTCAGTTTTGGGATTGATGGGTTGGATAACAACAATGTGAGTTAATGGGTTGAAAAAGGAAAGTGGACTCCTTGAAAGAAAAAAGAAAGCTTTAAAATGTTGTTTGTGGAGAAGGTTTGTACCTGATGTTGTCAATGTACCTAACTATTTGCATTTAAGATGAAGGACATGGTAAAGTCAAAAAGCAAAAGAAACTGCAAAGAAATAGCACAAAAGTTTTTATGGAGTCTTACATGAAACCAGTTCTTGGAAGAAAACAAAAGACTAGAAAAAACAAAGCAAAGTTAAGTGCAGACTGTACAGTAGATGAATATTCATCAGAGGAGGAGGAAGAAAAGAGATTCATTTGCAACAAACCTAGTGACCATCACAAGATAACAGGTTATGACCTGTGGGATTCCCATGGTAAGCAGGTACTAAAACTGCTCAAATAGATCTTTTAATTTTTTAAATGATTAGAGTTAAAAATTGATAATTTTTTTAATTGATATTTGTAACTTTTAAGGAGGATGAGTCAGTTACTCATAACAGTCACCAACTCCTCTATGTTTTTTATAGATTCAAAAAGTGATCAAGCTGCGGAAAATCAGCATCATTTGAAAGCTACAAAGAAATATCCAGTCAAGGTACCAGCTATAAATATCTTTGGAAAGGTTTAAAACTGTTTGTTTTTATCATTTACAATGAAATATTAGTTTTATAAAAAAGAGAATGAACACTTTATAAAATATGAAGCAATGGACACTCCGAAAAAGGTCAACGTTTTTATTCAACATTTTGACTAACTTGTAGTCATCATTTTCATTTCAAAATGTTGAATAAAATTGTTAACCTTTTCTGGAGTGTCTGTTGCTTTGTATTTTATAAGATTACTCAGATTCAGCACTGTTTATAGCTATTGATGTTTTGTATTATAAATGGAGGATTGCGACTTAATTCAGTGAACTGGGCAGTGAAGGTGGCCTTGTTTTGTCAATGAATCAAGGACAGTGTCTGGGGTTTTCATTATTTAGTTCCCACTGTAATTCTAGAAAATAGTATGTTTTATGTCAGAAAATTGTTAAAAGTGGGACCTCAGCCAAAGTAGGTGTGATGTACTGCAGAAGTTTAAGAAACATAATTATTGACATGTTGTAAAGTCATGAAATGAAAACTTCACATTGATGAGTTTGTTGATTTGGTATATTTCCATAGCAACCAAAGACAGCATATCAAGTACGAAGTAAAGTCCCAGCCCTGGCTGTGTGCCACCCTGGAGCATCATATAATCCAACTTTAGAAGATCACCAGGTAAGGATTCTTTGCTAATGAGGTCTTACTTTTGATATACTGAATGTGGTATCACTGCGTTGACATATATGAAGTACACATCTTCTCAAGCATCTGTAGACAAGAAAGTTTTTCTGATCTCCATAACATTAGTGTAGTGATGAAAATCAGTGTTCTTACAGTATGTGATCAAGGTTCTGCTTAGGACCATCTGAATGCTGGGTAACAGCAGGCCTAGTCTAATATCCCCCAAAGTCATTAGACAATCCATTCTGGTTTTGAATGAATATTATATCTCACTAAATTACCAGTAGCTAACAATGTGCACATTACTGTGCTAAATTTTACCAAATAATGGTCAATAATATTGTTTAAGTAAAAAAAAGGTACTAGAGGTTTTCTTATCACATATTTGACACTTCTTGACTGCCAGGCAGGAGGGTCTGCTTTGGTGTAAGTGCTAGGCACGACTGCCCAGCACTGCCCACTGTGAACAGAACCCTGTGTGAAAAACTATATTATAACTTGACTGGTGTTATTTTTCAAGGAAAAAATATTGGAAAAATGACTGATCATTTGTGGGAATGTTACTTTGTGCTAATTCAGTAATCAGGTTTACCATAAATTCATTTAGGTATTTGTGGCTTGTCTCTTACATGGTAATTCCTAGGTCTGAACTGTATCCATTGACAGATTAGTTGGTATTTTGGGATATTGATAATAACCTTTTCATTTTACTTTAGTCACTTTTGATGACTGCCTGTCAGGTAGAAATTGGAAAAGAAAAAGAGATTCAAAAGATTCAAAAGAAACTTCAGCAACTGCCAGAAGAGGAATTAGCAAAATTGGTAGGTAGAAAATGAGTCCTGAGAAAGGATTTGAGGATCATGGGGCCTGCTGTAGCCCAGACAAAAGTCAGACAAAATATTATATCAGACCATGGCGTGTTGTACATGCTGCAGTTAATGTCACTGGTGTTTTAGCTTGGCCAAAAAATTGGAAGGAACCATCCAATTTTCTTATCTGACAAGATCCTATTTACAGAGGATTTACAATGTAAATTTAGTGGTTACTTGAAATAACTGTTCGTTATTTAGCTGGTCAGTCAATCAGTTTACTTCCATCAAATAATTATTCATCATTTAGCTAGTCTGTCAATTAGTTAACTTCCATCAACCCAACTTCTTAGAGATCAGAAAGATTCTTGAAGATCTCAAAGAAAATGAGCAGGGATCACAACAAAAATTAAAGGAGTTTTAAAAATTGGTACTGCAGTCGGAAAAGTGGTGGGTTGGAGCATTCTCCCATTTAGGATAACTAGAGGACTAGTTGAAACAGTGAAATTGGGTGAAATATTAGCCAGTTTGTTTCATAACCTCGAAAAGAAACGAAGAATGACAGTTTGTTTTTCTTGAGAATTGCTTCTTTTTCAACCGAAAAAGAAATATGGCTTCCAGAGCATGTTTCTTGTTGGTAAAATAAATGCAATTCCAAATGTTAATAATGAACTATTTTTAATACAAAAAACCCCCACCTTTTTAGCCTTCTTGGGAAGAGGAAATGAGCCAAGGATTATTTATTTCTGGAAGTCAAAACACTGCTGAGGAAAGAGAGAGTGGTGATGAAGAGGAAGAACTTGAAATTTTACCTCAAGGCCAGACGAGGTGTAGAAAAACTACCAAGGAAAAGAGGAAGGAAACTGAACGAAAAATAGAAGTAAGACCAATTCGGCTTTCTGTTAACGGTGGAAAGTCATGAAAACGTCTTACTGCTCATTATGTGTTACAGGAGCAGCTCGTTCACAAGTTGCGTAAAGAGAAAGCCAAGGAGAACGATGTTTTCAGGTTGGTACAATGTTTACGAGCGACATCTTCGTGCGAGTTTGTCGCTTGTCACACTTACATTTCGTTGTACTTCCCTTCTCTTTGCAACTTTCGTGAAGTTTAACAGTATTCTATATTTTCGTTTTCTTCTGTGGCAGGGTGAAAACTATAAAGAAGCAAATTAGGCAAGCAGATGAAAAAATAAAACAAAGACGAGAGAAGAAACGCGAAATTGACGCAAAATCTTCTCTGAAACCACGGCGTTTAGGCAAACACAAGTATCCTTTTTGTATTGTAAGTTCCTTGTCAGGAAAACGTTCAAAATATGGAGCTAGGTTTGTACAATCCTTAACGAGTGTTCTAGATTCGAGGAAATGAACATTGAAGTTCAACTTACTTCTGAACTTACCGGTAGTCTGAGGACCTTGAAGGTAAGGCAATGCTCGTAAGTAAGGAATAACGAGTGTAAACAAAACCAAGACAAAAGTGTAAGAATGAACGAAGGGTCATTAACCCGTCTAGATTCGCTATTTTGTTTTCTCGTTCTACTCCACGTAATAATGTATTCTGAGGCATAATTTCATTATCCCTTTACTCGACGGGAATGGAGCATAAATGTATACCGCTATTATCCGAAAAAAAAAAAAAGAAGAGTTCTCAAGGATCGTCGCATGATCTGAAATGGGCCAGTTAATGGCTAAACTGAAGAGAAGTATAAGAGAAAGCAAATTCCGAAAAAGAAGGCCATCTTTTAACTTAAGATTTAAGTTAACGAAAGAGGAAAACTTAAATCTTAAGTTAAAAGATGGCCTTCTTTTTCGGAATTTGCTTTCTCTTATATTTTTTGAAGTTGTCGGCTGGTGAAGGTTTTTGAAGAGAAGTATATTTCGTCTTTATTTCAAGATCGTCGTGAGGAGCATTACTGAAGAGCGATTACTTGTTAGCCAGATATGGTATCAAAACGGGAAAATTACTAGCCTAAAGCAATCGTTTAGATCGACGAATAAATCGTGGAAATCTTTTAACAGTTCGTAATAGCGACCCCAAGCTAACAGGATTAAACAGGAGTTTTCCTTCGAAACTGTTATTCTTGAAAGTTCAGTGATGTCATATATGTCTTACGTTAGTGCATGAGTGGCCGTACTGTACTACCTGTGAAAAAGAAGCATAATGTTATAGAAAGAAGAGTGTGTTGGCAGTTTTGAACGAGGCAGAAAAAGTTAAAAGGTAGTACTCTGCTGCAAAACAAGAAATCGAGATATTTGTGGAAAACATACGGGTTTTAGTCCAGATATTACTGGCACCATTTTGCGATCTCAGGGCGTTAAATATATTGCTGTGCATCCAGTAAGATGTACGTAATGGCGTAGGGGAGGGTCACTCCGCGGATACCCTTGTTACAGCAAAGAGGAAAGAGAATTTCATGTTATTTTGCCTAATCTGTTGTTCCTTGTGTTTTGATAGCCAGAAGGTAACATGTTCGAAGACCGCTTTAAGAACTTACAACGTCGAAATATCATCGAGCCGAGAAAACCGATCGCGTACGTTAGAGTGATATATCTGATTTTGAAAGCTGAAGAGAGTTAAGCGAGTAGCCACGGTGTATTAATCACATTATGGAGTAAAGTCAACATGATTAACATCTCATTCGATAATATTAACATATCTTGGCTACCACAAAGCCAGTGCACATGTCCACCTTGCAACTTAGATCATCATCTGAGTCTCGGTTGCTCAATGGTTAGAGCGTCTCAGCGATCATCAAGAGGAGCTGAGGAATCTTTTCCCTGAGGTGTGAGCTTGGCGAACGTTGAACGTTCTCATATCGTCCGGGGAATTGTAATGGAGATCTTACTGATTGTGGCGCTGCCTCAGACTACATTGTTTGTGGTGGTTATTGTATATGTTACATAAATGCTTGCGGTAGTGGCAGGGTTGGTAGTAATTTTAAGGGTGAGGTTTTTAACGTGTTTTGTAGTAGTGGCGAGATATGCTGGTATCGCTAATGATTGTCTAGTTCAGATGATGTTATGGATCTGGTTGCGGGAATGACAATGAAATATATCCTGATTATGGCTGCGGCAATGACACTGGTATGGTGCATGGATAGTCCTGTAGCCAATCGTGGCTGTGCTGATGTTGGTCTTTAGCACGATAGTTGTAACAGTAACTGTTGATTTTAGGGTCCTGGACTGGTACTGGTCGGTTTTAACGCGTTAATTGTGATTTCAGTTCTAATAGTAGCGTTTGTGGTAGTTGTAAGGCCAGCTAAATGTTACTTCTAGCAACTCTGATAGTGGTAGTTCTAATGGTTACGAGTGTGGCTGAAAGAATGGCAATTATAATGGTTGTGGGAAGAGTTATGAATGGTAATTGTTGGCATTTACAGCGGTAATTCTAACTTTTAAAATCGTAAGAATTGGTGTGACTGTGTGTGTGTGTGTGCAGGCTGTCTATACCGAATGAAGAGCCAGTCACGTTGGTTGGCCATTTTTGTTGGTTAACAGTGCCACTGGGAGTTTTACGTTGCTACTCGGGAGTTACTCGGAGTTTCACGTTGTTACTCGGAGTTTCACGTTGCTACTCGGGGTTCCATGTTGCTACTCGGCGTTTCACGTTATGTATCGGATAATATCAAGTTGCATTAAGAACGACACTAACAACTTTCTTTCTTTCTCACCCAGACCACATCGTAAATACGGCTTAAAAGAATACCAGAAAAGATCCTACAAAAATTACGATCTCCAAGAAAAGCTTCGAGACAGGAGGAAAAAGTAGGTGTGATGTTGTGTGTTTTACGTGACAAGGCGTCATCACCACAGGTTCAACTTACCAACTTGAACCATTGAAGGAAATTTTACTTCTGCACCAACCGAGACAACAATTGCTGATAGCTCGGGAAAAGATTTTGGTAGGAAAGAAAAAAATCCGGAAACCTTACTCTTAACTTACATCGGTCACGGATTATGATTCGTCTTACATTCGACTTTGAGCATGCGGACCGGTTTCACGAAGTCCCCCTTTGCTTATCCCAGGATTAAACTCCACCAAACAGACATTTATCGTGACCATTATATGGTTATCCAAAGTCAAAAGAGGTCAATAAAGCTATTTACGCTTTCAACACTAACTGTTCCGCTATTTCAATCAGTCAACTCTCCACTGGACGGAAAGAGTATCCACTGAGTAAGAACTAGGAAATATTCATAGGGTAAACTACCCGGAGTGAGAACGTCCGGTCTCAAAGCTGTATGTTAATTCAGATCCCAAAAATTTAATTCTGGACAAAGAGAGACTGACTAGGTGAGGATGACCATGCACAACAGCTACAGTAGGAAACTAAAGAAATAATTTATTGCAACTATTAAATGCGTATAAGTTGCCTAAAACTGCAGTTAACAACGGAATGCCGTTAATAAATCCATGTTCTAAAGCAACTGCTTGCTGAGAGAAAGATGCCTTAAGCCAGGACGTGGCCAGTAATGCGAGCCACCTTGGTCATGCTGTATCATTACAACTCAAGGGCGAGTAAAGCATTGATGATTACACGATAAGATACTGTACATTTTTATTTTTAAGGCAAGAACCTCGAGCGTGAACTGCCATAAACTGAAAGTAAAATTCAAAGCAAAAGCAGTCAAATCCCAATAAGCCATCATAACGACAAACGTGTGCGTGTGACTTAACCCAACAAGTGACGACATGTCGTTTGTATATTGCTCCGAACTCGCATTAGATTAGCTTCCAAATTCTTTAACCTCTGCTCTAGGGGTGTAAGTACGTTCTTTTTGTACTGGGACTGTTCACTGTTAAAAAAGAGCTCTTGTCGACATTACACACGCCTTCCTCGGAACATTCGTTGATTGTGATTGCTATTTCACTTAACGGCGCATTGCTGTGACCACTTTCTTGTTCCTTAATGTCACCAGATGATATCAAGTGGTTACTATTAACACTGTATAAACTACTGCGGTAGTTACCCTGTAAGATATCGTTTAACTCCGAACAACTCTTAGCCAGTCGAGGTTTTGGGTAACTTGGTATGTGTGGTGAGCATGTGCAGTCTGAGCTTGTTAATTTGCTGTCCGAGTTTGTCATTTCCTTTTCATCTCCGGGGGGATGACGATTACAGCGATGAAAGCACACAAGATGAAGTTCTGCATCCGATGTACATTTTCTTGTATTGCTCAGTTTTCTCGAGCGTTTTAGTTGTTTATGTCGTAATATGTCCATGGAACGTCTCACGCAACTTGGTAAATTGGACGACGTGCTGTCGTAGATTGTCGAAGATAAACTCCGAGAACTTACCAAACCCGGGACGACCGCACAACGGCGAGAATACAAGGGATATGTTGTTTGAAAGTCTAATAAGGCCGTACAATCTGGGGCTAAGTCGGGTTTTTCTGTTTGGGTTTTGCCGCCAAAGAGTCGCGAAAAGGAGCTGGAAAGGAATGATCTTTTAAGAGGTTTATTTTTTGGAACTTGGAGAAAATCGAAGCGCTGTTCTTGGAAGGAAGGTGTAAACATGGTGTCTTCCATGCGAGTATTTTCCGAGTTTTCATAAAATGGGGAATTTTGTTCGGAGGTACCAGAATCATCCCGTCTGCGTTCGCTACCGCTGGACCTATGTGAACTTCTCTCTGCTGCTTTTTCATCATTTTCTGGTGACAAACGTTCCACGCTTCCTTTTGTTGGATGTTCAAATCTTCTAGGAATTGAGGAGGTGCTATGGTTTGTACTCATGTGCACGAGTTCATCCTTTTTCGCTTTCAAAGACTTAAGTTCCTTGGATAACGGTAGCTTCTGTTCCGCCTTGGGTGGAAGGTTTAGTCGTGCTTTTGCGTACGTGTAGAAGAGTTGGAAGTTGGTGGCAACTACTGAGACTGGAAGAGCGATGACGAGAACTCCGCATAGGGCGCAGCAACAGCCGAGAATTTGTCCCATCCATGTCTTCGGTTGAATGTCGCCGTAGCCTACCTATCCATAAACCAAGGAAAATAGGCAGTGTTGCTTGGTTCTGAGAGTCTACAGATTTTGTTCATTTTCTTTCTTTGTTTTCTTTCTTTTTCTTTCTTTCTTTTCTTTTTTTTCTTTCTTTCTTTTCTTTCGTTCTTTTTTTCTTTCTTTCTTTCCTTCCTTTCTTTTCTTTTTTTTTCCTTCCTTCCTTCCTTCCTTCCTTTGGCACTTCCTCCTTTACGTACTTCCTCGCCTCATTCCGCGCATCCTTCACACTTGTCTGCTCGCCTGCCGAGCTTTATGTGTGTAAGTACCTGCCTACCTGCGTCCGTTACTCCGTCCGTCCTCGCCCTCCCTTCTCTCCCTACCTACCCACCCACCTGCCTACCTGCATCCCTTCCTTGTCCCCTTCTTCCCTTCTCATCCCTTTCCTTCGCTCCATCGTTCTTATGTTTGTTTCTGTCTTTCAGTCTTTTTTCTGTCTGTTTGTCTGCCTTTCCTCCTTTCTTCCTTCCTTCTGTGATATACATACCGTTGTCATGGTGATAATTGCCCACCACAGGCTGTGAGGCACGCTCTCAAACTTGCTCTCGTGGTCGTCCCTTTCGATGAAGAAGATAATAGCTGAGAAGACAAACGCTTGGAACACGACAATGATTGTGAGAAGGCAAAGCTCTCGCGTGCTGGCTTTCAGAGTATTGGTTAACACTTGGATCACGAAACTGAACGTCAACAAGCTAAGCAACCTCACTGCTTTCAGAAATATGAGGATCTCGAACGGAGCGATCTCAGTTTTACCAGACACGTTGTGAAGCTTCACGTGAGCTATCAACGTACACACGGAAATCAAATCCAACCAGTGGAGAACTTTTTTGAAGTGCTCCACGAGAGATGGCGTGAAGAGGAGCCTGAGTACGAGGTCAAGAAGAAACCACGTGACGCAAACGATGCGTATGCCAGACAAGATGTTTGCTCGATGTGAATCATCGTTGAAGAACTTTAGAGTTGTCAAACAAAACTGTACGATGGTGACGAGAAAGATGACCAGATTTAGAATCATTACCACCTAGGTAAAAGATCAAAGTGACTAATACAGAACTGATGAAAAAAAGAGAGCTAAATTAAGTTTTATCGCTTCTCAACGGCTGTCTCGTCGAACAAAATTTAAAATCGTCTCACAACCCACTATGATGAAATTTTTCTTAGCCTTGGCTGGCAAAACCAATATTCTTTGCAAAACTAATGATTGCTTGTGTCAGTTGCACCTTATTAAAAAAGAGGGTGATGATCTTTTTGACAATTTCTTTGTCATTAATTCAACTATTAATCGACAGGAATGTTGTGCACAAGGTCATGCATGTGGTGAATTGTTATCATTGGACACGATCAGTGCATGATCGTCCAAGCTCGTTCATTCTGGGAGAAGTCAAAAGTTTCCGAAACTCCGATCAAGTGCAGTTATAGACAGAATGAAAGAACACACGGCCAGTCAAAGATTTAAACAAAGACAATACGGCATGCAAAACAGATATTCATGTAGAACAAAGATTTGAGGAGAATAAACAATGCACCAACGATTCTTGGGTTAGCTGGTACATAATTGTAGCACATATGGCGGACCAACAACTTAGCTCGCCAGCTAAATCTTGGTAGCTCAATGGTTAAGCGGTCTCACCGTTCATCGGAAGCTTGCGGGTTCGATCAATCTTTGGGGTTAAAAAATGGTTTTTTCTGGGTAAACGAGCCTCGCGGACGTCCACTTATCTAATAAATTATTAACGTGAGACCGTCTACCTTTGCTGGAATCGATGAAGATGGTTTTTCAAGAAGCGTGAAACCTTTTGTCCGAACAATTTTCCAGAAAGAACTTTCCAAGATGTCTTCCTCTTGATCGTTCTGTTCGCTTGGTGTTGTAAAATATTTTAACTTCTCTTGTTTTTCCTTATGTTGCTTGTAGCTCTCCCAGCAGCACAATTCAACCTGTGAGAACAATTATTTCGATGTTGTTGTTGTATGTTTACTTATAAAGAAAAGCTTTCGGAAAAAGAACCTCGTTCAGAGCGAAGAACAGATTGAAACAAAAAAAGTAAAATTGCCAAATTAAGAATGAACAATGACAGTTAAGTCGGCAAACGTTTTGGTAATTTTCCTCAAACCTTTACGTGAAAGTAAGAATTTTTTTCAGCTGAAAATTCTCTCTAGAGAGAGGGGGCAAACGAGCAAAACAGGACGTCGTCTTTGTAAATTATTTATTACAAAAACCTTAAATTTTGCCTTCTCATGACTTGGAAAGTTGAAGCTTCGTGCGTGAAGGGACGCAGCTGACCTCGCGTGATATCGAAAAATTATTGGGTGAAACCACATTTAGGACTAACGTTTATACCACCTCTATGACCTCTGAGCTTGATCTGTTAAAGATGTCGACACATGAGAGAATTGTCTGAATGCGAGAGACAATGCAACAGCATTTATTTGAATCTTTCGGCTTGTCGGTAAATTGGCCATGAAGCGCCGCTTTTTAGAAATTAACGTGCTTAGCGTTCGTGTTTAACACTCGACCTGTTGTTTTAAAAGTCGTCTATGTGTTGATATTCCTCGCAACAATACACCGGAGCTTTGACTACTTAGTATTATTACAATCAGATAAGGAGAGCCTCCATGTGTATGATCATGTTGTCTCTCTGAAATTCATTTAGCAATCTAGTGACAAGATGTGAGCTCATTTTGGAAAGCAGGACAATGGAACAAGCATAACTCTAAAGCTCTCTCTTGCTTAAACCGTCTTTGATTATTTATTTCGGCGAATGCCAGAATATTTCATATTCACAAAGTTTGGCAAACGTCGAAGTTATTCAATACTACTGGATTTCTACGGGCCACTCGCAACTTAACGATGGACTTTCCAATGTCAGCCGAGCAGTTTTACGTTTTGGCCTAACGTGAAAGGTTCGCTTCCTTTCAATGTTCTTTTAATCGGCAAGTTCAACCAACCATTTGACTTACCGCTCAGAGTGAAAATTAAGATTTAGGTTATCTTATTCTAGTAAGTCAGACGAGTTTATGTCGCCTAACGCCAGATGATTTTACTCAGCTGTAGCAGGACGACAAGGAATTATTGTAAACAAGACGAACTGACGAGATTGCGTTTCATCGATTTGTCGGAAAGGGTGAAATACTTGGCAAACGCTGGTTTCATGTCTCTTTCACAAGTTGAAAACTGACTCCATCTGCCCGTAATTCATAATATTAATCAGTCTCGATATTAATTCATTACACCGATTAACTTCAGCTGCCTAAGCTGGGATTGGTTGGAAACTTATTCAAATTTCCAAAGGCATTAAGTATGACGGCAGATAACGACAACGTTTTGTTTTCGACCTTTTTAAACAATTCCTTGAAAATGTGCTCTGCAATTCCTTGTAATGTTACGGTCCACGTGAAATGTAATTGCTAAATTTACGCATTAGAAACTGCTTCGTAGTGGATTCAGTACTTGTGCGCTCCCGCAATCTAAAGCAAAATGGCAACATATTTAGTGCTTGTCGGAAACACCGTCATCTCGCTTGAATTAAAGCATTGACTTGAAGAGTCATCGTTTACATTTCAAGAACTTGTCGGTTTTTATTACTGTTTAAGTGTCTCCCACAACTGTTCAACTGTACAATTCGAGTTAAGACAACCTAACGAAGCTTAGTTTTGTATATTTGTTAATTTTAAGTAAAAAAAAAAGGTAAAAAACAAAAAAATTTAAAAATTAGAAATTATTACAATAAAAAACTGTATCGAGGCAACTTTATCTCAGCACAGTAGGCTACTCTTTAACTTAAAGTCCTACCTGTCTTTCATCAATTCCCCAAAAGCTCAGCTCCTCCTCGAATAACGGTCCGCATACGTCCATCGGACAATGAAGCTTTCCCGTGCGATAGTAATTCACGATGTGGGCAAACACTCCTGGGTGTCTGTCAAAGAAATATTCTTTCTTTTCTGGGTTATATTCAGGGCTCTTTGTGGATGTGTGATGTCGTTCGGTGATCCAGTATAGCCTTGTGTCTGGGTGGTTTCTCAAGGTAGTTAGGTATGTTTCATGCCGTTGTCCACCGACGTTGATTGTAATCCTACCGTGGTGATTTACGTCCTTTGACTTCCGTTCCATATCACTCTCACTCTCCTCAAACAACTGTAAAAACAGAATTAAAGGAACAGCTTTTTACACAAACCTTGGTCAGGTCGAGTGCTGTCTGCTATTGTAGGTCTGGAGGATTGTGCAATTGTTTTATCACAGAATTTAGCCAGATGAAGTAACTCATGGCCGTTTTTACTCAAACGAGTGGGAACCTTTCTGTTTTAACTTGATTAATCGCTGTAGAAACTTCCCCTCTACAAAACTGTCTAGATTTAAACCAAAGATTTTACTCACGTTCGCCAAGTCAGCGCAAGGTGACACCATCCTGTTTTTCTAAAAGTCTTTCCCAAGTACAATTTAACAACCCAACTTGTTTAAAGGTGAACACTCAATTATTCGTGTTTTATTTCGTCATTTTTGTTAAACAAATAATGGCACATTGACCTCTCTTTAGATGTATGTATTCCAGCCTCTAACGCATGCGCAAATTTTGAATTTTTTCTATGATAATAATGAAGTTGTCAGTTTTGAATCAGGACACGATGTTATCCGGAAGTATTAGCTAATGAGTATTTCTTATCGAGTACTTCGGTTTAGAAACAATTTAACTTGGTGAAAAGTGTTTAGTTTCCTATGTATGTTAACCGAAACATACATTTTCCGAGCGCTTTTATCTCGCCCGCGCTTCACCTGGCCTGTGTACCAAACTTTAGCTTCTAAAACGGTCAGCTACACAGGCTAAACGTTTGTACACTACGAAAAACGACAAAGTTTCGCTGAGGTTACTCCGATGTCACCCAGATCGTTGAGGCATTTGCTTTCAATGCCTGTTTGCTTTCGGAACGCTCGGCGCATTTGCGCTAACGGATTTCGTTATCGATAAAGAGCGTCATATGACACAGCAAATTTTTATATTGTGCTTTGTTGTTGGTACTTAAGCCTTTCATGAACCAATTTTTTTTCTTGTGTTCTTTCTAGTCTCTGTTCATTTCTTCTGCCATTGTAATTTGTTGTACGTCAACCCAGCCGTATGCTTGCAAGGGTTAAGTGAATAGCTTGAAACGTTCGTAAATATTAAGTTTATCGTTACTTCAGTAAGTGTACAGGCAACATTAAGCGGCATTGGCGTACTCAAGACTGGCTTTAGGATCTTTCTCTCCAGCCGATTGTAAATTTCGAGGCTGTGGAGTTTGCGGGGTTGTCAGCAGTCAGACTTGCCAAGAAAGTTAAGAGGCATTCTGCTCTGTACTGAACACTGAGATCAGTGGTATTGAACCATTTTTCTAATCTTAAACACTTTACAAATTGTAAGATAATTGACTGGAGGTTCAACTGCAGTAACTGACATTGATCGCCAAATTTTTGGCACCAGTCTCAAGGTTTATTTGTGACCTTTACACATGCTTCACAGCTAACATTTCTATATTAATATAAGGCTGAGTTCGTTTTTTTCGGTGCGTACGCAAAATTACGCATTCTGATTGGTTGCTTAACTGTCCGAGGTTTTACGATATTGAAGCGACCGGTCCGATACAGTTTTTATTCCGAAGCGGTGAGTGTTGGCGGGGAAATCTTCAAGTTGATTTTAATGAATTTTAAGGAGAGTTATAACGTATGTACAATGAAAAATTTCGGATAATAAAATGTGGTTGAACACTATTACTGCTTTTGGTCAAAGCTGGTTGTATAAAAATACGATAAATGAATGTTCAACTGGAAGAAACAAGAAGGAAGACGAACAAGTATAACGAGGTAAAGTAAACGAAAACATCCGACGACGAAAACCCAGTTAAAAAATGGGAGAAAAAAACCCAACCAAAAGCCATATTGGCAAGTATTTGCCTGAGGTCTTCGTAGAGACCAAGCGACTAAGAAGCGAGGTCTGTGCAAGAAAACATCCGTCAAGTACTTTCCAGTAAGCACCTCTCTCTGGGTTAATAAATATTTAATATATTCTCTTTTGCTGCCGACATTTTGACGTGGGCTCGCTGGTTTTTAAGTAAATTGTGATCTTTCGGATAAACCACAGGCAAGAGAGGACTGTCGGCTGTTCCTGACTTTTTTTTCGGCCGAAGCCATACACCATATTTAATGTTCTGTTTAGCTTTTTGCTTCCTTGATTTGATGTCGTTTTCGAGCCCATTGCCGGTTTTGATACCACGGACAGATAGATGGGTGACACCGCAAACGTGGGGTCATGTTTGTGGTCTTTGTCTGATCAACGCTTTCGAGATGCCGGTCGATCGTGCAGGTTCCACTTTTCGAATCTACACTCTTCGGTTGCTTGATAGCAGTCTCCTTGGATTATCGAAATGTGTATACGAAAGAAAGCAATTTTTGGAATTTTTTTTTCATGCGTTACATATTCACGACAACTTGAGCAATTCTCTTCTTATTGCTACGTTGCAGCTGGAGGAAAAATTCATTATAGTGTTGTCGCTCGCAGAAAGGATTAAACCATTTTCGAACTACCAGTCTCGAGTGATCGATATCTGACCCTCCTCTGTCATATCGTCCACGAGCATTTTTAATTTGATCATATGATATGTTGCATGCACGTTGAAGTTTGAAATTGTATTCACTGCACTCTTTGAATGCGACTTGAAATCTTTGATCCTACGATCATCAGAAGTTTTTCATTTTGACTGTAAATATATTCATATATTTTCTTGCATTGTTTAAAATTTTCACAATTACAGTTACACGTGTTTTTAACATGATGTTTTAAAGGTTCTTTTTCACAGTTCCTTAATCGGAATATTGACAGAAGCGGCAAGGTCAATCCTAAAAAAAACCGCTCGTTGTTTTAAAAAACTTTTCCTCCAATGTTCTCCGAACTCCGAAGTAGCCTTTCCCAAGTGACACTCCTTCCCGTCTTGTACAGACGAGGAGGTAATTTGCCACACAAACCTCATTTTGGTATCGGTCTGGAGGAAGTTCCGAAGTAACTTGATGATAAAAATGTTCCGTAGTAGTTGCGATATGCAACGAAATGTTGGTGTTAAATATATTTCAAGTCTTCTATGGTTATACAGCCTTTCTTTGCGCTCTTAGGTGGACCTTAATTTTCGTCATTCATCTACGATGTCCGTCTGGTTTGTCAGTTGCTGCTGTTTTGAAGGTCCCGAAGTAATCTTTCCCATAGGGCCCCAGAAATGCAGTCGCGCCCTGAAACTTTGAGTTGGAATCTGCCATGTAGAAATCATAGCTAGGATAACTAATTACCCATGATTAGATTGCAATATTTTTGTACTATGTAATTAAGCCGAATCAGGTGAAGCGAAGTTCCCAGTTAAGCCATATGATGTGTACAAGACAGGTGAACACAACCGCAAGACGAGAACCGGCCTAATTAAGGTGTGATCAAAAAGAATTCACCTTGTTACATTGTTTGCCTAGTTATGAGCCCTGAGAAAATCAACATACTCTTTCTGTAGTAGAAAGACAATGCTAAGAGCATCAAACTATAAGTGCAATCTGAATGTTTCAGTTAATTGAAACTAAAAGGAAAATGTCAGTTATACTCCAGTACCATACTTTTGCAGATGCAAGTTATTTACGATGGCTTGTACTTTCTGATCAAAATATTGATGTTTTTCTTCGCCATTATTTGTAGAGCAATATTTCGATATATAATTTTAGATGAAAATATTCGTCCTTGATAAAAACTATGGCATTCATCGAGAAACGATGGATCAATGAATTTTCAGTGTTTCTGAAATTACGTGATATAAATTCCTCAGAAATAAAATCGTTCGTTATAAGGAACTAAACGCCTTTCCGAAAATCAAACTTCTGTGTTCACTTGAGGGGAAAAAAAAACAAAAACGAAACAAAACAAGCTGTTACCTTTTTTTTTCTCTCTGACGAACGGCCTTCGCTCGAAACGTTAGATAACCACTCTCACATTTCGGCACTACTCATACCTTTCCGATTATGTTACCTGCTTTTCTGGATTTATGACACAAGCAAGTATACGCCTTGGTTGAATTTACGTGCATGGGACAATAGTAACTGGGAATAGAAAGACAACTTAGGGCATACATAATTTATCTTCGAAAACAGTACGCTCGTGTTTTGAGCGGTTGATGGTGGTATGGAGGATCCGAAGACTGTCTTCAAATGTCATAAAAAGGGAGTCAACAGGGGTAAAGTTGTAAATTTAAAGCGACAATTCTACGTTGAAGCCCCACCCTGAAAAACCTTCCAAACTGCAGTAAGTTGGGTGTTGGAGTGAAGGTGCAACATGAGCAATGTTCGACCTATGTCGGAGGAGAGTGTGCGATGTGCAATAAATCATTTAGATATTTGGGAACAAGTTTTTACTTGTACAAGGTTTGAACGAGGAAGAACCTTATTCTAGGTATGAAACATGAGCTCGATTACAATATACACGTTTTACAACTGCAAGCTATTGCCTTCGGTTATCGCCCAGCGTTACTCACTCTAACAGTGCACAAAGTAAGCACCATTTCTACACTGATTATATTATGGTAAATGTTCTAAATTAAATTGCCGTGAGAGTACGCAAATCAATGCTGTTTATCAAACAAAGCGGAATTAAATGCAGAAATGGAGTAAGCGTACGCCTTTCTTAGATTTTTTTAGTAAATTCATGACAGTGACCAGCTCAGATGGTTTTAGACTGCAAAAAAACCTCTGCAAAATCATTCAAAATTGTTTATTTTTTTGAACAGTAAAAAAAAAAAAAACAAATTGAAAATCCTTATCGAGAGTTTCGTGTGCCAAACAAACCTGGGTATTCTAGAGTGTTTTTTCTTTAATTTGATTGGAAGTAAACGTCTCTGTATGTTTCGAGCGTTTGATATGATTTACTTAGAACGACCCGAGATACGTTTGTTAAACAAGATAATTACAAGTAACTTACGCTGTACACTTGCGGTATCAGTAAAAAGCGTTTAGAGCCTATTTCTTACTGAAGCTGTCGCTCTGTACTACGTCCCAGCTCGTCCGCTCAGGCTTTCGTTACGTCCGTTTTTAAACAAGTATTTCACTTGTGTTCTCCTCTCAAGACATGCCATGAAAATGTGGCGCGTTTTATCACTACTGAAAGGTAATTATAACCGTCTCGGCGTAATGTGGATATTTCTTATCTGTTCCTCACGCACTTGTTTAATTGGTTTTAATACCGCGACCAGAGAAGCGCATTTGAATCGACTTTTCTTTACACTAATCTCTACGGGTAGGTTTATCTTGATAAACGTATCGTCAGAATTTAATTGCGAGCTCTGTTTTGGAGGCTTTTCAGAAACATGAAGTGAATCTCTATCCCCGTCTCCGAGAAATATCTTTGACGTTGGTGGTAGAAGGGAACAACACCCAGGGCTTAAATGCATCGGAACGTCAAGTTCCATAGTTTCCTTTTAGTCTTTTTTTAAATACAAGACACGAACTTAATGATTGGCTTTCGCTGACAAACGTCACTAGCCGAGCTTATCTCGGAACAGCTGCCGCTCCATGACCCGGTCCAAAGGCTTTTAGTAAAGATAATACTGTCATCTGACGTAAGTCTGTTAAACGCGCAAGCTACTTTAATTGAAACTTTGTCAAAAACAAATGTTCTTTTATTTAGAACCGTCAACATGCTCCTAATGAAGTTGTTACGGTAGAAAGATGTGTGGCTAGCGAAACTGACACCCAGCTGAGAGGCAGACGATATTATCGCTCATTATAGCTACCATCTTAAAAAAAAATCCCTCGCGGTTCGGTGTATGACCAAAAGTTGAAACGGTGCATCAAACCCACCGTTATTTTCAGCGACTTTTTCGTCTGTTATGGCTGCGATTGCAATTTTAAACGACAGCCATCTGTCTCAGTTGGCGATTTGTTCCTACGGCTCAAGTCCCCATCAAGAGGAAAACTCTTACAGTTTTGAAAGCAGATGCGAAGTAACTGTTCAAACGATATCCTAGCTTTGGTCGAGAAACCTGTTCCAGCCTGTTGGGTTGGTTGTGATGTATTAACTGTTCAGGGCGTAAAAACTAAGTAATATTTCTTAGAGCGCTCGTGTGACACCCGCTAAAATTTTAAAGTGAGTTCAAAGATGCCAGTTATTAAAACTTACTGCATGGAGTTACTTTAGCTTTGAAATTTACTTTGCAAACGGTTACTTTCCTTGTGTATAGCTTCTTGACTCGCCTTGTACATTCTTTTCAATTAAGCTTTTTAAGAATCCAGCCCATGAACGTCAACTAGGGCTGGATTTTCCTGTCTTTATTAATCCATCGACGTTTTCAAACCACATTGATAAGCCAAAGGACATGCAAGGTTCTACTTGGGCTGCAGTAAATTTTCCTGGCTATATTAACATTGATTTGCACCCGAAAAAGGTAATAGTTACGCTGATAGTTTAAGCTAAGATACCTGTCTAATACGCCCGTATGGACATAATAGATGTTGATGGATTTTCCTTGTTTTCTTGAGATAACTGGTAACTTCAAACACTTACGTTCAACTGCTGTTCAAGAGATCCCTTATCTTGTGACGTAGTTCAAAAACGTTAGATCCTAGAAACGTTTCATTTTATCGATGCCTCGTCCAATTTCAGTGAATCCTGCCTTTACGTCGACTTCACGGCGTGTCGAACAGGATGACACATCACTAGCAACTTGATCTTTGCTTGAAATCGCTTTCACTGCTCCCTGCTGGGGCAACGTCCGATAAAATAATCCCAGGTTTGTGATCAGAGCAGCGAAGTACGGCAAAAGACCCAAACTCTATTATTTCACAAGGCCTTTGCGATCGATGTTTTATTTTCTGGTTATAACTTTTAATTTACACGAAAGAGCTACAGAGCCTTAGAAGCCGTACCATTTGTTCCATTTAAGACAATTATTTCTGCCGAGAAAAAGGAACACAGGGGTCCTTTTTGTCCTGGTACAACAGTTAAAGAAACAGTACGTTACGATATTAAGAACATGCCAAGCAGGCGAGCAAAATGAAGAGACGAACGTTTCTTATTGGTTAATCGCGTGTTCTCTTTTTGCAAACGTCGCTGTGTTGTTAAAATTCCCAATTTCCGGTTTGCGAAAAGTAATTGGAACGTCTGAAAAGACGGCGAAATATTCTTTAGCAGTTTTACGGTGCGTTCTTATTTCGTCACACGCTAAGCATGTCGCGAAAGCAAAATTACTTTACAAAAAAAGACAAAAAAAACTTGTTTCTGGAATTTTTTTGCAGTGGATTCTCCGCTGGTGACGAAGTCATCTGAAACATCGCGGAAATATTTCAGTGGCTTTCATGTAAACTCTGGGCTATTATGGTCCACCTGCCCTATTACCTCATTCGTGTAACAGTTTTGGTCATCTGGTATTCCCCTTAGACGTTTGTTTCTGAGAACTGTAGGGAAAGAACACCTACTGATGAACCTCCACTTGAATGCGAAACATCTGTTTTGTTACTTAAAATTCAATATATTTAAAAAAGAAACATTTAAATTTAATACAGGTTCTTGCATTATGACTGGCTGAATTCAACTATATCTTGGGGAGATCCATTCCTTTCCAGTACGTTATGCCATTCTACTGGCCAACGAACCACGTGCCTTGATCTGATGAAGGATTTTAAATCAAGCGACCTTTCTTCCATCGATTTGGTAGACTTGATTGAATTTTTGAGAGTTTTAAATCTTTCCCGTTAAGAGGCCTCCCCTGGACCAGTAAAATTGTCTGCCGTCGTCAGGTTAAAATGACAGAAGTCTGATTCGGAAAGGAAAAAGTTAATTCGATATTTGGGAGTTTTGATTCGCTTTGCATCATCTCCCTATTCACTTTTTTTTTCATTTTGGCTGTGAAGATTCCTCGCACAAAGTTAACAATGAACTCCGGTGTCCGAGTTGTCTAAGTTTCACCGGGATATTGTTCCGGTACTAGCAGAGCTATGATTTAACAGGTTTAAAAATACGAGTAGCGTTCCTGGAAATTGTGTACATTTACTTAACGTTGAAATAAACTTTTATTTGTTGTTTGATACTGAAACCATTCCATGATAAATATACAGATAATTATTTTAAATAAAGAACGCAAATTCGTATTAATTTTCGTGACCAATTTAACTCTCTAGATCTTTAGCCCCAACCAATCTAGAACTGTTATGCCATTTAATTTAAAGTCGTCATTTTCCAAGATATAAGTAAGTTATTTTACAAGTTATTTTATGCAATAATGTTCAGTAGCCATGGTTATCGCTCGTCTGGGACAAATTGTTAATGTGAAGACAGAGTGTGAATACACGTGGGGCGATTCTTCACTCGACGAATGGAGCCCTCAAAAGCTTTCATAAAACTCGTAAAGCGAGCGGCTACCGAGTACCAACCAGTTTTGGAACTAAATTTTGGATGTCCAAGTTGACACTAGCTTATCTGTATGATCACAGTTTCTCTTGCTATATAAAGCGAAGCATGTGTCGCAGAATTTACTGTTACTGTTGCTCATTGAAGAACACCACGAGCTCATATTTATGTTCGCAAAGCAGCGGCTTTCACGCTTTATAGTTGACAATTTATTGTTTACGTTTATGAATGTGTAAACTAACATACGTATGACTCAAATTTCTATCATTGTGTCAAAGCAAACGTTTCACAAATGATTTACGCAAGTAATGAGGTGTTGCGCGGTGGTAATTAGTCCCTCAAGATTCAATTGCATGTGTTTCCGAGGTCAAAATTTTGGAGCCCGAATATTTGGGTTTTTTTTTAGCGCAACGATGTTACTTTTGGATTTGCTGCTGTACGTTGATGCTGTAACGATTGTATAATTATCACCGTGTGAATATTTAGAATGTGGAAGTAACGAGCTGAGAGTAGAATAGATTAATTGCGTTATCCTGTTTTAACCTTGCTATATGATTTAAATTCTGAGGCTTTTTTCATTCTTCCGGCAGCGTTATTTATGATCTTCCCGATACCAAATAATCACGCAAATATGCCACGCTTAGAGGCTGTCGTTTAGAAACCAGACTTATCAGTTTCGAAGGAAGTGATTTGCCGAGGTAGACCTGCAACGAAGAAGGATAACGTGTTATTGAACTCCTGTTTTAGCTACCCATATATGCATATACTATGTAAGTATGCAATATTGAACAAAATAGTTGCGATCGAAAAACCAGGCGGATAACGAAGTCTTAGCTATACGTATAGCATCCCAGCATATGAGTCTAAATAAAGCCTAACGGAACCATAACTTCTTTTAACTTTAAGTCACGTTCCGTGATGTTACTTTAAATGCTGGAGGCTGCTATGAATACGGTCCACAGCTTAGAGAAAACGATGTTTCCTACCCGAGTTAGGTGCCACACAACGGAACACGCCTTGCCTTTAATGGTTATGGGTTCTATTACCCAGCCGCTGGATAATATCTGTTAGGTGCAAAGAACAGGCGTAAGTTAGTATAGTAATGAAGCGAGAACTACGGGGACGTATTCAGGGATTTCTGGTTGGAGAGGTAAGCTGTGAAAGTCTACACGAAATATTTGAGTTACTTGAGTGGGATCCGAGCTCGCATCTTCGGGTTTCCGGACCGCTGCTCTACCAATTGAGTTATGGATGCAGCTGGGAACAGTATGCTCGTAGCATCCAATTCAAGTTCACGATAGATTTTCACGACAACTTAAGTCTAATCCGTGAAAATACCCGGTGTTTCGATTCTGTTTCAATCAGCGTATAACATGAACAAGGGCAAGTTGTTAAGATTGATACGAAACCCTCAGGGAAAGTGTTTTTGTTACCGTTAAAATGCAGTCAGAATAATGGGACCGTTCAATATGTTGTTCGTTTATTGTTGTGTTAGATTGCAAATGACTTACTTTAGAGCGAACTACTCCTTTCACTTCGGGACACCCAGTATGTTCGACAGAGTGATAAGCCACAATGAATTTATCGTCCTAAAAACGGTAACAGATCACGAGGAATGTCAATTAAATGCGTGTTATTAATCTAGTACAATACTATGACTGAAAGCGTCCCTCAGATTCGCAATCATTTAACGTATTTATATTTTCCACTCCTTTTAATACCATCGCCCGGTCGTACCTTCTCCTTATCAAATGCGACGAAACAAAAATCTCTGGAATGTTTGATAAAACAACGCGTTGTCTCGTGGAGCATGTAAACTGAAAGAAGAATTGCGAGGAGGTAGTTATGATGGGCGAATGTATTCCCGCTCAATAATAACGGTCATGCAGGTTAGCATGAAGCAAAAAGTCTAAGGATAGTAACGTAGCATTATCCTGGCAAAAATGGCTGAATACATACGAGTGAAACCCAATTTAATGGAAAGTTACTTGCAGTAAATTGGATTCGCGCTGGACCCAGATTTAAGAATGCACTTTTCCGGTCTCATCCGGCTAGTCTTTTTCCGAAATACGGAAATATAATTCTGCATGTTTTGACTAAGCATGTCAAGTGATGCTGGTTTTGTTTATATATACTCCAACGCAGAATAGATAAACTGTACTTCATCCATATTTTAATTCGGATAAATCCTCAAAATACTTGACGTTATTTCTGCTTATTCTAATTCAGGGATCGTTCCAAAAGAACCCGCCTTAAATTATAATAGCTGAATTGTATGTCCATAACTTTGTGCGCAAATGAATATTGATGTGAGTCAAGCTTTGTTTTGACGAAAACAATGTGGGGTAAATACAGCATGCATCGCGCCTAAGAAGAACGTTCAATCGTGTACATGCAAATTGTATTGGGAAACTTTGTTATATGTTGGTTTTTGTGAAGTTTCTTGTCCGTCAAGCTAGAGCCGTATTGTAAGTGTATGACAAGGAGAGGTGTATCGTCGACTTAGTGCGTAACAAGCAACCTTTCGTTCACACTTCTAAAAAAAAAATTGCATACCTAAGGGTATTTTCAACAAATAACTGGCCGATATACAGGGTACAGGGTACAGCCAGATAGAAAACACAATGTCTTGAGACCTTTTAAAATTACGTCAGAGCATTACAGAACTGCTTACCTATCTTAAGGTCGTCGGTAATGTTTTCAATGATACGAATATTCTGAAAATTTGAATTTGTAGAAATAATTAACTTTAGCCACGCATCCTCGAAAAGCCGATACAAGATAAAAACTAAAAATAGTATAAGTAATTGTATAAATGGTAAATATTGATAATAAAAATAATAGAAATGTTATAAACAAGATGAATATAAATTTAAATGGTATACTAAAAATATTGCAGTCGTATTTGTTAAGAAGATTCAATTCAAGAATGAAGATTTTGTCATATTTTGTATTCTTGCGACATACCTTGAGCATGCGATCGTACACAAATCTTGAAAGCGGATTAGAAACTGCTTGAAGAATAGTGTGTGGGGAAGCATTGATTATACCACGTCCTAAGAAACTAGAAATCACAAACAATCTCATGAAAAAGTGAACACAGCTGTCCTATCGCCCATGTAACAGTTTCAGAGAACTTATGTGGAGGATTTCGAAGTGAATCCCTGCTCATCTTTAGAGCATTATCGTAACAATACAATCCAGCATTTGGAATAGGTAGGGATAATGCTGACAAACGTCATAAAAGCATTTGATCAAGTATAAAATTGTTAGGCAAATGGATCTAAACGGTCCTTTACACAAGCTATTTTGAACGTTGCGATTGTCATCCTGTTGTATGCAATTAAACTGACAGTCCATGCAGCAAGATATCCGCTTATGATTTGCTGCAGTTTGTCATCGATTCTCTCGTCAGTTTAACACATACTCCAACATGTCAATCGCTGGCACAAAACCGCAAATGTATACAGGCGTTAACAAGACACTACAAACAGTCAGACAATTCTTAATCCAGAACTTCTGATTTATTGAATCCAACATTTGTTCGTCAGTTGTTATATTAAATAACTAGCCAGGGTACCCGGGCTTCGCCCGGGATTATGGAGAACAAATCAAAAAGTTCCCTTTTCTTTCAAATATGATTTTAGAAAATTGAATGGTTCCTCACGAAGAAATAATTCTGAATAGAGTACCAGAGATATGTGTAGATAATGTTATTGTTTCTGTACCATGGTTTCTTTTTTGAGGTATTTTCTGAGGTATTGATAGCTAATGTTACTCATCTGGTCATGGTGAGTTCGAATATGTAATTGAAGTATAGGATAAATACCGAGAACAGAAGCTTTAAGCCAGATACATCCCGAGGGGCCGAAGGCCCCTCGGGATTTATCTGGCTTAAAGCCGACGTTCGAGGTATTTATCCGACTTAAAACTCGATTAAAGAGGTTTTCTTAAAGAAACCCCAGGGAATAGACTTGTAGGATGTAATATATGTATTTCTAAAAGTCATTATTAATTCATGAGGAGAAGAAAAAAAAAATCATAAGCGTGTCGGATCTATATATGTGATAAAGATACATGTGCCTTTATACGTGAAGAAGTTCAATTTTTTCGGCTTACGAAAGATAAATTTCCAAACTTTCTTCACGAATTAGCTTATTAGGAGGTTCATTTTAGAAGATACTTAAAAAACTCGCAGTTCGTGCTTTATCGGATCTAAAACACTCGGCTATCGCCTCGTGTTTTAAATCCCGATAAAGCACTCCTGCTCGGTTTTTAAATATTACATATAGGGTGTATTCAATTTTTTTTCTTCTTTGACGTGGGATAACGTTTGTATTTCTTAATCGACGGTTCAGGGATTATATATATAGTCCCGGGAACTGTATATATAATCCCAGATACCTATGTAAAACAGCTAATCAGTACATTAACCCCTATTTCCCCCGGGATAATTCAAAAGCCGCCGCCAGCTTTTAAAATACTCTATTGTTCTTGGCAAGTTTATTAGGCAGATAAAAACCTGGAAAGAACAAAAAAACCCGACTTAGTCGTGTTTTAATCTTCTGTAAGTCTTGTGGTTCTGGAGTTTTAAGGTAACAGACAAACGCCGTGACGCTCCAAATTTATATATACAGACTTAGTTTCGCGAAAAATCGCTGTAAAATGTGCAAGCCGCCATTTTTTGGCCATGGTAGGTTGCATCGCGTGGATGGACGTGGAAAGTCCATGACATAATATAATCAACCGTCCGTATGTTCATCTTACCAGTGAACGGCCTCGTTGGGGTCTTCTTTTTTAAGTATATCAACATCTTTTTCCCTCTCTTCGTATCTAAACGTTCATTAAGACACATATGGAAAAAATAGGTAAGCGACAAACCCCCAAAAAGTTCTTCCGCAAAAAAACAAAACAAAACAATGCAATATTTCTTTCGTTGCTCGGCTTTTCTTTTTTAATTAGGTAATACTCACATCCACCCACCAGTGTCTTGTGTTACACTTGGGTATGTTTCTGCTACTTCAGGAACATGAGATGCCAGCGCGATCTGTTTACAGAAGAGAACAGTAACTAAAACATACTGCAAATGCTGTTGAAACATGAAAAATCTTTGTCCTACCTCTTTTAATATTTCATCTGCTGTTTCGTTTCCTATTTTTAAATAATGCGATGTTTCTGAAATGAAAATAAGTTTTTGAAAACAAAGTTGGAAACGCGCCAGTTAAACTACAGATCACAAAATGTTACACTCTTTACCTTTTAAGAGGCTGGGTTGTGTATACGAGTACAATTAGGTTATAGCACAGACGTTCTTTATCGTTTCACAAGGAAATAAGCACAATACACAACACAACCAAAAATTCCATGCAAGAGTTAATATTACCTGTAGGTTTTTCCAAGAAAACAAAATTTTCCCTTCTGCAATAACAAAAATAAGCAAAAAATTGAAGCTACGGATCTATACTACACAAAACCCAGAACGCATTACATACCACAAGTTACTAGCCTAACTTTCGAACAGTCAAGCCTTTTATTCTTTCAGCACAAAATAAATCTTCCGCCAAGATTTTACCAACAGAGCCATTAGAAGCCAAGATTGAGCACTATATTAACTGTGGACCCTGTTAACTAGAGTGCAAGTAAGTATCATCCAATATTTTGAAAACTAGTCTAACAATGGGTCAACTACGTTACACTTTGTGGCTGGTATGCATTCCCAAACGTAACCCCACGTTTCATTCACATATATATCATACTCAGGCATCGCTTTTCTTTCTTTATTTTTCGTTTGATATATTTCGTCATTCATGTCAGTATTTAACTCTCTTTTGGTCCGTCTCACCCCTTTCCTTTACAAACCAAAACTAGTGACGTCATGGATTCTGCTCAGACTTACCTAAGTCTTGCTAGGTATTGATCCGCCTTTTTCTTCAGTGTTTTCCTCATATCTCCTATTTCCTTATCTGTCTCCTTTGCCTTTCCTTGTAGTTTCTCCAAGGTATCGCGGGATTGTTCCTGGCTGGACTCAGCTTGTAAACCGATCTGACGTTTAACGTTTTCGAGTTGCTCCTCAATTTCTCGTCGTTCGCGAATTTTCGTCGCCAACTGCTTATCTAATTTAAGAAGATATCTCTGTGCCCTCATCAAACCTGAAGACTCGGATTCGAAGTAATCGGCCATTATCTCAGTTGTCTGTCCTTGCTTTTCTGCTAACTGCTGTAAAGCTTGAATTTTCTCCTTCAATTCATTCTGCTCGTTTTCACGCTCAGTCTGAACCTCCTGACTTAATGCATGAAATTCGTCCTTCTCGTAATGACTTAATGTTCTTCGTTCTTCCTCCTTCTCTCCGAGCATCATTTGCTGGTGATGAATTTGCACCTTCTTCCCAATAATTTCTGATTGCAACGAATTTCTCTCCAAACCAGGCGACCCAGATCTTACCAACTGGACCACTCGTTCTTTTATTCCTTTAATCTTTGGCTCGTTTTCATGGCCAACTTTCTCCATACCTTCGTTTACCAGAACTTCTAACGCCATTTGTTGCTCTAAATGCTTGCTCAATAACATCTCTCTATCGCTTTCTATCTTTTCAAGCTCTGCGTCGCGGTCTTGGTTTATGGCGTTCACAACATCGCCAAGCTCTTCACCAAAATGCTGCTGGCAATCCACTAATTTTCTCCTCACCTCTTCCGTCTCAGCCATACCTTCCTCCACTTTCTCTTCGCAGGACTTCAAGACTCGAGCCTTCTCGCTGAGCTCAACTTTAGTCGTTGACAACTGTTCTTTGTTCTTCTCGTTCTCGCTTTCTAAAGTTTCAAGTTCTTTTGTTAGACTTTCAATGGTTTCGACTACATCAGAAACGTCTCCCCCCTCGGTACCCTCTTCGCTAGTACACAGCTTATACTTCATCCACTCGAGTTCTCTAGTCTGACTCAAAAACATGTCTACTCCTTTTTCAAATTCCTCCACCAATCCCTCGGCTTCTTCCTCTTTTTGTTCATAATCCTTTCTTGCAGTCTCTCGTTCCTGCAAGTGACCCTCGAGAAGTTCGTGTAATTTTCTTTTCTCTTTTTCAATATCTTCAAGACAATGTTGTCTTTCATCCTCGCTCTTCGTTTTTTCCTTTTTTAACCTTGCTTCAGCTTCCTCCAAAGTCTTCCTTTTCTCCGCTTCAACTTCAATCAGGTTCATTTCATACTGATCCAACTTTGTCCATTCTCTCTTAAGCTGTTCATAAAACGTCTTTTTGTATGTCTCGAAATCTTTCTTCGAGTCTTCCATGACCTCTTTATTCGTTGATTTGACTTTTTCGAAAAGCTTCTCCATTTGCTTGGTGAGCTCAGACCGAGCGTCCTGCTTTTCCTCTGAAAGTTGTTCTCTAAGTTCTTGCAAATCTCTCTGGTATTGCTGAAGTACAGCCTCGTCGCTCTTCTGAACTTCCAATAATTGCCTGGCCTGACTTTCTATCTCTTTTTCCTTCTCCTCTAAGGCCAGTTTGTTTTTCGTCTCCGCTTCAAATCTTTCAATTTCGGATTCCTTATATTTTGCCAAGAGCTCTTCTACTTGGTTTCTTGAAAAAAAAGTCAGAGTAGATGAGTAACAAGAAAAGGAAAGGACAAAAGGTGGAAGAGAGGAGAGAAGAGGAGAGAAATCGAAGAGGAGAGAAATCGAAGAGGAAACGCAACGAAGAAAGAATTAAAAAAGGAAGGAAAGAGGAAGGGAAGAAAGAGGAGAAAGAAAGATAAAAGAAAGTAAATACACTGATTTTTATGAAGGACGTGTGGCACGACGTACTTGAGTTCATCCATTGTTCTCTTGTCAGTTTCGTCGTCTTCGCTTGCTTCACATAAATCTATCTCCACGCTATAAACAAAACATGTATATTCCATCTAGTACTGATAGCTTTTTGCCAGCCGAACTAGCTTTACATTGGAATAGCACAGAAGTCACCCCCTGTATAATAAAATCGTCAAATAAGTTTGTAACAGGCTTTATCCTCAGGGTATCAACATGAAACTTCCTTTTTAATTAGGGATTAACGACAAAGGAGTTAATAGTAAAGTAATTCAGCCTTTTTGATAATTTAAAGTGTATCCATGCAAAGCTTTCAAAAACATTACGGACAAGCACCAGTTGAACATTACTTACCCGGATTCATCAGTAAGTGGCGATAAAGGATCTTTGCTACTTGTTTCTTCTGGCGACTCGGGTGATGATAAAGATTGCAAAGACTTGGTCTGAAATAAATACAAAAAAGATGTTTAACTCAGATTGTGCTATGCTGCGCTTCTTAAAGTGACTTGTTCGGACCACTGTCTTATGAGAGCCATGAAAGTTTATAATTGGCAATTAAAAACATGACACAACCGCCGAATTGAGAATTCTACTGCAGGGACGCAACTAGAGGGGGCTATGGGGGTCACGGCCCCTGCCTTTTTTGTGGGAGATCTCATGGGTACTCTATTAGTTACAGTTTTATTGCCCTACTTTTCCAAAATCACGTAGATCTACTTCACTAAAAATAATCAAAATCACCGAGACGGTGCCTTGATACTATCATCCGACCTCTTCCCTTTGAAAGCTCTCGTCGCGCCTCTGTACATAAGAATGCGCAAAAGTGTTTAGATGTATTTCATTATTATTTCCTTCATTGTGTAACAGTTTGAAATGCCGGTTAACTTAAGAAGCAAGAGTTGGCTTGAATTTCCGGTTTGATGTCTTAGAATTTTGTCCAAACATAATTCTTAGAAAACAGTCTAGTTACCATTGCTCCAGAGAACAGCTGCGATCTTCTCTGTTCCCTCAGAAGAGTAGCCTCGAGTGGAAAGTTAAATTTCAGTGTAATGATTTCACCCAGCACAATAATGTCACCTAATAACAAACATTGCGTAGTTTCACGTTAATTTTTTAGTTATCCCAAGGGTTTCGCAATATTAGATAAGTATATTCTAAAGTTTAGTTTCTCGTCACCTTGACAGAGTTTTATCGATTCGACGACAGCTTTCGAATTAACATGACAGCATCCGTCCTTTGGGGTTAACAGAACCTTGGCACTATCATAGATCATTACACAGTGTTCATTTTTTATGTTTTCGTCGTCAAATACTAAACGATAGAAACACATATAAAGTTATACGATAACAGAGTCAAAAGGCAGTGAACTTCGATCATCATTGTCCTTTCGCTTGTCGGTTTGTTCGACAGAATGTCGGTACGTCTGTGAGCCCGTTCGTTCGTCTATCTGTTTCGTTTGCTTGTCCGGTCGTCCGTTCGCCAAACCCATGGTGTTTCTATAATAGAAGCACCCTGATCCGTCCGTCCGTCCATTTATCCCGTCCGTCCATTCGATTCTTTCATTCCTCCCAGCGTTTCTTCGTCTGACCATCTGTGCGTTCATTTCGTACATACAATACTTTGCCGCAGTTACATGTCTTCACCAAAGTACAAGCTGAAGTATGGAATCGTCAAACTACCTTTAGCCGGACCAAAATATCTGAAACTTTAATAACAACGATACCTATATCCTGTTCATTTGGAGCATTTGCATTACCAATGAGATTATTTCCTTCCTAAACAAAAAATCCCAATTGCTCAAATTATTATATGAAGAACAACTTCATGGGTAAGACGAACTGTAATCAAAATATCAGAGTAAAGGCTACGTGCATTGCGCAGATTTTGGTCCTTACTTTCAAAGTGAATATTGTGATGCTTGTGTTGAGCAAATCATCATCCAACAGCACTAAATGTGGTGGGTCCATGTCGATCCGTAAGGCCGATCCCCGTTTATGCAGACCGAGGTCGCTCTCCTAAATAAAAAAAAAAAAAAAAAAAGAAAGCGGAATTACGTTGGAATTCACGAGCTCAGAATGATATACACACATCTAAGTCGACCTGCTCTGATCACGAGCCAAGTTGCAACTTGATAAGAAAAGCACCAGGGTAACAACTTGTTCAGTTAACCAGTAATGACCAGCTATCTTATAGACAGTTAATTAACCGATATCGAGAAGTAATCTCACAGACTGTGTATAGCAATCCTCTGCATTTTCATCTTCCAGAACACGGTAGCTTTCTTCTCTTTTTCCGTTTTTCAACCTTCTGCTTTGCCCACTTACCTCAATGATGTGCAGCGTGTCTTTCCATTTATCTGCCCACTCTCTTAAATGTTTTTCCATCTTACTTTCCGTTCCCTCTAACAATTTTTGTGCTTGATCAACGTTCTCTATAGCAACACCACTAGGTATCTGTTACGAATGACAAAACTAGTTGTAAAGAGTTGGTTACTTAGTGCAGGCAAGCGTTAGATTCTGGCCTGGGTTTTGTTGGGGTTTTTTGTATACAAGATTGTATTAGCTACATAATATTTACAAATAACATTGATTTGCATACAATAACAATGGTTTAAGTGAATTAAAAACTCAGAAAAAAGGGCACTTTTTTTCCTCATTATTCTACTATTTTTATTTCACAGATTACCTTGCTTTGCTCTCCCGCAATAATTGATTTCAGCCGTTCAATTTCCATTTTTAATTCACGAATCAACTTGACATTTGGATCCTGGAAATTCAAATTACACAAGTGCAAATATATTTCATCCTTAATCAATGCCTAATGGTTTTCCATTTTCGGATACTGTGAGATGATAGGCGAACGTTCCTTAGCTTTTCGAAAGTCGAGCAACACCTCAAAAGTGTCTGGATTTTGTAAGATAACAACGAGTGAACGAGCAACATAAACTTAAGGAAACGTTCCATGTTTGATACTTTTGTCAAAACTCGGCTACGAGCCAATCAGGAATCGCGTACAATACTTGTTATTTTATAATGACGAATCAGGGAAGGGTTATGTGCAAACACTTAGAAGGGACGCTAAAATAGTGTCAGTTCGTCAAAACACGTCTAAATTATTAATAAATGTTCATGTTGTTCTTCAATACAAGGAAATTAAACAAAACGTTTTGGGGAATGCCTGCATGTGCTCCGACGATGCGAAGCCGAACACGTACATTAACAAAAATACTTCTACTCACTTCATTTACTGTCGGCGCGTTGATGATATTCTTAGCCCTGTCCGCATAACGTAGCGTGCTCAATGTCTCGCCGTAACATGAATCAGAAGGAGATATTGCTTTAAAAAAAAAAAAAGCAACAAATTAGTCCTACCTTTATAGATAATAATAATGTGGTTCCCTGCATTTCACATTCTGATCCATAGTTACTACACTTTACCAATCTGCACCTCAGTTCCTGAATTACAAATCTAGATGTGACGCTGGCTATAAGACTGGGTGGTAATTGTTTGATTTATTTCAACAGTTAGTTTATCTATTTTAATAATAGTTTTAATTTATCTTTTCGTTCCACCGTTTTTCGATCATGTTTTCTTTCCAGTGCTGTGTAACATGAAATAAACCTTAACGTTGCATTTAAATTACGTTCAAGTTTACTCAAGGTAAAATACTAATTCATTTCTACACCACCTCAACCAGATTTTCGTCGATCAATTGATCAAAATTTTGTGCCTCAGACACAGAGTAACCATATACCTGCTATCATGATTGTTTTCGAGTTTCCTCCCAAACTGTCCTTCAACAACCATGTTAAAATTGAGTCACGGTACGGAATAAACAGCTTCCTTTGGTTTGGATCTGTTTGGCAAGACCTTTCAGCTGCAAGGCAAATAAATACGTCGAGAAATGGAGAAATAATAGAGGAGATCAAAAAGGTTACAATGAGCTATTTAACCTCCATTCATACTCGTTGAAAACTCTAGTCTTTGCAAGTTTCAACAAGCCCTCATCAAAGTTGGGTGCAAAATTTGGAGGTTTTCATTGACTTCAATGGACTTACGTTAACTCTTTCTCGGCGAGAATCCCCCCCTTTGATGAGTAAAATCGTGGAAGTCCTATCCCGCCGGTCTGATTAATTGGTTGCGACTTGGACTTTCGTTTCAAAGATTAAAACGCTGATCAATTGTGAATGAAACTGAATAGGAAAGAATTTCTTACCAAGGGTAGATATAACGATGCCAAGAGTTGTCAAAGACCTATTGATGTTGCCGCCTTCTTTCAACCGATCACCAGTCGCACCACTTTTAGCCACGCGTTCACTTTACAAAGAATGAATTTATTTGATGAGATCGATTTGAAAACCAATATCGTTCCACTGTATCAAAAACCGAGAACAGTTTAGAAATTACATGTTTAGATCCTGAAAACAAATATTCAGCATCATGCATTTAGCAAAAGAAGAACACTGAAGGAAATAAGGAAGGACAGAAAGGAGGAAATACGGTGTTTGAAGGATAGGAGATAACTGGAAGAAAGGATGAGATCTAGAGTAAACCTTCAGCTGCAGCATCCTCTTCCCTCCTTGGAACTACAGTTGAGAAGATAAGGCGAATGTCGAGACACTTTGACTGCTACTTCTACATTAAAAAACACACCTTCCAGCTAGGTCTACTAAATTAATTTTGCTTGTAATTTCGCTCGGTAAACCGGCTACAAATTTGGCTTGAGTGAACTTGATAGTGAAGATGGCGTGTGACCTACTACTTTTGTCGTTCATCTTCGTTGCTGCGGTTGTTCTGTAACGGTAAAAAACGACAAACATACATCGTCAACTTTAAAGTCGATTTAGACTTGGTAACGGACTAAAATGTAACGCTCAATATTATAGATGCCATGATTAATTAATGAAAAGAAGAAAACGATGATTATGATGGACACAGTTCCATAACCAACCTCAGATGATTTCCTTGGTTCATGAAAGACTGAAGCGCTGCGTAGTCAGGAGCATCATGTTTGGTGAGCCCTAAAACAAGGCAACATTTTAAAACAATTCGGTATCTGCACGCACCAAACACGCCAGCCCAAAGGCAGCGCGAGTGGGAGAGTAAGGGGGTATTTACCCCCCAAATTTTGGCAACAAGTGCCCTTTTTATCATACGCTTAATCTTAGAGATTTAAAAGTATGGGTAAAATGTCTGGGTGCAAGGTATAGTATGATGTGCCTTTTTAGAAGACAGCCCGAGACTGCACACAGCTAGCGTCAAGGAAGAATGTAAATGTGACAACATTGTATTAACCAGATATGGTTTATGGTTGCTAAAAGCATGGTGATGACAAGCTCATGGGAAACAGACAACTAGTTATTTTTCGGTTTATAAACTCTCACGGAATCGTTGCGCTTTCGTTATGATCTCACAACTAATCTATTCGTCAGTTTTCTTGTCCTTCTTGATATGTTTACGCACCTCGCACAATGTTCCCTCCGAAAAATGTACCACCCAACTTGTTAAAGCTCGCGCCGCCGGTGTGCCAGCCGCCACCAAGAACCCATACACACCGCTCAATCATTGATTTTATCGATCAGTAAACTGATACCAACGTTTACTTGGAGGTCTTACCTAAATGATTTTGTTTTTAAACCGTAACCCTTCAGCAAGCAAAATTATAGTGTAATGAATGACTTTCATTTCCAACGAGTAAAATGGTCTCACTTTTGAACAGATAACCTTAAGCTGACAACGGAAGAACAATGGATTCGTGCATGCCTTGAAAATTATGATGAAGTAAAATACCTTGAACATAAGGTCCATCTTTGGGATGTTCCCTCACTTTAAGCCTTGCAGGAGGGATCTCCTTCTTGTTGCGGTATTGTGACCGTAATAAATCCATTACTTGCTCATTGTAAATCTCTAAATAACTGAATTTTTGTACAGTTTGCGTCAAAAAGGAGAGAAAACGTGTATGAAACAGGCAGACGGATGGAATACATATTACGTGGTTGTGAATTTTCGACTGTCAGATTGACACTTTTTAAGACACGACCGTGAGCAGTTGCAAAATAGGTAACGATTGGGCCGCCGAAAATTTCATAAATTAACTTACACTACTAAAGTCTTCTAGAAAAGCTGACTTGAGTGGGATTCGAACTCGCATCTTCGGGTAACCGAAACGTTGCTCCACTAATTGAGCGATCGAGTCAACTGGGAACAGTATGTTTATTTTATTCAATTTAGGTGCACGAGAGATTTTCGCAACAACTTAACACTCGATACCCGGGAGGATGTGCTGTGTTTTAATTCTACTTCAGAATCATCCTCAACCTAAGGATGGTTCTGAAAATGCGGAGCCTCCGGCTGCAAATCGAACCCAGACCCTGCGAATCTAGCACAGTACGCAGCCAGTTGAACTAAGAAGGCCGTGCTGAGGGCTTGGTGAAGAGTTCTGTATTTACAGTCATTCATAGAGGTACTGTGGATGCAGAGAAGGGTGTATTTGAGGAATATTTGCCTTTTACGCTTGTTCAAGAGAAGTGGAATATATGTTAGGCAAAACTAGATTTTCGAGTGACAGAATCATACATTTTGAGACCCAAATGGAACCATGGTTGGAAGCATGGACTGATCGAAAAGCAGACAAGCAAACAGGTGAAAGGATGAATGAATGTGCAAAAAGACAGGCAGACAGCCAAGTAGACCTTAGACCAGTGTTTCTCAACAAGGGGGGGACAACCCCAAGTGGGTATTTAGAGAATGTCAGGGGGAAATGGATGCATTGCAGAAGAGAGGGCTGGCAGACAAAACCATGAACTTTCCAACAAATTTTATCCATACCTTATTTCTATCCTAAATGACTCTTGCTCATTTGAATTATCAGCAATGTGACCATACAAATCCTTGACAAACCATCACAAAAAGTATTTAATACAAACAGCATGTTTTTTGTTTAAGAATATGCCAGCTAAAATATAATAATCATAAGTTGTTCTGACTGTTTCACAACGTCATGACTTAGTACACTACCTTACAAATCCTTGGGATTAATCCAGGATCACTCTAAAGAACATATTAATTTATTAATTACAAAATAAATTAGTATCAGGGTAGAAGGGATCAGGTGATGAGTGCTAACTGACATACTGCATTATCGAAGATACCAAACCTTACCTTTTCACCCATCATGGTATAGGTTTTGCCAGCCCCTGTTTGCCCATAAGCAAATACACATGCATTGTAGCCTTCAAAGGCTGCATCTAACACAAGTGTGCCCAAATCTTTGAAAACCTTGATTAAAATAAACAGGTTAAATGTTTGGTACTGGTATATTTTTAATACACTTTATGGTCCATACATTTAATGTTCAATAATATAATGAAAAGGAATTGACTAAAAAACAAGGAGAAAAAACCCAACAACAACCAAAAATACATATATTAACTTATTATAGATTAATGCTCACAGTACAGGAAATTCATACTGAGAATTTCTGAGGGCATAACTTGTGGGCCTCCCTGGAAAATAAGCTTTTATAGCAAATGATTTATGTGTTGAATTCCTTTCAATTTGCACAAACTACAAGCATACAAGAAAGGAGAGTGGTTTTGAGGGAACCTGATTTAAAGGATTCACTGTGTTCTTGGTTCATATGTTAGGTTCCACTTCTTTAACTTAGTATGGTGCATTTTGAAGAGCAGAACTCATTCCCCATAAATGGCTTGCAGAGATATAATCTAAACTGATACAGTATAGCTTCCCCCCAAAAATTCAAAATGTTGCAGGTTACCCCAACCAACTGAAAATTTTACAAATTATGTCATCTTAGTAAAACACCCAGGGGAGACAACTAATTTGAATGAACAAAATGGTTACCTGTTTTGCATCTCTAATTATAATTTTGCACTTCAAAAGTTTTGAATTTAAAAAAAGGCTATGGTTTCAGTAGCTTTGCTCTTCATCTTTTTATTCCAGACAGATGTTGAAAATCTTCATATAAAAGCTAAATCATTTTTTTTCAAACAAGTAGAAGGTCTACTGTTTGGATATCAGATCATCAACTACAACATTTGTTATAATAGGAATTTTAAATGCAAGACACAAAATAATTATCTCATGCTGAGCTTTTGTTTGATATTTTGGACTTTTAATGACTAATTTGATAAGGGCATTAAAAGAAAAACATCTGTGGCTCAGTTTGTAACTGATCTTCATCTTATACTGGGTTTTATGGCTAAATAAAAGTTACTCTGTTGAGCCATATGGTAAAGCTATAAACATTTATGCCTCATCTTAATAAATCCTGCCAGATTTGAGCATTGGACCACATGGTGTTACACTTTGGAGGTTAACTATTCTATTGCTAATTCTAATGCATTCATGGCTATCTAAACATGATTAAGTTTGAAATAAACAGTTCTCCAGGGTGAAGTCATGTAGATTGAAACAGGACAAAAAAGGACAAAGACTAAATGGTCTGCCTGTCTCTTAATTACAACATAATCACCTTCTCTTGCGATGTGTAGTGATGATCATTTCTCTCAGCTGACCAGTAGGAATAGTCATAAATGAACTTCTTGTGCTTGGTTTTGTTTTTCTCATGAACCTGACTGGTTTCCACACTGGAATACTATTAAACAGCAAAACGTAAGAAAGTGTGGCAGTGTACATGTGTGTGTTTAAAAATATATAAAAGCATAGTCACTCAGATCCAAACTTATTTTCCACCTAAGGTATTGATTACATGGAAGATATCAGTCCTGCGTAAAGTCAGCCACAGCTTATAAACTATTTTGCAATCAATTACCCAGTGACTTTTTGTAATTTCAACTGAAATTCCTCCATGTATTCAACGTCTTAGACACTATGCATGCATGATTCAAACTGGCAAGGAATTATGGATTGTTTTAAAAGTACAAGTAGATTATAAGTGCAACACAAAATGGATTTTTGGTCCATTCATGAGAAATTTATATTCATGAAGGAGTTAGCTGGGTCATTTGAGCACACTTCTGTTAGATTATCTTTACATTAGCCTGATATGAAGTTTCATTTAGGTGGATCTTACAATATGGCCAATGATTCTAGTAGTTAACTGAAAATTCAAAGCAAGATCCAGGTTTATCAACGATAATGCTCATCATAAGATGATCTGAAGTTTGTTTATATATATAAACCAGTTTTGCCTGGAGGGTAGAAACAAATTAAATTGCAAACAATGATTTACATAAAAAAAGGTTTAAGCATTTTTTCAGCTGTCACAGGAAGAAGCCCAAGACCCAGCACATTCTCAACCATTGCTGAGAATAAGAGAAAATAGGTAACCAACCTCCCACTTCCAGAAGGGCACAATGTTCCCAAGGAAATATATGCTCGTGGAGATGAAATAAACTAGACAAACTGTAAGCTCTCATTAAGTTCTTATTTCCTGCCTAAGAGGACCACCCGTTGTTTGCGATTACAGCTAATTGCTGCAAGCTCTATCACTTAAGTCATTACTGTACAGTCATATATCTCAATTCATGAGCCTTTATTTCCACAAACATCAAAATAGTTTTTCATGATTTGGCTCGCATTTTTGTAAGGCTGGTTAAACACTATGGTGATAACATGAGATGTCCCTCTTAATGAGCATCCTTTTACAGTAAAGACTAATCATTAATTTCGTGTCCCTAACAGGCGGCTGAGCGGAAGAAGTTCGAACAAACCAAGATGTACTAAAACAACGGAAACATGGTTGGGAATTGCTTAAACGTTAACCGCATAAGAAGGCCCCATGACATAAAACAGATCACGAGACTAAGACAAGGTACTTTTGACTTCTTTGACGAGTGACAGCTATTGTCATCGAGAATCCCGGGTGCTTTTCTCGATTGTCCTTTTTATTGTATTTTTAAGGTAGTTGCATATTGCAAACACCTGTCCACATCGATAAATTTCCTCTATGCATCGTACATCTGTGTTTGAGCTAACAATAGCACTCTTTAGTACCTGAAAACTGCTTCAGTCAATCCTCATAGCTTTACGGTTTGCAGCGGTTATTATCTTGAAAGAAAAATACGCTCTCCACAATCTCACCTCACGTTTGAGTTCGTGATTTGTTTACAAATGTAAACAGAAATATATGATTCAACGATACTTCGCCAGAATGCCGGGTTAGAGACAAGCGAACAACGATAAATTTCTCCAATGGCAAATATCATTTAACCCATATTTAGCTCACCTTAGTCGTTTCAAGTATGGTTTGATTGCCTTCCATGCGAACAATAACATTGGAATCGAGATTCTTTTCCCTGCAAAAACAACAGAATAAAAATTGTCGGTTCCTGTTCTTTCAATTTTAAAAAGTGACCACTCGTGACTATACAAGCCTGGTAAATCATGCTTACCTTTGATTCAAGGGACGAACTCTAACGGCAACTTTCACTGAGCTCGATGAAGCCATGTTTAGTAATCAAAATTATGTTCTTTTAAACAAAACCAGTCACATATTTGCTGTCACTAAACGGAATTCAGGATCAACAACAAAGTTTGTCACACATCCACAAGAAATAAAAACATAATAATAATATAACAACATAACTGTTCAGAAACTCACTTGATTCGTGATTTGGAATGATATTGTCGATGATAATCAGAGTATGCTAGAAAAACAATACTTGGCTTTCGCTTGGGTATTGAATGACTGTGCCGGGCAAATCCCGTAATGATCTATTTGGCTGCGTGATATTTGATGAAATGCGACATTTTTCACTCACGCGGTCGACATCGGTGGCAGTTTGTCCGGAATACCTGACTGAGTGATACAAAAACTTGCAACCAACCGTCGTGACATTCACGACACATCCACAAAGGAGGAAAGCTTGATCAACCGGAAACTGATTGTCAGAAAATGATTAGAGCGGAAGTCCAATGCAGGCTCAATAACAAAACGCTCCACATGTCTCACACAACACAGAACGCTCCACATGTCTCACACAAGTGACACAACGTTAAATCATTGAAGAAACAATGAAATGATCATGATGAAAACATCCAGAGCTGAACAAACTAGATTGTCGAAAGGAGATGGCGACCGAATACAAATTAAAACATCCCGTGATCAAAGAGTTCCAGCCGATTCTCCGGAAATTTTTCTGATTTTAGCATCTCGGAAAATTGTCCACATGAGATTACTCACTGGAAATGTAGCAACGAAGTCATTTTTTTAAGGAAACGTTTCTAGTAAAGCAGAAACATTTGATAGTGCTCACGCTGCTTTACTTGAAATATTTTAAACGTAACTTAAAAAGGAACAGTTTTTGATAGTTTAGGATTTCATGACTGTCTTGGTTGCGTGACCATCATGCATAACACAAACGAATGATTTTTTGCATTCATCTGGTCTACTTCACGACCAGAGTAGTGTTTCTCTGAATGGAATAATGAAAAGATGTGAAAGTGGGTTGTGAAATTTAACTTTTGAAGTTACGTGCAATAAGGCTTTACGCCTAGGCGGCGTTGACTTTGTCTCCAGTAAGATTGGCTCATCACGATGAAGTGGTCTACTCGTCTTCAGAAATTTGGAAATTTTAAAGTCTTTATAAGGTCATTTCCCACATTCTTGTGACATAAGATGAGAGTTCTCCTTTATGTTTATGTACTAGAAAGAAACTCCAAATGACCCCAAGAAATTTTTTAACGTTATTTGCATATTCTAGATTCCTGCTTTTGCGACTTTTCAACACCGACTTAAGATGCATGCAAAGTTTAGAACTTTACATTTGGTCACATTGTTTAAGACAGTGGAAAGAATGAAAACTGATTTAAGGTTACGATTATGACGGTTGGAGCTAGGATTTGGGTACTGACAGCGCTGAGCAATAGAAAAGCAGGGGGTAGTTTCCCCTTGGCAAAATACGGGGCCCCCAATTGCGATGTCATGAGACCTATTTTTACGTCAATATCAGATATTACAAAAATATCTCAAAGGTCATTACAACTATATCCCCCTGAACACTTCCATACCGTCGTTTGCATCAGTTTTTGACGGTTTACAACGGGAGAGGGGTGCCATAAGTTAAGTTTACTTCTGGGCGCCGTTAGCGCTTACTGCGTTACAGGTTAAAGTCTTTTTTAGACAGGATTAGAAACAGTGAAAACAAAAAAAAATGTCCGTACAACATGATGTCACGTAATTAAAAGAGCGTTGCACAGCTTCACCTAAATTTCAACTCACGAAGGTTAATGCAATGCTCACCTGCGTTTTTGCTCTTATGCGGGAGTTGGGTTTTATTTCGTTGTCATTACATCAACCAGGAATTGTAAACACTAAAAAGGATGTTTGGACCCTCCTCAAAAGAAAAGGCCGACATTCGCAATAAACAAGGCGTTGTTTTTGCGGTCTTAAAAAGCATTCCAGGGGGGTGCCCTTAATGCCTCTCGGCTACCACGCCTCAGTCCGGAATAGATGTATAAATCCTGCCAAATTGATTAATCTAGAAACATTCTGATATTTTTAGAAATCTAAGGGCTTTTTGTTTGTTGCATAATCGTGGAATTTAATTTCACACGCCTGATAATTGTTGGAGAATCTCGAAACGTTCCTTTTATTCTTTTAGTAGCATCGCTTTCAAGTTGTCAGTTTTACATTTCAAAACACAAAATGTTGTTTAAAACGGTACAGAAATAACCAAAACTAAACCTGAACAAAGACAGGAAATACCAGGCGGGAAACGTAATTTAAAGACGAATATTAAAGCCCAGCAAATGACTTTAAGGGATGACATGACGACTGATCAAATGTATAAAAATTTATACCTTTGATCAGTCGTCATGTCATGCTTTAAACCCTGTTTACACTGTTAACATTTTGGGCACGGTACGGCTAAAATTCTCGCACGAGTGCCGCTATTTTTAGGCACGGCATGGGTAATTTTCACAGTGTAAACGGTGCGGACATTCTTAAAATCTGGTGCTCGTGCCTGAAAATTTAGCCGCGCCGAGCACCTCTGTATATGTAGGTCTCGGCACGGCCGATTTGCCTTGCCGTGCTAAAATGTTACTGCGTGAACGGGGCTTTATAGTCATTTGCTGGGCACTAATATTCGTCTTTAAAGAGAACAAATATTGTAAATTTCACGAGAGGTTGCAAGAAGTAGTAACCCCCGAGCCTGGCAACTCAAGGGAAACCTGGTGTCCAAGGTGTGGTCAGTTCTCCCTCCCAAGACTGAACAAGGGTTCACTCCACATCCCGTGACTCCTGCATGTGTGACATGTCCCGTGACGGTTGTCCGTGTCACCATAGTGTCCTCTGCGCATGAAGGTCGTCTTTGTGAACTAAATGTCCCGTGACGGACGTCTCTGTGACCTTAATATCCCGTGACGGTTATCTGTGTGACGTAATGTCCGTTGAAGGTCGTCTGTGTGGCGTAATGTCCCTTGACGGTCGTCTGTGTGACCATAATGTCCCTTGACGGTCGTCTGTGTGACCTTAATATCCCCTGACGGTCGTCTGTGTGACGTAACATCCGTTGAAGTTTGTCTGTGTGACCGTAATTTCCCATGACCCTCATCTATGTGACTGCGTTGTCCTGTGTCTCTATGCAACCTTCATTCACCTTTCCGGATTTTTATCTGCGCGCGTGTCCGTAGGGAGACCTGCTCTATCAACGCTAAAATGCATAATTTTGCAAGCACATTCCCGACGTCATGCTTTTGAATTCTATTGAACAAAAGACAGTAGCTAAGAACAATATAATGAAAAGGCTGCATAGATATCAAAAGAATGAAGTCGAAGCTTCATGTGTACAACAATGATGCCTTGCGATATTCGCGCAACAGGCCGACTCTACTAGTCACGGAGCTGGAGCGCCACGTGGAAAGTAATTTTTGCTGATCTGATGTGCATATTTGTTTATGGCTTTCAGCCGCGGGTGTAACAACGATGCAGCAGAAAACAGTGAGCCACACAAATTTACACGAATGAAACGGGTCGTTAAAGCAGCTTCAAATACAGTATCATCCCTGCAGAGGCCACTGTAGTCTTGCGAAAGTTTTGCTAATTGTGTCTCGCTTACTTCAGGGTGCCCTGAATTAATTGGAGGTGAACAGTGGCGAAGCAGGGGGATGGGTGGGGGTACACGCTGCCCATGAAAAAAGTGTCGTCCCCAAGCCCCCTCGTTAAAATTTCCCAAAAAGAGAAAAATAACTATAGTCGTCAGATGGCAACTTAGCATTTTCAAATGGAAAGCTGCAAGCAGGTGTGTCGTGCTGTTTAGAGCACTTAAGCTCTGGCCAAACGCTTTCAACATTTCATTCAACATCGTTCAACATTGCTGCATGTAACATGTTGAACGCTTTTGGCTACTTATGCTGAATTATGTCGAACGTTGTTGAACGATGTTGAACGATGTTGAACGATGTTGAACGATGTTGAACGATGTTGAACGATGTTGAACATTGTTGAACGATGTTGAAAGAAACTCGAACATGTTCAAATTTTTGTCCAGCATGCGTTCAACATAAATATTGATCTTGCCGACGGTGGAATATGTTGAATGAGTTTGGCCATCCCTGACGTGAACATCGTTGAACATCATTCGACAATGTTGAGAGGTGTTGAACAACATGTTGAAAGCGTTTGGCCAAGACTCTCAATATCTGTCCAACACTTGGGATTTGTTTAAACTCACATACTGATGAATAATACCTATTGCTCCAGGAATAAGGCTTCCCATCATCTTGACACTAAACTCCCCACTTCTACATCAAGTGCCCCCCACGTACTCTCTCTCCCACTCGCACCCCCATGCTCAGAAGCCTTGGCTACACCACTAGAGAACAGTGATAAGTGCGAATAATAAGAGAGAAAAGAGAGAAAGAACTGAAGTCTCGGTTAAAAGGTTCACTCAAATGAAGCCAAGTGGCTTCTGTACAAGTCGGAAAGTTTCTAAAACTGTCAGGTGTAAATTTTAAAAATCACAAGCCGTCCTCAGCGGTTAACAGAAGTTGAACAATATTATTATACAGCCCGTGAACAGTACTTCCCAAAATGTTATATCAACCATGATAACCATGTTCTTACTGCATGTTCATCAGTCAATGTTGTATCAACTTGTTAAGAAAACCGAACAATCATTTTAACAGCAACGAAACGATTGTTTTATCAATGCATTTTTTTTCATGAGTTCCAATGACCACCACCAACTGTGACAATAATCAACAATATATTTTTTAATTCGTTATTGTCTTTCGTCCGGTATTACAATATCAAACCCTTGTTCAGCCAACAATGGTGTAACTACGTGGGAGATTTTTGCGTGGGGAGTTAACCCTTTAATGCCTGAGTTTTTTTTCTTTTGTTCTTTGTTCTCTCTTTGTGTTTGCTGTGTACTCTGGTGTGTTCTTGTCGTAGGCGTCCGATATATCGCACACTAAAGATTTCGTCGTGCTTCTATCATCAATTCTACTCACCCGAAAATTATGCAAGCTCTTATAGCATAGTTAGCTGAGCAATACTATGCCAAGTTTGTTATCATTGATGAACAACATTATGAGTCAACAATATCGCTCATCCTTCTTTCAACGATATTTTTCAGCATTAATCATGTTGTGAAGCATGTTGCTTCACAACAACAGTTGTTCTTGGTTGTCTTTACTGAAAAAACAAAATGTATTGATTGAACAACTATGTTCACTGTGGTTAACATGATTGTTCGCCGTTGTCAAAAAGTTCTTACAATGCTGAAATTACAGCATCGTTATAATGGCTGAACGGCACTGCCGACAACTTTGTTCACGGGTTTAAGCAAAACATGGTTGACGAGGTGCAGCACGGTATTGTTTCACTCCTGTTAAAAACCTTGAACAAATTATGACTTTTTTTTTTACATGTGTTGTAAAACAAGAATAAATATGATATATGAACAAGAATAAGTGTAGTTATGGGAATATCGAACATTTGAATAAACAAGTATGAAAGAAATTTATATTCCCATAGCTACGCTTATCCTGTTTATAAATCATATCTGTTCTTAGTCTTTTACTTCTAATAAACACTTTCACTGTCTACTGCAGAAGTACCACTTCTCCTGCTTGGGCTGGAGATCGCCCGATTTTGTCTCGTTTTTGACAGGATCTCCCTATTTCACGCTGAACATGTAAAACCTTCCGTTTCTTTGAAAGCAATAACAAAAAGATTACTGTCATTTTTTATAAATAATCGTGCACCAGTCTTTTTCACTACCATGCACCGCAGCCATGGTATTGACAACGAAGCAGCATGGCTCCCACAGAGCTGTCAACGTCGAACGCTGACAGGGACAATGTCATGATTTTCTTCGTAATATTAGAATCAAATCAGAATATCAGATGCCTATGATTAGCCCGGAAACCTCTCACTAAGAGATGCCTTTAAGGAGATCTCCCTCTTAAAGTCTTCATCTGAGTGACAACTCTGCTTCATTTGCTACTTTGCTTCCTTTGAGTAAACCATTTTATCCTTTAACGTGCTACTGAAGGACAATTTTTTCCCAACATTTTTCTTGTAAAGAGAGTGCGCTGTTTACTACAGCCTCGCACAAGATTGTTTAGCCGTATTTTAGTGGAATTTACAATGGAAAGAACTGTTGAAAGTCTTCAATGTCCATTTCCGAAATCAAAATTTAACAACATTTGCACGCATTTTCGCAATTTTCAAAACCCCAAAATTTTCACAGCAATATCACGAAAACGTGTTTAGCTTTGCCACATGTATAGTCCTGGGGACGAGATTGTTGGTACATTACAGAAATAATACACGACGTATCGCGCTTTAGTTACTACGGTGAATCCCATGGCAGGAGAAACAAATTTTTGTCGACATTTTCACCTGAAAAGAGTGATATGCAATGCGTAACTATGACTTGATTAATCTTTTCCATGATCAAGAGGTCTTCCTCCTCATTTCTAAGGGAGAAGATTATGAGTGGAGAGATAGTTCAGCTCAACGTTGGGGGGAAAAGGTAGATATAACCAGCAACTCTTATTATTACAGTATGAGGGTTTAATGTGTTATGAATTATGAACTGGAACTTTTGCTTTTTGTGGATGTAAGACGCTTTGATACTATTTAATAAGTTTTTATTTTGAGGAGCAGCTGGTTGAACAGCATTAATAATTCTTTGTAAAGACAGTAAATGTATCATATCCTCGAATGGAAACGATTTTATAAATGTACAAATAATGAATTGTTTACATTTAACAGAAATACTTTGTTTCTGTCAAAAACAGGTTAGATTATTATTATAAAAAAGCTCAGTCAAAGCAATAAACATTAGACCCTTCTCGTATAATGTTTGTTGATAAAACTCTAATTAGTTTGACAATTATATTTTTACTAGTTGTACTGTAATACTGGTTCAAACGAAAGCAGGTTAGCACCCAAGGCACTCAAACTGATCACCTAACTTGGTATCAATTATAAATGAGTCAAACAAAACTATTATAATTCATATGTGTTGATAAAAATTAAACAAATCTGATTGAATGGTATATAGCTGATTTTCTCCTTAAGTTAGCTGTTAATATGTTCTACAGACACTCAGCTCTTGCAAGGATTTTCCCAAACTCTCAGATCATATTTTTTCTCTGTAAATTTCCAAATTTTTATAATTGACAGGTTTTGTACCTCAACACAAACCTTGATGTGGATCCCAGATTCCTTTTTTTCCAGGTTAGAAAAAGTTGATTTTTGTCTGATTTACTCCCTGAGGCACTGTAGGTATTCCTGTGGCTCCTGCATGTGACTTGCAGTGGTGGATCTCTATATAGGCACCTAGGGCATGGCACCTCCCTCTTTTAAACCTGATTTTTCTTTTGTTATTATTGTATGGCTTTTATATTTAAATTATATGTAATATTTAAAAACCGAGCAGGAGTGCTTTATTGGGATTTAAAACACAAGGTGATAGCCAAGTGTTTTAGACCTGATAAGTAGAAACTGTGAGTTTTTTAAATGTCTTATGAAATTCACCACCTAATACACTAATTTGTGAAGAAAGTTTGGAAATTTATCTTTTGTAAGCCAAAAAAATTGAACTTGTTCTTCACATATAAAGGTACATGTATCTTCATCACATATATAGATCTGATATGCTTATGATTTTCTTTTGTATTTTCCTCATAAATTTTTAATAAATTTTATAAGCAATATTTAAAAACCGAGCAGGAGTGCTTTATTACTTTATTACTTTTTGACCATTATAATTTTTACCAGTGACGAGCTTCATTTTTCATCATGTTACTTCAATTGAAATTACAGTTAGTCATAAAAAGAAAAACAAACAGTATAACTGTAAGTTCTGCTTGTGATATTTTATGTTTTTATCAAAAAAACTTTAGCTTGCTTAGTGGAAGAATAGAGTCTATGAAAGATGAGACAGGAGCTGTAAGTTTAATGTTTGTTGAATCCTTAAGAAGTGTTCACATGTATAATATCCTGTGCTCTCTATAAGTATAATCATTACATGCAGCAATTGGTACAGTGCATATGAGATGTGGGTACATGCACATGCAATTCACATGCCAAATTTGGAGAGCAATGATATGGTGTTCATTTATGTATAATTTACAATGACCAGTGTATTTATTGTTTTTGATTACATGATGTTAAACAACTGGAGGGAAATTTAAACCAAGGTTTCTTACATTGGATTCTGTTGCTTACAGATTGAAGGAAATAATGTGCAACTTCTTGTTATTTTCATAGATTTTTATTGATCGTGACCCTGAAGCCTTTGTACCTATCCTGAATTTTTTAAGAACCAAAGAATTAGACCTTAGGTATGACTTGTGATATTGACTTTAAATAACAACCATTGTTGATCAAAATTGCATCAGTTAAAATTACTGGTTTACATCACCCTAAAAGGTTGGTGTGTCTTGAACAACTGAATTTATGCAAAAAACTATTAGAAACTGAATTCCCTTAGCTAGAAAAGGAGTGATTAAACTGACCAGAAGTTACCATAATCTGTTTCATCCTTTTATTATTCATTTTTTTGGGAGTGATTGGTATCAAAAGGTTAGTGACTAACAATTCCTGTTTCCTGATCAGTCAAAAATTATTTTTGAAGAATGAAGTGGAGTCAGTTCAGAGTAATTGCAATTCCAGACCAAGGACCATTTTTGGTTGGGAACAGTTTGAAATACCAATTCCAGTATATTAATTATTAAAAACTTAATAGTCAGGTAATCAAGCAATTTATCTTGTACTAATTTTAGTTGTTATTTTACCAGAGGATTAGATGTACATGTTGTTAAACATGAAGCAGAATATTATGGCATTGCACCACTTGGTAAGTCTTCAACTGGAGTGTAGCAGTGAGTAAACTTGAGATTATGTGGAGTTACTCGAATTACTGTTGCTAGACATGCAGCAACTCGAGGTATTATTATAAAAGACATGAATTGTAAAGTTTCTGAGTAAATTTTTGATTATTTTATATTTAGTAAAACGTCTTTCCCTTTGTGAAGATATTAGTCATTCAAAATGTGGAAATGTGTTTTTCCATGGATATCTGAATCATGCAGGTAGACTACAGTATCTGTAATATTGTCTTTGAATCTTAAGAGCCTGATTGAAAATCATCAATGAACATACACTATAAAAAAATGTGAACTCTGACAGTTGATCTTTTATTAATTTTTTAATTATTAAATTATGTGTTTGTTTACTGGTTTGTTTTGGCTTTCTTATATGATCAGCTCTACCAGTGGTCCCCAGTGCAACATATCTCCAGCTTAGTGAGGGAGAAATAATGGGAAGTCTAGCAACTAAATCAGGGAAGCTCACAGGTTCAACAAGAGGCATGATTCATAACTTGTCAGGTAGGTTCCAACCTTGGTTCTACCCAAGAAATCATTATTGTATGCTTTGATTAATTGCAGAAATGATTATGCCAAATATTTCAAGCAATTAGTTGCAGTTATGGCTTCTTATGATGTATTTTATTTACTTTGTGTATTTTTTTGTGTACTTCTTTGCCAGATCTTGACAGAGTTCAGCTTCTGACTGGTCACCACAACTGCCTTGCAGTAGCATATCCAAGATGTGTCTGTTGTTTCCAGTAAGCTTCAAAATAGAAAGACCAAATCATTTACTGTAATAATAGAGTATACTATATAATTAATCCAGTATAACAAGATATACCAGCAAAAAGAAAGTAAAAGCCACAACACAGTCCCCCTCACAAGAAGATAGACAATACTTTATGATATTCTAAGGGCTTTCCTGTGTAATTCAGGTCCACAACAGCTTTTTTTTTATTCAAATTTGTTTTACTTGTGGATTCTGAATTTAGAATTCATTTACTATGTTGAATTTTTGCTTATGTTTCATAGACTCACTGACCACAAGGGATGGGAGCAAGTGTTTACCAGTCCCTTTCTTGATGAAACAGTAGAACATCTTGCTCTCAATACTAGAGTTACTGGACATTGGGGAGATAAATTAGTTGCTGCCTCATCAGGTACATTACTCTTATGTGCATATCTAATATCCAAGACTTTCTGAAATTTTTAAAAAATATCTAGAGCATCAGGTTTGCAATCAATCTCTGCATCTTACCAGTACAATATGTCTTTGGACATTGTCCAGCTTGTTTTAACTCTAATCTAATCTGATTTTGATGAGTCACAATGGTCCATATAATCATGCTTTTCACCTCAAAAGTATTTATTTAGTCAGTGAATGAAATTCTAAAAGGCTAAATAAAGTATAGGTGTACATGTAAGGCTTTTGATTGTTTGCACGTTTTCAACCTTGTATGAATTTTTAAAGTAAAGTTCTGTTTTTCTTCATTTACAGATTGTCGACTTGCTCTAATCTTGTTCCATATGCAATTCTAATGCAGGCCAATGTGGTTAATTGTTTTTTTAGGGAGTAGATTTCATCTTTGGAACTGTACACAGAGCTCTGAAATTGGTAAGGATTCTTCACAAAATGTACCAGATAGTTCCTAGTAATACTGTAATTTTAATTTCTTTTTAAAAAAAACCCTGTTTTTTCTTTGTTATCCATACTGGAATCCCACAGTGTATTCTTTACAGAGGTCAAATGAGCACAAATCCAGATCAGAAATGTGGTTATTAACTCATCATGGGACAGCAGGGCTCATCCCTTTAACAAGTTAAACTGTCTGGCATTAGACAAAGTAAAACATGAAAGTGTGCCCTTGTTCCTTAATGGGTTAATGCAGGTTGTTTGTGATAACTGATCAGTAAAATCTTCCCTAACTCTTTGGTTATCTTGTTTTTAAGGTGAATTTGACCTTGGAATCCAGATTGATGCATTTTTCTTTGTTGGCAGTCAAGTGGTAGCCATCAGCTACACAGGAAAGGTTGGGATATGGAACTCACGGATGCCCAGACACTGGCAAGTGAGTTTACAAAATGAATGTCTTGCAATGCCAGCTCAGACCAGAATTTTTGGCCAACTTCCGACTTTACTGCCGACTTTACTGCCAATCTCATTACCCTGCTTCCCTTTTGATTTCTAATACTAATATTTAGTATTGCAATTGCACATAGTGGTCCAGCGTAAAAAAGACGTTGAGGGAGAGAAGTAACTACTGGCAGATTTTTTCTCTAATTCTCTTCAAAAACTTGTAAATAATTCATGAGGAAAATACAAAGAAAAGTCACAACCATAACGCGTGTCTTTAAACGTGAAGAAGAGGTAAAGACACACTGGCTGTTTTCAATAAGCTTAATATTTATTTCTGAGGCTCGGACAACGTTCATTTTCAAATGTAGTTTTTTTGAACAAGGCCTGATGAAAATCCTGTCTGGTCGTCCGGGGTAAGTTAATTTCGTTGTCGGGCAAATGAATTTTCCTACTTACTTACCTGATGGATTAGGGTCCAGACAAACTGTCCGTGAACTCAGTCAAGTTTTGGTTTGACAGCCCTGTTTGACGGTGGAGATCAGAGTTTTACACCGAATTTGTCCTTTCAGGGCAACGTATTAGTTCATTTGAAACAAACCCAAACTTTTTCTAGCAAATTACAGTTTTTATTTATATTTTTTGATTTTAATTCTAAAAAAATTCTTCTTGCTAAGATTCAAGAAGTTATTCCGATATCCAGCTATGATACTGGTGGTACTTTACTTCTCCTTGGCTGCAGCAATGGATCTATTTACTACATTGGTATGTACCGTGCATGGCATGTTGTGCCTTGCTTTGTAGAGTGACCGATAAGTCAGATATTAGGTTAGGCCCTGGAAATATTTCGTTTTTGGAGTCTGGTGAGGAAGATTATTATCAAAAAGTTACATAAATAGAAAATGACAGGGGTAACTAATGGAGATTAGGGAAGATAGATGGTGGAAGAACAACGGGTGTCGTCGCACTTGGAGACTGAAATGTAGAGTGCTGTGGTGAAGTAAACTTGGAAATGGTAAAACATCAGTCCTTTGAATTTAGGGAAAGTTTTCTTTGTTGTCGTTGTTCCCGTTGTTGTTTTAGTTGTTGTTTGGAACAGCCTCCCTGAAGAAGCTAAATCGGCTCAAAATCTAATGCAATTCAAATCCTTTATATAATTTAAAGGGTTCTGTATTTTTTCTGAAATAGTTTTTTTTTTATCAAAATGAATTTATTTATAACTTTTTTATTTAGTAAAGTATATGTGAATAAAAATTTTCCATTTAACTAGTATTCCTCATTCTTAGTATTTTACGATTTCTCATTAATCTTAATAACTTGTAGTAGTTTTAGGATAATTATCATAAACAGAATATGTTTGTATTATTGATAGATGTGAATAGATTGTATTATGTATTAGATTAATTAAGAACTGTATGTATTGCACGGCTCCGAGGAAGAGCACGTTAAGTGATCGTGATTCCGTGGGTAAATAAAGATTTTATTATTATTATTATTATTATTGTTGTTGTGGTCGTTGTTACTGTTGTTCTCTTGTTGTTCTTGCATTGATGAGTTGTAGTTGTGGTTGTGGTTGGTTTCGACGCTGTGTTGTTGCAACTGTTGTTGTTGTTGTTGTTGTTATTGCTGTTGATGCTGAAGACGATCATCCTGATTGTGATGGTAATATGTGATGGTAATTGTGATGATGATGGTGAGGACGATGAAATTCATGTTGATGATGAAGATAATGATGTCATTATTGTGTTTCGACAGACATGGAGAAATTTCCGCTTCGAATGAAAGACAATGATTTACTGGTTACTGAACTGTATAGAGACCCTGGAGGTGAAAAAGTGACAGCATTGAGCGTTTACCTTACTCCAAAATCATGTGAGTACAAAATACCTTGCATGAGCGAACGCTCTTTTATAACCGTTTTAACAGTCTCGACAGATATTTTCTATACCGGACTTTACTTGCTTGTTATTATTGTACCAAATTGACGAGAAGAGACTCAACGATTATATTTCCCTTTGTTTTGAAGAAAGATTTCTGAAGCTCCCTGCGTCGTATTAAAAAATCTTAGCGATGATGAAGCAATTATAGTTCGCTTAATGGGAAATGACCGATTTTACCAACATGAACACTAGTTATGTGGGATTATGCACTTGGATGAAGAACAAACATATATATATTAGCAGTATGAGTTCGTTCACTTGTTGTAGCACTAATATGTATCCGTGAACACTAGTATTTTACCACCCTCAACAAAAATCCGACGATTCCAACAGCATGAATTCTTGATGTTTTAACCATGTTTTTGTTTACAGCGATCAGTGGTGGTAACTGGATTGAAATAGCGTATGGTACGGAGTCAGGAGTGGTCAGGATAATAGTGCAACATCCTGAAACGGTGTACGCCGCCGGACATGGCCCACAGTTGTTTCAAACATTCACAGTGCATCGCTCGCCTGTCATCAAAGTGATGTTAAGCGAAAAACACTTAATATCAGGTATAGTGAGCTTGTAAGAACCTAAATTGAAAGGTGGAGTACCGCGTAGTTCTGAACATGGTAGATAGAGTTTAAATTAGTACTTTGCAAAAAAACGAGGGGAAAAAAAGATAAAAAGTTAAAATGGTGATAACTGCCGTGACTGATCTCAAAGAATTCCAAAAATCAATCACAGCAGTTATGAACATTTTAACTTTTTACCTTATTTATCACTGTCTACACAGTATTCTATTCTTTTATCAAAAAAAAACCCCAAAAAACAAGAGCTGTAAGATCCTTTAAATCATATTACTTGTAACTCCAAACAGCTACATTATCATGAGAATCCCATCCCCTCGTCTAGTCCAAAATCTCTTCCACCTCTGTCGCATCTCTCTTTAAAATTTTGTTCTGTTATCAGTGTGTTCCGATTATAATCACGTTCGAACGTGGAATGTCACAAGATTTCGCGGGATGTTATCCACGCAGCCAGGATCAACTCCTCTGGCGTCCTTCAAAGTCGTTTCCTTGGAACATTCGGAGCCACACCCAAGTAGTGCATCTGGAAATAAGTTGGGTAAGTTTTTTGACGTGGTAGATAATATGCGAAGTCGACCTCTTTAGCTTTGATGATCGTTTACCCAGTTTAGATCATGTGATTTTACTCTGGAGAAATGTTTCTTTGAAATTTAATGATACTCGCTAGATAGGCATCAAAATATTATGATTAGAATGATGAAGAACCAAAGTATCACGTAATCTCAAATGTGTAAATTATAAAAGATGCTAAAGAGGTCTCTTGAGGAAAGTTTGAGGATAAAACCAGTTCTAATTTTTTCGAATTTTATGCGACAATTAACGATCAAGCCATTGCATACTGTTAGCAATTTTTGTTGTGGACGCCGTTGCAAAATATGTGCAGTATTTGCCACGTACTTTCGAGTATGAGCGAAAAAAAAACTTAAATAGATATTTCGAGGATTGTAAATTTGTTAAGTTAGGAATCTATAAAATTCAAAACAGTGGTAACTTCAAATGTTGTTAACATTTCTGTTGATTCTACGTTTCGACTAACTTACAGTCATCATCATTAATTCATGATGACTGTAAGTTAGTCGAGACGTAGAATCAATATAAATGTTAACAACATTTGGATTTACCACTGTTTTGTATTTTATTAAAATACTGAGTGGTTCCCACGACTTTAGGAATCGATCTCGCTTTATTTTCCAGGTCCATTTGGTGAGCGTGATGATCAGCAGATATTTGTGCAAAAAGTCGTCCCAGATGCCGATCACTTATTTGTCAGACTAGTGTCAACGGGAAAACGGTCTGTAAAAATGCCTGTTGTATGTTTTGAAATTTTTCATTTCTGGACGACACCTAGTTCCATCCACCCAAATTCCTCGTGAAAATTGTCTGCTTTGTTGCGTTTGTGTGTGTGTTTTCCTTCGCGTGTAGTTAAATCGTTTGCTGTATAATTGAGACATGTTTTTTTTAATTCGCAGAATTTGCACCATTCGTTCTGTGGACGACAGTAAAATCATGGCATATTGTGTGAACGAATGCGATGGCTCAAGTGGCATGGGCTCCAGACCACGACGCTTCATTTTCACCGGACATTCCAATGGATGCATTCAGGTATATTTTCTCAGAAACTACTGAAAAAAATCTTCCCAAATTAATTTTGTTGCCTGCCCCTTCGTTACGTCGTCGTCGCCGCTAAAATTGCTACTATGCTCAAACCTTGAAGGGCGTATTTGTGCATACGTCGACATTGATCTGGTGCCAATTACTATTGCCGTAAAGTCCTCCAACATGGCGGACGTGGCGTCATGTGCAAACCATCAACACGTGTTAAAATAGCTTACCATGCGCAATATATAATTTTCAAAAGTTTCCTACTGAAGGTCTTTTGCGATAGTATACGTCATCTACTTCTGATCAGCCTCATTTTATGGATTCCTGGTTCACCACTGAATTAAAGGCTTTTACTCAGAAAAAAATTTCTTGCAACAACCATGAAAATAATAAGTTTAATGATTTTCTCGAAACGTTTAGATGTGGGACCTATCCTCAGCTTTACAGCAAGCGAATAAACAACCAGGTGAGTTTAGTTTAGTTTGTGTCTTCGTTTACCAGACTTCTTTTCTGCATGTCTCTTCCCTAAGTTTGTTGAAAACTAAAATTGGTGTATCAGTAAAATACAGCAATCTTCCTTAATCGTTCTCTGTTTACTGTGATGTCTGCAGTGTTTTGCGCAGCACTGATTGTTGGGCGATATGCTTGGGTCGAATTACATCCATAACTTACCCAGTGACCCATTAAACTAAGAAGTATAGTTCCTTGTAGTCAGAGTACTGATGAAGAAGAACGTCTTAGTTCTCTCCTTTGTTTGTCACACTTCTTTCATTTAATCAGGGACGATCATCTCACAAAAGTATTTGTTGTAGACAACTCGTCAATGGGTGGTCCCACTCAAGACGAACTTTTGCAAGTGTTGGAACACTGCGACCTGAGTAACTCCCGCTGCACTACGCCAAGCGTGTCTCCTGCAGCATCCTTGTATAACGCCACCAGCGGGAGCCGGTTCAAGTTAGCCACACCTCTGCTTGAGACCCACCTAGCCAGCGGCATTGAGGAGGAACGTGATCTGGAAATGGCGAACGAGATACAAGACGATATTCGCCACGGAAGACGTGATGACGGCCAAAATGCCACCACTGAGCACAATCAGCCGACCTACTTCGTTTCACAGTGCTAAAATGTACAGATTTAATCCAATGTGGAGAACGTTCAGAAGAACAAACTACCCACAGCCATGCAACATAAGGATTTTTCTTAACCGTTTTTGCCTTCTGCAACAACGTTCCCACGGTTTGACAAACGGGGAAACATTTAAGGAAACATCGTGAATCTCAAATGTTTCGCAACGGTGTTTCCTCCTTTGCCCGGGGCCCAAGTTTCATTCGCAGAATTGCGAGTTATTGACCTTGAAGTGCTTTTCCGTGGTTGATGTTTAAAGTCCGTCGTTTGAACCGCAAATAGCGTAATTGGTATGTCCCAGACGGAGAAAAACTAAAGCTTGCCAAGTACCTCTGAAGAGCTAACTCCCGGTTTGTTTTCTTTTTCCCAGAAATCTGCTTACGAAACGAAGATATATTTATAAATTGTCATTATTTACATAATTATGAAATGTTATAAAGTAAATTTCTGGGAAAATTTGTGAGTGTTGCTGCAATTTTTTTCTGCAAAAAATGTAGATCTGCGAAAAATGAACGAACTCTAGTCATAAATCAGATGACTACAAAACTATATAGACATGGCAAAAATCATGAACATGGCGAACTCTAATCATAAAGAATTACGAAAACATGTAGAATTTGAGTACGATGTAGTGCTCAAATTGGACGTGGAACTCTACCTAATCAAAGAAATTTTTTTGCACACGTGATCACTGGAAATCTAAAAGTTATACAGGTATAAAAGTTATATCTAATCACAAAGGGAAAAAGCAAACAACTTTACAACTGTAAGTGAAAAAAAGAATCATGCACTGTCACAGAGTAAAACAAAGATTAAAATGTATTCTTAATATTACCCAAGCAGAAGTTTCTAGGATTTAAGTCAGTTATGCAAGCAACAAGTGTTCTGATAATTGATAAATCCATCAGAACCCAAACCAAGCAAAGATAATACAACTTAAGATTGCATTCTGCATCAAACCTCTCAGAAGTCAGACTAGGTTCTGATCTGTTTGGCTCTTGGTGTTCTTTTGTAGAAATCCCTCATGATTTGTTTAAGTGCTGTCTTAGAAGTTTTTCTTTTTGTATAGTAGTTTGGGGGAACCAGGAGTCAAACAGAAGTTTCTGATGAAAAAATTATACAATCGCTGCCTTGTTGATTTAATCTTTTATTAGACTCGACAGGCAGAAGAGGGGTGGTTATTGGTGTAGCAAACAAAAAGTCTGCTGCGCCTTTAAAGTATTTCACTTTGAAAAGATTCAAGACAAATTGTATATGACTGTATATAAAGAAACCTTTTCTGATACACCTGATACTATCAAAGGAAACCATCTTCACTGTTTAAGCTCAGATGTCTTTGAGTGGTGCCCAATTCTACATTTGTATGACTTGTGCACAATTATTTTTCTTGCCCTTTGGTATTTAAGTACCAAAAAAATGCTGCCATTAATGATGGAGGCTTTGGCAAGGTTTCGTTAAACAAAAACTCCTTAACATTCGACATTGGTAAGTAATAAACCTCGATGTGTTCACCTTCACTCTTGTTTCCACCTCCTTCACTGACAATCATGTCATCAGTAACCTCAGCATAAAACACATACTGTACTGATCCAGCAATACCAACTGAGCCTCTTGATGAAAATATCTTCTCAAATTTTTCCTCTGGTACATCATAGCCACATTCTTCCAGAACTTCCTGTTTCATTATTAAGTTTAATGCAATATCTTTGTCCACAATTCCAGCACACAGTTCATAGGTAACACCATCACTTATTGGTGCCTTAATTTGAATAGAGCTGTCAACCTGCACACCTTCAGCTTTATCACCATTCTTTTGCTCATTTAGTGTTCTGTTTCTATGCATGTAAACAGCTAAAAAAGGCAAACTGTTGTTCAAATTGAAATACTGTCATGAAACAAAAACAGTTTTAAAGATGAGATTAATTGGAAAATAGTGTAACCAGGACACCAACAGAAGCCATTAATTTGTCACCGATAAGACCAGTACTATACAGTAAAAAGTTCAAAGGTTGGTAACAGAAGGCCTTTGCTCCAAACAATGGAATTCTTTGCAATCAGTCAAGGCAGTTACCATTGTTTGAATGTTTTACCTTATTTGACACTGTCTAAGCAGTACCCTATTTTTATATCATAGACTAGTACTATGATCTTTTATTGATTTGTATTATTGGCACAAATGGGTTACAGGTTTTTTTTATACAGAAGTGATCAACTTAACAAATTTTATAGATGGTTAATTCATATCCTTACCAGGTCTAAATTGCTTCACCAGAACAAACGTATTTCTTGTCTTATTCAAAAGTAAAGCTGCCACACTTGAAATAAATTTAATCAAAGAGCAATGATTGAGAACATCAATAAATGTACATCCAGTGCAATACACCATTTCAGTTTGGAATGAGTTATGTCAAAGAGGTGCTGAAGAAGTGTGGAAGGCTATTCAAAATCATTTCACTGCACAAACTATGTTGATGTTTGACTAAAAAAAAAAACTATACTATTGTCTAAATTATTATTCAGAGGCAGATTTAGGTGGGGACCCAGCAGACATGCACCCCCACTTTCTTGACAACTTGTCATATGATTTTTTGCTTGGTTACAAAACACAAGCATTAAACATGTCAACCACCAAGAAATTCAGATTCAAAAAACACTGGAAATGACTGTAGCATAAAAATTCTTCCATTAAAATGCCACACAGTGGAAATGAGCTTGTAAAAAAAATTTGCACCCCCACGTTCTAAAAATTCTGGATCCACCCCTGTTGTTGTTATTATTATTATTATTAGTAGTGGTGGTGGTATCACCATTATTATCATAGTTACCACCAGTACCTATCATTATGTATTATCAATATTATTGTCAGTCTATATATTACTCAAATTCTTTTACGCAAAAACTTGACAGAAATTCTTCCACTGAAAGCCGCACAGAAATTACGTTTACCTGTCATGAACCTTGATATAGTCCCATGCTCTGTCAATTCCATTCTAAAGAGTTCCAAAACAGATCAAAGCAATTTTTATAGCATGATGATGATGATGTAAATTAACAGTAAGATAGCTTAAACTCTAGTGATTGCGTAACAGTCAAAGTTTACAGTTCTTAAATTTGCCAAAGTCAGAGCCTTGAGAAAAATATTACAATCTCTGACCATTTTAAAAACTTACTTGATTGAATAAAACTCTTGCCGTTTGAACAAACTTAGAGCCCACGCACGGAACTACTTTCATGTTTTTAATCACTAGATTATTCATTTCTTTGGCGGTAAAATTTTTGAATGGTAAAGTATTTGTCAAATTTAAAGATGAAATTTCTAACCGGAAATCCACAACTTGTCTCAGGGCCCATTTACAAGTTACGATTGTATTATACGATTGTTCGTCCTGGGGTATGTGATTTTGCTTCAAAGGCATAATTCCTGCTTTCGATTGGCTCACTAATTTTCTAATACGTCCTGAAGACTCCAGTAAGTTAATTGGATACATCACAAAGAACAATGGTATAAATGAGCCACCAACAGAGTTCTCAACTATATGTATAGGTCTGCGAATTAATCCTTGGCCTCCATTGTTGCCTCCAGTCCTAGTTGTCCCTTCTATATTTGAAGTTTTTAGAATGTATTGAAACACCAGAGAAGTAATTAAGATTTCAACAGGTGAGTGTTCAAAAATTTGATATCCTGCGAAATTGAAATGGTCTCGGAGAAGTATCAAGGAAATTTTTCTGTTTCAATGCTGGCAAGGCGGCAGTTTAGCTCATCGTCATTCGAATCCAGTTCGCTTGAGGAAATTGCATGTTAATACCAGGGCAGAAATTATCATAAAAGATGGGCCATTTCCAAATTACCTTTTTCGTCTATCCCGAAAACAAGATTGCGAACAAAACCTCCCTTAAGAAAATGAGTCTATATATTTATAGACATATTCTATATATATTTATAAAATAACACGCGTCCTACGCACACTCTGATTGGACGAGCCTCATTGAATAAAACGTCACGAAAACTCGAGAAAACCTTGGTTATTTCATAAAACAAATAGAAAATGGCTTTCGTGTCTCTGTACCGTGATAGAAACATGAATGATGCCATTTCAATCAGAAAAATACCAGAAAACACTCAGCTACGCGTCGTGTTTTCACTGGGCATTTTTCTGGTTGAATTTCATTTCACATGAATTCACATTTCTTCAGTTAATGCTAAATTGGTAGATTTCTTTGACAGTAGTTTCCATGGCCGAGAAATTGTTCCATTTGCGAGGGTTCGTTCTTTCAATATTCGTTTAACTTTGCTGTTGTTTATGTCTACTCTTGTCTTTAGAAATTGAAGATTCGAAGCAAATGGTGTCTCAACGTTTAAATATGAGAGGTTTTAGGTTAGCTCCACTTCACTTAATGCTACAAAGATCGCAAAAGTTGAATTTATTGTTGTGTTATGATAATAATAACTATTTCACCCAGAAACAATCTTACAGTAATGCAAGTGTACACATAATCGAACTTAGTTCCTAAAAATGACAAGAACTGTTGCGGTAGCAGTCTATAGTTAAGCTGTTTTTAATAAGAAAAGTTGCTGAAAAGTTATCTGTCTTAAGCCCTTAGTTACTGTGGGGAAAATCCATAAAACCCTGGCCGAGTTGGAAGCAACTGCCGAACCTGTACACCACACTGCTCCAACTTTTCTTCGATATTTTCATAACCTCGTAGCAAATGCTCAAATTCCTTCACAACGGTGGTCCCTTCAGCCACCAGCGCTGCCAGAATTAATGCTGCCCCGGCTCTCAGATCACTGGCTACGACACGGGTTCCTTTCAACGATGCCTTCCCATATACTTCGTATTTTGTTTCATTTATCTCCTTAATGACTGCTCCCATTTTCTCCAAGTCAGGGACTAGCTTGAACCGATTATCGTAAATTGTATCCTGGATTGTAGATTTTCCATTGGCCTGTGTCATGAATGACACCCACTGGGGTAAAAGATCTGTGGGAAACTCGGGGTAGGGTCCGGTGGTGATGGAAACTGGACGTATTTGGCCCCTTCTACAGACCTCCAATCCATCGCGTTTCTCTGTAACTTGCACTCCTGCAGCTTTCAGCTTTTCAATCACAGGAACAAAAATTTCTTTATCAACGTCAGGGTCCATCTTCAAAAGAAGCTGTCCACCAGTAATGGCTGCAGCTATGGCGTACGTACCAGCTTCTATTCTGTCAGGTATCACAGTGTGTGTGGTACCAGAGAGAAGCTCATTGATAGTCGACCGACCATTAGGTCGATTATCAATGGTTATCACTCTACTGTCCTTGTTTAACTGGATATTTGCTCCCATCTTGTTCAGCATGGTAACTAGATCGATGACTTCAGGCTCTACGGCTGCGTTTGTGATCGTTGTTTGTCCAACGGCTAGAGTTGCTGCCATCACGATGTTTTCCGTCGCACCAACGGAAACCTTCGGGAAATTAGAATCCGTGAGAAAATTGATGGTCGCTCCGCGAAGGCCTCGTTTAGCATTAAGTGCTATTGAATTCTGATTTCTTGGCCTTATCTTTGTGGCTCCCATTTTCTCTAGAGCCTTGAGATGAAAATCCACAGGGCGTCCATCTTTACCGATTTGACAACCACCCGGCTGGTAAACTTCTGCTTCACCGAATCGCGCCATGAGTGGGCCGAGGATGTTAAAAGCGCCTCTAATTCTTTTACCAGGACCAGTTTGAGGCGAGAAATTGGCCTGGCTTGCGTTCAGGACCAGTGGAGATTGTGGAGTGCCCCTACCACTCACTTCAACCCCGTAGGATAGCAGCTCTTCCTTCATGCGATCGACATCGCTTATCTGAGGGACATTTATTAGCTTCACTGGTTCAGTTGTTAAGAGACATGCGGCCATCAGAGGAAGAGAAGAATTTTTAGCACCAGAAAGCTTGATGCTGCCTTTCAAAGGCTTACTTTGGGAAACCATCAGTTGTGCCATATTTCTGTCTCTTGAGATCTTATTACTCGTAATATGTTAGTTTGGGGTTGAAAATTTTCGATTTGGGATTTATATATATATATATATATGTCTCGTTTGACTAAAAGGGAATTTATATTTAGAAAACATCATCATGAATTCAGGGAATTTTTTTCTGACTCAAGTAAATTTCTGCTACTATCATCAAGAATTGAGGGAATTTTTTTGTGGGTACGGTAAATTTGTGCCAAAATGATAATTCTAAAATTTCCCGATGTTATAATATTGCAAAATTTGGTGGTGACGTATGACGATCTAAATTTAGAACAAGCACTCGATTTTCGACGAGGAGGCGACCTCGCTACGTAAAATCTCGATGGTAAATATTCGAGAGATTCTCCCATTGTGGGCTGAAACACTCCATCTGGCAACTACTTTCATTTTAATTCCTTCAGAGTAACTATTTTTCCCGTATACTTGAATCACGGATGTATTTTTTTCCATCCATGGTTCCTAGATATATTATTTGGTGTTTGAAGATTATGAGCTCATCTCCCCTTCAGGGAAGCCCCATCGTCAAACAATTGGCCTGCTGGGCCTGGTGTCGAATATACTTAAGTAAAGAATAAATGAACTCTTGGTTATGGTGTTTAAAAAACAAACGCGTTTGATTATTTCGATAAATACCGAGTATGTATATGTCACTATTTATGTTTTACACTTTGTAAATGTATACTCTCGTGGAGTCCCAAGCTGACGGCATGAAATCTTAGCTGTTGACAAATACTCATGGTGTATACAACAAATAGAACTATATAAGTACATATCACCATGCAAACGTTCAAAGAACTAAATACCGATCAGATGGTCTGCCGGTGCTGAAGAGTACATATCTCTCAAGCTACAAATTTCAGATTAAGAGATTATGAACGTGTCTGTATTTGAATTCCAATAAAGATTTCTTTAATTTGTTTCATGTCAACAATTTCACAGGAGCTATGAGATATTTTTTATTTGTTAGCTGGAACTCCTGTGGCATAATTTTCCCACTTCGGCAACGTTCTATCTCCATAACTCAATTCTAAAGATTGGAAACGGCGTTTGAGTTTTTAATTCCCTGTATTGTAGTTCATTTGCTGATCATTGGACCATGTCTACGATACCAAAGACACTTTGCTCAAATATACCTGTTATAATGTATAGTAATTGATAGAAGAGATCTGGCTTCTGATTTTTCAGTTTAATTGGGTTTTTCGGACCAGAAGCCGGTAGCTTAGGAAAGCATAGTCATGTGTCGGTAGCGCACAACTACTTTTCTTTTTGTGTTAATATTAAAGTGTGTTCGTGGCAAACGAAACTGTTTCGAAACCGTCTGAAGAGTGACTTTCCCTCAGAATATCGGTACCTATCTTTGGAGGGTTGACTAACACACACTTTGTTGTTCTTTATTGACATTGCCCAGGTGGCAACCATGTCAATTATTAGAAATTTTAGATTTGGTCGCTCAAGACCTAAACTGTTTGCTTTGTGTCAGGATTTTGGTTTAAAGCAGTCCAGTAACATATGAAATTAATGGGATTCAAACGGGGGTTTTGTCACCTATTTTGCCTTACAGTAAAGTGTTATTCACTATTTGAGTATAGCTTGCAAAGGGGGAATCGTGTACCGTCCGAACTTGGTCATTAATAGAAAATCAAATCTTATATTTCGGGATTTCAAACAAGTCAGCTGTATCGTCAGGATTTCAGACATGTTAACTCCAACTCGTTTGGTTTTAGTGTAAAGGAAAACCCACAAATTAATGTTAAATGACCGTGAAAGAGAGAAATTGATCTTGTGATGTACTGAAACAGCCCAAACTCGAACAACTTTGTCTCATATTTCATCAGAAAACCTGCCCAGACACATTGAGCTCTTCCTGCGGGGGAAACCCGAAATTCCCCTCCAAAGAAAAATCTTACGTAATGTTACCGAAAAGCAGATGACAGGCAACAAATATCGGGATTTTTCGAGAACTGTACGGCAGGAACAGAATTCAAGTTATGTCATAAACTGGAGAAAAGAAACCTATACTTTCTAAGATGGGAGACTGATTCGGCTTTATCTCCATTGGTTTTATCTCTGTAACTCCATGGTGAATGTACGTAGTGCCGAGTACTGTGAATACTTTTGGATAGTTTTACATTTATTTATGCAGTGATTACGGAACAATGTCGATAATTTATAGAAACACCTTAACAGATCGGAGAGATCCCAGAAATGTATAGTGTGTAAATGTACAACAAATCATCATAGAGGAAAGATTTGAAATTTTGGTTCATGGTTTTAATTTCGGTGCTCTTAAATCTAAAAGTTTTCCACAAGATCAAACGGCGATCTTCCAATCAGTGCAGTAATTTATTTAGACTTGTTTTTGCGCCTCTGTAAAAACCCTCTTATTTGATCAAAAAGAAACTTTTGTGGCTCTGCTGTCACAAACAAGTACAAGGAACTGTGCAGCATTAACATGAATTGTTGAGCATGTGGGGTGACAGCGGGATGATGAAGATGATCAGGGGAGAAAAACAAACCTCTGTATCTATTTATCTACTCTCATTATTTGAGGTGCTCGGTGCTCTACTGATACAAACGACTGGCGCAGTGACACTGATACTTTGTCGTTCGAACGACGTTAACTCTTCCCTGTCTCCCTTGGCTGAACAATGTTCGCCATGGTAAAATAATAGTAGCCAGCCAGAAAGAGTTTTTTGTAAGTGATGGAGTGGGGAGAGGGGCTCCGGAAATGCCGAACATAATTACCGATAATTTTAGCCCTGGGACTAAGTGTTCTAGAAAAAGAATTTTGAGCCTTTGAGACTGATTCTCATCCATTTCAAGATGCTTCGTGCAATAAACTCGAGCTATGTAGTGTTTGCTGCACCAACGAGATCAGCAGACACTTAATGATTTATGGGAGTGATGTGCATTGACCTCGGGCAAACAACGATTGAAACGCAGACGTGAAGCTTGAAGTTATTGACCTGGTTGACATGTTGAAGAAGATGGCAGCAAACATCCAAGTAAACGTAGATCTTTTTTTATTATTCAATCAGGTTTTTTTCTTTCTTTTTACGGGTTTGTTAATGTAGTTGATAAGAACATATTCAAACTCTACAGTCACAAGTTTAAAACATATGCTCAATCAAACTGATGTCTTACAATAACCTAATAAAGAAGCGATAACTCTAAAAACAATTATTACCTTCTTCATGCTACAGAGATAGTAAAAATTGGACTTATGGTTGTGTTAATTCAAACAGTAATAATCATACAGTCGTATACAAACTTGCTATTAGCTCCTAAAACAACAACAACGTCTAAACGTGATTTTACTTAATAACAAAAATTGCAGAAAGTTATCTGGCCAGTTTGAACATTTATTTACTATTGGGAATATCCATAAAACCCTGACCGAGTTGGAGCCACCTCCCCAACCTTTGCACCACACTGCTTCAACTTTTCTTCGATATTTTCGTAACCTCGCAGGACGTGCTCGAACTTCTTCACGACGGTCGTTCCTTTAGCGGCCATCGCAGCGATGATTAATGCTACGCCTGCTCTCAGATCACTAGCTATGACATGCTTTCCCGTCAGTGCCTTCTTGCCATGGACGTGGTAAATACTTTCAGATTCCTTACGGATATCAGCACCCATTTGATTCAAATCAGGGACATGCTTGAACCGACCATCGTAGATTGTGTCTTCGATCCGAGATGTTCCTTGGGCCTGTGTCATGAATGACACCCACTGAGGTAAAAGATCTGTGGGGAACTCGGGGTGGGGTCCGGTGGTGATATTAACAGGACGTATTTGGCCGCTTCCACAGACCTCCAATCCATCGCGTTTCTCGGTAACTTGCACTCCAGCAGCTTTCAGCTTTTCAATCACAGGAAAAAGAATTTCTTTACCAACGTCAGGGTCCATCTTCAAAAGAAGCTGTCCACCAGTGATAGCTGCAGCTATGGCGTACGTACCAGCTTCTATTCTATCTGGTATCACAGTGTGTATGGTACCAGACAGAAGCTCATCAGGTCGACCTTTAATGGTTATCACTCTACTCTCCTTGTTTAACTGGATCCTTGCTCCCATCTTCTTCAACATGTCAACCAGGTCGATGACTTCAGGCTCCACGGCTGCGTTTGTGATCGTTGTTTGTCCATCGGCTAGAGTTGCTGCCATCACGATGTTTTCCGTCGCACCAACGGAAACCTTCGGGAAATTAGAATCCGTGAGAAAATTGATAGTCGCTCCGAGAAGGCCTTGTTTAGCATTAAGTGCTACTGAATTCTGATTTCTTGGCCTTATCCTTGTGGCTCCCATTTTCTCTAGAGCCTTGAGATGAAAATCCACAGGGCGTCCTTCTTTGCCGATTTGACAACCACCCGGTTGGTAAACTTCTGCTTCCCCGAATCGCGCCATGAGTGGGCCGAGGATGTTAAAAGCGCCTCTAATTCTTTTTCCAGGACCAGTTCGAGGTGTGAAATTGGCCTGGCTTGCGTTCAGGACCAGTGGAGATTGTGGAGTGCCCCTACCACTCACTTCAACCCCGTAGGATAGCAGCTCTTCCTTCATGCGATCGACATCGCTTATCTGAGGGACATTTATTAGCTTCACTGGTTTATCTGTTAACAGACATGCGGCCATCAGAGGAAGAGCAGCGTTTTTAGCCCCAGATATCTTGATGCTGCCTCTCAAAGGCCCACTTCTATCTACCATCAGTTCTGCCATCGTTTCTTTTTCTTGACAACTTATTGCTCGTGAGATGTTGGGTTGTGTTTGAAAATTTTTAAATCAGTCTTTCTTTTATACTGTTTTGTTTGACCAAAAGGGGATTTTATGTTCAAAAAATATCATCATGAATTTAGGGAGTTTTTTTCTGACTAAGGCAAATTTTTGCCACTATAATCATATTTTTAGGGAATTTTTTGTGACTATGGTAAATTTGTGCTGAAGTGATAATTTTAAAATTTCCCGGTGAAGTAGTATCACAAAATTAGCACGTGACGTATGACTATCTAAATTTAGAACGAGGATTCGATTGTCGACAAAGAGACGAATTAGATACGAGAAATCTCGATAGTAAACCCGGAGGCTTCTCGTATTTTGGCATTAAATGCCTCATTTGGCAGCTTTGTTTCATTGTGATTCAACCAGAAACGCATAGTCGCTATTTCGTGTCTGTGGTTGAGTTATTGGTGTATTTGTCTGAGTATAGTACGTTCCTAAATATTTGGCGTTTCAAAATATTGGATATGACTTCATGTTACCTGTTGGGAAAGCCCCCTGTAATGCACTGATTGGTGTCGTGCTGGAGCATGTCTCAAATTTGCATACGTACGGAATAATTGAAAAAGTAATCTCTTGCAATATAGTGCTTCAGAAAGAAACAGAAACTGATGGAAACACTTCCGAACATATTTCCCACAGTGACATCTGGTTATGATCGATAATTTTGATGAATATGGGTCAGTTTAACTGTTGAAACAACCATGTAACTCTCAAGCTTCCAATTTCAGGCAAACCCTTTCTCAGTAGGATGTCTTCGTTTGACGAGTAAAATCGTCGTAGTTGTGTTAGCCACAGTGAAATCAAAGAAGTCTGATCCTACCGGGGAATGGTAAGGAAATATGGACGAGTCTGAATTTAAATTTCAGAAAAGGTTTAATCGTCCTCGTTTTTTTCACCTCAAGTATGTCGGAGTAGCTTTGAGATGTAGTTCGTTTGTGAGCAGCAACTCCAGGCACAATTTTCGAATATTCGCTAATTTCTGTCTCCATAAGTTCATTCTGAAGATCGGGACGAGCGTCTGTATTTTAAATACAAACAATCATAGAGTTTCATAATAGAGTTCTCTGATGGACATAACAGATCTCTAAAATTTATTTTAACTTTGTGAATGTAAGACGATTGATAGAGAAGATCTTCTTTCTGGTTGTTCTGTACGAATTTTAGGAGCAACCAACAGGAAGCGGCTCATTTATCAAACTTATCTCTACTCTTTTTCTTTTGTCTATTAAAGAATGTTTGTGGTAAACGAAACTGATGTTTCAAAGCAGTCTGAAGAGCGTCTTTCGCTCAAAGTGTGGGAACAATTTTCATTTCTCTGTGTTATATGCACCGCGTTTCGTCGTTCATTCGTTGTTGGCATCACTTAGATGGCCTTCACTTCAGTACTTTGAGTATATACTAAGTGTGCTCGCTTATGACATAGCCAGGTAGTTCCGTATTGTCGTTTAGGGTTTCGAATAAAAACAAAGTGATAACAATATATGAAATTAAATCAACTTGGATCTGAATAAGGGCTTGGTAAGATGATTTGCTTTACCGTAAGGTGTAATCAACGTTCGAGTACGGCTTACAACGTTCGAGTACAGCAATTATTTATTATTCACGAATCACGATGGATATTTAAATTAGATGCCATATGTTCAAAATTCCGAACAGGCCAACTTTTTAATCTTTGGCGTAAAGGAAAACCAACAAATCAGTGTTTAATGACAATGAAAATGGAAAAATATTGGGGGTTTTTTGGTGATGTGCTAACGAAGGGGAATCTCCAGCAACTTCTACTCAAACTTCATCAATAAACCTGCCTAGACACAGTCGCTCACCAACCGGGGAAAATCCCTCTATAAATAAGCCTACGTTATGTTACCGGAATTCAAATGATAGGCGACGAATATCGGGACTTTCCGAAAATCGTACCGGGCTAGAATTGAACTACTCAGCAAGTTAATCCAAGTAGGGGAAGACTAAACTTTCTAATTTAGGAGAATGATTGATCAGTCTAAAATTAAAATGGTAAAAGCCGTGGCTATAAAAACGGGCTTAAAAGTAGCAATATTCATGGTTCGCCAAAACTCTCTTGCACACATAAGAAAGTATATAAAAAAACATAGTTATGTCAAAAGTTGTGATAGAAGGTGGGGAAGCTCTCCGCGGCGAGATATCTGTATCAGGTTCAAAAAATGCATCTTTGCCGTTAATGGCTGCGACCCTTCTCACTGAAAAGCCAGTAAGTTTTAGTAATGTCCCTCAAATAACAGATACTGACGCGATGAAACAACTCTTGAAAAGCTACGGAGTAGAAATTAGTGATCCAACACCCGGGAATGCTAGCGAGGTACAAGTTTTGGCGAAAAACCCTCGATCTCATCCCAGTGATTCCCAGATTGGTGGACAGTTCCGAGCCTCGATCCTAGTTCTTGGTCCTTTGTTAGCCCGTTGCGGACGAGCTCAAGTGTTCACTCCTGGTGGCGATGACATTGACAGCAGAGGCCGTGGTGTAGACTTCCATCTTACAGGTCTAAAGAAAATGAAGGCCATTATCCAAGAAAGAGACGGTTATGTCGAAGCCAAGATCCCTGAAAATGGCCTGACAGGGACTAATATCGTTTTGCCCAAAGTTTCTGTGGGTGCGACACAGAACATCATGATGGCTGCTTGCGCCGCGAGAGGAGAGACTGTCATCGAAAATGCTTCGATCGAACCCGAAACTGTAGATTTGGCGAAATTCCTGAGAAGTATAGGAGCCAAAATTGATGTTGACCAGGCCAACAGGAGAATTAAGATCGAAGGCAAGCAATCTCGTAGCCTCAGCCTGGCGTCCGACATCCATCATACAGTAATTCCAGATAGAATCGAGGCTGCCACCTACGCCATCGCTGCGGCTATCACGGGCGGCAAGATCAAATTGAAGATGAATGTGCCAGACCAAGAGATCTTAGAGCTCCTTGAGTCAGAATTCTGGCGTTTGCTTGCTGCCGGGGTCGATATAACGCGTACTGGGCAAAGCATCGTTGTGGAAGGACGCCGAGAAATAAAGCCAGTTTGCGTAAAAACGAGGCCTTATCCTGGATTCCCGACTGATATGCATCCTCAGTGGGCTGCCCTCATGTGTTTTTCCAACGGTTCGTGTTGGATAGAAGAAACTATCTTTGATGGTCGTTTCAGATATGTCGAACAACTGAAGAAAATGGGAGCCATGATTTCATATAACCATCGAAAGACGGTGTCTGTGACAGGTGCTGCATTGCCGCGCGATTCTATCAGTGTTACGGCCACAGATATTCGGGGAGGGGCAGCATTGATACTCGCCGCGCTGGCTAAACAAGGAAGGACCGAAATCAAGGATATATTCCACGTGGAGCGCGGATATGAAAAGTTCGTGGAGAAATTTACGTCCTGTGGCGCTTGTATGTGGCTCGGAGAATAGTCCTGCAAAAGAAATACCCTCCATAGTTTGGTGTTTTGAAAACTAGTTTCAATTTTAAACACTCGTTGGAAAATGCCAAGAACTTCGCGAATTTTGTGATAACTGAAACGTCTTACAGGCCATTTGTTACGTCTTGTAGAATTATTATTTTTAGATGTTTCGTTTTTGAGTGGAATTCCGTTACTTTTAGTTAGATGTGTGTAAATCCCCTTGAACTAATGAGCAAGATTTTTTTGTGAACGTCGAAACTAAATTATTTTACCGTGATTTAGAACGGTTGTCAGATATGTTCTTGACACATCTGAAAACCGTTCGTTGGTTTTCTTCAATAAAAGCAGTTAACTATCATTATTGTCCTGGTCTTTTTATTAAAATTTACTGAAGCTTTTTAAATCTGGCTATATATTGCTCATATATATATATATATATATATATACATCGATAAAAATAGTAATGAAATATATATGAGGGTTACTGTGCTCTTTGAATAGTACTTTTGTTTAGAGATGGACGTCTGTTGGAGAGAGGCGTTTATGGAGGGAGGATTACAGGAGACAAGAATTTCCTGTAGAGAGAAGTTAGCTAGAGAGCAATGTTTGTTGGAGAGGGGGGATTGTTGGGAGTGATGTTCATTGGTGAGGAGCGTTTGTCGGGGAGTGACGTTAATCGAAGAGGAGCGTATGTTGGGGGCGACGTTTATCAAAGAGGAACGCTTGTTGGGGAGTAACGTTTATCTGAGAGATCGAAGGAGAAGGAGAGAGAGAGAGAGAGAGAGAGAGAGAGAGAGAGAGAGAGAGTTTGTTGGAGTGGAGTGTTTATTTAATATCTTATCTTGGAGAAGTCGTTTATTGGAGAGGGACGTTAATCTGATAAATGGCGTTTATTCTTGTTTTGGAGTAGGAGGTTTATATGAGGGACGTTTACTGGTGAGAAGTTGTTAATGGATAGAGACAGGTTTATTGTGGAGGGAAATTGGTGTGCGTGTATTGAAATAAATACGGCATTGAAGTCCAGGACATTCGTTCCGGAAATCTGAAATTGCGGTCGATAGGAGACTGGGAACCATAGCAAACATGGTGGACAAAGTGAATTACATGTAGTAATTCAAGAGGAAGGATGAAACATCAAAAACCTAAGACATGTTTACGTGGCTCGTTTCAGGTGGAAGGAAGAAGCAAGAAAAGCAAAGCATTATATATTTGTGATAAGAAACTATTGCCCAGACTTCGTCAGGTACTGTCAATGCACGTACGGGTAGAATGATGGTGGATGAAATTTATGTGTGACATTTTCTTTTTAGTATGTAAGTGGGTTTGACAAAGGAAGAAAGCCCAGCCTGGATCAAGTCGTGGATTATTTACAAGAAAAATACGGGTATTTATAATTCAAAATGTTTCTTTCGGCGGAGTAATAGCAGAAAAAAATACGGGGTAAATTATAGTCCATAGAATAGACCTCCACTGGTCATGTAAACGATTACGAACATTCTTGTTTCATATTTGGCGATAGGAAAGAAGAGATGCTTTCACTGGTACTTCTTTCTTTATTCTATAAAGAAAATCACTTACAAGTCCTCAAAATGCATCAGCCTATACAAAATGAACACTCCGCCAAGGCCATAGCCAGACTTCCGTGAAAGAGGAGGCAAAACTTGGTGTTTATTGACTGTACATAGAAACGTAGAAGTTACACCTACTTGCTGAATATCAGAGGGGGCAACTGCCTTTGTTTCCAACCAGTAAGGCCTAATCCATATGGCATGGTTAATGGACACCATTAAATAATCATTATGTTTGTGATTCAGTCATCAGAGTCTTTACGAGGTTTTGCAACATTCATGATTAACCATGAAATAAAAATTGTGTTTTCAAGAGTAGATTGTATATCACAGGATCAACAATCATATCATATAAGAGAGGCCACAAACTTAACTCTAAATACATGAAATTTCCTGTCTAGTAACTGAAATATGTGCTCAGGGTAGACAAAAGTTGTCAATGACAATTCTTTAGGCCAGAGGTAACCCCCTCATGCAAACTTACCTAGAAGGATTTAGGCAGACTATTTGGATAGCAAGTTATCTGACCAATCATTAGTACCTATTATACTTAGACAAGAACATAATTTTAGCCTTACATAAAAGTGATTGCAACACTGTTAATCTTTATAGAGAATATGGTAGGAAAAAGAAAAATGCTTTCAGAATTTCTGTACAAAAAGGTAACTTTGAATTTAAGCAGTTTTCTTTTGTTACCTTCCAGTAGCAATATTGTTGTTAGAAAAAGTGTCCCATATAAGGGAAAGGCTAAAATGTTGTAGAATGCAATGCTTATAGATAATGTTTTAAGTGCATGTCCTTTTGAAGGGCAAAGTGTTTTTGTGATTTCACCTCAACTTACCTCAATAATTTTACTTTGTAATACTTTATTTAATTTTGCTTGTTTCACTTCTCTTCATTTCTTTTCACTGCACCTCACTCACTTTGTATCACTTCACTTTATTTCACTTCACCTTATCTTCACTTCACTTTACCTCCCTTCATGTCACTTCACTTCTCTTCACTTCACTTCACTTCACTTCACTTTACTTTACCTCACTTCACTTTATCTCACTTCACTTTACCTCACTTCATGTCATTTCATTTCACTTCACATCATTTCAGTTTATATCACTTCATTTCACTATACTCCTTTGCCTGGAGTTCATATAAATTTTTGGTTTCTTAAATACAGTTTATCAAACAATACGAAGTGAAAGTGCTGAGGAGAAGAAACTCCAAGAACTTGAGGAAAAGTTCTTAGGAAAGAGGAAACATTCAATGGATTATTTGTAAGAGATTTAGAAATAGAATCTGACAATTTCATCAATTAACTTTCATCCACACCTTATCATGTAGTAGCTGGTGACACCTTAGTAATCTATCTTCTCTGAATAAAGCTGGTTTTTTTATAAATTATGACATAATTATTAACATTAATAATTGACATTAATTATTAATTAATTAATAATTGACATTAATAATTGAAATACAAGCTTTTAAAGGTTTGATTTCTCAGTCACTGATATCTTAATTTCACACCCTAATGACAACAGTAAAACAATCGACAGGTTTCTGACTTATCTAACTGTTGTTCATGTGGTGGAGTGATCAATTTTCTTTGCAGACCAATTGATATTGAAGAAGACAGTGAGGCTGGTCTAATTATTTCTACAGATTCAGAGTGCACTGAAGATGAAATGAGAGTTGATTTTCAGGTAGTTTACTGAATTGAAATAAATTATATAGTTTACCAGTTTTATTGAATTGTGAGGTAACAAACACAACCTAGTGGACAGCTTGCACGTTAACAATTTCCCAGTTTATATTCCACCTCGTGGACAACATGGATTTTGGTTGTTGTAAATTTCTTCCCAGTGTGACTGGCTTGAAAAATTAATGACATCATCAAACAGCACTTTCTTGAAATTACTTTATTCCTGGTACAGTATCTACCAAAAGTTTCTCATTCTGTTTTGTTGTGTTTAATGGCAGGATGGTAACTTAGTGAATGAGTCTATGTATAAAATGTACAAGACATTAAATTCAAGGAGAAACTCTGAGGAAGAAAATGAAGAAATCTTTGCCATGAATACTGAACAAAAATCAGATATGCTTCCAAAGCCATTAGTCTCTGAGGAGAAAGTAAATCAAGTTATGGAAGACATTACTTCTACTGATGCAGACATTTTAAAGAAAAGGAATGTTTCCGAGAACACTGATATTTCCAAGATTAAATGTAATAGTATTTTGAAGGCTAATAACATCACCAGGAATAATAACGATTCCAATATTAATGACAAAAGGACAGCTGACAATGGTTTCAGGAATTATAACACTACTGAAAATATAAATAAAAGAATTCAGAAAAGCTCATCCACAAAGGATAAGAAAAGACAGATGTCTCAAGATACAAAAAGAAAAAATGGAAAAGATAGTCTAAGAGAGGACACAGGTTGGTAAATTTGGGAAAAATCATTTATTCTCTTCTAAAGGTTTAACTCATTAGGAGACAGGGCTCATCCCCTCAACAAGTAAAATTGACTGGCATTACCCAGAGTAAAATTATATAGTGTGCACTTGTTCCTTAATTGGTTAAGAAGATGGCTGTTAATTCATTAAGAGGCAGGGTTCATCTCCTTGATGAGTAAAATCATCTAAAGTTAGCCTGAGTAAAATTATAAGGTGCCCTTGCCCCTTAATGAATGAATAATAATATGAATAATAATATTTAATCAGGAAACTTTTTCATAATAAATGATTTTCAAAAAGGACCTGAGTTAATATATTACAAAACACATACAAATCTAAGTATATAAAATTGAAAAAGAAAAAAAAATAAATAGAAGCTAAAAACTAAGGGTGCTGTAAAATATTCAGCATCTTAAATTTAAAAAGTTTAATATCTGTCGTAGTTCTAATATCTATATCGAGACTGTTCCAGTTATCCACTGCTTGATAGCACATTCTCTGCTTACCCCAATTACGTGTAACATGGGGTAATCTCACCTTATCTTTATTTCTCGTGTTGTAACCATGCACGTCTCCTACTGTTAATAAATCCATAGAGTGATGTGTGTAACCATTTACACATTTATATATAAATAGACATCTATGGTAAAATCTTCTTTGTTCTAATGTAATCCATTTTAACGAATCAAGTGCTTCAGAGGCGGATGAATATAATGGTCTATCCAGAATAATCTTAGCAGCCTTATTTTGTAATATCTGCAAGTTATTCATTAGTGTGGTATTGTTTTTATCTCCCCATACAATATCTGCATAATCAAACAAAGGGAGAACTAAATGGGTTAAGTAACCGTCAGTCTTGGGTCAAAAACTTACAATAACGCGAAAGTGATGTACTCATCTTGTTTGTCGTTTTGTCGTAGTATTTGCATAGGTGCGTTGTTGCTCATTCCACAGTCTTTGTGACATTCAGAACTAGATAATAAAGAAATGCACAACCAAAGATCATTTGGCTGTCCTTTCAAGCAGGTTTTCAGAGAACCTGAAGTATTTCCTTGTGCACCTTGTTACTATGGTGAAAAAAAAAACGAATGAATTTACGCATTACTGTTCCTTTCATTTCAATTATATTTTGTATTTCTTCAAGTGCTGTGACTCAACCAGAAGAAGGAATCATCTTATTTCTTATATTTTTCCCCTCACTGTAGATGCGAGTCCTTCAGTTCCATCACTGAGGTTTTCCGATGTTGGAGGTTGTGGTGAATGTATTCAGGTAAATGTTACTAATACAAATTAGATGCACGCCTCAGAATACGAAAACTGTCCCCAATTTGGTAAATTAGACGAGAGAGACACGATGCTGCTTTTCCAAGACGCACCTGACATAAAGCGTAAAAACGCTTGCTTAAGCAGTACAGAAATGATATTCACGCCAAACCATTTCTAACGCAAGAAGTAGCTTCGTATTCTTGTCAATTACCACAGTGCCAATTCACGTGTTGTGTAAGGCACGTTAGGCGCATCTTATTTCTTTCGTTTAAATGCCCCCTGTTCTCAGGATACGACTTCACCTCTTGTCAGACACTTATTTCGTAAGACATGAAAACTGTTTTTGTAATGTTTATGGGAGCGTGTTTGTATCTTATGTGAGGTATATCTTGTGGGCCATGTTTCGTTTCTCTCCTGTAAACAGCCCTGTTGTTATCGTGATATTGGTGATACAAAACTGTAACATTGAGCAGCTATCTTTCATCTAAGATGTCATTTCTCACCAACGTATTTCTTAGGGTATTCCTGTCGCTAAATGATACATGTATTGTCAACTACAGATTTCCTTGGGAAAAAGCTTCATAAAGGACAAACCACCCGGGAAGGAAAAATGTTCCAATGACGAGATAATACGAAAGTCTTTAACACTAAAAGTGAAAAACAGCAGAGAGCCTTGTTACCATTTCTAAACCACTGGTCAATATCTCAGTTAATCGCCGCCAAAATCACTACGTCCATGGAAAATTTTACGTTCTTTTTTCTTTATATTTTAGGAAGTATGCAAACTGCTCGTCCATGTAAAACATCCCGAGGTGTTCAAAGCCCTTGGGATTACACCTCCCAAAGGATTTTTACTCCATGGTCCACCGGGGTGTGGAAAAACCTTACTGGCCCACGCAGTTGCAGGAGAACTGGATATCCCTTTGATTAAGGTAGCGTCGACTGAGATGGTTTCTGGAGTGTCTGGTGAATCGGAAGGGAAAATCCGTGACTTATTTACGCGGGCTTCTGCGCACGCTCCTTGCGTGCTTTTCCTGGACGAAATTGACGCCATCACACCAAAGCGTGAGACTGCTTCCAAGGAGATGGAACGTCGTATTGTCGCGCAACTGTTGTCGTGTTTGGATGAGCTCAGCCGGAGCCAGAAAGCACAAGTTGTTGTGATCGGAGCGACCAACCGACCAGACTATCTGGACCCAGCGCTACGACGAGCAGGACGTTTTGACAAAGAAATAAGGATGGGAATTCCAGATGAACGAGCCAGGGAACAGTAAGAACTTTGAATTATATCAGGTGAAACCCACAGAGGCAGGGACGTAGTTTATGGAGGAGTGTAGGGTTGTGTCACCCCAAAAGATTGTAAAAAGAAGCCAGAAAATTCGGGCAAAAATAGATAGTCGGAGTATCCAATTTCGGGCAAATATTGATTTGGTCCGGCATGTCCAAATCCCTTTTGGTTGCTGGTTTTTTTTATTTAATTTACATATTAGGGCTGTGGAAGCGAGGATACACCATACATGGCCTGAATGTGCGTCAAACTAATTTCTATCAGTTTTTGAAAAGGTACAATATTCGGGAAAATTAAGCTGGACAAACCCCAATCAAAATGGGTTAACCACTCACCTGCACAAGGGTAAAGGATACTTTCAAAATGGGATGGGCCAAAGGTGAGGCGTGGCAGAAATAGAGGCAGGGGGAAGAGTGATGGGAATTAACTGAGGACGTTTGTACCACTTCCTTAATTAACTGAGGACGTTTGAACCTCACCTGACTGATTAAACTTTCATAGGAAAATATACGTTTTCAGCTTTCAGGCAAATAATTATAACTAGAGCAATCAGACATAGAAACTGCATAAATTACACGAAACATGTGACTTGTGTTAAAAAATGAGGGTCAGGTAGGAATACACCTCGGTGCTCCCAGTTTTTAAAGTGAGGCTGATTTTCCCGTTACCTCACGTTGCCCATGCCTGAAACAAGGTAAGGGAGAAGAAGTGGGAATGCGAATAATGTAGCTGAAACTGTATTCCCATTTGCTACAGAAAATGAGTTCTGTTACAAAATTATGCAATTTTTGTTCGATATCTACCATGGCTCAAAGTTGCCTTTTTTTGTAACAGATCATCTCTGGGTTTTACAGACATCTTTAGCTCTATCATAAACATGCGCAGTTTCTTGTCTTCGCTTAGCCACGTCATGATATTGATAAAGAATGCCATAATATTACTTTTAGTTTTAAGATAGCTTTTTACTCTAAAGTTACATCACGTTACGTTGAGTAAAAGTCAAACCGTGAAGGATTAATTGAACTAGCAAATGCATGTTCATCACAGGAAGTAACACACCAACTCTTCTTGCAGTTACCCCTTCCTTTGTATCCTTATTCCTCCAGAATACTGCAGGTACAGTGCAAAGACCTCAAACTGAGCAGTGAGTTTGATTTCAAGTCAGTGGCCCAGCTAACGCCTGGTTTTGTCGGTGCTGATCTGATGGCTTTAGTAAGGGAAGCCGCCATGTGTGCTGTGACAAGGTAAGAGTAAACGGAAGTAAGTTTAACGAACGAATATCAGGTGTAGTAGTAATTGTATGACAATGGTGGTGTTACGCAACATAAAATACGTACGTAATATGACTGATATTTTTTGAAATGTTTTAATTTTTGTACCCAGGATATTTCATCGTCTTGAGAATGAAGAGAGAACTAGTAATATTTTTTCAACAGATCCCATGACAAACACAGATAATCCGGAGGTAATTCATTTTCCCGTAGATAAATTAAGGGACTAGAGCCAAGTTCAGGTTGAAGTATGTCCCAGACAATCGTTTACGATTAATCTTCTTGAACTTCGTGTTGCATTCAATGCTTTGTGTTTTAAAACGTTTTAATTTTAACATCACAGGAATCCGATGGAAGATTTGACACAAGCAGTAAGTGAAAAGATTATTACCAAATATTTTGTTGGTTTGGCACCGCATGTCACAGTGCACCTCATTTGCTGTTACATTTCGGATACGACTGTTTCGAAATCTGGCAGGTTTGATCTTTAAAAATAATCGGGGAAGAGATTAAGCTTAACCAATATGTCATTCTTATCCATAATTATAGTGGAAGTAATGTCTCTCCTAAAGCGTAGACTGCACGTTGTTTTAAACGTACACAAGGTAAAAAATGAAAGATTCTGCTTGGAATTACGTGTGTTTTATTTGTTGTAGTCATGACGTGGCTTAAGTCAAGTCAGATAAGGTTCTCAGAAGAACAACTCCAGAATTTGTGCATTGAAAAGCAAGATTTCACTGTAAGTTAAATTACATGCAAATAATGTGATTAACATACAGCTGTACAATGGTTTGTGGTATATTATTGGAAAAAACGTAATCAAATACCTGTAGTCCCTGTTATTTAGTCAGGTGATCCAATCTCCAAGACATATGGTCGCTATTCAATGATATTCCACCAGTCTAGCGTACAAATGAAATATACCTTGAAACTGTCTTTGTGTTTTGCCGTATGAGTAATACCTTATCTTAAACTGTTGAAAATATTTTTCGCAGAAAGCTCTTCAAGACGTCCAACCCTCTGCAAAGCGAGAGGGTTTTGCCACTATTCCTGATGTCACTTGGGAGGATATTGGTGCACTAGAAAACATAAGAGAGGAACTAACCATGGCGATTATTGTGAGTGCTTCATTATACCTCATTTCTTTTTCCTCTCCCACATACATTAACACTTTCTTTACACTTCCATTTCCTCGTAACGTTACTTCACTTTACTTTACTTCACTTTACTTCACTTCACTTTACTTCACTTCACTTCACTTCATTTCACTTTAGTTCACTTCAGTTCACTTTACTTTACCTTACTTCACTTCAGTTCACTTCACTTCACTTTACTTCACTTCACTTCACTTCATTTCACTTCACTTCACTTCATTTCACTTCACTTCACTTGAGTTCACTTTACTTTACTTTACTTTACTTTACTTTACTTTACTTTACTTTACTTTACTTTACTTTACTTTACTTTACTTTACTTTACTTTACTTTACTTTACTTTACTTTACTTTACTTGACTTGACTTGACTTGACTTGACTTGACTTGACTTGACTTTACCTTACTTCACTTCACTTCACTTCACTTTACTTTACTTTACCTTAAGTTACGTTACGTTACATTACGTTGCTTTGCTTTGCTTCGCTTCACTTCACTTCACTTCACTGTACTTCGTTTCATTCTGTTAATTTCACTTCACCTGAGTTCCCTTTACTTTACTTCACTTCACTTCGCTTCACTTCACCCAATACCACCCCATCACTTTATTTTCTAATTGAAGGCTTCTCTTCTCTTTTCCTTCTCTCTCTTCTGCTCTCTTTTCTTCTCTTTTCTTCTGTTCTCTTTTCTTCTGTTCTCTTTTCTTCTGTTCTCTTTTCTTCTCTTTTCTTTTCTTCTCTTCTCTCCTCTTCTCATCTCTTCTTTTCTCTTTTCGTCTCTTCTTTTATCTTCTCTTCTCTTCTCGTTACGTCCCATCCCATCCTGTTACATCACGTCACATATCACGTTATTTCACTTCAAATATTGTCACTTCACGTCACATTACGTCACATTACGTTACTTCAATTTACTACACGTCATCGGAAATAACTTTTTCATTGACGATAATAAAGAATTTGTGAAACTCTTAGAGAACTCACTTTTCTCCTATTTTGTTTGTATTTGCTCGTAATAATCTTATTACCTGAACTGTCGTCTAGGCACCAGTTCGCCATCGCGAAGCGTTCAGCGAACTTGGCCTCACGAATCCTCCTGGCATTTTACTGGCTGGTCCACCTGGTTGTGGTAAGACTCTGCTTGCCAAGGTACGTTGTCAAGTTTTAGACTATCCCCTTCCTTCTCAAGAAGCCACATCCTGATTCATGATTACCAGGACGACAACTTGATTACTTTTTCATTGTAAAGGCCATTGCCAATGAATCTGGGATCAATTTTATATCAGTCAAAGGACCTGAATTATTAAACATGGTAAGAGGAAACAACTTTTATGTCGTTTACCTTTTTTCGCAAAGCTATATGATCGATGTAGCTTGTCTATGTAATGTACATTGTTATTACTTAAGTCAAATGGCCATTTTGCTTGTGAGTGAACATTCAAGGGCAGCTTCATCTCTGTTGCTGAAATATTTGGACAAGGTCCGCCTAACCACAATAAAGGTTTTGGTGGCTTACAGAAGTGCGGAATGGATCTATTACGTATGGGCAGAGTGAGGAAGGGACCACAGGCGTTTGTGGACCACAGGAATGTCCCTGTTTAAATGAGGTGTTTTTTTGTTTGTTTATTTGTTTGTTTTTTTAAGTGGTTACTAACTAAAAGGTGATGTAGTTAGAGGGCTGTTTTAGTCAAGTGTCTGCATTATTCCCAAGAGATTTCTACTTAAGTCAGATGTGTGTGTTATGAGAAACAGTTTATTTAATTTCACATCACTTCATTCTACGTGTGTAGTATGTCGGCGAAAGTGAAAGAGCAGTTCGTCAGGTATTTCAAAGAGCTAGGAATTCCGTGCCGTGTGTCATATTCTTTGATGAACTCGACGCTTTGTGTCCCCGGAGGTCAGAAAATGCAGAGGTAAATTTTGTTAACTAGAGTTATGAAGTAAATTTTTTTATTAAATTTTATTTATATTAAATTTTTAAATTCTTTGAAACGGTCAAAACACGTCAAGTAAATTTACGTTTAGCACCACTGTGTTAGAATTGTACAGTTTCGTTTATTGATTCTTTCGAGTCAGGACGTCTCCGCTTGTGGATTTAAATTGTTTGACGTTGGCCAGAGTAAACTAACAAGTCTGATTCAGCTATGAAGGAGTTAATGAGTCCTTAAAAGTTTGTTTAATTTTAGTCCAACGCCAGTGCTAGAGTGGTTAACCAGTTGCTAACTGAAATGGATGGACTGGAAACTAGAAAACAAGTTTTTATTATGGGCGCAACTAACAGACCAGGTAATGCTAATAACGTAAGCCAGTTGCTTGAACAAGGTCTTAATTGTTGCTTTTCCCATTTCTTTGCAGACATAATTGATCCTGCAATTCTTAGACCAGGGCGTCTGGACAAAGTACTTTATGTCGGGCTTCCAAAAGAGGCAGACAGATTAGCAATACTCCAAACTATAACCAAGGTAAATTCTAAACTAAAGGCTTTCCCTTCATATCCTTGACCAACACCAAGAATTTTCAAATCCTGCAACCAAATATTGATTTCTTTCGTTTACCTGAGATGAATCATGACTGAACTGAGAAACTGCTGTAAGTCAAATCGTCGTGAACTAACTTTACTTATTGGATTCTGTAGATACACGAAAAAGGGTTCTTTTATATTACATATATTATTTTTTTAATATCTCACTTGAATGTCTTACTATCCAAAACGGCATCACCAGTTATTTCTTCTATTTTTCGATAGTGTAGTTAACTCAAAGTTGTTTTGGTGCGTTTATTTTTAAGTTTTTTTATTCGTTTGTTTATTTGTTTGTTTATTTGTATGTATGTTTGTTTGTTTTTGTGTTTGTTTGTTTGTATGTTTGTTTGTTTGTATGTTTGTTTGTATGTTTGTTTGTTTGTTTGTTTGCTTGTTTGTTTGAAAGTACCCCAAACACTCCTTTACTTTCCATTTCTAAATAGAGAGGGAAAAAACCTAGACTTCTTGCAGACGTCGACTTAACCGCAATAGCTGCCGATGAACGCTGTCGTAGATTCTCGTAAGCAATATCAGATTGTCGATAGTACAATACTAGAGTACATAGATTCATCTTTCCATTTTTCTGTCCCTCCACTGCACTGCCATTCCGCTGACCTGCCCGTTCACTCACCTGCGGCGTCCACTCACCTGCCCCGTCCGCTGACCAGCTCCGTCCGCTGACCTGCCCCATCCACTGACCTGCCCCGTCCACTGACGTACCCCGTCCGCTGACCTGCCCTGTCCACTGACTTGCCCGTCCACTGGTCTACGTGTTTGTTTTCCCATCTGTACAACCCCACGGCTGTACTCACCAGCCTGCCCTCCTTCCACCCGCCCGTCCCTCTGTCTGCCCACCAGTACGCACGCCTGCCTGTCCGTCTGCTTGTCCATCCGCCCACCTGACACCTCGCCTGTCTGTCCGCCTGTCCGACCAATTGCCTGCCCACTCTTTGGCTCGTCTGCCCGCCCGCCCGCCCACTGGCTCCTTCGTTCGATTGTTGTTTTTTTCTTTCGCTTGGTCATTCAATAATAGATTCATCTCCTCACTTCTATGTTTGTACGTTCATTCATTCATTTGTTCGTTTGTTCGTCCGTCCGTCCGTCCGTCCGTTTGTCCGTTGGTTAGTTTTTTCGTTCGTTCGTTCGTTCGTTCGTTTGCTCGTTCATTCACTCATTCTGCACATTGTAGGGGAGCTGACCTAGCAGCCTTGGTACGGGAGGCTTCAGTTAATTCCTTGCGAGAGTGTATGAAGGAATCAATGAAGGATCCTGGTAAGGCGCGGGAGCTCCCTGTCACCAATCAAGACAAACCAGAGGAAGGACCCAGACATGTCGGTGTAGCAATGCGACATTTTGATCTTGCCTTTCGAAAGATAAAACCTTCAGTATCAGAACAGGTAAGAAATTTCAAAGAAAATGGAACCGTAGAGGTGAAATTGAGGGATTGCAATCAGAGCACGGTGGCAATTCACCTGCATAGTATGCTAATTACCTGGAAAGTTTACAAAACATTTTTCTTGGATTTTTAATTTTCTTGTGAGCTTTACCCTTCGGGGAGTTTGTTTTCTTTGTCGTGCGATGCTTATCTTTTTTTATTGCTTTCCCATTTCAGGACCAAAATATTTATCGATTCATATCGAGCGACTGACGAAAGAGAAGCCACCATGTTGAAAATACTCTGTGAATAAAAATTAAAGTCCCACTATAAGTTTGTGGCTGGCGAATGATATAGATAAGAAGTTTGGACCATGGTGGCCAACATGATAGTTAAATTACGGGTTAAGAATAGGGGAAGGGGAAAAGAAAGGGAGGGATCCCTCAGTGAATTTTACTGTATATTGGGATCAGTTTTGGCTGCATGCAGTTACCTCATTGAAGTTACCTTGGTCACATGCGAGAAGAGTGTTGTCCAATTTGACTCTACCAAACATCGCAGATTTTCTCCAGGTACTATGGTTTTCTCTTTCACTGATACTGGAATCATGTAAGGTGGCCCTTACTGGACCGCTAGAAAAAATATTCTTTTCTTCAAAAACATTGGTTTTCTAGGCAGTCTGCTGACCAGGTTAAAAGCGATCCCACGAAGGTGTCGTTTTACGGACATACCTTACCATTCTGAACAAAACAAACTTCTTTAAGCTGTCGATTGGTAAAAAAAAAAATACCAAAAAAATCAAATATGACTAAAACATATATGATGAAACCTGTAGAAATCGTTGGGGAAAAAAAATGATGCCCCGACAATTATTTACCCACTTGCTACAATTTTTGATGCTGCTCCATCCCTCACGAAAAGAATTCAAAATGAATTTTTGTTCTCGAACGAAGCTGGTGGAGATAATTTAAAATTTACTTGTATACAAGATGCACGGAAAAATGGTTAGAGATCCTATCCAATGGAAAAATGGGGTTTTTTTGTACAGAACTTCACAAAATCCCTCAATTTTGACGTAAAGATGCAATGAGATAGAGAGCTGCAGTAGAGGGACCTGGTGTAGAATGTTGGGGAAACCGTCATGGAGATGTCGGCCAATCAGAGAAGAGAATCATCTCGTGGGAGACGAGAACTATTTGCGGTTTGCTCGTGGTTGCAACGTGGATCCATATCTACCACAAAGACCAATGACTGGTCACCTGTATCGATAATTACAGCTGAGAATCCTTAACTGTTTTAACTGATTCGTTTGTAAATACTTTGAGAGAAACTCTCGGTTGGGAATAGTGTCATGAATGACACAGGTTTGGATTTTGTTGGCGGCTGTCTTGGAGGTAGGTACCTGCAGTACCAGCATTCAAGAGATTTGAACTCCTAGTATCCTAATTTAGGAAATCTCATTAAGTGGGCTTCTGTACTGGCTTTGCAGTTGTATTCTTGTGCGGATACAATTAACGTTTTGTCTATTTTAAATTGCAACAGGCATGGCTGGAGTTATTGCTGGGCACCCACTTGACACTGTAAAGGTATTTCATCGGTTTAAACAAGAGGGTAATCATTTTGCAATAAATGGCAAGACTTTGTTCTAATTTCTTTTATCGTGGTTCTTCTCATTGGCTGTTATAATGCTTTGCCATTGACTCTCATGTGCTCTCAAGAACTGTCATGAACCGGCCCAAGTGCTGAAGATTTTAAAAAGTTTGACCAGTCATGGGGAATGTTGCGAGATATGGCGAAACGCTTGTAGCATTATTATATAAAATATTTTTGTGGATTCTTGCTTATCATGGCACTTAACGTAAAATTCTTGAGGTGGGCTCCTGTCTTGATTCATGAACGTACTAGCGGTTTGCTGTTGAAGTGCTCATGTCAGACCCTCAGTATTAAAGTTTTGGTCGGGAGCTGGAGAGTTGGTACTTGGCGGTATGACCTCCAAATTTTTTTAAAAGGATTAAAAGTGTTTTTAGTTTGAACAGTGGCTTTACCTTCAGAAAAAACACATCACCGACAGTAAGGATATATCTGCATGAGGATGGCCTTTCTTTATGCAAGAGTCCTCCTGACAGGTCATATCCCCCAACTTAAACAGACAAGGGGGCAAGGATATTTTCTTGATATATGATTAACTACTGCTTGTGCTTTGTGAATTGTGACTTGAAGGAATATTGTTCTTTGAATTGTGATTGAATTGAATTCCATGAGTTGTTATAGTAATGAAGATGGGATTTTATTTTTCTTGATTTTAATGAAATGCTAGATTTACTGCATACTCATGATGAGACCCCCTTGCCCCCCCAATCTAAACCTGCTTTTCACATTCCTGACATGGAGCAATCAGAGTCCCAAAAACTCATGCAGGGACAGTAGAAGCAGTCTGCCAGACTCAATAGCTGCTGGATCAATATTCTTTTGAATCAATAAAGCCAATTATCAATAAAAACAAATTTTTCTGGCAGCAGACCTCCCCCTTCCCAAGATCCAAATCTTTAAAATGAAAAATAGTTTTAGCTAGGCATGCCATAGAGTGCCAGACTTTTCTACCCACAGTTACCTGCTCTTATCAACATTTGATCTGTATATCTATAAATTTAATGAAAGCAATATTCTTTGACTAATGATCAAATTTTATTTGGTTGTAGGGGCATTCATGATATTGATTTAATCTTGTCTTATGTTAAAACAGGTCCGTATGCAAATGCAAAAGCAAGGTCAGCTCTACCATGGAGTAGTTCATTGTATGATAAAGATAGTAAAATATGAATCTGTAAGTTGACTTGTAATTTTACACTTACATTTTAGTCAGTAACATTTCGTGCAGACTGCTCACAGTTAAGGGTATTGAAATGATTGGTGGTGAAACCACTCTTAGGGAACAACTGCATCTGAAATGAAAAGAATGAATTCACTCAGGGATAAATTATTGCAGCATAACAATTATGGTAGGGCAAAAAGATTGCATATAAAATTACTGAAGTGGAAGAACAGGATATGAAACAACTGGGGTGAAATCAGTAAGGATGAAATGGCTGAGTTGAAACATCTGGTGGAGAGATGATTGGATTGAGCTGACTGGGATTAAACAGCCAGGGAAAAACTAAGAACTAATTTTTAAGGCCACAATCATTTTATCCCACTCAAATGATCACCAATCATTCCAACAATCATTTTATGTCCAGCTAATTGTGCTGAGTTGCTTTGGCTGTCATTTTGCCTCTGGCTATTCTCCCATATTCATACTTCCCTGTTGTTTTGCTCCCAGCTGTTTCACCTACATTTACTTTCCCCAATTCCTTTTGTCCCCAATTACCCATAAATTTGAAAAAAGTTATACGGCATCCTCTATCACATTACTAGAAATAACAGAAATGGTTTCAGAATTATCATTTAGCACATGGAATATAAATGGCATACATAATAATGTCCTTGGAGATAAAACTAAAAACAAGGACTTTCTTGAAAGTATTTCAAAAATTGATTTCATGTTTCTAACTGAAACATGGACAAACACAAGTATAAACATTCCTGGATTTGAGACTATTGCTTCCCCAACAGCCAAACCATTAACTAACCAGGCATGTCGACAATCAGGTGGCATTAATCTGTTATTCAAAAGCAATTTTAAAAAACATGTAACTATAACCAAAAACACAAAACTTTTTATGGTGCAAAATCTCAAAAGAAATATTAAACTTAGACCTTGATTTGTACATCTGTGGTACATACATACCACCTGAAAAATCAAATTATTTTAACATTGAAATATTTGAAGAACTAGAAAATTATCTTGTAAACATTTCATCAAGAGCAAATGTATTACTTCTTGGTGATTTAAATGCTAGGACAAGTAAACTTGAGGACTTTATTTCAAGTGAAGGGAATGATCACATCCATGATACCAGTGAAAGCTGCTTTCAACCTTCTGAAAGACAAAACTTTGACACTACCATCAACAAACATGGGAAACAATTAATTGATATTTGCAAAAACACTGACATGAGAATTTTAAATGGTAGAGTTTGTGGTGACTCCTTGGGGAGACCAACCTTTCATGGGAAAAATGGAATTGGTATAGTTGATTATATAATTTGCAACCAAAATCTGCTGCAAAAAGTTAAACATTTAGTTATTAAATTACGTAACTACCTATCTGACCATAGCCAAGTTATAACCTGGATTAATTTACGTCAAACCAATAAAACAGATAATGATATACCCTCACAACCCCCATTATCAAAATTACCATGTCAATATATTTGAACCAATAAATCAAGTGAAAACTTTAAGAAAGAATTAAAATCAGTCAAATTACAAAGAAAATTGAACACATTTCTTGATAATGATTTCTCTTCTGATCGAGAATGCATTAACAAATGTGTTTATGAATTTCAAAATATTATACACCATGCATCCAAAAATTCTCTGAAAATTAAAAAGAAGAAATATAGAAGGATGATCACTAATGTTGTAAATAAAAAATGGTTTGATAAAGATTGTAGATTTAAAAGACATCACCTAAGAAAACTTGCTAATCAGAAACATAGAGACCCAAAAAATATTGAAATCAGAAATACATATCACACAGCTCTAAAAGACTATAAAAGTACTTTAGAAATGAAGAAGAACAATTTTCATCTCAAGAGAATGCAAGAACTTGAAACTGCCAGCAATGATCCACCTCTATTCTGGAAAACACTCAGAAATAGCAGTGACAACCTGGATCTTGATAGAACTAAAAAAATGCCACAACCAAGTGAATGGCTGAGTCATTTTGAAACACTACATTCAAAACATAAGTTAAACAAGGGACAGAATGAAATTCTAGAATGCCTAAAAAATTATGAAAAAAATAAAGACAAGCATACAGAACTAGATGGGATCATCACAGAAGATGAACTAGTGAAAGCAGCAAACAAATTAAAATCTAAAAAAGCTGCTTATAATGACAAAATTAGAAATGAAATGATTAAATCTAGTATAGACATTCTTTCTAAAGGTTTCCTAAAAGTTTTTAACAACATTTTAATATCAGGGAGATTTCCTGAAATGTGGACTGAGGGCTTAATAACACCTATCCACAAGTCAGGAAACTCCCTCGACCCCAACAACTATCGAGGTATTTGTGTGTTAAGCTGCATGAGCAAATTATTTTCCTCAATCTTTAACAATAGATTAATGAACTTTGTAAATGAAAAGAAACTAACCCACCCAACCCAAATTGGATTTATGCCTGGAAATAGAACGGCAGATCATGTTTTTACATTGAAAACTCTATATGATGAATATGTTAAAAAGAGTGAGAATGAAAAAATCTATGCATGTTTTGTCAATTTCAGAAAAGCATTTGATTCCGTCTGGCATCAAGGCTTATTTTACCAACTAATTAAAAATAACATTGGAGGGCATTTCTACGATTTAATCCAAGATCTATACTCAAACATAAAATGTGCAATAAAACTACCGGAAGGCATAACGCCTTTTTTCTCATACAAAAAGGGAGTCCGTCAAGGATGCATTTTAAGCCCTTTATTATTTAATATTTATACAAATGAACTTCCAAAACTATCTGAACAAACACAATCAGATCCATTTGTATTACCAAATGGAACTACAATCAACAGCCTCCTATATGCAGATGACCTCGTTATTCTTTCACGCTCAAAATCAGGCTTACAAAATTGTCTAAACCAGCTGCACGAATGGTGCAATAAGTGGCTAATGGAAATCAATATCAAGAAAATAAAAATTATGATTTTCCAAAAACACAATTCAAAATTACCAAACCTTCTTTTCTACATAGGAAATGAAAAGATTGATTTAGTCAAAGAATATAACTATCTTGGCCTCAAACTTGTACCATATGGCCAATTTAAACTTGCACAAAAGCAACTCAGCGAAAAAGCTCTATATGCTTTGCATAAAATTCGTAAAAAATTGGACGTAAATAAGCTGTCACCAAAAACAACTATCAAAATCTTTGACACAATTATTTCCCCTATTCTGCTGTATAATTCAGAAGTCTGAGGAGCATACGAGAAAAACGACTTAAATAAATGGGATAAAAAAGCAATTTTCACACTCTTGCTTTAAAATCATCGACTCCGCTCATTCAACCTTCTCCCTCAAAATCAAAGAGGCTCTTCACATCAACAAAATCAATCCCGATCTCAACGTCCAAATTCATCACTTCAATACTATTTTCAGTTTATAAATACACCTATCATCACTTTATGCAAATAATTCTGTATTTGTAAGCAGATCACTTCCTCATCGATTGTAAATAATTTATTCATATCCTAACTCATATATTATTGTATCATATTACCTCACATCATTCATTCTGCACTGAAGATGGCATCTTGAAGTTGTCGAAACATGTATGCTTTTAAAAAATATATCGTTTTCTTTAAATGTGTTTTCACCCCAGTGGTTTCATTGTGAGATGTTTCGTCGTCAAATAATTTCAAACCCACTCATTCAAGTGTCAAGTCATTCTGCTCTCAACTTAAGTTGTTTCATCTCACCTAAGCAGTTTTGCTAGATATTCATTCAGTAATGAACAACTTTTAGCTACAGTATGGGACAGGTCATCATAACCCTTTGGCCATAACCTTTTTATCAGTTGGATTCAACCTTCTTAATTTAGATTTCCATTTCAAACAGAATTGGGTAACTGTTATTCTGTTTGAAAAGATTCTAACTCTAAAAGGATTTTCTCCTAAGCATTCTGAGTCTAAATAGTTAGCATTTTTAGGTATCTGGTCTTTTTAAAGGAATGGCATCTCCTTTGGCTGGTCAAGCATTTATCAATGGTATAGTATTTGGTGTTTATGGTGAATCCCATAGAAGACTTCACCCATTGCCATACAGTGTATTCTGGGCTGGATGTTGTGCTGGCTTTGTGCAGACCCTGGTCTGTTCGCCTATGGAACTTGCAAAAATCCGCGTGCAAATGCAAGGGGAAGGTGTGGACAACAAAAAGTTACGAGCTCATGAAAGAAACGGATTGCGGTACACTGGATCATTTGACTGCTTGTGGAAAATCTTCCGAGCAAAAGGGGTTAGGGGGATCTTCAAAGGGCTTACGTCCACATTTGTGCGTGAAACGCCTGCATTCGGGTCTTACTTTGCTTCCTATGACAAGTTATGTAGAGTAATGAGCCCGAAATTTTTGGAAACTGGAGAAGCTGGGGCACTGACAGTGCTGACAGCTGGCGGCATTGCTGGCGTAATTTCATGGGTTGTCACCTATCCAATTGACGTGATCAAGTCCCGTATTCAGGCAGATATCAGTGGTAAATATTCTGGCAATATAGATTGTGTCGTTAAGAGTTACAAGGCAGAAGGGTGGCGAGTGTTCTTTCAGGGAATTAATTCGGCAATTATTCGTGCCTTTCCAACAAATGCAGCGACATTTGGCGCAGTGGTTTTATTTTCTAGGCTTCTTTATCACGACAATACTCACATAAAATGAACTAAAGTGACTTACTGCGTTATACTGTAAAAGTAGATAGCATTAATACGAATTTGCGAATAATAATAATAATAATAATACGAAGTAAATTATTTGATATTTAAACACTGACTTCATTTTCTAATTTCATACTTTTAAACTCTTTAATTTTCTTAATATTATGTTATTTTTCACAGTGCAGACTGCGAAGTATTAAATTCTTCGTTTTCTAAAATTAATGACTCAAGTATTAAATATTTTGAATGATTGGCAGTCTAAAAGCAATATTTTATTTTGATGAACAGAAATGTTTGCTTGTCTTCTTGAAGCTAGATTTCTTTTGATTTCACTTTGTAAATGATAAAGAGATTTACAAAACTCTGCTCCTTGTTTCGAATTTCAACTTTCATGATCCCTGGAGCTTCGCCGTAAAAATTTTGCTATTATTTAACTTGATGTTTGAGAAACATGAGACCTTGGATATATTGAGGTAGATGAACGATCTTCAAGCTCGATACTCAGAAAATGATTTCTGAGCCCCAGACGGGGATCGAACCCGCAACCTTGCGGGTTCGATCCCCTTCTGGGGCTCAGAAATCATTTTCTGAGTATCGAGCTTGAAGATCGTTCATCTACCTCAATATATCCAAGCTCTCATGTTTCTCAAACATCAAACTGCTTCAATCATTATCAATATATATCAATATATAGTGGGTTCCGCTTAGGTCGCACATATATACATCGAATTTGCACCTTAGCTCACCATCTGAGTCTCGGTAGCTCAATGGTTAGAGCGTCTAACCGGTCATCAGAAGGTTGCGGGTTCGATCCCCGTCTGGGGCTCAGAATTCATTTTCTGAGTATCGAGCTTGAAGATCGTTCATCTACCTCACCTTATTATTTAACTTATAACTTCCAAAACTACCACATTATTATCAAAAATGGAGTCATGGCAAGGCAGTTCTGAACCGATATAAAAAACTTTAAAGTTAGTATTCTGTTAAAAAGCAAGCGAACAAAGTTACTGGTATTTCGAACGGAAGCCCTTCGCTCTTTGCCTTGTTCTCTGGTCGTTTAATAGTATACTTCCACAAAGGACTGTTTATTGAAAATAAACTAAAGGTAATATAAGCCCTGTTTAAAATAAACTGCGAACGATGCATTTATACAAGGATTTTTGCGATTTAAATGAGGCGGCGAACAATTCGTAAAAGTGGACTAAGCATTTTTACGAGTATATGCGTTATATTTTATCCCGTAAAAAGTGTCCGTATGGTTTTGAAATGAAAAGAAACTGCACAGCAATACAGTACTAAACTGTGAACCTACGCGAACTCATCATTCATGTTGCTGTAAAACTCCCGGATTCTCTTCGGGGGTTTTTTTTTCTCAATTTTTTTTCCTTTTTTATATATTTGTTCTTGTCGATCGCTTTCCAAGAAAAAATAATCGGTTTCCTTTTCGCTATTTTTTTCATCTTGGATGACCTTGACCATTCTGAATAGCGATATTTAGTTACACATTACTTATGATCGTATGATTGTGCAATCCTATTAGTTTGTTCCAGGAATTCGTTGATGGTGAAACGCTGGCGAAAGAAGCTTAAAAGTACAGATCGTCTTGGTACTAGAGCTTGGATAAACTAACGAACTTTTCAGTACACAGCACTTTCATAGGTATATTGATAGCGTCATGGCTCTTGATTTCCTTGCAGGATCCATTGGAGGTAAGCACCGATATGGACAAAACGAAATTACGAGATAGTTAAAATGTTCGTTCTTAATAAATGGCTTTAATCCTTCTTTCGCATAACTGAGCAGGTTTGAAAAGATTGGAGGACTGATAAATAAACGTCACACTGATTTAGTTCATAGCTAAGTTAGATAGTTGTGGAATCCATGTCAGCATTTATTTTGATGGCGTCGTTGAAACAAGACAAGATGGGATGCTTCTTAGATAAGGCAAGGAAGACTTAAACAAACGGTACAAACTCTACGTTCTCATCTTACTTGAAGCCTGGTTTCCATATAGTTGTAGCAGTCGCCGACTGCTTTGTGTTATATGGAAACACATGGTCGTCGACTGGGATCGGGAAAGTTTGAACTGAACCCGCGACTAAGACAGGACATGTTTGAGGAAACGTCAGTCACTTCAACCAACAGTCTTTCTCAAGACTACACTAACCCGGACGATCAACTTCCTCAAACATGTCACGATTCCCCCAGGTTCAAACCATTTACTTTAAGACAGGACACGCGCTTCGTGCATGCATAAATGGTAAGTCTGGGCTTTACGTCCGGTGCGTTATATGTAAGCCGGTTCTTACAAAAATAGGAAGCGCCCTTTATTGTGGCACGATCTCAGCCAATATGTGAGTTTTACTGTCTTGCTGTGTGATTGACGCAGCTTGTGTAATGTGTGAGAGGTAAACGTAGTTTGTGTACCTCTCGTTGAAACACGAAGTGAAGGAGAGACAATGGATGGATTTGGTCGTTTTGCCGAGCAAAGAAATTTTTGTTCTCTGGCACTTACAGTCATATTAGTATTGTAGTAGGATTTATAAGGCTTAGTTCACACTAGCGACAAAAAGACGTGAGAACAGGGACATAACGACAGTAAGAAAATATCAGTTTTTTCCTTATGTCGTAATTTCCATGTCATTACGCTCCCATTACGTAGTTATGACCAAGTTCACACTGCGGACATACCAACAAAAATTAACTGTCTTTCGCCTTTGCGTGACCAGGTCGTCATGTCGCCTAGTGTTCCGTTCTTCCACGAATGATTAGACTAGTTCACTTCCGGTTTCGCTTTACCAACAATAAACGTCATGTGATACTTTGTGTCTATAACAGATACAGTCTCAGGTTATTCTTTGGCGGGGCAAGAACCTTAGGACAGGCACGTGAATTCAGAGAAGCAATCTTTTACAGCTAGTTATCATACCACAGAATGTTGACCAGATCGCTCATTATACTCTGATGATCTAACTTGTGTTATTGTTGACAAGCAAAAATGACAAACAATATTCGACCCTTTCGACCTTGAAAAGTCAAAACGAAACCGTTACAGATGTCCATTTGGGAACCTATCCACGTAGTGAAAGTCCAACAAAAAAGAAAAGGGGAGAGAGGGAGAAAGAGAGAGAGATAGAGAAAGAAATGTGATAGTTTTTTTTGGTGGGAGTTATCCTTGAAATCTGGAATAGAATGATGGATACAAAATGCTGCCATGTCGGGTATTATCATCGAAGGCTCTAGGGCAACAGTGCAGACGATCAACTGAAGCTGTTATGAATTCTGTAAAGTCGGTGGTGGTGCCTGGAATTCCCCGACGCAGGGGCCAACGTTCCTGACAGGGGGGCTAAACCAGAAGGGGCTGAGACCACGCCCTCTTTATAATTTCCTTATTTGAAGCTAAAAAACGTTATCTGGCACGAATGATTATAACAGCTGGACGGAAACAGTTTATTTTAAGACTTGATATGAGAAAAGTCTATTATCTTTCTTGGCTAAATCGTAAACGTACTCATAGTGTGTACAATGTATAAATGTGTTACTATCAGTGACCATTCCCCGATAAATTATCCATTGTTTCCCCGACAAGGGGGCTAAGGTTCCCTGACGATGGACTGTAGCCCCCTCTGGCACCACCCCTGTGTGAAAGATTTTGATTACCTTCCTGGAATCGGTATCTCTCCGTAACGTGTACAGCACGTTAACAACATGTGCTAAGAACCACGCGAGAAACCCGCGTTTTTTATTGTATCTGTGCACAGTGTGACAATAAAAGGTTAGAATCTACACATGGTGGCAGCGCGGTTGTGAATATTTTCAATGTTTTAGCTGAAATATCACTATTAAAGATATCTACGCTATAAGCAAGGGGTCCCTACCACTGGAAATGTCAATGTACGCACATTTACCAGTGCCCAAACCGCTACATATCCATTCGGCCGAAGCCGCCGAAGAATGGAAGCATTGGCGAAAGACGGGGGAAAATTATGCTCTTGCAACAGAGCTGAAAGACAAAGAACGACAGGTACAAGTCACAACACTGTTGACGATTATTGGCAATGATGCAAACTTTGTTTTTGAAACTTTTGAATGGACTGACGAGAATGACAAGACTGATATTGAACAAGTGTTAAACAAATTTGAAACCTACACCAAGCCAAGAACGAACGTACCACTGGAAAGGTACCGCTTCAATTGTCGCCAGCAAGAACCTAACGAATCCTTTGACCAGTATGTAACTGCACTTCGACAGCTAGCTTGTAAATGTGATGTCAGTACAGTCACACCGGATGAACTCCTGCGAGATCGTATACTGTTTGGAATAACTGATTGCACCGTCCGAGAGCGCCTTCTTCGCGTGCAAAATCTAACTTTTAAAAAAACTCTGGATATCTGTCGAGCTGCAGAAATGTCACAGAAACAACTTAAAGAAGTCGAAGACCTTCAAGGAGAACAAGTAAATTCGCTGAGACACTACAAACCGCGCCACCCCCGGAACCGGAAGACGAAACAAAGTCAGCAAACTTACCACCGGAAACCACCGACAAGTACAGGAACTAGAGGCACTAGGAACGAGCATAGTGAATGTAAATACTGTGGCCGCCTACACGAGTTTAAAAAAGAAATCTGCCCAGCCTATGGAAAAACATGCCATAAGTGCAAGAAAAAAACCCACTTTGCTTCAAAATGTATGCAAGATAAACGACTTCACATCCCTGAAGGAAATTTTGTTAAACAAGTTGACGAGGAAACTGATCATGGCAGTGAAATATTTCAAATAACAAATGTAAATGTTTTAGATGACTCTCAGCTGGTTACTTTGAAAATCAAGAATGGCAACTTCAAACGATTCCAACTTGATACTGGTGCTCAATGCAATGTACTGCTTCTACATATTTACAAAGCTGCAACAAAGGACGTATACCTAAAAACATGACAACCGCGTCAACATCATCTATTATTAGCTATGGAGGAGCCCGCCACCCAGTTATAGGCCAAGTGAAGCTGAAAGTTTGGCGAGGAAACTACTCTTGCTTCTTGATGTGTAACCTAGTTGAAGGAAACTCATTTCGACCAATTTTGGGCCGACGAGCCTGTCTTTGAATGAAGCTCGTCGATGTTTTGGATAACGATGCCATGCGGCCCACCAGTATTGAAGATAAAGCTGCGGTCTATACTACAGAGTCACAGCCTCTTTCAAAGGAAGAAATCGTGATGAAATTCCCAGAAGTATTTCAAGAAGGAATTGGATTGATTGAGGGAGAGTACAACGTCAAACTCGACGCTGCTGCAAGACCAGTCCAACACGCGCCTAGACGAAATTCTTCTAGGGAAGGGTTAAACTGCCCCTGTCAATCACTTAATCACGTAAATCCCGCATTTTTTTATGATTCCAGAAAACGTTTTTCCGGGTATGGCTAAACAAAAATTGACCAAAAATCACAAGTATTTAAAGATGACGAGCGAGATCCAGTAGAGAACTGAGACTAGTAAAAAGTGCGGCCATTTTTGGGTCTCCAGGTTATACCGTAGGATATCATAGGTCCCAAGTTTGGACGGGCTTGATGCTGATCACCAGAAAGACAACTAGCGCTGAAGGCGCGAGGCTCGGGGGGTCGGGGGCGTGCTCCCCTCGGAAAATTTTCAGAATTAAGCTCTCTGAAAAGCCATTTCCTGCATTTTGAGACCATTTTGAAGCAAAATTGAATGATTTTCTTTGACCCTGTTACCCCCTCACTTCGACTCAAACATGCACTCCCCTGCACTTCAATTTGTAATTTTTGGAAATTTAAGCTTAATCCGTACATCTACACTGATATGCCACACCACACATCTCAGTTGCAACAGATTCAACTGATTTTATTCTCTGGATTTGACGTATTGGCTTTTTTCAATTTTATTTTACGGCCATTGTAATATGAACTATATGATCTTGATGATCCTGAAGTTACAGCGAAACCAATGTTGAAACTTGTCACTCAACCAGCAGGACGTAATGTCTGGAATACAAAACAAAACTGGTAAACTGAATGATAAAATACAGAGATATACTCACATTACTGTGAATCTACAAAAACTGTGAGCACCAAAACAAGCCTGAAAATTCAGAAAATACACCTTTTTTGTAAACCAGATTACCAAAAGGTACACAACAGTCAGACCACCGCTGGACCGTGTATTGTATGTTGGCCATACCGCTTTCGTAGTTCAATAAAAGTATACATAAACTCAATTGTTGCTGTGCTCAGTGTTATATGCGCTCGCTGCAGCTTTTGCCTTCCGAAGCAATTCCTTTGAGGGAACAAATGCATGACATGGTGTTTCTCCAAAGAAATTTGTCTTGCACGTCAATATTGACGGCAAAGTCGTTTTGTTCGAAAGACTTGCCCTAAATTTCCAGACATTGTCCACGAATAAAGATTACTCCGAAATACAAGCTGATGCAAACGTAGATATATCGCGAACGCTCAAGACGAAATTTCTGTTCTCTCTCTATACTATGCTGTTAGTGATTCCATAGCCCAAAATAAAAAAAAGTAACGTGAAGATATTTATATCATTGCCTAACTTAAAGAAGTATTCTTTTGCAAGTTGCGAAAGTCTCACTGTTCAAAGTCCCCATGAATCTCCGTGGTCGCATGCGCATGAGTTTCTTACAAGCGACTGGGGACGAGTCAGCAATATGATCTCAAGCAGTCTGTGTGCGCGATATCAATATGGTTATACTGTATTTACAAAGAAATGAATTGTAAACATTTCTGGGATGTCACAGAATGCGTTTAACGGTGTTGCAAGTCCCACTGTCAAATCGTAGCTTATATTTGTGTTCCAAAACACATTTAAACATAACTTCACAACACGGAACACCGAAATACAGCAAATCAATGCCAATGCGGGTTTTTATGCTAGACTGGCGGGTCGGCGGGTTTGGATGTCCAAATGCGGGTCACTTGGGACCTATGGGATATACTCAAGGTTGCCACTCCTGGTGATTTTTCACCAAACCTGGTGAGATCGCACTGAGTCTGGTGATCTGGTGAAGGAAATGTGAAATTGTCCAAATTTGGTGAAATTTCACTACTTTATTCTTTATTATTCAAAAGATCATTAACTTCTACATACATCTTACTGAAAAAATGAAAATGCTGACTTGTAAGATGGCCTACAACTGTCGCGGAGTATGACGAAAAATCATGGAGAAAGCCAGACTCGCGGAGAAAAACAATCAAGTTAGTGGTCAGCGGTTCGGCCAGGGGTTTCAAACAATACGTCATGGTAGGTCTACCATAATACCATCGTTCGTGGGGGAAAAAGCCGCTCCATTTTAAAAATTTTTGCATTTTCTATTACATTCTGTTTAAACTGTGGAAAATCTTCAAATTTGACTTGAAAAAGTTTGTTTGAGTTTATTTATCAATAAAATTATCAAATTTGCTTCGTAAGCGCTGTCTACAGGTTTGTTATCATTTAGCAGTTGATATCCAATAAAAACGCAACCTCGTACCCAGGCTCTATAATGGAAACGGGGCATTTCGTGAAATTTAGGCACCGATTTGGTGAAATGCAAAAAACCCGAGTGGCAACCCTGGATATACTTTTTCCTCGGTGAATGAGCGAGAGTTATCTAAAGTTGAGTTTACTGCTTGCTCTTCGAAACCACTTGAGCTAGACATGTTATTTTCGTCTAGTATAAGCTGGAACTGAACTTGAAATATCGACATTTCACGTATGGGGGTTGTCGTGGTACAGTGTGTCAACGACGTTTATTCAGGAAGTCGGTGATGATGCAAGGATGGCGAATGAGAGCCAACTGTCCATCACCTGTTGCCGTATTGGCTTTAGATTTATACGTAAACGAATGACTTGTTGAGGCCTAGTTCTTTTAAGCTGTATGTCAATGGCATCATGACTTTAGATTTTTTTGCCGGGTGCATTGGAGGTAAGCGCCGATGTGTGTGAAACCAGATTAACAAAAAATACACGTTGGTCGTGAAAGTATAAAACAAGAACACTAAAGTTACATTATTAAAAGCTTCAAACGTTCTTTGTAGTGATATATAGGTTGTAAGTATTTCGTTTGGTTTAATAAATGATCTTGTTTGGCTTATCTAATTATGGTGGAATATCTTTGTCAACACTTTGTTGTAATTTGCATTATTATAGGCATAGCTGGTGTCGTAGTGGGTCACCCATTTGATACTGTGAAAGTAAGTACGCATTTAATTGAATATCTCTCATATCTGATCAAAGGACTATCTTTGAAAATTTAAAGCTTAGCCTTTTTTTTTTTGTAAATTTTTTTAATGACAAAGTCTGATGTTTCTGCTAAAGTTTACCTTAAAGAGATCGATTTTGTGTTTGGAACAGGGGTTTAAGTAGGAATCTTATTTACATCTACTGTACCCGAGCCCACAAGGCCAAATCCTTACCCTAATCCCAACCGTAATCCTAACCCTAAGGGCCCATTTACACAATGTGATTGTCGTATATGATTGTTCATCCTGGGGTTTGTAATCTCTCAAAGGCATTATTCCTACTTTCAATTTGCTCACTTATGTAGCATTACATGCAAGACTCCATTCAGTTATCAGATACAATAACAGCAGAACAAACAGTCACGTACAAGGATGGAATCATGTAAATAGGCCTCAATCCTAACTATAATTCCTACCTCTAAGACCTAGTTCAAATGTCAAACTTTTCATGATCCACATCAAATGCAAATCAATTTAAAGAAAGGATTTTGCTCATTAACATTAGATTTGGCCCACGAAAAGGTCATCGTTTGAGCTGGGCCTACTCTAACCTTGCAAGTCAGTGCTAACCCTAATGCTAATGCTAATGCTAATGGAATACTTATATACCCCATTAATAATGATTGATAACCATAATGGTATCGCTACTGCTGACTACCAAATCCTGCCATGGGCACAGTAAAGTATGAAATACTCTTCATCCTTTGGATTAGCTTCTGTAGTGTTGATTTTTCCCCAAGTACCCTTAGAATCTGTTCTTTTCTCAAAATGGATACCTTGCAAGCAGCTGTGAACAACTGAGTTCAACTACCAGTGATATAAAATGAGTGCTGTGTAGGCATTTGTATATGAAATAGAAACAGCAAAAGGGTTGTATTACTTATAGATAATAGGTTGGGAACCTCATCAAACAGCAAGAGTGCTCAATGGATATACCATAGCTATATACAAATCAGATCACAAAGATAGATAACTTGTTTAAAACATTTAATTGCTACTCAGAGTTTCATGCTTCTCACAAAGCAATCATCAGGTGACTGCCAAGAATAACTAATTACAATGAAATTTATTGGTAATATGAGACGATAAAATTAGCATAAAGTTAGTGAAATGATCTGTTTGTGAAGCATTTGTTTAGGTTACAACAATGTGTTCAATTACAATTAAAATAAAATTCATGTTGTGTTTGTAATGTTTTCGCTTGTCTGTAAAGCTCATTACCTGTATTTATGTAATTGCAGTATTTAACAAGAATTTCTTTGAGTTTCTACATTGTGACATTAGTTCACTCCTTTTGTTGAGTGTGGCCATATTTGGATGGCATATGATGAAGTACTTTTCCCATAGACATAGATTGCATTTCTTGTTGACATTAGAATATGGTCTAGCTTGTTTGATTTTTTTCCATTTGATATTGTACTTAATAATAATTGCTACTCCAAGTTTCACGTGCTTTGGCAATCATCAGGTAACTGACCATCAGGCAACTGACCATCAGGCAACTGATCATCAGGCAACTGACCATCAGGCAACTGATCATCAGGCAACTGACCATCAGGCAGCTGATCATCAGGCAACTGATCATCAGTTGCCTGGTGATCACCAAAGTGCATGAAACTCGGAGTAGCGACAGCTAAACATTTGTCTCCATTTGTGTCATTTTTGCTCTATCTGTAGTGGTATCGAGCACTCTATTTATTCAAGTCACTTGTGTAGCTTTCTGGTTACATTTTGTTGGATTATATATATATATATATATATATATATATATATATATAACTACAGACGGAACTGTTTTGGCCTACTGGGCCTCATCAGTGTAGTGCTGACGAGCAGGATGGAGAAGCCTACATTATATAGGCAACTCAAATGTCCCACACTTGTGGTACATCTAAGCCATGCCAGAGTGCTTTAACTAGAGACTAGTGAGTGTGCACAAATTTGCTAGCGACATGACTCATCCTGTAGAGTGCTCAACATGAACCAAAAGGCCATAGAGTGTTATCTAACTACAGACAGAACCATTTCGTTATCTAACAGAACCGAGCGTTATCTAACTACAGACGGAACCATATATATATATTATGTAAGAGGGAAACTGATGTAAGGCCCTTGATCAGAGTGAAATATCAAGTTTAGTTTTGATTCCACTTTTATGTTTCACTCTGACAAAGGGCTTTTGCTTGAAACATCAGTTTCCCTCATATATTGGCAGTGCACAAATCTCTTGCTGTTTCTATTTGAGTTCAACTAATTCTGCAAATACATATTACAAAAGGAGAAAACTGAAACAAGATGGAAATCTGTATGATTGGTCATGAATTCAAATATGGTAAAACTGTTTTGAAATTAAGGCTGGTATGTGCAGCTGACTTTGTTGCTCAGTTAAAGCCTGTGTTACACTATATAGTGTAATTTTTCATGCAAAGTTTGTCACATGGTAAGTTGTAAGAGAAGTTATACCGAGTGACATCCCTTCAGTGAATTAGACTAATTGCAATGGGAGTGTGAAGGGCAGGAAATCAATGGTGATTTAACTATTTTTTTAATTATATTAATTTTGGAGTCTAAAAAAATGTAAAAATTTGCATTAAAGCTGTGATTACTTTTACTTTAGGTAAGACTGCAAACTCAGCCCCCAAGTACATATTCTGGAATGCTGAATTGCTTCACGAAAATCATCAAGGAAGAATCTGTATGTTTTAAATCACAAAATGCCATAAATTGCATTTTTATGGTCACAGTACTTCATTAGAGCATGGATATAAAATTGCTGGCCATACATTTGTTCTGCATTTGAAAAAAGTATATGAGGGAAGCAGACAAGGGTATATTTGTGAATATTCAAATTGCAGAGGTGATGTGCAGGCTCCAGCTGAACTGATATAGTAGGCTATTATCTACAACATATTCAATGAATGTTTAGTATTTATGCTCTAACTCGTGAAGTGTAAATGCTACTGAAGTATTTGTGGATATACCAATCATTTTACTGGTGTTACTACCATTATAAATGTAGAACTCATGGCCTGGCATTGACCTTTGTAGCTCAGTTGGCAGAACGCTACAGTAAAATCACTGCGTCACAAGGTTTGATTCCATTCTTGAGGACCTAGAGTCGCACTTGGTGCTACTGATCCCAGTTCTCAAATTGTAGGATTTTGACAACTCAAAAAATTTCCATTGTCATTTGTATCCTCTACTATCTACCATATGTGTTCATGTGATTGTCTAACCTGGGATACAGTTCCTGGTAACTTCCAAACAAGACAAAAATTAGGGGGCATTTCAGAAAGATAACACTTAAAATGTACTTAGGTAATTCATATAATGTTATGGACTGTGTGTCCCCCTTCATGTTGTCCGCTTACAAGAAGGACATGCTTTCCAGAACTTCAACTGAAATACATAAGTACATCTTAAGTATGATTTAAAATTCAATGAGTTCCTTTATTTTCCCTTTCTCAGCTTTAGATACAGTTCTTTTGATCACTTAGCTGGATCTTATTTATGTAAATGTTATCAATTCGTTGTTTGACCAGGTTGAAGTTGGAAGAGAGAGTTGCATTCTTAGTAATTATAGCAAAAAGCGGGACTTTTTTAGAGTTCAGTTAAACATTAATTACAGAATGACTGTAATATGTGATTGTTCTTTATGATGTATCCAATTAACCCACAGGAGCCTTCCGCAGGTATTGCTACTTTTGTGAGTGAACTGTAAGCAGAAATTGTTCCTTTGAGACAACATTAGAAACCCGAGGGTGAACAATCTTATATGACAGTGGTAATGTGTTAATGGGCCCTTACAGCACTGTCCTTTTCCACTTGATCTGAAACTCTCGCGTAGTTGTGGAGCAAAAAGTTTCCAAGCGTCAGATACTTTTTAGTCTAGAAGGTCATAGTTTGTGTTCTAATATGTTATATAATTAAAATTACTGTTAGGTCTTTGGGCTTTACAAAGGATTACTACCACCGCTTGCTGGTTTTGCAGCGATGAACGCAATATTGTTTGGTGTCCAAGGAAACACGTATCGTCTGCTTGGACCAGGAAGAAAGAATTTATTTGTGTCCGGAGTCGTGGGCGGCATGGCCCAGTGTATTGTGATTAGCCCAATGGAGTTGGTCAAAACCCAGATGCAGCTCCAAGGACAAGGATATCGGTACAAGCACCTCATTCACCATACCCCTGACGAAAACTTGAAATACTCCGGGTCGGTTGATTGCCTGAAAAAGATTTATAAAACCGGTGGCTTTAGAGCTTGTTTTCGAGGAATGATTCCTACCCTAGCAAGAGAAGGTCCGGCCGTCGGAGTTTATATTTCTTCATACCATGAACTCTGTAGCTTTTTTGTAAAACCTCATGAAAGTGTTGATGATTTGGGCGTGCTGCCTCTCTTGTTCTCGGGTGGGATGGCGGGAAGTGCGTCCTGGATTGTGACATATCCTGTGGACGTAGTTAAATCCCGATACCAGGCTGATCTGAATGGGGCATACGTTGGTGTTTTAGATTGCACAAGAAAAACGTATAATTCCGAGGGGTTTGCAGTGTTTTTTCGAGGTCTCTCCACTGCACTTGTACGCGCATTCCCTGTAAATGCGGCAACTTTGGCAACGGTTACTTTGGTCTTGAGATATGGTAATAAAAAACCAACAGAAATGTGATGCCAAAGGAAAGATAGTTATTCACGTATAATTAATGTGTTCTAACAATTGTGCCATTATCGTGAAATTTTTTTTCCCCTCTGAAGCCCCTGACGTCTCCTCTGCTAAGTTAGATTTTTTTTTACCGCGAGAATAAAACTCGAAAAGACAACTTCCTGGTTAAATTGCGTTAACTTTTGTGGAGGAAACACACATAAAACGCCCGAGGCAGTTTAGCCCTTTAAGGGTCCTGTATACAGGACTTCAAGAACAAAGCGAAAACAATGAAAGAACAATGAGCAAAAGAAAACGGATTGAACTTTTAAAGAGTTAAAACCCTGTCAAACCTTTCATAAATCAATTTTTCGTTTGTTCTTTGCACTTTTTTTGTGGTTTTTAGTTTTTCGTTTTTTTTGCTTTGTTATTTCGTTAGTTTTAATTGTTGTAACATGCTGTTATACTAACTTCTTCAGGGCGTACTTGGACATTAGCGAGCGAATCGTAAACTGGATCTGTGCCCTTGAGGCACCATTACATTCGCCAGGCGAACAATCGTATCCGACAAATTTCATCATGTAAATTGGCCCCTAAGAGCCCATTTACGCGGCAGGATTTTAGGCTTGATTTCCACTAGGCGGAATTTTCCGCGCGAACGAAATTTTCTCTTTGCCCCATGGCTTTCAAGTGGAATTAATTAGAAGAAAACCCCCCCAAAAAAACCCGAAATTTTGTCCACGCGGATTATATGGGGTATGTAATATTGCATGAAAGACACAATTCCTGCTTTCAATTCGCTCACTAATGTAACCACGTGCGTAAGACTTACTATTTCACCTGATAAGCACTAAATTCTGCGACTTCGTTCATCAAAAGATCGACGTTCATCTCAAGCTCGACCGACTGTAGTGTTTGGAACGATGGACACCTCTCCTTCTGGTGCAGGTGAAAAGAATGTCAAAATTGTCTCAGGGTCAACAGTCGATGTTTTCATGGGCCGTACTAAATCCACAATGACCGGTTCCCCTATTTATCTGCTCAATACAACTAACCAGAAGGTTTTTCGAGATCTTCGTTATGCTAATGTAAGCAACTGTCTTTGCATTCACTTTGGGTATTAAATATTTGCATGAAAAAGAAAATATCGCAAGGTATCCCGCTACTTGTATTCAGCTGAGGTAATTAGGGAAACCGTCCATTGTTTATTTTGTTTGGAAATGTACATTCCTTCCTTGATCTTGAACTCGGCTCACCCATAGTTTGACTTTTCCAAATTAATTTCGACGTCAGGCCCAACTGTCGAACTTATGATTGACCCTTAAATACCCCGATTTTTTTTTCAGTTTTTCTTTGTTCTCTGACTGGTTCTTTTGTTCTCTCACTGGTTCTTTTGTTCCTAGGTGTCCGATACATCGCACACTGCGCGTTAGACTTAAAAGGTTAACGAGCCCTTTGCAGGTGGGCTAAACACAATTTGCATAAAAGTAGTTGGAGAGCAAACGAAATCCACTGCACTGTTTTTTACTTTGTTTTGGAATCCCAACTGTTCTCCTTGCTATTCAGTTTTTTATTGTTATGAATTATTTCTGGGCAACTGCAGAGGGACAATTTGGGTCGAGCTGAACTGCGATTTAGTTCCTCGTTTGATACGTACAACGTTTGACATGGTCTGATAAAAAGGTTTCTGGTCTGTGTGTCCAATCTGTGAATCTACCTGTTTAATTTATTTCGTTAATTTAATTTGTTTAATTTAGTTACCTGTTTAATTTAGTTGTTGTTTACAAATAAGTCCATTGTTTACAATGAGATAGTAAAATACAATTACAAATGTTAGTTAAATATGATTTACAAATGGTAAAAATAGTAAGAAATTTATACCTATAATTACAAAATAGAATATATAAAAATGTTAAAAGTACATACGTGATCAATGTTCATTGTAATTCTTTAAACATGACGGAATAAAAGATCTTCTGAAACGTTCAGTCGTACATTTAATTGTTGCAAGTTTATTAGAAGCCCGTAAATCGTAGGTAAGAGAATTTTCAATTTGAATTAAATTAGACAAAGGCGAAGACTGCAAGAGAACATTTTTATTGAAAAAACTTGAACATAAGTATTCGCGTCTTGTAGCCAAGGTTGAAATATCAAACACTGCTAAAGCATCGCTATATGACAGTGTTGGATTAATTATTTTCAGGGCTCTTAACTGGATTCTTTCGATATCTTTCGATAGATATTCGGGAGTGTTGAAGTGCCAAACTTGGGCGCAATACTCCAGAGTTGGTCTTACACATGTAACATACACAGTTAATAATGTTTTAGGGTCAGTACAAGCTCGTTTAAGGAGTCTTAACAAATAAAGTCGTTTTGAAGACTTCTTCACGATATAAGTAACGTGCTCGTTCCACTTTAAGTCATCGCTAAAAATTACACCAAGTAATTTCGCAGACTTTACCAAGTCAATAGGCTGCCCATCAACAGTCATCGGTGGAAAATTGGGTTTAATTTTCCAAAAACAAACAAGGATCTTGCACTTACGAGGATTTAGGGACATATTATTGCGCATACACCAGTGATTGATATCGTTCAAAGTAGTCTGCAATAATGATTCATGGTTTCTGGTAATGGTTTCTGAAAGTGACGAATCGTCGACATATTTCCATCTGTCTTCCCACTCCTCCAGGAGGTCGTTAATCATAATTAGAAATAGAATTGGACCCAGGACCGTGCCTTGGGGAACGCCCCCATTTACTGCTTCAAAACTCGAAATGACATTTCCAATCTTCACTCGCTGTTTCCTTCCAGAAAGAAAGTTTTTTACCCACTCAATATGTGGTCGATACCCATTCGATTCATTTTGTTTAAAAGAATGTTATGATCTATCCTATCAGAAGCCTTACTAAAATCTAAAAGGAGAATTCGTGCACACTGGTTAGGTTGATTGGTAACGTTGTATAGATGGTGAGCAAAGGACAAAAGTGCTTGGGTGGTGGATAAACCAGAGAGTGATCCAAATTGTTTTCTGTCAATAAGATGCCTAGTTCCTGACATAATCCATTCAACGATAAAATGTTCCATAGTTTTTGAAAGAATCGGCGTAAGAGATATTGGTCTTAAGTCGTTTTCAATGTCTTTGATCACATCTACCTTTGGGATCGGAATAACGTTCGCTTCCTTCCAAGAATCTGGAACGCAGGTTTCTTGGGTTGACGCGTTAAAAATGTCAGCAACTGGTGAGGACAGTTCCATGGCAAAATCCTTCAAAGTCCAACTTGGAATGTTATCGGGTCCCGGAGCTTTAGCACGTTTGAGGTTACTATGCTTCAAATAAACATCTTCCGGAGAGATATTTACGTGCAATTTCGTTTCTCACTGCAGAATCTTTCGTTTCTTACGTGCAATTTCGTTTCTCACTGCAGAATCAATTTCTACATTTTCTAATTTCGACAATGGCGGTAAAGAAATAGTAGTATGTAGAAAATTTTGATTAATCTTGAATGCAAGTTCCACAAAATGAATTTCTTTCCCCAAGACAATGACGCTGGTTATTTGTTTTTTCCTCGGAAAACCTGCAAGCTGTTTAATGGATTTCCACCACGAAGCTGCATTCTCGCAGTTTTCAACTTTACTTGCAAAGAAAGAACTCCGAAGCCGATTGCATAACCTGTTTACTTTATTTCTCAAGTTTTTGAAAACTAGTGGGTCCTTGAACATTGCTTGCTGTCGTTGTTGGATTAGAATTTTTAACTCAAGTGTAATCTAAGGTTTGTCTGTTGGATACAGATTAAAATTCCGTAATGGAAAAAAGGTATCAACAGCATAACTTAGCAATGTTTGGAATGCAGAAAGTTTTTGTGTACACGTTGGAAGATCTTGAATAAATGACCAGTCAGTAGATACCAGCCATCTCCCAAAACTATATTTCAAATGTGGATTTACTGTTCTTTTGAATACTAATTCAGCTTTCATCTTACGAACGGATTTTACTGGCCGAATAATTACTGAATTATGGTCACTCAAACCAATGCCAGGCAGGATTTCTGGAGAAGTATAGCGATGAAACAAGTTGGTAAAAATTAAATCTAAGATTGCATCACCACGTGTTGGGTTTTTACCCATTTGCCGCAAATTAAAATGATTACATATGTGCCAGTAGCTGAAGTGATTGAAGTCCCCAACTAGCATAATCCCGGCATTAGGGTATTTGGTCAAGCCAACATCGAGCGATGAAATTAGGTGTTCTGTAAATAAGGAATCGTCTTCTTGTGGTGGATGATATATAATACCAATTATCAGGGAAGAAAACCCACGTGGAAGTCTGTTCGGGCGTAGGTATAGCCAAAGACTTTCAAATAAAGAATCATTAAGTTCGTCGATGGGTTTAAAACCAATAGAGGATTTAATATATGCACAGACACCCCCGCCACGCTTTTCAGTACTTCTGTCCTTCCGAGCTAGCGAATAATTTTCAACTTCTCTCAGCGAGTTCGGAATGTTATTCGTCAACCAAGTTTCAGTTATACAAACGATATCCGCATGGTTCTCATTAATGACGACTTCAAGATCTTCCAGTTTATTGATAAGGGACCTTGTGTTAGAAAGAAACAAGGTAGGGAGAGTAACTCTTGAATAAACAGATTCAACTTGGTTATTGGAAGTTGGCCGCTCGGTAAGAGGAACTGTAATTAAATTGTGGTAGTTTGATTGCCTCTTCCTGCAAGGGATTCGCTGCCTCGTCGATGCTAAATTGGTAGAATTAATAGAATTACTAAAATTACGCCAATTATTCCTTAATCTAAACGGGAGTGGGATATATTTCCGGTTTCGAGAAGAAATTCTAACTGATATTGCATAAACCATTGTACGTAAGTTGAATAAATCCCATCCAGGGTCATGTTTACTTTCTCCTCAACGGTTTTACCATCATGGTAGATGAACGATCTTCAAGCTCGATACTCAGAAAATGATTTCTGAGCCCCAGACAGCGATCGAACCCGCAATCTTCTGATGACCGTTTAGACGCTCTAACCATTGAGCTACCGATACTCAGATGGTGAGTCATATTCTCAATCATATTGCCCTGATCGCCATGACTTACAACTCACGAATTTTGGCCAAAAGTTTCCTTTTTCCACCAGTGCGCAAGAACCCGATGGAATATGGATTCTAGCTGAAATTGTTCCTCTGCGTCGACTTAAAAACATAGAGATATACGTAGGGGTTATAAAACAAAAAGTAAAGGGGTTAACCTTTGGTTTTTGACGATTTTTCGACCAATTTGCAACTTTCGAAATAAGGTCAAAATATGAAAGTTTATTGCATAGAAACTAGTTTTGCAGTGATTGGAGTGCTTTTTCGCTGAAATTACGTTGAATATTTTAGGTGGAAAAATTGGACCAAAAAGTAAAGGGGTTAACCTTTGGTTTTTGACGATTTTTCGACCAATTTGCAACTTTCGAAATAAGGTCAAAATATGAAAGTTTATTGCATAGAAACTAGTTTTGCAGTGATTGGAGTGCTTTTTCGGTGAAATTACGTTGAATATTTTAGGTGGAAAAATTGGACCAAAAAGTAAAGGGGTTAACCTTTGGTTTTTGACGATTTTTCGACCAATTTGCAACTTTCGAAATAAGGTCAAAATATGAAAGTTTATTGCATAGAAACTAGTTTTGCAGTGATTGGAGTGCTTTTTCGGTGAAATTACGTTGAATATTTTAGGTGGAAAAATTGGACCAAAAAGTAAAGGGGTTAACCTTTGGTTTTTGACGATTTTTCGACCAATTTGCAACTTTCGAAATAAGGTCAAAATATGAAAGTTTATTGCATAGAAACTAGTTTTGCAGTGATTGGAGTGCTTTTTCGGTGAAATTACGTTGAATATTTTAGGTGGAAAAATTGGACCAAAAAGTAAAGGGGTTAACCTTTGGTTTTTGACGATTTTTCGACCAATTTGCAACTTTCGAAATAAGGTCAAAATATGAAAGTTTATTGCATAGAAACTAGTTTTGCAGTGATTGGAGTGCTTTTTCGGTGAAATTACGTTGAATATTTTAGGTGGAAAAATTGGACCAAAAAGTAAAGGGGTTAACCTTTGGTTTTTGACGATTTTTCGACCAATTTGCAACTTTCGAAATAAGGTCAAAATATGAAAGTTTATTGCATAGAAACTAGTTTTGCAGTGATTGGAGTGCTTTTTCGGTGAAATTACGTTGAATATTTTAGGTGGAAAAATTGGACCAAAAAGTAAAGGGGTTAACCTTTGGTTTTTGACGATTTTTCGACCAATTTGCAACTTTCGAAATAAGGTCAAAATATGAAAGTTTATTGCATAGAAACTAGTTTTGCAGTGATTGGAGTGCTTTTTCGGTGAAATTACGTTGAATATTTTAGGTGGAAAAATTGGACCAAAAAGTAAAGGGGTTAACCTTTGGTTTTTGACGATTTTTCGACCAATTTGCAACTTTCGAAATAAGGTCAAAATATGAAAGTTTATTGCATAGAAACTAGTTTTGCAGTGATTGGAGTGCTTTTTCGGTGAAATTACGTTGAATATTTTAGGTGGAAAAATTGGACCAAAAAGTAAAGGGGTTAACCTTTGGTTTTTGACGATTTTTCGACCAATTTGCAACTTTCGAAATAAGGTCAAAATATGAAAGTTTATTGCATAGAAACTAGTTTTGCAGTGATTGGAGTGCTTTTTCGGTGAAATTACGTTGAATATTTTAGGTGGAAAAATTGGACCAAAAAGTAAAGGGGTTAACCTTTGGTTTTTGACGATTTTTCGACCAATTTGCAACTTTCGAAATAAGGTCAAAATATGAAAGTTTATTGCATAGAAACTAGTTTTGCAGTGATTGGAGTGCTTTTTCGGTGAAATTACGTTGAATATTTTAGGTGGAAAAATTGGACCAAAAAGTAAAGGGGTTAACCTTTGGTTTTTGACGATTTTTCGACCAATTTGCAACTTTCGAAATAAGGTCAAAATATGAAAGTTTATTGCATAGAAACTAGTTTTGCAGTGATTGGAGTGCTTTTTCGGTGAAATTACGTTGAATATTTTAGGTGGAAAAATTGGACCAAAAAGTAAAGGGGTTAACCTTTGGTTTTTGACGATTTTTCGACCAATTTGCAACTTTCGAAATAAGGTCAAAATATGAACGTTTATTGCATAGAAACTAGTTTTGCAGTGATTGGAGTGCTTTTTCGGTGAAATTACGTTGAATATTTTAGGTGGAAAAATTGGACCAAAAAGTAAAGGGGTTAACCTTTGGTTTTTGACGATTTTTCGACCAATTTGCAACTTTCGAAATAAGGTCAAAATATGAAAGTTTATTGCATAGAAACTAGTTTTGCAGTGATTGGAGTGCTTTTTCGGTGAAATTACGTTGAATATTTTAGGTGGAAAAATTGGACCAAAAAGTAAAGGGGTTAACCTTTGGTTTTTGACGATTTTTCGACCAATTTGCAACTTTCGAAATAAGGTCAAAATATGAAAGTTTATTGCATAGAAACTAGTTTTGCAGTGATTGGAGTGCTTTTTCGGTGAAATTACGTTGAATATTTTAGGTGGAAAAATTGGACCAAAAAGTAAAGGGGTTAACCTTTGGTTTTTGACGATTTTTCGACCAATTTGCAACTTTCGAAATAAGGTCAAAATATGAAAGTTTATTGCATAGAAACTAGTTTTGCAGTGATTGGAGTGCTTTTTCGGTGAAATTACGTTGAATATTTTAGGTGGAAAAATTGGACCAAAAAGTAAAGGGGTTAACCTTTGGTTTTTGACGATTTTTCGACCAATTTGCAACTTTCGAAATAAGGTCAAAATATGAAAGTTTATTGCATAGAAACTAGTTTTGCAGTGATTGGAGTGCTTTTTCGGTGAAATTACGTTGAATATTTTAGGTGGAAAAATTGGACCAAAAAGTAAAGGGGTTAACCTTTGGTTTTTGACGATTTTTCGACCAATTTGCAACTTTCGAAATAAGGTCAAAATATGAAAGTTTATTGCATAGAAACTAGTTTTGCAGTGATTGGAGTGCTTTTTCGGTGAAATTACGTTGAATATTTTAGGTGGAAAAATTGGACCAAAAAGTAAAGGGGTTAACCTTTGGTTTTTGACGATTTTTCGACCAATTTGCAACTTTCGAAATAAGGTCAAAATATGAAAGTTTATTGCATAGAAACTAGTTTTGCAGTGATTGGAGTGCTTTTTCGGTGAAATTACGTTGAATATTTTAGGTGGAAAAATTGGACCAAAAAGTAAAGGGGTTAACCTTTGGTTTTTGACGATTTTTCGACCAATTTGCAACTTTCGAAATAAGGTCAAAATATGAAAGTTTATTGCATAGAAACTAGTTTTGCAGTGATTGGAGTGCTTTTTCGGTGAAATTACGTTGAATATTTTAGGTGGAAAAATTGGACCAAAAAGTAAAGGGGTTAACCTTTGGTTTTTGACGATTTTTCGACCAATTTGCAACTTTCGAAATAAGGTCAAAATATGAAAGTTTATTGCATAGAAACTAGTTTTGCAGTGATTGGAGTGCTTTTTCGGTGAAATTACGTTGAATATTTTAGGTGGAAAAATTGGACCAAAAAGTAAAGGGGTTAACCTTTGGTTTTTGACGATTTTTCGACCAATTTGCAACTTTCGAAATAAGGTCAAAATATGAAAGTTTATTGCATAGAAACTAGTTTTGCAGTGATTGGAGTGCTTTTTCGGTGAAATTACGTTGAATATTTTAGGTGGAAAAATTGGACCAAAAAGTAAAGGGGTTAACCTTTGGTTTTTGACGATTTTTCGACCAATTTGCAACTTTCGAAATAAGGTCAAAATATGAAAGTTTATTGCATAGAAACTAGTTTTGCAGTGATTGGAGTGCTTTTTCGGTGAAATTACGTTGAATATTTTAGGTGGAAAAATTGGACCAAAAAGTAAAGGGGTTAACCTTTGGTTTTTGACGATTTTTCGACCAATTTGCAACTTTCGAAATAAGGTCAAAATATGAAAGTTTATTGCATAGAAACTAGTTTTGCAGTGATTGGAGTGCTTTTTCGGTGAAATTACGTTGAATATTTTAGGTGGAAAAATTGGACCAAAAAGTAAAGGGGTTAACCTTTGGTTTTTGACGATTTTTCGACCAATTTGCAACTTTCGAAATAAGGTCAAAATATGAAAGTTTATTGCATAGAAACTAGTTTTGCAGTGATTGGAGTGCTTTTTCGGTGAAATTACGTTGAATATTTTAGGTGGAAAAATTGGACCAAAAAGTAAAGGGGTTAACCTTTGGTTTTTGACGATTTTTCGACCAATTTGCAACTTTCGAAATAAGGTCAAAATATGAAAGTTTATTGCATAGAAACTAGTTTTGCAGTGATTGGAGTGCTTTTTCGGTGAAATTACGTTGAATATTTTAGGTGGAAAAATTGGACCAAAAAGTAAAGGGGTTAACCTTTGGTTTTTGACGATTTTTCGACCAATTTGCAACTTTCGAAATAAGGTCAAAATATGAAAGTTTATTGCATAGAAACTAGTTTTGCAGTGATTGGAGTGCTTTTTCGGTGAAATTACGTTGAATATTTTAGGTGGAAAAATTGGACCAAAAAGTAAAGGGGTTAACCTTTGGTTTTTGACGATTTTTCGACCAATTTGCAACTTTCGAAATAAGGTCAAAATATGAAAGTTTATTGCATAGAAACTAGTTTTGCAGTGATTGGAGTGCTTTTTCGGTGAAATTACGTTGAATATTTTAGGTGGAAAAATTGGACCAAAAAGTAAAGGGGTTAACCTTTGGTTTTTGACGATTTTTCGACCAATTTGCAACTTTCGAAATAAGGTCAAAATATGAAAGTTTATTGCATAGAAACTAGTTTTGCAGTGATTGGAGTGCTTTTTCGGTGAAATTACGTTGAATATTTTAGGTGGAAAAATTGGACCAAAAAGTAAAGGGGTTAACCTTTGGTTTTTGACGATTTTTCGACCAATTTGCAACTTTCGAAATAAGGTCAAAATATGAAAGTTTATTGCATAGAAACTAGTTTTGCAGTGATTGGAGTGCTTTTTCGGTGAAATTACGTTGAATATTTTAGGTGGAAAAATTGGACCAAAAAGTAAAGGGGTTAACCTTTGGTTTTTGACGATTTTTCGACCAATTTGCAACTTTCGAAATAAGGTCAAAATATGAAAGTTTATTGCATAGAAACTAGTTTTGCAGTGATTGGAGTGCTTTTTCGGTGAAATTACGTTGAATATTTTAGGTGGAAAAATTGGACCAAAAAGTAAAGGGGTTAACCTTTGGTTTTTGACGATTTTTCGACCAATTTGCAACTTTCGAAATAAGGTCAAAATATGAAAGTTTATTGCATAGAAACTAGTTTTGCAGTGATTGGAGTGCTTTTTCGGTGAAATTACGTTGAATATTTTAGGTGGAAAAATTGGACCAAAAAGTAAAGGGGTTAACCTTTGGTTTTTGACGATTTTTCGACCAATTTGCAACTTTCGAAATAAGGTCAAAATATGAAAGTTTATTGCATAGAAACTAGTTTTGCAGTGATTGGAGTGCTTTTTCGGTGAAATTACGTTGAATATTTTAGGTGGAAAAATTGGACCAAAAAGTAAAGGGGTTAACCTTTGGTTTTTGACGATTTTTCGACCAATTTGCAACTTTCGAAATAAGGTCAAAATATGAAAGTTTATTGCATAGAAACTAGTTTTGCAGTGATTGGAGTGCTTTTTCGGTGAAATTACGTTGAATATTTTAGGTGGAAAAATTGGACCAAAAAGTAAAGGGGTTAACCTTTGGTTTTTGACGATTTTTCGACCAATTTGCAACTTTCGAAATAAGGTCAAAATATGAAAGTTTATTGCATAGAAACTAGTTTTGCAGTGATTGGAGTGCTTTTTCGGTGAAATTACGTTGAATATTTTAGGTGGAAAAATTGGACCAAAAAGTAAAGGGGTTAACCTTTGGTTTTTGACGATTTTTCGACCAATTTGCAACTTTCGAAATAAGGTCAAAATATGAAAGTTTATTGCATAGAAACTAGTTTTGCAGTGATTGGAGTGCTTTTTCGGTGAAATTACGTTGAATATTTTAGGTGGAAAAATTGGACCAAAAAGTAAAGGGGTTAACCTTTGGTTTTTGACGATTTTTCGACCAATTTGCAACTTTCGAAATAAGGTCAAAATATGAAAGTTTATTGCATAGAAACTAGTTTTGCAGTGATTGGAGTGCTTTTTCGGTGAAATTACGTTGAATATTTTAGGTGGAAAAATTGGACCAAAAAGTAAAGGGGTTAACCTTTGGTTTTTGACGATTTTTCGACCAATTTGCAACTTTCGAAATAAGGTCAAAATATGAAAGTTTATTGCATAGAAACTAGTTTTGCAGTGATTGGAGTGCTTTTTCGGTGAAATTACGTTGAATATTTTAGGTGGAAAAATTGGACCAAAAAGTAAAGGGGTTAACCTTTGGTTTTTGACGATTTTTCGACCAATTTGCAACTTTCGAAATAAGGTCAAAATATGAAAGTTTATTGCATAGAAACTAGTTTTGCAGTGATTGGAGTGCTTTTTCGGTGAAATTACGTTGAATATTTTAGGTGGAAAAATTGGACCAAAAAGTAAAGGGGTTAACCTTTGGTTTTTGACGATTTTTCGACCAATTTGCAACTTTCGAAATAAGGTCAAAATATGAAAGTTTATTGCATAGAAACTAGTTTTGCAGTGATTGGAGTGCTTTTTCGGTGAAATTACGTTGAATATTTTAGGTGGAAAAATTGGACCAAAAAGTAAAGGGGTTAACCTTTGGTTTTTGACGATTTTTCGACCAATTTGCAACTTTCGAAATAAGGTCAAAATATGAAAGTTTATTGCATAGAAACTAGTTTTGCAGTGATTGGAGTGCTTTTTCGGTGAAATTACGTTGAATATTTTAGGTGGAAAAATTGGACCAAAAAGTAAAGGGGTTAACCTTTGGTTTTTGACGATTTTTCGACCAATTTGCAACTTTCGAAATAAGGTCAAAATATGAAAGTTTATTGCATAGAAACTAGTTTTGCAGTGATTGGAGTGCTTTTTCGGTGAAATTACGTTGAATATTTTAGGTGGAAAAATTGGACCAAAAAGTAAAGGGGTTAACCTTTGGTTTTTGACGATTTTTCGACCAATTTGCAACTTTCGAAATAAGGTCAAAATATGAAAGTTTATTGCATAGAAACTAGTTTTGCAGTGATTGGAGTGCTTTTTCGGTGAAATTACGTTGAATATTTTAGGTGGAAAAATTGGACCAAAAAGTAAAGGGGTTAACCTTTGGTTTTTGACGATTTTTCGACCAATTTGCAACTTTCGAAATAAGGTCAAAATATGAAAGTTTATTGCATAGAAACTAGTTTTGCAGTGATTGGAGTGCTTTTTCGGTGAAATTACGTTGAATATTTTAGGTGGAAAAATTGGACCAAAAAGTAAAGGGGTTAACCTTTGGTTTTTGACGATTTTTCGACCAATTTGCAACTTTCGAAATAAGGTCAAAATATGAAAGTTTATTGCATAGAAACTAGTTTTGCAGTGATTGGAGTGCTTTTTCGGTGAAATTACGTTGAATATTTTAGGTGGAAAAATTGGACCAAAAAGTAAAGGGGTTAACCTTTGGTTTTTGACGATTTTTCGACCAATTTGCAACTTTCGAAATAAGGTCAAAATATGAAAGTTTATTGCATAGAAACTAGTTTTGCAGTGATTGGAGTGCTTTTTCGGTGAAATTACGTTGAATATTTTAGGTGGAAAAATTGGACCAAAAAGTAAAGGGGTTAACCTTTGGTTTTTGACGATTTTTCGACCAATTTGCAACTTTCGAAATAAGGTCAAAATATGAAAGTTTATTGCATAGAAACTAGTTTTGCAGTGATTGGAGTGCTTTTTCGGTGAAATTACGTTGAATATTTTAGGTGGAAAAATTGGACCAAAAAGTAAAGGGGTTAACCTTTGGTTTTTTTAAGATTTTTTGACCAATTTGAAAGTTTCGAGATAAGCTTAAAATAAGACAGTTTAGGGGAAATGATTTAGTTTGGCGTTGATTCCAGTCGTTTTAGCTTAAAATTCCAAGAGAATTTTTGAGTTTGAAAATTTCACGAAAAAGTAAAGGGGTTAACCTATGGTTTTACGAATTTTCGCAGAATTTTAAAATTTCGAAATAACCGCAAGAAATGAAAGTGTAGTCGAAATTATTCAATTTGTCATTGATTGAATTTTTTTTAGGCTAAACTTCAGCTGAATTTTTAATGTCAAAATTTTCCTCAAAAAGCACATCAGAGGAAAACTTAGAAGAGACATCAGGGTGCATCAGCTTAGACGAAAACTGGGATACTTGCCTTATCGATCAAAATCTGTGAATGAATCGACTTACCTGAGCACAAAGAGATGGAGCTGAGCCACTCCGTTCGGCGTTAAATATACATTACCACATACAAAGGTACAGGCTACCTCAAGTGTCTCCTGTTATAACCCTCTGTGTTTAGGCTTAACGTCATTTGTTGGGGATTTATGTGTGCATTACACACAGGGACTGTATTTTAACCGACGTGGAAAGAAAAACGCGCAAGAGAATAAATAAGCACAAGTTGCTCATCCCTGCGTCTGCTTAGACAGCTAACGTGAATCTCCAAGGCTAGACAAGCCGAAACAGTGAGAAGACACTTTGGATACAATAGGTATGCAGATTCAAGCATTCAATTGACCAAAAAAGAATTAAAAAAGCCGCCATCAGTCGCCACTCCTTCACAGAAAAAAATCATGAAGTATGAGATAACCGAGATAAAAAGAAAAAGTTGCCTCTCGAAATCATCCGCCATGTTTACCGTTCACGCCATCGCTATTTAACCCATAGCTGGGGGGGTGGTTATAGCGCCACCAGTTCGCTTTTCGTTAGTCGATTTTAGTAAAAACAGGGGGAACCACGTGAAGGTATCGACTTTCCTGGGACTACTCCTGGCACACTTGGGCCATTTCAAGCCGGCCAGTAGGCCTCCTGTCACAGGAGCGGTACACAACCTGTTCGTCCCTTCTCCCCCCAAAAATAGTTGAATATTTTTTAACGTGAATACACGAACACAAAAATACGTATTCAGATACGTGTACAGATAAGTACAAATATATACATATCCATAAACCACGACCAGCCGACAACTTCAAAAAGTATCAGATGCCACCTATCAGATATTCACCTGTCTCAGTTAGTCATCCTACGTCATCTTACACATCAGTATTGTTGGGTCAGTTGTTAATGACTTGTGCCTTTTAATCAATAGCTTCTTTTCGAGATAATTAATTAGCAATGCTTTCTGTCGTGTTAATATCTTAGGTATAGGATTCCTAACTTCCGTTGTCTACATCACACTGTATACATAGACATTGGCTTGTTTTGTAAATCATTCTGTCTGATGATGACTAAGTAATAAAGTCGAAATATTAGTCTCGTATACTCGTCTTGTTTTGACTCATATCTCGAGTTTTCCAAGATGTCTCTATTTTTCAGAATATGTTTTATTTTATACATATCCATGTATGTGTATATTTATATCCATATATACAGTTATCAGATGTTACATTTAACCCAGTGTCCTATATATATATATATATATATATATATATATATATAGATAGATAAATGAGATTTTATTAAAAATCGTACGAAGAGTGCTCGACAGGCCCAGCTTGCCATACGAAACAAATTTGTAGTAAATCTTTATGAAGTAACCCAAGTTTACCTTGTCTTGCTATTATATATACACACATATATATATATATATATATACACACATATATATATACATATATATACATATATATATATATATATATATATATATATATGAATGTGTCTGATACGCCATGTCTGGATGATAGTTGAATAAAAGAGAAAAAAAAACTTCTTCAGACATAAAAACCTTTATTCAAGGTCCTCCAAACGTTTCGCCTTTCACGGCTTCTTCAGTGGAGTGAGTTAAAAACACTAAAAACGAAAAAGTTAAAAATGAATTTTGCAGCCTTGACGTTTGTAATTTGTACTGATCAATTCCTTTAGATGATATAAATGCTAAAACGCCTGGTATATTTACCGTCGCCAAACGATTCTTTTCCAAATACAAAAGTGGCTGTGGACTTTCAGCCCTAAGTGATGAGGACTTTGAAACACTTGTTCGTCTGTGTTTAGCAAGTGATAGTGTTCTAATGGGAGATAGAGGTTATAAGCAACAATCGGGTATGGCAATGGGAAATAATTTGGCTCCGACACTGGCGATTATCTACATGAATGAGCTCGATGCCCTAATTGTTGAAAAGTCTGCTGGTAGCGCACGTCTTAAACGATATATTGACGACTATTTCGTTTTCTTGTTGTCTCGAGAATTCCTAAGCGACCTGTTGAATACGGTTAATAATTTGAATGATGCAATCAAATTCACCATTGAACACCCAGTTGACAACCAGTTACCTTTTCTTGATACCATGGTCACATTTAATTTGGAGAATAAAGTATTTTCTACCTCCCTTTATATGAAACCCGCTCACAGTCGCTGCATTACCCCTTGGGACAGCCACGGTTCTATCGCTTCCAAACGATCTGTCCCTATTGGTGAAGCCAAAAGAGCTATCAAATGTTCGACTGACGCTGCTTCACAGAAGAAATCGCTGGATGTAATTGTAGAATTGTTCGTTAACAACGGGTATCCCAGAAAATTCGTCAAAGCAGTTATATGATACACACTGCAGAACATTAATACACCGCGGAAAGATGACACTGAACAAAATCAAAATTTTGTTTACTTGAAGCTCCCATTTATTAATGAGGATTTCAAACGACGTGCTTGCAGTGTGATTCGCAGATCGGGTATAGATCAAATTAAAGTTCATTTTATGACCGGCAGACCATCATCGCAAGTTTTCGCCCCCACGAGAGAGAGACTTAACTGCCCAGACAACTGCGAGACTTGTAAATCAGCTACTAGACCTAACCAATGTTTTCTTAAAAACGTTGTTTACCAAATTACGTACTCAATATGTGGAACTGTGTACATTGGAGAGACATCTTGAACAATAGGAACTAGGATAAAAGAACATTTAACAATGAAGAAACAAACGGTTTTTAAACACTTGAAATCCCACCAGATTAGTGCAGATAAGGACATGTCGTATTTTAGTTGGAAGATTTTACACATAAACATTAAAAATCATGGTAAACGCAAGTGCATTGGGGCACTAGAAATAAAGAAATACTCTGATAATGTTATGAATGGTTGTATAGGAAGAACTATTTGCATATAGATTTTTATTATTACTATTTTTAGGTTAACTTTAGGTACTAGAGTGTTAGTGGCACTTTTATGTAAATTTTTGGAAATTTTAGATATGCACGTATTTATAGGATCTAAATATTGTTTTTAACTCACTCCACTGAAGAGGCCGTGAAAGGCGAAACGTTTGGAGGACCTTGAATAAAGGTTTTTATGTCTGAAGAAGTTTTGTTTTTTTTTTTCTCCTTTATTCATATATATATATATATATATATATATATATATATACCACCTCTTGAACAACAGAACTAAGGAATAGACAAAGGAAAACCTAAAAGAACAATGAACAAAAGAAAAAAAAATTGGTGTTGAGGGGTTAAGGCAACACATACCTTTCCCCTGTTTTCATACGTTTGAGTCTTATGTAAAAAATCGCGATCAGTCCGACCAATATTACATACCTTGCTTCAGTACAACTTACCTCAATCGAGATCAATCTGGTCAATGACTAACCTCGTTTAATTCATGTACTTACGGTTGAGATACTAAGCACGGGAGTACTGCTGGCTTTCATATGGGCCGAGTGATCCAAGGTGCACAACAACAATCTCCGAAAGCAAAGACAAATACAAAAAATAAATGATGTAAGAAACATACTCCGATGAATACCATTTGTCAACTCACTATTTGAGCTGTCAGACAAGACGAAACAAAGCAGAGTAACATTTCGACTTTATTTCAAAGGCCTACCAAGATGGTATTCATCGGAGTATGTTTCGTGCTCTACTTCTTTAAGTTATCGCCTGGTATTGGTTTTTGGTACAAAACAATAAAGCAAGTATATTTTGACAAAGCACACAGTGAAATAGAACACATCGTGCTCCTTGCAAACCTTATGCTAGCTGAAGCACGACGCGTTGTCAGCTAATCGTAAAGGTGCGGTATCATATTAACAATATAATAAATATTCATCTAAACCAATCACACAATTTGACAAGCCGTGTCAACGAATGGAACTAAAGCTGATTAAAATCCGGTCATTAGAAATTGAAACGTATACATTACATGATTGAATTCTATTTAACAATTAGATTATCACCTCAGAAATCGAGAGTGAATAATCTAATTGTTTTAGTAGAAACACACTTTGCAAAGAACATTTTTCGTCTTCTCTGGGATTGCACTTTCAAATAGGCTATCTATTTCGTCTTCAGAAACTTCACAAAAACGAGAGGCGGAAGCCATTTTCGCTACTCGCTATCTATCGACGAATAGATGGCAAGTAGCGTAGCCAATCAGAATGCAGCATTTGCAATAGTACTCGACCACGTTTCTACTAATAATTAATATAAACTTTAAAAGGTCAGATTTCTATTTGTTTTTTAAACAATAGAGATTTTGTTTCTACTCATTCCTGGTAAGCTGCTCCAGTTTTGGTGGAAACTGTTTGACATTTGGCCCATCTGAACGTATCACCTTCATTTTTGAAACAAAAATGAGGTTTTTGGCATCACTCCCATTACTTCTGTTGGCAAGCATTTCCAGTAGTTCAGAGAAATAAAAGTAGTTCCTTGTAGACACTAATTCCCAACAAGCAGCATGGTCTTAAAGTCAATTTTCTTCTCATTAGGGATCCGGTGGAGTTTGAAGAGCAAATGACACTACAATGTATTCACGTGACATTATACCTAAATCAATTTCTGGTAACCAGCTAAATGAAGGTGTGATTGACATGACTTCAAGGTTCTATAAATGATAAAACAATAACCATATACATTTCCCATACTCTTCATCTTTTCATCATTGCATTTTAATTTAATTTTTTACGAACTCATAAATAATTTACCAGATTTTAACTCAATCAGGGAGCTATGGTCTGTCATGTCCAGGAAGTGTGAAACACCAGTCAGACACTGGTGACTTTGAAATCAAAACACATGAGCTCTGACATCAACTCATGAAGGGGCAGGGCTCATCCCCTCAATGAGTAAAATAGTCTGCCATTAACCATGGTAAAATTATAAAATGTGCCCTTAACCTTCATGGCTTAAGGAGATGGCTGTTTAATCATGCAGGTTATGATATCAAACTACAGCAGTCTCCAAAACATCAAATCAAAGCTTTGGGTGGTGTTGATATTGCATAATGCAGGTTGGAATGATACAAAAGTGTGGTGGAAATAAGTGAAGCATTGAGAATGGAGTGGTGACAGCAGCTATGGTAGTGATAGTTAACCCATTGAGGGGCAAAGGTGTACCTTGGTATTTTACACTGGCTAACACCAGGTGATTTTACTTGTCAAAGGGATCAGTCCTGCCCCTTCATCAGTTAAAGAGAGAGATGGATTTTTAACTATGATAAAACACAAGCTGCAAAAAATAGCATCTTATGGAGAACTCAATATACAAGTTGACAAAACAAGACAAGACAAAAATTAGAAGTGATATTTTGATATATCACCTCTAATTTTTATCTTGTCTTGTTTTGCCAACTACAATATCAAGTTCTTCACAAGATGTTATTTTTTGCAGCTTGTGTTTTGTTATATTTCTTGAAGCTGTTGGCTGGTAAAGGTTTTTGGATTTTGAACTGCTAGATATTTTATAACCTCTAGCTCAGCAACCTTCAACCATACTCTGATCCACCATACACAACCATTTGGCATCACCACTCTCATACCCACAGAATCCAGGAATCACTGAGAGTATTTCCTGCATTAGAGAGTAAATTGAAAGCAGGAACTTTGCCTTTGAGATAACATTACATACCCCCAGACCAACAATTATATATCACAATTGTATCATGTAAATAGGCCCTTAGTCTACTAGCAAGTTCCTACTAATAGTCAAATGTTGAAAGGCAGCAAGCAATGAAATAAGACTGATTTATTTTTTGCTGTAAAGCACATACTTATTCCTAGTTTTTCCCTATTAATTTTGAAGACTACCTGACAGGTTAGTTTCTCCTAACACAATTAGATTATAAGCTTGAAGTTTCAATGAGATGGTAGCTGGGTCAGATTTTGCTTTGATCAAAATCAGCTCATAAAAATTTTAAATGGTGCAACAGCAGTTTAGCAGACACTACCATAAGATAACCATGAGTGTACCACAAGCTCACTAACCATAATACAAGCCCTAACCTAAACCTGTCAGCAACACACTGGTGTCTGCTAATTTGCAATTTAGCATTTTAAACTGATAATCCAATTGTGAAGGAAACAAATACACTCCCAAATTTTTCAATGGTGCTAAGACTCCAATGGTAACAATTACAAAACTCAACTTGTTTTTACCTATCGTTAACCTATTAAGGTGTAGGCACCTCACGAGTAGGAATTGTTACAGGGCCCGAAATTAAGGTTGTCCAGTCATCAGAAACGACCAGAATTTAACTCGGACGATCAAATCGTAAATGGTTGCTCACAGGCCAGCCATATATAAAGCTGCCAACCTCTTAAAACTGATATAAAGAAACCTCAAAAATTATTTTATACAAGTAAACAACCAGTCCATTTGCCATTAAATGTTCCATAGTTTGTTCTGAATGTTCTTGTTCTCCACCATTTTGGTTTTCGTTTAACCACTGAGAAATAACACCCAAACTTGGTAACTAGAATTCGGCGCTAATGCAGTTTCGCACCTCAACCATATAAATACAAATAACATTGGTAAATCACATATCAATCGACAGCTTCTTACCTGGAAATTACAGTGCTACAGTAATATCAAGAATTCACTCCAAATATAAGGCATTATAGCCAAAAAAAAAATCCAGACACATTGGAATTCGTGAGCGTCAACAATGAACCGAGGGCTCAAGATCGTGCAGTTTATGGATTTATCCACAATTTAAGTATAGTCCCTCTCCATTGTTTCTTCACTCTTTAAAAGCCCCGAGAATGTGTATAAACCCTAACCATAACCCTAACCATAACTCTAACTCTAATGCTAACCCTAATCTAACCTTTGGGTTTATACGCATTTTTGAAGAAGAACAAAGAAGAAGAACAAAGAAAAATTCAAACATGGCGCTAAGTAACAGTGATGTTCTTCAACGCTGTAATGCATTATGTTTGCAGTGAATGGTTGGTATCATGATATCACTGTAATTTCCAGGTAATAAACTGTCCAATGATATAATTTACTTACATTACTTGTATTTTTATATGGTTGAAGTGCGAAACTACATTAGCGCCCTAGAATTCATCTTGGATGCCTAGATCTGAAAAGATGGTTGCTTGGGCAACCATCTGAGCTCTTTATCCCAATCGGCAGCTTAAGAAACTTAAAACTCGGAGAAATTCATACTTCGTGATTCCAAGATTCACTAACTGACAAAGCCAAGGCAAGTGCACCGAATATAAACGTCGAAAATCCTTTGCCTTTGGAGCAGAGTAATGCTTTTACAACAGTTAACAGTTTTTAACACTTACAGTCTAGGAATAAATCTCAGAATACTATCACAAGGTTAAAAGATAGCAAAAGAATACTTATACAAGGACACAGAAGAAAATGTCTGCCTTGCCTTCGGGAAGGCTGCTGTCTCTTTGATACGCCTGGCTGTCGTGAATTTGCTTCCTGTTCCGAGGCTTGTCGTGTGGTTGAGCTAAAGCAGCAGTCAGACAGCCGTTCAGATATCCTCAAACAGTCCATATGCCATGTCGTTCAGTGACAAAATAACACCAACATTACTTCGCCAGTGTCACGTTACAAAGAGCACAGAGGTGTGACAGAGGAAGGAGAAAGAGCTTCGAATTTACCGCGAAAAACTCACATGACCTCTATTGAATCTATAATTAAGCCGGGGCTCCTGGAGTAACTTGCCGTAAACAAATTTATTTAGAAAAATAATTATTTTAAATTCGATTTACTTTTACTTTTTACTTTTCTGTGTTCATTATTTGAAACTACCGGAATATTTCTCGGAGGAAATTCTGCGAGAGAAACTATTAGCAGCTACAAAGGTGAAGGGTTTGCACCTCAACTAGCGGCAGACTTGGTATTGTGTTGTAGTGCATTATATCTGCTTACAACTGAATTTCTCGCAAGGATGTCAAGTGCGGTTTACTGGAGTGGAGTGATTAAAAACCCGAACAGTCTATTTTGAAAATTTAACGGCTATGATCACTTGAACTGCATCGTTTTAGCACTCATTTCATGTGTGTCTTCTTCAAAAATTTAAAAATAGTCTATTTAGTTTTGTTTTTGATCATTCGATTGCTCAATATCATACATCGTTATTCTTTACAGTGTAAATAAGAAGTTAGGAATGTAATAAAAAATGTTATTGTGTCAAAACTTAATTATATTTGGTCAGAAGTTAGTTATATTAAGTGCTGGTTTAAATGGTCTTACATATAAAAAACTTTTTCACACGCAAAAGATATCCCTGCAACTCAACCAAGAACACCCAGCTGACTCTTCAATAGCTGTATTAGATGTGGAATTTTCAACTAAAATCTCAGCTGAGACAAATTTTCCAATAGGCGAGTTGCACCAAGACCTTACGTCACCTCAATCCTCTCAAAACTGCAATATGGAGGTATAACCCGAGAAAACACATAGAGAGGGATATTTTAAAGTGCAATCTTGATATCTAATAAATAAAAATTTCTTAAAAGCTTGCTCTGCCTTTAAACTACTAGAAACTGGTATACAGAGGTTTTAATGTCGTTTATGCCAAGTTTTATTAGAAATAATGAAGGTTTAAAATAAGTACTTTTTCTCACTGATCACCCTGTTGGATGACTAATTCTTGTCATCCAACATGGCAACAAAAACCCAAAGGTAATTCTAACTTGCTAGAACTTTATCATTGCAGCACAAATTTCTCATGATCATATTTACCTGTTTTCTGTGGTTTGAGTGCAAAATCTACTTTCAAAACGTTTTTTGGTCAGGGGTCAGGAAATTCATTCTACTCAAGTGACCACCTATATAATTTGGCACATTTCTCCAAGACAATGTAAGTTTTGAGGATTGAAGCCTCTGATCTTCTGGATAAATAATTCCGTGTTTTCTATTTTAGGAAGCTTGAGGTCACGTGACCTGTTACCAGTCCCGGCATATACGGCTGCGAACAACTTCATTCCAGTTAACAATTAGATTATGAGCTCGAGAAATCGATAGCGAATAATCTAATTGTTTTAGTAGAAACACACTTTGCAAACACACTCTGGGATTGCACTTTCAAGTAAGCATTCTTTATCGTCTTCAGAAAGTTCACAAAACCGAGAGGCGGAAGCCATTTTCGCTACTCGTTATCTATCGACCAATGGATAGCAAGTAGCGTAGCCAATCAGAATGCAGCATTTGCAATAGTACTCGACTAAGCTTCTACTAATACCATTTGTTCTTGTGTTCGCGACCCAGCTGATATTAACCCCCCTGAGCTTACATCAGCCACGGCTTACAGCAGCCCCAGCTCATATCAACCGCGGTTTATCGTCTTTCCTATAAACGTCCCTAATTTACGTCTCCTGAAAAGTTTGAAAACAGGTGATTTACTTGAAAATAATCCTGAAATTAACCAACAGTTCTATAACAGCCCACAGTACAGCCAGGGAGATTCGAGATGGTTGTTCCCGGATGAGCGGAGAAATTTCTTCATTTCATAAACATATGGCATTTTTTAAGAGAAAGTTTTGTTTTTATTGAAATATCTCTCATAGGAGCTACGTTTTCAGAAAATTCCGTATCACTTTAATCGAATTTAAAATAATTATTTTTCTAAATAAATTTGTTTACGGCAAGTTACTCCAGGAGCCCCGACTTAATTATAGATTCAATAGAGGTCACGTGAGTTTTTCGCGGTAAATTCGAAGCTCTTTCTCCTTCCTCTGTCACACCTCTGTGCTCTTTGTAACGTGACACTGGCGAAGTAATGTTGGTGTTATTTTGTCACTGAACGACATGGCATATGGACTGTTTGAGGATATCTGAACGGCTGTCTGACTGCTGCTTTAGCTCAACCACACGACAAGCCTCGGAACAGGAAGCAAATTCACGACAGCCAGGCGTATCAAAGAGACAGCAGCCTTCCCGAAGGCAAGGCAGACATTTTCTTCTGTGTCCTTGTATAAGTATTCTTTTGCTATCTTTTAACCTTGTGATAGTATTCTGAGATTTATTCCTAGACTGTAAGTGTTAAAAACTGTTAACTGTTGTAAAAGCATTACTCTGCTCCAAAGGCAAAGGATTTTCGACGTTTATATTCGGTGCACTTGCCTTGGCTTTGTCAGTTAGTGAATCTTGGAATCACGAAGTATGAATTTCTCCGAGTTTTAAGTTTCTTAAGCTGCCGATTGGGATAAAGAGCTCAGATGGTTGCCCAAGCAACCATCTTTTCAGATCTAGGCATCCAAGATGAATTCTAGGGCGCTAATGTAGTTTCGCACTTCAACCATATAAAAATACAAGTAATGTAAGTAAATTATATCATTGGACAGTTTATTACCTGGAAATTACAGTGATACCATGATACCAACCATTCACTGCAACCATAATGCATTACAGCGTTGAAGAACATCACTGTTACTTAGCGCCATGTTTGAATTTTTCTTTGTTCTTCTTCAAAAATGCGTATAAACCCAAAGGTTAGATTAGGGTTAGCATTAGAGTTAGAGTTATGGTTAGGGTTATGGTTAGGGTTTATACACATTCTCGGGGCTTTTAAAGAGTGAAGAAACAATGGAGAGGGACTATACTTAAATTGTGGATAAATCCATAAACTGCACGATCTTGAGCCCTCGGTTCATTGTTGACGCTCACGAATTCCAATGTGTCTGGATTTTTTTTTTGGCTATAATGCCTTATATTTGGAGTGAATTCTTGATATTACTGTAGCACTGTAATTTCCAGGTAAGAAGCTGTCGATTGATATGTGATTTACCAATGTTATTTGTATTTATATGGTTGAGGTGCGAAACTGCATTAGCGCCGAATTCTAGTTACCAAGTTTGGGTGTTATTTCTCAGTGGTTAAACGAAAACCAAAATGGTGGAGAACAAGAACATTCAGAACAAACTATGGAACATTTAATGGCAAATGGACTGGTTGTTTACTTGTATGAAATAATTTTTGAGGTTTCTTTATATCAGTTCTCCAAGAGGTTGGCAGCTTTATATATGGTTGGCCTGTGAGCAACCATTTACGATTTGATCGTCCGAGTTAAATTCTGGTCGTTTCTGATGACTGGACAACCTTAATTTCGGGCCCTGTAACAATTCCTACTCGTGAGGTGCCTACACCTTAATAGGTTAATGATAGGTAAAAACAAGTTGAGTTTTGTAATTGTTACCATTGGAGTCTTAACACCATTCTCACCCTGAAATTATCAGAATAAGTGCTAAAATAATTTTACTTGGTTTGAACTTTCCTACTTTCAGCTAATTTCGAAAGTTTGAGATTGGTCGAAAAATCGTCAAAAACCGTGGGTTAACTCCTTTACTTTTTCATGAAATTTTTCGACCACAAAAATGAGCAGTATTTCAGCCTAAAATGACTCAAAACAGTCCAAAATTAAGTTATTTGGGTAAAACTTTCCTATTTTGAGTTTATTTCAAAAGTTTACTTTCTGGTAAAATGTTTCGACCTCGAAAAATTCAATAAAATTTTACCTTAAAATTGTTTAACATTTTTCGGCAGAAAAATGTAGCATTTGAAGTGTAGAAAAATAGCATTTTGACTTAGCCATTTGGAATATCTGAATGGCGACAACCGGCTTATGATATTGATGAGGATTTGTACACGTGTGGATACAAATCAACTCGAACAAATATTAAATGATACTGTTAGGGACAGGCTATAAGGAAGAATTTTATATCCGGTTAATAATTTGGCTCGGCTTACCAAGCTGAACTTTCAATAGCTCAACCGCGAGCTGAAATATTCTTTCTGTTATTGCTGGAAAATTTTTTAACCCGTTGGCTACGTGTATGAAATACTATATCACCCTGGCTAACGCCGGTCAATTTTGTTCGACCCCCGGGAAAGATCTCGCGTATTCAAGAGATTCCTGTGCTCAACTGGCCGGAGATTTTATCCAGCGGTGAAATTCTCTATATTATCTGATCATCAGATGTGAGAGAGCTGACTAGATTTTTGTTATTCTATACATCATCAAAAGAGCGGCTTGTTGCTGGCTATCTGATCTACTTCATTGCTGTTAACCGGACATCGTGAAATCTATCACAATGATTACTTACATTTAGTATTAACGTTACCTCAGGCGTACGGGCGTTGTAGATAAAAATTCACCTGGCCCGTGCTAATTTAGGCAATATGTGAATGAAAAATTCATAAACGCAAATTTACCCTACAATACGTCGATAACTCTCCTTCACTTACTCTGCTAGAGAAACAACTCAACCTTCGCCCTGGTTGAGTATCTGTGCTCAGATAACTCTAGCTCGTTGTCTAGTTGTTACTTCTACATGGCTTGTTTTCACACATATATTAGCTCGTGATTTCGCTCTTGACTTTAATGTATGTACAGTTACAGAGCAGTGAGAGGAAGCTCGTTCATTGTTAAAAAAAGACGCTCTCTTAAATGTACAAATGTTCAAGTTTTAACTTAATTAAAATAAAAACCTTAAAAAAGGCTTATATCTGAAATGGTAATATAATTTGTTCAATTTTTATATTGGATTATTAGACTTCATTAATCAAGCCTTGTTTGATCCACCTCACAATAAGCTACAGGCGTCAGTTTTGAAAAATACAGAAGTGGTCGCTTAAAGACATTCAGCCATTGCACGAGAACAAGGACGTGGCACTAGAACTTGAAAATCCAAACGTCCAGGGGTGGAAGAAGTCTCCAAAAGTTTTACAGTTGCAGCAAATTAAATTATTTGCAAAAGCAATCTGGTTTTCATCCATTCTTGTCCATCTTCAATGAGGGTTTTGGCTTGACCTCAAGTGCTGATACCTTTAGTTTAGGAGGATTTTTCCTCATCGTTTCTTGGACTTCTCTTGAGTAGGTATATTAAAGCCGTTCTTTCCAGTTTTGACGTCCTCATTGAAGCTACCATTCCGTGGAGGATTGTTTGTTTTTTACACAGCTTTGACCGCTGCGATTAATGATGTCGACTACAGTGATTTGATCACTTTAACAAAATATTTTACATCCAAAGGCATCATACGCCATTCTAAAATGTGATTCAAGGACAACAGCCGCTTGTTTCAACAGCAAAGTTTCGGGGAAAACCTTGGCTGTCGTTCCGCGCACAGTATCACTAGATATCCGAAAGTTTTATTGATCTAAATAAGAAACAAAAGGGCCGTTCACAAGAGAAAAACTTAAGAGGGGTTACCATAAACCCACGGCCATGTGATTGTTATGAACTCCTTCCCGGTGGATCAAGTCTTCTGCTATTTTACTCAGGCTAACGCCAGACGATTTTACTCGTCAAAGGGAAGAAGAGCGCCGGCTGGGAAAGAGTTGATGACTTGTTGATGAATTGCTGACCCAGTCGGCAAGATGTCTAAGAGAAAATTCCAATCAACATCAAAAAAACTGATTGGTGTTTTTTTTACCACGACCGGGACAGTCTAGGAAAATATCAAAAAAAATTTTACTTCGTTTTAATCTTACCTCGGTTCAACGATTTCCATGCAGATTACTTTGGTATTTTGTAATCAGTAGTGTACACAAGAATTTGGAAGAGCACCTTCATCATCAAAGCCTGAGTCTGAACTGGATGCAGAGGCTAATGCCTTTCCATCCCGCTGATTGGTGCTGAAGAAATTGAAAATGAAAATACGTGGCTACTAATATATTATTGTTTTGATTATTTATTAAAAACATGCTAAAAAGGCTCTCCTTGCCTACCTAACAGATGCAGTCATCGGATTCATCACAATTTCAGTAGACTTTAAATCGGACAAATTGCTTAGTCGCCCAAAGTTGTTATTCTTATTCGTTATGGTTTTTACATCGTCACGCTTGAAGTACGATTGTTTGATGCTTTTGTTGACGAATGCCTGCGGAGTTGACACACGAAAGCTTGCCCTTCGTCGTAAATATCTCCACAGTAAAAACAACGCGCAGAGGAAAATGACACAGACCAAAATGCCAGCTGAGACGCATATTGCAATGGTTGTAACATCTGTGGAAAATTACCAATGCATTAGTAAGAGAAAGGACAAAAGGGACAAAAAAGGACGGAAGGGAGAGAAAAGGACGGAATGAAGAAAGTTAGAAAGAAAGAAAAAGGGAAAAAAGAGAAACAAACAAACAAACAAACAAAGATAGAAAGGAAAGAAGAAAAACCAAAGAAACAAAGAAGATAATAGGCAGGAAAGGAAGAGTAACAAAAAGAAAGACAAAAAGAGATCTAGATCTCGTGAACAATGTCAATGTAATTACGTTTACTGTTTCTACCATATGACGATTTTGACGGTCCTCTTTCGCAAGATTTTGTTTGGTTATTCTCATTGGGATGGGGACACTTGGCTAAATAAAGATTTGAGAGCAAAGTAGGTTTGAATGATGAGAAATTACTAACGGACATGAACTAAAGATCAGATAGCACTTAATTTGATAAAGCATGACAAAACAAGATAAGATAAAAAAAGACATGAAATGACACACAAGGCGCAGCAAAGCATGAGTCGGCATCAAGTAACATGACAGAATTAATCAACGTTCGTTTAGCGATGAAAGCAGACATACATCTGTTTGGCCAGGTGTCGTCCAAACTAACAAGCTGACAACAAAAAGAACAAAACTAAATTATTCTCCTTACTAATGTTACAGGATGCTCCTGTCCAACCTTCATGACATAGACACTGAAATGGTTTGGTACAATAACCGTTGCTGCAGTTGGAGGGCTTGACGCACTGGTTACAATCTAAGCCCTCCCAGCCACGAACACAACTACAAAAATTACAAAGCACAATCTCTTGACTGCAAGAAAAATATACATTAGTAGACTATCGCACCCATTCATATTGTATGAAAATATACACAATTCAGTCAGTTTTGTTTCATGTTGTAATGAAACAAAATATAGGCAAATACTGCACCTGCAGCCTTTTTTTTCGTCGCAGAATCCTCGAGTTTGATTACAGGTTAGAGGACAAATGACTGAAACGAAAATGAAATAATAAATCGTAATCACCACTGGTCAAACCTAACGACATAAACAAGCAATCTACAGTCCATGCCTTCCTTATTAAACTGCCTTAACATTAACATAAACAACAACAACTACAACAACAACAACTACATAAACAACAATAACAACAACAACAGCAACAACTACAAGAACCACATAAAGAACAACATAAACAGTAACAACGACAACAACTACAACCACATAAACAACAACAACCAACAAAAACAACAACATTGTATGAGTACTGCAACGGAGAAAACAACACGATAAAAGTTACAGGAAGTAAAATATGCGGAGCAGTGGGTGCTTGGAACAATTATGTACGAATTATGCTAGCTAGGCAGCGCCAGCCATAAAGTCTTTTTATTACTAACTGAACACAAACATATTTGACAGCGACAATATGTTTTGTACCTCAGTTTTGTATAGCTGTAACCTCCACAGCAATTTGAGTTGATACCTAAAAAAGTCCCGGGGTTCAATTGCTCTAAATGTGATCAGGGCAATCCTGGATTAGTGAAAATTTTGTAAACATGTTCAGAGGATGGACTGAAGGAAATTTCGTAAGATTCAAACGGTATCATGCTGTGAAATTTGAATTCGATTGGTCAACGAAAACAACTGGACCAAGACAACGCATTAACTGGCAGTCCAAAATTAGCTCCTTTGAATAGTCGGCCTCAGGTTTGCTCATAAATGCTTGGCAAAATTCATGGCTCACCCCTTCTTACACTATAACATTCCTTTGGCTTTAGTCAAATAATTATTGAATTCATTTTTCGTATTCACTCACCATTCTCACAATACTGGCCTGTAAAGCCTTTTTTACAAACGCATCGGTACGTTCCTTTGATTGAATTTTTACATACGCCTTTATTTTGACACTTATGTTCATCACATGCCTCTTTTTTGATGTTACACAGATCCCCAATCCAGCCTTCGAGACATATGCATTCGTATGGTTTGGTACAATAACCGTGGGTGCAGTTAGGACTTTTGGTGCATTGATTACAATTTGGACCTTGCCATCCCTGGTGACACCTGATAAACAAAAGTGAGGTGGCAGTAACTGGAAGGACGGATTAAAACGTTTAACGCCAGGTAACCCTGACAAGATACAGCATAATGCAAGGAATAAAAAGAAAACTTTTTTTTAAATTGATATTTCTGATGAAGGAAAATTTAGAGTGTCTGATACAATTTTTAAGATTTTTAGGCCCCAACCGGGACCTGTTACAAAAAATGCAACTTTGGGCTATCCGGCTGGGAATCGAACTCGCGAGCTCGCGAATCTAGTGCGATGGGGTTCCATTCCCAGCCAGATGGCCCGAAGTTACATTTTTCACAACAGGTCCAGTTTTGGTCTTAAAAATTGTATCAGACACTCCAAATTTTCTTTCATCAGAAAATATCAATTTAATTGTTAGTAGTCGAGTGTAAATACCGTAACATTCCACTGTTTTTTTGTTTGTTTGTTTGTTTGTTTTGTTTTGTTTTCCTAAAATATTATACCTGCACCTATTCCTTCTTTCGCAGTTTGCGTTGGTTAGATTGCACGTTGGAGAGCATAGAGCTAAAACAAAAAAAGAATTAGCGTATTTTTTGTTTTTGTTTTTTATGGGGGGTAGTCATTTGTAAGTGGGTCAAAAGAAAAGGAGGGAAGGAGAAAAGAGCATGAAAGTTGAAGAGACATCGATTCCTTTCTTAACTTACATTTTTCACAATTTTTTCCATCAAAACCTTTGGCACATCGGCACGTATAGTTTTTCTGAGCGTTGTTGTGACATATTCCATTGTTTTTACAAGGATCGTAACGAAAACAGTAATTAATATCTATAGATAAATAAATAAATTTATGAATTAATAAAAAAATAAATAAGTAAATAAGTAAAAAGTAAATAAGTAAATAAATTAATTAATAAATGAATGAGTGAATGAATGAATAAATAAATTAATAAAATTTATTAATAAATGAATAAATAAGTAAATAAATAAATTTCATATAAATTATATATGTCATATATTCACATAAAATGCCGCTAGTCCAACCTCGCTACATCCACTACCTATATAAGTGTCATTAAAAGACGTCCTCACCTACATTACAATGTTGACCAGTCCAGTTTACGTCGCACCAACATTCTCCAGGTTTCTTACAATAACCATGAACACATTTTTCGTACGGGATGCACTCCTCACATGTTGCACCTGTCCAACCACTGTTGCAGCTGTGAAATAAAAACACAGTTGTTTAGTTTAAAGATGTCCCATGTTCGCATGAGATTTATTTGAATGAACTACACACGCCACATTTGTTGCTTCATTCACTGAGTCATTTGTTCACTTCCACAAACCTAAAGTTTTGCTGTGGAGAGGACGCTTGTCACTTGCAGCGGATCAAAATTTACCGGTGAGTTTTGTTGGGTTTTTTTTTGGGGGGGTTCCAGTTACGTGCCAGGCAACAGTCAATGAAATGATGTAATGATTATGATAATGTTGAGTTTCGTTATTGTCACGCAACAGACATGCATGACTATGCACCCTGCCACAAGTCGATCAGTTTTCACGGCAGAATTTTTAGTCACAATTAAATCACTGCAAGTGAAACAAGCCGACCTCTCAAGATTTTCTTGCTTGTGATTACGCGAGATATCTCGTTACTCTCGGATAAAACAGAAGCTGACTTGTAGCAAGTCTACTGGAAACCCAGTCTAAACAACGAGTTTGGATACACATATAAGTAACCAGGGCCCTAAACACAAAGATGGTAGAGTAAATCCTGGTTCCTACATGAGTATAAACATAAGCATAAGGACAATACAAAAGGCAAAACAAGAGAAAGTCAAGCCTGCGACATAAGGATCATCGTAATCACAAGCATAAGATCATAGTCCAAGCATAAGCCAAAAACCGAACAAAAGAGGAAACAAAGAAAAATTCTGGTTGTTTTATCTTCACAAGTCCCAGAGGAGATATCATGCTTTGTTTTCGTATTGATCTTGTCCTTATGCTTATGTCGCTCGTGTGAACCAGGCTTGATCCGGATTTAAGTGGCCCTCCCACAAAGCTTGAACATATCTGATCGAGAGCTACCTCAACCCCCTCCATTTTACTATTGGTCAACTGTACGTGAGACAACATGGCTTACTTGCATTTATCTGGAGCTATGCACTTGCCACCATGTTCGCACTTTGGAGAGCAAATGGCTTAAAAAAAAAGAAGAAAAATTTGACAATTTTAATATTTAATATCTGTAGCTCTCGGGGTGCCAAAGATTGTGATTGGAAAGCTTTGTAGTTTAGTAAGTACAACTCAGTACAATATTCGTTCTAAACTCCAAACATAAGTTAAGGCATGTAATTACGCCCAAATTAGCCTGGCTTTGTAACTAAAGCATTGGCCAAGAATACTAAAACATTGGGTTTGCGGAGCATTGTACCTTTGTTCTGTCTCTTAATACAGCGTTGGCTCTAAACACCAAGTGCTAGGATAGCCATTGGGAGAGTACGTATGGCTGAATGGCTGGTTCCCGTTATACATCTGCTGAATACAACTACCAGAATGCCTTTCGAAATGTTGTTTGTAATGTTAATCGGAGCAACTTTCTTTACATTCACTTTGGGAATTCAATGTTTGTATGAAAATGAAATAACCGCAAAGTGTTCTGGTAGGTGTGCTCAGCTGACGTACTAAGGGGAACTGGCCATTAGTAGAGCATTGTAACTACATCAGCAAAGGTTTTATTCCGGATACAATTGTCGCTCAGCCATTAGATTGGTAGACTAGAGGGTTTTGTACGTCAGTTGTATGGTGCTGGCACTGACTAACGGACGTTGTAAGTTGGGTATGTAATAGAGACTATGTTAATAGACCACTTGCATTTATTCCCCTGTTGGAGGAAAAATACTTATAAACCAAAGAATTTACATGTATTATACGATCTGTTGAACGTCTGAACTTTGAGGTTGTCCTCCAGATGGGTTGTTTTGCATATGAGTGCAAGTGGCCCATAGAGCATTGAGACTGAAAAACTAGGGTTGTGGGTTAGATTGAAAAGTAGGTCAGCCTCCAGAGAGCTGTTCTACTGGACGACAAAATTGTAAACTGGACTCCTTTGCACTTATTAATTAGCAATGCATCGGGTCTGAATACCAAACATTGAAAGTTAGGGCATTGTATACAAATATTGTACCAGATGAACAAACGTTCTGAGATTATTGACCAGAGTACCAAAAGCTTGAAGTTTAGATCTGTTTCAGTACCAAATATCTTACTCCAGTTCATACCTTTATCACAATAAGTCCCATTATATCCTGGAAGACACGCTTTTGTTCCGTTTGGGAGACACTTGGTATGTCCATGTTTGTCGTCTCTCGGTTGGCAAAACTTTCCACAACTACTCCCGTAAAAGTCTTTAGGACACAGCAAACGATAGTAAAACTCAATTGTAGTGCCATTTTTTGAGTAATTTCTGTATGACCAGTCTCTTCCCGGTAATACCAGCAATGGTGGCTCGTATTTGATAATCAGTTCTGACATGGAGAAATTGCCTAAAAATGTCGGGAGGTAAATATTAAAGTCAACTCAAGGTTTATAGTTCATAAGCTTTATGTACGAAAATTAAAAATTTACTTCCCAATCTTTGAGGGACAGAGGTTTTAAAGTGGCGGTGATAATGGTTGAACGGTATAAACGTCACTGTCATCACCATAGTTATTCACAAATACTTGTGTCAATTTCAGCGTTGGTGTCAATGTCAAATTTCCTAGTTAGGGAAACGTTTCCCTTTTGACCAGTGAAATCGTTTGGCATTACCTGGAGTAAAATCGTTAGGGTTATAACCACAACATCGAGTTTGGCCACTAGTTAGATATCGAGTTTAGTTTCTACAAGCAACATTTTGTTTAAACGTCATTAACTGTTCGTAAAATTGATAACTACACAGAAGACATCACGACAGAGAAAAGCGGTGCCGATAACACCCGAAATATTCTCCTGCAGAGTTATAAACTGGAGTGTGTTTTAGTCATAGATCAAAATCATGTATTGCTCACCATTAAACGTTTTGCCTGGAGGCGTATCATCATCGAAAAACGCTAAGGTGAAGTACACTTCTTGCTAGAAAGAAAAAAAACGGATTTTTTTGCTGCAATCCATGGCACCAGAAGATGTCTATCTCAGGGAGGAGGGAAGGAGGAACTTCTGAAAGAAGATGAAAGAGAAAGAAGAGGGTGAGGTGGAGGGAGAAGGAGAGAGTGAACGAGAGGAAGGAGGAGAGAGGAAAGGCCTTTGAATTTGCAAACTTTGTTCCCAGATCCTCCCTGCACGCTAATTACTAGTTACATCAATATAATTGTCATAAAAAATTTACAAAGTCAATAGTTTTTATTTTTCTTTTAAAATCTTTAAAATTATCTGCAGTTCTTCATGAATAAGGAACAGCGTTCCACAGTTTAGGGGGCCAAGTATCTCCTCGACTTAAGACCGTACGTGGCAGTATTGGCCGTAGGTAGGCTAAGTATATCATTGCTTCTAAAGTTGTACATTGGGTTTCTTGTTGATATTAAGTCTTCAATACTCTGTGGCGCTTGACTATGATTTATCACGTTAAAAACTGTTTAAACTATCTAAATAAGTCTTTGATTTACTAATGATGAAAGCCCTAAGTTATTAAGTAGTTCTGAATGTGAAGTATTATTATCTCTAAAAACAAATCTAACAGCACGTTCATTTATTTTCTCTAATTTGTCAGCTGCACTTGTCAGAAGCTGTAGAGCGTATGCACTCTGCCCCATAAGACTCCAATAACAAAAAGTATGGCACCCATGTTGGTGTACCCTAAAAAAAGATCGTCAAAATTCTTTTAAGGCACACCAACGTGGCGACTGTGACGTCAAGCTCTCTATAGCTTTCATAGTTTGTGCATCATGTTACGTTTCCCTCCGACCAAAGGTCTTCGCTCGAAACGTCAGTTTCTTATCTGGTAAGTATCTGCAGTTTCCAAACACTTTTGGCTTTTTATATATTTAACACTGCCGACACAGCTCCATTCGATTGGTTAATAACTGAATTAATTCCAGATTTTCCCGTCTGATATGAATGTTCAAAACAAGCACAGCAAATACAGATTTTTTCCTCATAGCAGTGCACACTCGCAGAATAAATATCTCGCACAAACTTCTACTTCGGTGTTCTAGTTAATTTTTCCAACGGTGAAGGAGTTCACCGTATTCTTTTCAAAGAAACTGTTTTTTCTGTTTCCGCTGATGCACTATCCCAAGCCTTCCTTAGAAGACCTCGGCAAAGTTCTGGGATCAAGGTTATAAAATTTCATTTCACCACTGGCCTTGACTGAATCTTTCGCACTCAAAATTTTTCTTCTAAACTTTTCTCATACGTGTAATCTAGAATGATGGTCAATGATAATTAAAATTCAATCTGTGCTAATAGTAAAGCATCAGAACAAAGCATGTTCTAAGCCGATATACCGACCGTAACTGCGGTACAGAAAACAAAGTATGCGTTTCAACGTCTCCCGAAACTGAAGCGATTTTAGGAAGTTTTGAATATCATCCAAATGTCCTGAAAACGAGAAGAACGTACAGCACCGATACTAAAAAAAGCATTTTCACTAGTTATTGTGTATACAGTAGGATCGAGACTACGTTTTCGCGGTCGTCGTACGTGTGAAAGGAAGATGAAAACCCTACAAGTTTTTTCTATATTCAAATGACGAAAACGCATTCCCGTCAACTGAGCCTTCAGGTTTGCAGTATGGCTCAGTCGATCTTTCACCGATAGAGAGTCGGCACGAGTCCTATCTTTATCCGCATCTATCTCAAACTGTAGTCCATATGCTTAAGATCCGCAGGCTTGTTTACGATGGGGTATAAGGCATCCGAAACTATGAGAGGAGTCATTTTAGGAATCTAATTATCAACACCGGTCATTCACCAAATGGCAGTCAACGACCGTTTTTATACGAGGGTCATGCATCAGCAGCATAAAGACGCGTACAAGACCTGCTGCGTCTTGAAAGACGAACTCTTTATGCTACAGACGTGTAACCAGGCAAGTTACAAAATATATTTTACGCATGTATTAATCAAGCTCATACTTCAGAAAAGTTATTTCTTAACCCCAGACGGGGATCGAACCCGCAAGGCTACAACATTTGATGATCAGTGACACGCTCTAACCAATGTATAACAAACCGTGGCTACCGCACAGGCAACACATATCAGCGCCTAAAATAACTATTTTTAAACACTGCACAACAATGATGTGATCGCTTCGAAGCAGTCCTTGCACGAAAAAGTTCTTACCAGCTGTGTACAGTAGGACGTGTTGTCGGTAGCTAGCCTTAACAGAACTCAGCTCGCTCAAAACTGACTGCGCGCGCGCCGCGCCGACGAGTTCCCTGGCCCTTGCCTCGTCCCAAAAGGTCTTCTCTGTGTGTGTGTTTGTATGATGATGATTATTGCCAGCGACCATGCAAGCAATACTTCCAACTTGCATTTTATCACTGCTCAATCTAGCTTTATTACTGTGAAAATGGGCAGTGATACCCCCCTATTTTAGGCACTGACACATATGTCGACCTTGCAGCCTAGCTCGCCATCCGAGTGTCGGTAGCTCAATGGTTTGAGGGTCTTACTGGTCGTCTAAAGGTTGCGGTATCTATCCCCGTCTTGGGGTCAGAAATCTTTTTTCCTGAAGTATCTTGGAGTATAAAAACGGCTTATAAGAAGAAGGGAGACTGATCACTGGTGAAGCATCTGTGGACAGTACGAATGTTTTGAAAAACGTCAGGCAAGTGAATGATTTATGATGATTTTAAATACAATAACGAGACATAACAATTCTCATTCCGAACACACAAAGCGATGCTTCCTTCAGTCTCAACCCACTTCAACCCCACCTGATATATAAGAAAACCGCCGAAAAGATAAGGAGTCGGCGGATAATTGAAAACTAGATAAAATCCAATGAAATTAATAACTGCATGTTGTGATTCAGAGATAAGATAACCAGGACTACTTATGTGCCGGAGGTCTCGTTTGACCAAGTTTACCGGCAGCTCACAGGCAAAAACACCACCGATGACTCAACACGAATAATATTTCCGTAGTTTTACAAAACGGAAACTTAAATTTTCGAGGTTTACGAAAAATAATTAGTTAATCGCCTTTACACTGTCTTTATCACAAAATTCTTGTGGTTCATACGACCGGATTTAAGGGTCCGACGAGTCGGCCACAAACTCATTTGATCAAATTTGCTGAAGCCGAATGGCAGAAAACCATTTTAAAGGTACCCGCAAGATCGGATTTGCGAAAAGAAGAAAATATGGATTGAACAGTTCACAGAGTGTGGAACAACTTTGAAACAGCAAATTCTCGGGAGAGTATACAAACCTCCCTTAATGAAATTTTCCGCCATCTTATCATGTAAATGAACTCTATAAATAAACAGCAGAGTCGAAGTTGATACGAATCGGTAAAAGGATAAATTTATCTGACATGATGATTTGGAGCTGAAATTATACTCAACTTGGCCCAACGAATCGAAGTGGTTAAAAGTAAATAAGCTCTAATGATCTGCAAAAATGGTGCCCGGTTGACTGTACTTTTATCTGCCTTTAATTCAGCCTAATTACCCTCGTTTTTGCGAGAGAACTCTTTTAAATCATCCACAAATTTGAATGTACATAAAAGAATATTGAATTTCTTGGCATTTTCGCAGAGATATATGAGGAGTTAGGTTGAAAACAGTGGTAAATCAATGATGAAAATTTCGTAATCGACGGCTATAAAGACATTTAACATTTTAAACACAAAATTGGACAAATTATTGGGTATAATCTCTTTGATGTCAACAACCGTGAGTTATGCTATAACTTCGTCTTGCAAGAATTGTAAACTATCGCCGCATTTTTTCCGTACGCTTTTTTGTAACAAATGATGGTCAATCCAATTTGCCCGTAGTAATCGGCTTTCGGGCTGACGTTCAGCTTGTTATCGGTTTGCGGACAGAAGCTCAGCGTGACAGGTTTCGAGAAAAGGGACAAAGAGAAAACGTTTCTTTATGCTGAGTTTCAAGAAACATTTCGATTTTCTCGCCAGACATACTACAACAGAAAAGGCGCAAAGTTTCGCATAACGGATGTAATTGCACGGCGAAGCGGTTAGTCAAATCTATCTCACCATGACACTGGGCTGTAGGTTTGGGAAACATTGCATGATAGTATGGAAAAGTTCAGGACGTTTCTCTGAAGCGGAAGTCTTGTCAAAACTAAAATATAAAGCCGGTCCTTTATCACGCAATAAGGGTGGTATGATTTCTTTATCTTGAGTGTGTTTTCCTTAGAGTTAAACAAACGATGTTGGTTATGTGCTCATACAGTTAGTGATCAAGTACACCAACATGGCACGGCGAAGACTTTTTTTAGAAATTAGCTTTGCGAAATCGACGAACGAAAATCATAATCTTATTTGCCTTGGCTCTTATCAAAACTAGAATGATGAGCTAATAATAGATTGAATGGGGAAAAGGAAAAAAAAGTGCTTAAAACGAACATTGATACCAGTACAGTTTCTTTTCATTGTACTCTGTATGGAAATTTTATTTAACTTTGCCAGAAAACAACAAAATAGATTAGGAAAACAAGAAATTTCGTTTCAATGGAAAAATCGATTTGCCTACTTCCCTCCTCGTTTAATAATGAAAAGTAAAAGGCATTGAAGGTGATGTTACACGGAACGATTTTTAACGACGATTTTTAACGCAACAATGTTGCACGAAAAATCGATACGTGTAACATGATGTTTGCGAGCGATTTTTAACGTAACGATGACTGTGGCAACATGTTGCATAACTTTGAACTAACTTCAAATGCTCGCAACATTGTTGCTTAGATTGCTGTAAAGTTGATTCGTGTAACAGCATAGCCGACGATTTTTATCGCAACAATCTCCCACAGTCCCTTGCAGTATTAGTTGCATTTGCCCGGAAAAGCAGCCAGTAAATGCAGATATGTGAACAAAATGGTAAGAGCTTCGATGCTGAGGTAAGTAAAGCGTGAAAAGGGAAATAAAACACTGCCACAATGGAAGTTTTTCAGTCCTTTTTTTCTTTTTGAAGCCAATCTTGTTACGTACATGGTCAAAATCTGACGAATGGAGTGATTCAAGCTTTCTGTTTATCCAAGCTGTTGTCCAGATTTCTCTTTGGCGTTCTTTCGGTTCCTCCACATCTAAACTCTAATATCAGCGACATTTTGATGAACTTTTTCCTGCGAAGCGTTATCGCTATTATGTTAATTTGTTTTGGTCGTGTAAAGCAAAACTACGCCGCAGCCTGGGAGGTAGATGTTGCGTAATTTCAATTCAGAAAAATCGTTCAGTGTAACCCCCCGGCTGTACAACATGTTGCACAAAAAATTGCCTCGTCTGTCATGGCACAACTTTTGTGCAACATTGTTGCGTTAAAAATCGTTGTTAAAAATCGTCCCATGTAACATCACCTTAAAGACAATCGAAGCCTTCTCGATACAAGAGGAATTTTACAACACCATATGTAAATACGAACATCAGCAAAGAAGTTGTACAACAGTGAACATACCGGCCAGTTGTGAGGATTTGTGATCGACACCTTGCGACTTGGCAAACTGGGTTGTGACCAAGGGAAGGTTGATATTTGGGTCTCGGAACTATTTGTGATTCCTGAGTGACCTTTACCCAGACAGTTGGGAAACTTCGAGTTTGGTTTATTGATACACACAACAAAAAAAGTGTCACAGCCATCTGAACACGAAGAACTGTTCATTCCGTCACAGCATTCATCCAACTCGTTCCTATTTCCTGGGTTTGAAAAACGCTTCAGCAGAACTTCCATTCGGTCGTAATCAAGCGTATGGGTAGCCTTAAAATAGAAGAAACCGATGGCAATTTTTTTTAAAAATTCACTTTATCTCTTCAAGCAAGAATAAACACACGACTTGAAAACAAATATAAACAAATGACCTGACAAGTTTTTCTAATTGAAAAAACTTTACAGTAGCGGGAATGTCTACACAAATGCCATGACTGGCCCAGGGAAAAGAGAGTAAACCAAACAAAAATCAGCGCCTAATTGCCTGCCTCTGATAATTCATATCATCATCATGTATCATCGTGTACAATAGACCACTGGTTGGTTTACCTCATAAAGTAGGGACATTATAAGGGTCCAATGGAAAAGGAAATGTGAACAGAGCGTCGAAGAAGCCATGGATGTAAACAAAATGATTTTATCAGAACGGAAACTTGAGTAGGAAAGGCCAAACCATAGCAGTCCGGATGCGGCTATGATATCTTTAAGGCTGATTCACCCGAATGGCCAACCTGAAATAAAATCGGTAGACTAAGAACCGGAAAATTAAAGGCGTAGGTCAAATCACTTTAATCACCAAATTTTAGTGATAACCATAAGCAATCGGCTATTAGCATTCAATTTAATTGCAACATATGCCTGGGTGACCTCTGACATTTCATAATTTAACGATTTGTGGTCTTTAGCGAACGGCACTTACATATGCGTTCTATCTTGGCTTTCTTCCATTAACAGCCCTAAGTCCTCCAGGCGATTTGATTCGATAAACGGAGCAGATATTGCGCTTCGAGAATGTCTGATTTCATGGTTCCGACCATGGACTCGAACGAGCGTAAAGGTGAATAATTATAACTGTTATTGGAGAAAATTGAAGATGCGCGATCAGGATTATACATGATGAGAATAAAAAAATATACGCTCTCTGATCAAAATATATTTAATGAACAAGCTTTCGACGACAGATCTGTAGTCTTCAGCGGGTTGAAGATAAGTGGAATGAAGACCAATATATATAGCAATACAAAAAGAATTGTTTTTGTATTGCTATATATATATATATATATATATATATATATATACACATACATTATACATATATATATATATATACATACATACATACATATATATATATATATATATATATATATATATATATTGGTCATTTTCCAACACTGATTCTGGGGAATGATCGTACCAAGTTTCTTTGGATGGAAGATCGAATTTTTTGCATAAATTACAATGAATCACTTGAGCAACCTTGTCATGTCTCCAGTTCTTGTACTAGTTTTGTGCTAGTTTCTTGCATTCTGCCGTTATATCGCTAACAGTTTCATCCCTTTCATCACATATTCAGCACATTGGTGACACATCTAGTTTATCTATCTTACTCTTGATGTAGTTTGTACGAAGGGCCTGGTCTTGTGTGGCAGTTAGGAGACCTTCCGTCTCTTTCTTTGTGCCTCTTTTCAACCAATTACAGGACTCCGAATCTCTATTTTCAGTACCCCTTACAAACTGTCCGTGCAAATTATATCATCATCATCATCATCATCATCATCATCATTATCATTTTGTCATCGCACATTGATTTCTCGATGGTAATTAACGTCCTTGGCTTTGGTGTCAACGAGACTCCTCAAACTTCAAGGACCCTTCGGAGGATTCTTGCAGTACATAAAATAGCAGTTTTTTGTAATTCCACAATTGGCCTTTACGCCAAAGATTTTGGTGCTGTACCTAAGGCACCAATTACTATAGGTGACCTAACTATTATCATCCCCATCATTATCATCATTACTATTATTATCATTATAAAACTGTAGGTAAGTGTTCTTTTGCAGTAGATTGATCCATAGGGCCTTTTATAAGAAGCTTTCATTGAAAGTAATTCAGTGTCATATGAATTTAAGAACCCATTACAACCAAAAACACATTGCCAAAGGGTAAAAGACTGAATCCATCAAAGACGGAAGGAAATAACAGCCAATTACCGACAAACTCAATAGATTGGGATGGCAATTGTCCCTTCCAACTCTCTCTATTAAAACAACGCCCTCCGTCTTGGTATACTTCCACCAGCCATTCCGGTATTATGAGCTTGCGATACGAACCATCGGAGCTTGCAAAGCTAGCAGCAACCCTCGGACAATCTCTTATAACCAGACATCAAATACAGTCATTGCAGCTTCTACGTAAACCGTATTAAAGCTTTTCCAAATCCCAAACAAACGAAAGAAAATACCTGTTCTGTTGAGTCTCTCATACACAGATTATCGATGTGCAAAACTAGTTTATTTGTAAAGAAAAATGCTGAGAATTTTCACCTGAAGTGAAATAAACACGATATCCAACTGTTACAACCTAAAAAGCATTTTGAAGAAAGCTACCAAAATGTAATCCGAGAATAACATAATACGCCATGATAGGATCAGCAACGTCTAGTTCTTTATTAACGCAGACAAAATCCGGGTACAGGGCTTATAAGTGTCAAGTGTCAACGAAGCCTTATCATCATTTCAAATCTTTAATTCTAGTTTATCCTCACAGCACGGAAGAATTATGTGGAAATCGACACGGCATTTTGAAGAATGACACGATTGTGTGCTCTCCTTCGATGATCAACTCCGCGAGCTCCAGGTTAGTAACCCAATACACTTTACCTCTGAGTTAAAGAGCTAGCTGGAAATAGGTTACGAATAGCCATTGTTACAAATATAAAACCCGTACGACAGACTTAACTTCATTTAAGCATTCCCAGGGCAGCCCGTGCAACTAGGGCAGGCGCTCCCCGATGCTATCACGGTTAACTGGCACCACGAAGGTGTCCAGTTGTGCCAAGAACTATATTGTGATTTTTAAGTTAAAGATGTTGAATCAATACAATTAATTATCGTTTTTGTAAAATCATATCAGGGAAGATTAGAATGCATTGAGTGTTTTCGCTCAAGGGAAACGCCAACGTCGTTACATGCTGATTTTTCCTTTGCAAACCAGCCTTTGTGACAACCTTTGGGTTTGGGAGTTAATGAAGCGTCCCAGTATGTTTCGTGCGTGACGCTTTCCTGTTTTGAGCAACAATAAGGAATGAAAAAAATAAAATTACATTAAAGGGAATAAACGATTCACAATATCCGAAATACTGCAAGGTTACGCACATTCAGCCATGAATTTAAAGGTTCCAAAGAAGCGCAATGCGGCTGACTGGAGTGATTAGCACAAATATAAAAGTACATGGACGAAGTTTGCAACTGAAAGATTTCGAAAGAATTCAAATCAAGAATGAACGGTGTCGCAAGCACCTTATGACATTTGAATTGAGGAGGATTAGTGAACGATAAGTTGTACTTAAAAGCTGCGGACGAATTCGTTAAGGATGTTGAATGTTTTCTTGGATATAAACGAGAGTTGAACGTGAAATAATGTATATCATCAAGTCTCTGACTCCACTTTTTTCAATACATTGCAGTTTATAGATAAAGATTTATTCGTTACTCTTATCCAAAACATAATAATTCAGCTTATTGGTTTGAGTTTATAGGGGATTAAATCGGCTATTCCCGAGTTACCTCAGTCATTCGTTTGCTTTAAAACTCCACCAGGTGCGAAACCTTTAATATGAAAAATAAATTTAATTCCAATACAAACAGTAACTCATCTTCAACTGTAAAATTTAGCAAAAAGCCTCGTTTTAGCCCAAAACAAATAAGGTAAGTCGTTAATGGCCGATTCTACCTGAAGCAATGGGATGACTAGATTATTTAAATGAATGATAAATAAGGTTAATGGTGTCTGACATAAGAAAATGCAAACGAACAGTCACCTGTGCAAATACGGTGACAATTGGAATGTGCAAGTATCCATACAAGGCTCGAGGGAAGCGCCCCTTTCACATAGCCATCCCCTATTGCCTCATATTGCTTCCGGTTCCCTGAGGATGTTTCAGAATTACAAATTTGTTTCAAATCCATCCTCAGAGCAAAGGAAAAATAGCCTTTCGATGGGAATTTTGCCCTGCCCTGGAGGTTATCTGCATCCAGGTTTTGACATTTATAGTTGTTTCAGGATTGGCATACACAACTATGAACCACAATCTTAATTTTAATACCATCAACTGTTTTTTTCAGAGATCATTTGTACCAATAACTCCATTGCTGTACAGAACTATGAATATTTTCTCTTCCTATTCCTTCAATATTTCGTGGACCCAGGGTTGGAAACTTCTTACTCTTGAGCCACACATGGTTCTACTAGTAACGTATTTAGAACACAGTTTTTAAACAATAACAATTGCATTTTGAAGTGAATAAACTGCCCATTGAAAATAAAGAAATGGCCATAAAAATTACATATAAAATTGCTGGATTCTCTGATTCAGTTTTGATCTTTACACAAAATTACCAACTGTGGTTACTGATCATTGTACAGAATGTAGTGTCCAGGCTGTGCAATTATTTGAGGATCTTAAGTAGGAAAATCTAACCTTCACAGAGAGAAATTTTGTTTACATTTAAAAAAATGAAGCTTAGACAAATGACTGCCACCCATAAAGTAACTTCAGATTCCGACGAGACGAGACGAGACGAGACGAGACCCGGTGGTTTTTCATTTCTACAACGGGAGGCATTAACTTGCTCAAGGTTTCTATACCAGGGCTTATTTCAGTCCACGAACTATCATGGTTTCTCAAACAGGGTTCCAGTAGAATGAATTCACCTAAGTTTAAGATGTCCTGTATCATTGTGAATGAAAACTGATTGGAACTTAGACTGACTCACGAAAAACTTTATTTTAATACGCTGTTATCTAAATTAATAAATCAAGGGGCACAGTTTGCTTAATAAAGTGAAGCCCTAAAGGAAAAATTGGTAGTTAATCGGAGGGGGTGGTAACCCTTTGATGAGATGAAAACAGGCTTATGGTGTATATTCAGCCATACATAGTGTTGTTGTAGAAGCCGCGTTATCCTGCAGTTTACTTCAGACCTATTTAATTCAAGTAATTGACGTCGCCGACACTGCAACATCTAAACCAGATTGTGTTCGTCCGACTACGTAAACTCGTCACTAAGTTGTCTAACCTTTCTATCTGCAACGGAACACATGGAGAAAAAGTCCATTTTATGACATGCGTCTGTACGTTCCCAGTTACATTTACTTTTTGAAGGTTTTGTCCATCGTTGTAACAAAATCATAGTACATTTGTGCTAACTTCTTAAATCCGCTTCACCTGCAGTTGTCGACGTGTCTTCACGGTGACATTTAAAAACAGTCCACGAGTGCCAATCGTCGCCTTCGCAAGAAGCTGGTGTTTGTCACGTCTGATATGTAGAATTTCCAAACTTTACTTAGAAGGCTACTTAGAGCCCGAACATCACGCTTGGCATTCGTTCGGCATTCATAAAGAAGCCAAGCTCGAGATTCTGTTTCTGATGAGACACAGAAGTGCTCTTCCCAACAGAACCACGTAAATCAGTTTCACTGACATTTGTTTCCTTAGAGAGAGTAGGAAGACGTGGAAACATTCATAACACGGCTATCCTTGCTAGCCTTGTAACTCTCATGTCTCTTCTATACCCGCAAACACTTTCATGCATAGCTCGCCGAACACGTTATAGAAAGAGAACACCGTTTCCCGTCTAAATATTTCTTCTTCGATTACAAATTTACACAAACTTATTTATGTAATTCAATGTTTATAGGTCGACAGAGTTTTGAGCACCGCGGAGGGCTTCCGCGCAGGAACTAAAGAGCGTGCCGAACAGACTTAAACAAACAAAGACGACAAGATGGAAGGGATAGATAATTTTCATCACATTTTCAATCTATAGTCTTACCTTTCACGACTTGTCTCTATTCTTGAAGTCGCTCGGAGGATGGGTTATTCGTAGTACGAACTCAAAAAGTCTTGCCGCTGGTAACAGCTGTAAATGACATAATAGAAAACATTTAATGGGACAATAATCGCATAGATCGCTCACAGCTGGGAACAGTCATTCAGTCGTCGTATCACTGGAAATCGTTCTGGCGAGTTAGATCATTACGACGGCGATAACGCTGAAAGATTAGACAGCAACAGGTCAACGTTGGAATTCCGAGGCAACAAGATAACTTATTTATTCAGTATGTATTCCTGGGTATGATGCCTTACGTATTCCTAGGCAACAACAAAACAACGCTTCAGACAACAGACAACATAGATCAACTGGTCTGCACTAGAACGTCTGTCGGGAGCAGCCGGGGAGCACGTTCTCAGCACGGAGGGGCAACGGATCAAGATGATCAGCAAGATATAAAAAAAAATTCACATATGATTAAAAGTAACCTATTTTAAGCGCAGAAATGAACATTTCTAATTCAGGAAAGTACTTTACCTGCGAGCAATGGGATATAAACGGGTAATCGGGAATTAAAAAAAAAAAGCAATCAGCACGGTTGATCAGAGACAACACCAAAATTTGATATCCTTTTAACGAACGAATCTTAGAGCTTGGTGGTAGTGAATCTCTCTTGGCCGATCAAATGAACTAACCGTATGCGTTAGAAGATATCTAATGATATATATATATATATATATACATATATATATATATATATACCCATCAGGTTTTCGCAAGGTATCAATTTCCCCCTCTCTTCTTTTTCTTGATGACCCGTGTCGGATATCAGCGCTCACGCTGGCTTCATTGAACTCACGATAATCATTTTACAACAGCGATCGAATGAGGTAGTAGTTGTCGTGATGGCCCCGAGGTATTGAGAATTAAGACGATCACGACATTCATTTTTACTCAGAAAAGAACGAAGTACACCTGTGGCGGTTGAATGATGCCAATGGTATTCAATGAAGACGATCGGGTAAAGAGGATTTAACACTGCATGAGGAGACAAAGGTAGACCACACATCGACAAACACAGAAAATGTCGTAATCATACAAACTATTAATTGTGATAAAAAACGTCGTTATATCTTACGTTTTTTTTAAATCCTGTTTTTAATAGTTAGGAAGTAATCGGTAAAGAGTTTTGATGCTATGTTTTGGCTAGAGAAGATACTGATCAGCAAGGTGGAAGGGAACATTTTAAATATTTAAGGAGAAGTGAGCTGAAAGGTACAATTGTCCAAATACTGAAAAGAAATTAAAAAAACCCAGAATAAATAAATCAGTTGATTGAATAAGAAATCAGCTGATTGAATAATAAATCAATTGATTGAATAAATAAATCAATTGATTGTAATTGCTTCAAAGAAGTCTGTGAAAAAAAGAAAAAAACAAAACAAATTACCAGGTCAAGAAGTGAAAGCGGCTTACCAAGAAATAGATATTAAACCAGTCTCGGAACAGGAAACGAACTGCATACAAGAACATCCGTGTGGAAAAGGCTAATTCCAGGCCAAAGCAAACAAATGGTGAGATAATCCGAATTAGAACAAACTTATTTCGGTACTAATCTCCATTTGCGAATAAACACGTCTCGTCTCCTTCTGGTCAGTTATAGTGATTTTACTGATTGGCAAAGGTTTCTTAATTGACTTTTAAAAGGTCGCGGGCAAACAGTGAAATTAATAGCACTTCAAAATAGCGCCAGTGCGAACGGCTTCAAAAGGTGTACAAACAAAATGTGCGAGGCAGTATTTACTGTAAACAAAAGCCCTAACAAGTGTGCGTTACTAATCTAGATTAAAGCGTCATTCTGACAATGATGAATGTGAGGTATTGAAGTCATAA